>CM065799.1:14293883-14893883 GCA_033296515.1 Macrochelys suwanniensis | reverse complement strand
TTTTCCATTTGATCAGCTGAGGATTTTACTGGATCCTGTTTAAATGTGAAGGAACAAAGCCTCACAATGGTCTGTTCTCTGGGGTGATATGGGAAGTCTTGAGGGGGCAGTTTCCAAGTGTGCTGAATCGCTCACTAGTGCCACATGCTGGGTCTCATTCCTGCCACTTGTTTGAATAGATTCTTCTGTAAAGCAGTGTCCTCCAAGGGAGAAGTCAGCGAGTGAAGACACCAGCATGAGTCTCAGCTGCCTCAGCCCAGACACATGCCGGGACCTTCTCCAGGGTAAGATGGTCCCTTTGCCCTTCCAGCCATCCAGTCTGGTCCGAATCTTCATCAGCTCAGCTTCCTCAGGTAAATAAGCTGCGAAGTGCTGAAGATGCCAAATGCTTTTGGCAGTCTGAATGCAGAGCTCGTCCCTTACACCAGAAGGGATGAGGGTAGTGGGTTGCACTGTACTGCAACATGGCCAGGTTGCTTGACTCAGCAGAGCATCATGTCCTCCATGGGAGTTGCAGCTCCATATTAAAAGGTGAAGGTGGCTGCAGTCTGCTGCATTTTATTCAAAGTTAGGTGTGTGCTGTACTTGCCACCACGATGCCCTCTGCGTGTAGATGGTGTCCGAGAGAGCAGGCACTAATGGCATTGCCAGTGCAGACAGGGTCAGCTTCGGCGGCAGCTCTTGTGAAGCTGCATTCTCGGTGGCGTTTCGGCGGCCGTTTTTCTTGCCGCTGAATCGCCGCCAGGGAGTCGCCACCAAAATGCCGCCCCCCAAATCCTGCTGCCCTAGGCGACCGCCTAGGGTCGCCTAGTGGAAGCGCCGGCCCTGAATGCGGCTCTGTCCCATGTGGAGGGACCCCCTCTAGGAGTTACTGTGTGCCCTTTGCTGTGGCTTTTCTACTGAGATGGCCAACAGAGGGGCTGATTAGTCCCACATGTGAGGGGGTTTGACCACCATGAAATGCATCCGGGGGTTGGAAATACATTGTCCTGGATCACTACTAGATCAAGGCTGCTGTGTGGTACTCAACAGTTCTAAGCTATCTCAAAATCCATCATTGCTCAGTTTGCATTTAAAGAAACCCTAAAACAAACAAAAAACACATTATGTTTCTAGGCCTTCTGAAGAAAATGTTTAAAATGCGACTTCATGTAACCAATGCAGTAATGTGTGCCGGAATCCGCACATAGCAGGAAACAATAGTGCTGACTCTCAGACAGTACTGTGATGAGGAGAGTATGAAACCTAGCTAGATTAGACAAGTGTTCATCTGAACAGGGTTTTTAAATCTGAAACCTAAAGGTGCTGAGTAGGTTGATGAACAACTAGATAGAAGATTCCCTTTTGTTGTGGTGCTGCACAAATCTTTCACCTGATGATTACCTGTTCTGTTCATTCTCTCTGAAGCACCTGGCATGGACCACTGTCAGAAGACAGGATACTGGGCTAGATAGACCTTTGGTCTTACCCAATATGGCCATTCTTATGTTTTTCCTTGCAGACATGGCTACAGAGAGAGAGACCCTGCTTAAGGCAGCATACCCTGAGGTCCAGGCCTTCTGTCAGAAGCACAGTTTAATGTTTGAGGTAAACCATTTGCTGTAGTACAGATTATTGCTGATGCTTTCTAACCTGGCTGCAGGCCATCAAAGTGTGTGAGATGCAGGAAAAAAGGCATAGGAGCTTTCAGGAAGGGCTGTGTTGGCCTCCTAGTTCTCACATTACCTCCTGGCTCCCAGGCTCAATTGGAGAAGTTATTCTATACCAGGCCTGCACAACATACGGCCCGCGGGAGAGGATTTTTTTTTTTTTTGCTCAACAACTCTTGCGGCGGGAGAAGAGTTTCGGCCCTCGGCTGTTTTCTTCGGAGTAATATGGCCCTCACCGCTTTACGAGTTGTGCAAGCCTGTTCTATACTTTCTCTACACTGATAAACAACTGTTCAGTGTTCCACCCCAGAGGTGGATGCACTTCAGGAGTATCTGAAATTATCCCAGTCTGTACCATCTGTGCAGAACTTTTGGCATAAAAGAGGTTGTTGTAAGGCTGGGGACCGTTATTATTATACCCTATAATGCAGTAGCATACAAATATTGTAACAAACCCCTCAGATTAACAAGTTTCCTTGACTTGAACAAAACTGTATGAGTCACATGCCAGGTTGCCTATGGTTCAAATTCCAAAATTTGTGCCTCCTTGCAGATATCCCTGGCAAGAAACTACATGCCTCTCTGCCTCTCCCAAGTTTCTAGTCACTAAGTCACATGGGCCTTGTTGATTTCAGCTTTATTTTTCAAATTAAAGTGATGGGGCAGCTTTGTCTCTGCATATCACTGCCATTTCAAGATGCTGTGAATTATTCTCCAAGCATCCCTGTGCTTTTTTGCTGTTCTGCAGGTAATTGACCTGAGATGGGGTGTTTGTGACATTATAGACACTGATCACATGAGCACACAACTCTGTCTGGAGGAGATTGAATCCTGTCAAAAACTGTCAGTGGGTCCCACTTTTATCGTAAGTACAAACGGTGCATGCTCAGACCCCACTACCAAGGAAGACATGTGGGGCTGGCCTAGGTTGACCAGACAGCAAGTGTGAAAAATCGGGATGGGGTGGGGGGGGGGGGGTAATAGGAGCCTATATAAGAAAAAGATCCAAAAATCAGGACTATCCCTATAAAATCGGGACATCTGGTCACCCTCACACATCCATAACTTGCTGAGCTCCTGTGGAGATGCAGGAGTATTTTAGCAACACAGAGAGATGATCACGGTGCTCGTCATTACTTGGGGGAAGAAGGCTTCAGAAGTATTTCATCAGGTAGCAGAAGAGGGAAGTTGCTGAAAATAGGTGGGGTTTGGCCCCCAAAAGTACACACACAGCACATGTCCAGGCCAGCTCTGAACACATGGGCTGTTAAGGGAACGGGGCTACAGCACTGGAGACAATGGTCTGTGGGGAAGAGGACTGTGCGTACTGGAGAAGCAGCCAGAGTTAGGAGTCAGACAGACAGAATAAGAGGTGAGTGGCCAGTGCCATCTATTACTCCAAGAGCTCTACCCCCTGCCCAGCACCTCAGGGCCTGGGTGACTTTCACTGGCAAACTCAACAGCCCAGAAAAAAATCTTCTCGGGAAAGAATGTGGCAAAGAACCAGAAATATACCCCCATGGCAAGGAGTGAGTGTATCTGTTCCACTGCTTTTCCCCACACAGGGGGAGGGAACTGGGGCCCCTCTAACTCCTTCCAGGAGTTGAAGGCTGCATGTTATGGCAACCCCTTTCCTGACCTGCTTGCCGCCCTTCCTTTAGGTGACCTAGCACTGTGGTGATAGGCACGGTATTAAAGATCTGATTGGAACACTATACTCAGAGCTGTCAGGTCCGGTTCTCTTCAAAGGAGGTGAGCTGGGGCTACGGTATCCGCCACCTGTTCTGGTGCCATACCCACCTTGTTGTTTGAGAAGAAAAGGTGCTGCTGATAGGACAGAACAAACAGGGAGGGCCCTGCTGTGGCCAGAACTGCGTGTGAGTAAATAAGTCATTAGGCAGTTGTGTGAAATACATCTGATTTCCCCAAGAGTCTTCTGCATTCAAAGCCAGCCTGGTCTCAGAGAGAGAGAGTCAATTAGAACCTCAGCACCGGGTTACTGTGTGTGCCCCAGAGGCGCATGCTCTGTGCTCTGCTCTGACTGTTCAGATGCTCCCATTAGCTGCTCCATGTTGTATTCCGCAAATGCCTCTAGTGGCAGTCAGGTAATTTCATAACCATGTAGCCATGCCCAGACTGCCTCCCACTATGGGTCTGGCTCCCCAGGCCTCAGACCAAGGCCCAATCCATTTGTCAGGGCCTCAGACACAGCCAAGCTCCCAGGACCTCAGGTCCAGTCCAGCTCTCAGGACCACAGCCACAACCCAGTTTCCTGGCCGAGGCCTTGTCCAGCTCGCAGGCACAAGCCCAGTGCAGCTCTCGGGGCCACAGGCCTTCATTTCTACTTATCCAGGAGAAATGGGTTTCCCCCATTTGCCTGCAGATGATGATGCTGGTGAGTATTACAGGCTTTTTCTGGTCCCTCTGCTGCAGGGGCTGCTTGGGGATCGCTATGGACACCGGCCCCTCCCCCGACTTATCGAAGAGAAGGAGTTTGAGGCCCTGATGGCACAGCTGACTGGGGACCCCTCCGCCACACATCTCCTGACATTTTGGTACTGGAAGGATGAGAACGCCATTCCTTCTGTGTATGTCCTGCAGCCAATTACTGACCACCTGCCCCACTGCCACCCCGCTGCCAACCAGGCTCAGCACCAGGGAGATGTGGAGGTCTGGAGGAGCGTGGAGAGAGACTTGGCCTCAGCACTGCGCCTGGCAGCCCGGGAAGCAGAGACGCACGGACTCATCAGCCAGGAACAGAGGCATCGCTATGACAAATCAGGTGTGCACCAACATGAGACAATGGCCATAACCAAGCAGGGCTCTCCCCCTGCACCCTGGTTTTGTCTTCTTTGCGGCAATCAAGAGAAGATGGGCCTTTAACTCCATTTTGAGTCACCCCCAGGCTGTGTGTGGACGGGTGGCAGTGTGCTGGCTTGCTAGCTGTGCTTGAGGTGCAGAGTGGGTGGGTGGGAGTGTGCTGGGCTGATTTAGGCTGTGGCTTTTCCTCTGCTCTTTGTTGGACCTAAATGTTCTTCACATCTCCCTCCTACTTTTGTAGAGACAGAGTGGGAGATTGAACATGGCCTCCTCAGCACCCAAGAAATCGACTTGGCTGCTTCCATATTCCTCAGAGAGGTTGAGGGCCTTGACAAACACCTGCTGGAAGGGACAAGCATGCAACTGGTGGATACAGAGGAAGATGGCAGCCTGGACAACGAAGCCCAACAGCTGCTCCGCAGCCTCAAGGCAAAAATTGCAAACTATTACCCCCAGCATCTCAAAGTGCACACAATCCCATGGAATGCACACCCTGGGAACCCGCGACACAAGGGGCATACCAAGTACCTGAAGGAGCTGTGTGAACAGTTCATCACTGCTACCAATCACCAGGTCCTGAGAAGCCTCCGATACCGAGGGAAGAGCAGCAAGGAGCCAGATGGGCTTCTGCAGGAGCTGAGTCACCACATGATGCTGTGCCTGGACAGCTGCAGAGTGTTCTGTGGAAGGCAGGACTTACTGGATAACATTCTCCAAAGCATCAGACAGAATGATGACCATGTCCACACACCCCTCATTCTCTATGGGCCTCCAGGCTGTGGAAAGACAGCCCTGATGTGCAAACTCTCTGAGCAGGTGCGAACTCTCCTGGGGCAGGAGACTGTGGTGGTAATTCGCCAGCTGGGGACATCCCAGCTCAGCTCTGCAATTCACAGCCTGCTGAGGGATATTTGTTTCCAGGTGTGTTTAGCATTTGGTTTGCCACCTCTTCCTGTACAGGTAACACAGGCTTGCAGTGATTTATTCTTGTTCTTCCATAACCTCCTCCTCACTGTCTCTCATCTTGGTGTGCAGTCACTGGTGCTGTTCTTTGACTCTGTGGACCAGCTAATCCCTGCTGATGGTGCCCACAAACTCTACTGGCTGCCTAAAGACTGTCCCCCAAAGGTTCACATTGTTGTCTCCACTTCCCCAGCAGAGCATGGGATTCTGGAAACTCTCCAAGAGGCCATGCCTGAGCCCGAGGCCTACTTTGAAGTGGGTCCGTTATCCAGAGAGGAAGGTGGGAAGATGTTGAAGGAGTTGTTGGCATCAGTGAGACGGAAGCTGAGCCCAGCTCAGCAGACTGTTCTCCAGCACAGTTTCCCTGAGGGTGGGCACCCCCTGCTATTCAAGCTGGCCTTCAATGAGGCCAGGAGATGGGCTTCCTACACTCTGCCTTCAGCACTGACGATTGCTACCACAGCCCAAGAGGCCTTGCACCGTCTGTGTGGGAGACTGGAAAAGCGGCATGGCACGGTCCTGGTGGCACACATGCTGGGGTATATTGCCTCCTCACGGTAAGTGCTGCCATATCCCCTTTTGGAGCATATGACTGCTCCTTTTGTCTGGGTGAATCTCAATGGCTAAACACAGCTCCAGGCAACAGCAGCTATAGGCTTCTCCCGCCTGTGAATGTCTTTACATGAGCATTTGGGAAGCACAAGCTCCTTTCTTTTACCTGCCACACTGCCTAATCTGGCTTATGGGCAATTGGTCCCCTGTGCTCCTCCAGGCTTTGAGCTCTTAGCTAAGACTGCCTAGTGGAGATTGGGGTGGGTGAACAGGTTGTGCATGTCTTTCTTGCCCAGAGCTGGAGTCCCTCTGAACAGCAGCTAGGTGGGTTTCCTGGTGGATGGTGGTTTGGGGCCAGCTGGAGAGTGAAGGGGGGGGGGGGGGGCGGGAGAGAGAGTGTGTGCGTGTGGAGTAAAGATACTGCTCATCCTCCCACTTTGGAGACCAATGCATACTGTTGGGGGGAAAGGACTAATCTCCCCCACTCTGTCATTCCACAAATCAGGAATGGGCTATCAGATGCAGAGCTGAAGGACATCTTGTCCCTGGATGATGAGGTTCTCTCTGAGATTTACCAGCACTGCTCTCCTCCATGTAAAACCATCCTGCGCTTTCCTCCTCTGCTGTGGGCACAACTGCGCCGTGACATTGGAGAGTGCTTGGCAGAGAGGCAGGCAGACGGCTTTGCGCTTCTTGGCCTTGCTCACAGGTACAGCAGGGATACAGGATGAGGCGGCATAAACTCCTGTGTGGGGGATGTCCCAGTGCTGGCTGTGTGGGGATCCTGCTTAGGCTCCCTGTCTCAGCCCTGCTATCCATTCCCATCAGTGTTGATTGAGGCTCATGGGAACCCCATTCTCTGGATCCCCATCTCAGTGTCTCTGCTATTT
The DNA here is from genome assembly GCA_033296515.1 of Macrochelys suwanniensis. Taxonomy (NCBI): domain Eukaryota; kingdom Metazoa; phylum Chordata; order Testudines; family Chelydridae; genus Macrochelys; species Macrochelys suwanniensis. The sequence continues at coordinate 14,887,009 of CM065799.1, read as the reverse complement.
CTTTCCTCTCCCAGACAGTTTACTGAAGTGGTGCAGAATCGTTATCTACCAGCCCAAGACAAAACCAAGCGTCACTTGCTCCTGGCAGATTTCTTCAGGGGAACTTGGAGTTGGGGCATGAAAAAGTCCCTGAAACTGCCACTTCTTGGCAAATCTCTGAATGCTGACAGGAAGGTGAGGCACCTCAGCAAGCATTCTTGGTATTTGCAAGCTCTGGACCAAGAGGCCTGGGCCCTCACACTGCAGGGCAGGGGTGGGATCAGAGGGCATTGGGAATTAGGGCAGATTGTTTCTGGGTGGCTTTTGTTTTATCTACACCACTTTGTCCATCACTGGTAACCTCACTTGACAGGGAATTGGCCTATATCAACATGCCTGCTGGCTCTGCTCTGCCCCAGGTGCAATATTGCTGCAGGTAGCATGTCCTTCAGGCTGTGGCCTGGAAGGGTTAGATGTCACACCATGAGTTGAAATCCAAATACTACAGCACTGGAGGCATTAGTGAAATTAATCCATTACCTGTATCTCACCTGGGTTCTCCTTGGTCACCTCCTGTTTCTCCCTTTACCAGGCAGCACCTCAGCCACTCTGGTTCTCTGATACTGTTGCAAATCGCAGGAAGCTAAGCGAACTGCCTTTTCACTTACTCAACGCTGGGAGAATTGAGGAGCTAAAGCAAGATGTGCTGGGTAAGGGCCGGGGACAATGTTCAACAGGGAACATGCTTAATTCCTGCAGCTGCATGCAAGGGAGGTGCAGAATCACAATTAATGTAACATTTTTGTTTTGAAAACACTGGGAGCTGCCAAACTGAGCATCAATAGCCAAACTGAGAGGGAAACCTGTGAAAGAGAAAAATACATAGTCCTCACAAACTGTTACCCCAGACACTTCAGAGTCCTCATCATCCACACTCCAGTCACTGAGAGAAATAAAAATCCATGCCCTCACTCTTCCCAAGGCTCAGGAGGAGACATTTTAAAACAGTACATTAAAAAACTATTCACCCACTCAAAAAAAAAAGGCTAAAAAAGTAACCACAACGACAGCCCCCAGTCTCCCTGGAGAGTGGACTCAGACCCTCCCCAAGAGTGGCCTCCCCATCATCACCAGGAGCATGACCCCCAGTCCTATAGGCTGCATGGTTCCTCCTTGTGCCCAATGTTCTCTGCTCTGATGGTCTGTACTCTTTTCTGCAGGGAATATGAACTGGATCACCTGTAAAATTGTTGCCACTGGAATTCAAGGCATTGCCAATGACCTTGCCATGTGCAATGAGCGTATTAACTGCCCAGAGTTACGCCTTGTGCAAGAAACCCTTCTCCTTTTGAAACCAGCACTTGACTATATAAATGATGTTGTAGGTAAGAGCCACTTCTGGTCCATGTTTGAACTGCAGTTGGGCATGGGCAGATCCGTTCTGGGGAAGTTGGAATATTTGCTCCCTAGAGGAAGTTTCTTCCTGGGCAATTACAACTAAAGATGAAATCCTTACGTAGGTATCTCTAGACCTCTGGGGAGGAACCCGCAATTTTCTTTTTGGAACATTGTTAGCTTTCACCAACAGACATCTTGTTTATTAGATCAGAGCAGTTCACCCCAACTGAGAGGGTCCTTCCCTTCACACCCCCTTCACTATCAGCATCTACTAGCCACCTGAAACCCCTGGCAGCGTTACCATTAATTAAAGGGATAGATTCACAATTCGCGCCCCGCTCCCAATGAAAATTCTCCAATACCCAGTTAAATCTATCCAAGTTTTTATACTGCACCCATCCCTGCAGTAGCTGAGTACCTAGCCACGGAAGGGCAAACTCACACCTGTTCATCATAAACTGGTAGTCTATGCACTGTATTCCATATTGAATGACTGCAATGGCCTCTCACAGCCATATGCTAGGAGCCCTTTTAAAATTCCTTTTGTCTTTTCCCTCTTAGGAGTTAGTATTATATACACTGAGGTGCTGGCCAGGCTGCATTTTTTCATGCTTTCCTATCCTGATCTAATTGGAAAGCTGTGCCAGCAGTGTCTGAGCTGGCTCAATGTCTGTCCCCATCCTGTTCTTGTCCCACTGTGTGGATTCCTCCAGCCACCTGGTGGGCCTCTTAAGATGACAGTCACTGGATTTCTAAAAGGTAAGGCCTTTTCTCAGGGCATCAAGATTCCTCAAGGGAGCTGACGGAAATGTGTCACCTTAATGAGACCAGAAGCATACGAGCTACGTGTGAGGAGATGGCACTATCTGTCAGCTCTCCCCGCTCTCCTTGTCCCACAGCATCTCTGACATTTGCTATTTGGCGCTTGGGAAATGGGGTGGGATTTCCATGGGCCTCCTAGGGAATTTCAGGTAGTTGGGTTACTTTACCGATTGGTGATTCGCTGTGACCCAGCTGGCAGGATGGTGCATATTACTAACACCAGGGTACACAAAGGGAGCGTGGAAGGTGCTGCAAGCAACTCTGACTGGCATTAAAGTTCAGACTAGCCTGTAACATGAACAACTGATGTTGGGTGTCTGGTCCCTGACCTGTTTCTGAGTGTGGGGCTCAGCAGGGGACTCATTCCCCAGGTAGGGGACTAATAGTGTTGTAAATATTGGATATTGTGCCTCCCTCTATAGGCAGAGGTGAGTATTGCACCACACAGGGCGCTCATCCAAGGTCTCCTTTGCAGGACATTCCAGTCCATATCATGCTTATGATACTGTGAGGCTTACTCATATTTGGTTTAATTGTTTCTAGTTATTAATCTCACTTAGTGATTTCTGAATAATTGGAACAGTGCAGTAATGCACCAGCTCACTACAGTCATGGAGGTGTATTAGCCTAGGCCCAAAATCTACTCACTCATCCCTTACCAAGATGAAGATGATAAAGCTTATTATACTTTGCTTGACTGATTTTTGGGGGGAATTAAAAAAAAGAATTAGATAAATTCATGGAGGATAGGTCCATCAATGGCTATTAGCCAGAATGGGCAGGGATGGTGTCCCTAGCCTCTGTTTGCCAGAAGCTGGATATGGGCAACAGGGGATGGATCACTTGATGATTACCAGGTCTGTTCATTCCCTCTGAGGCACCTGACATTGGCCACTGTCAGAAGACAGGATACTGGGCTAGATGGACCTTTGGTCTGACCCATCATGGCCGTTATGTTCTTATGTATCCTTTCCCACCTGTAATAGCAGCAAGTCTCTTACTGACCTTGTGTGAGTTATGTGACAAGAGACCAACCAAACTAGATTAGGTTTGTATCCTCTCTGCCTGCTGTGTCTGCAGACTCCCCTTCCATGTATGTCTAATTACAGGTGTGACAGTGCTAGAGCTCAGTTCTGATCACAAGGTGCTGGTGGCAGGATCCCAGGATGGCATGATGGTTGTGTGGATCATGGAGGATATTGAGGTGATGCACACCTTGACTGGGCACTCTGGTGAGCCTTTTAAAGGGGGCATGGTTTCTGACTTCTGCTTATACTATACCAAGGGTCCTCAAACGTCATTGCACTGTGATCCCCTTCTGACAACAAAAATTATGACACGACCCCAGGAGGGGGGAATGAAGCCTGAGCCCGCCCAAGCTTTGCCACTCTGGCCTGGGCTGGGGGGCAAAGGTGAAGCCAAAGGTCTTCAGCCCCAGGCAGGTTGCCTGTAACTTGAGCCCCAACCCCCAGGACAGAAGCCCTCGGGCTTTGGCTTTGGCCCAGGTTGATGGAGCTCAGGTTTCGGCCCTGGGCCCCAGCAAGTCTAAACCAGCCCTGGTGACCCCATTAAAATGGGGTCCCAACCCAGTTTGGGGTCCCGACCTAAGTTCCCTCTAAGCTGCACAGCTGCCTATTAAGCCCCACGCAGGGGCTCAGGGCTGCGGCGGGGAGAGCCACCCCTCCCCACCAATCCCAGCACGGACCTGCCCCGGACTTGCAGCCCAGCCCTGCCTAGCCCCACCGGAGGTGCCGCAGCTGGGGAGAGGTGCCTCTCCCCCGGCCCCGAGCTGCTACCGCGAGAGAGGGCTGGGGGGAGTCCTCTCCCCTCATCGCAGCCCCAGGGCAGCCTGCACCCCAACCCCTCATCCCCAGCCCCACCCCAGAGCTCACATCCCCCAGCCAGAGCCCTCACCCCCCCACACACCCCAACACTCTGCCCCAGCCCTGAGCCCCCTATCACACTGAGAACCTCTCGGCCCCACCCCTGCCACATGAATTTTGTTATGTGCACCAATATGAAGGTCACACATCACCTTCATATTGGTGCACATAACAAACTTCATTCCGCACATGGACGTAAAAAATTAGAGGGAACACTGGTCCTGATCCACAGTTTGAGAACTGCTGTACTATACGGAGAGCTTCTGTGTGGTGGCAACACCCAGACCTCAGAACTGACAGCCGCACCAACCATATTTTGTGGCCAAACTGTCCTATTCCATGCAGCATCCCTTAAACAGATCAAGTGATTGCCCATAATTAAAGTGATTTTAGAATGTGGTAACTGAGAGCCATTTAATGGATTAAAACTGCCCCCTCTAATGTTGCTGTAGAATGCAATTAACTCCCCCGTTGACCCTCATTGGAGAATTTTTCTCACGGCCTTACAAGGGCATTGACTGTTTGTATCCAGTCTTTCCTGAGCTATAAGCACAGCAGGCGTTTCACAGCTGATGATAATCTGGGCACTCTTCCAATTGCCGGAAGTGTGGATGGTCCCCCGTTTTGCTAATGCTTCTCTCTGCTGTGTTGTAGCTGAGGTGAGATGTGTGAAAGTGTTTGGAAAAGGGACTGCCGCTGTCTCAACTGCCATGGATTACACCCTACGCATCTGGAATTTAGTCTCTGGCAGACAGAAGTTTTCCATTCAGGACAGTCACTCTGGAGAGCAGCATCTATATCAGCTTCATGTGGATGAAAGGAACAGGATTGTGTATTCAGCATCAGGTGCAAAGGTATGGAACTGGAAGCCATCCCATAATGTAAAGTGCACAGAGAAGACAAGAGTCTGAGCAGAAACCACAAGAAGTTACAATCAGGGAATCATGGAGCATAGAGGTGGAAACAGGGGTGCTAGAACTAGGGGTACCAGAGGTGTGGCAGCACCCCTGGCTTTAAGTGGTTTCCATCATATACAGGGTTTACAGATTTGTTCAATGACTTTCAGCACCCCCACTATAAAAATTGTTCCAGCACCACTGGATGGAAAAGCCTACTGGGTCCTATCCATTCCAAACTCCTAGGGCCAGGGCAGAATACCCCAGGTGGACATTTTCTAGTGCTTTGTCCAGTCTACTTTTCAAAGTCCTAAATGATGGGGCTCCCGTGCCTTCCCTTCCACTGGCTAGCATAGTGAATCCCATCTTCAGCAACCATTCAAGGAACTGAAGAAAAAAATTGGTTGTTTGGAGCTTGGATAAAATGCAAGGCCTGATCTACATTTTAGGATTAGCTCAGCCTAGCTATGTCACACAGCGATGTGAAAAGTTTCATGCCCTGAGTGCCATGGTTAGGTCGACCTAACCCCCAGTGTAACTGCAGCTAGATCGACAGAATTCTGATACTGATTCAAACTGGGTTTTGTAGAAACCAACAGGCAAAGAAAGGGCTTTTGATATAAAAAGGCTGAGTTTAAACTAACTCTGGGCCTTCTATCTAATCCAGCAAGTGGACAGGACCTTCTGTCCAAAGGGGGGGGGCAACCCTTGCAGAAGGATTAGAAGGATTTTGACCTACTAGGGCCCAATAAAACTGATGGGTGACTGCTGGTAAGCTTTTAGCATGCATATAAGAACTTTTATTGTTTTTGTTTTCTCTGTAATGCTTTCACCTTAAGAATAAACGTGCTTGCTTAGAAAGAGCCGTGTGGTAACTTGTAACTGCTAGATCTAAGCACTGTTCATAGCCCTTAGAGAGAAAGCAAAGCACAGGCACAGGCCTTTAGGTAGACTGGCTTACTAGGCATATCAAAGTGTAAGGCAGGGAGCTATACATCCTTAAAAATACCCAGTCCGAAGGCTACACAGAGACAGGTGATATCAGGAGACCTGGCTGTGACCACAGAGAGGGGACACAGGTGCAGTTACTCCAAAATTGTGTTAGGAAGAACCATGTAGAAGTTCTTCCAAGGATCCATGTTGGTTTTGTAAAATATTTTGAGATCCCTGGAGTGTGAAATTTGGGAAGTTAAGTCAGCATCTAAACTCCAGAATCAATATATGTGCAAATGCTGCACAAAAAGATCTCCAGCGAAGGTCACCTTCCAATCCTTCTTTTTACTAGGTTAATGCCTGGCACCTGGAAACAGCGGAACATATTTTCCAGATTTCTGGTGAGGCCCCAGATGCGTGGCTGTGCACTGAAGTGTTTGAACCAAGGCAGGTGGTTATGACTGTGTCTGAAGGAGGAACGCTGAGTCTGTGGGACAGCAGCACGGGAGAGCTCCAGTCTAAGCACCAGCTATCAGGGCTACAGGAAGAAGCACCAACTTGCAGCGTTCTGATCCAGAAGCAAGGAAAGATGATAGTAGGATTTAGCAGGGGTTCCCTCTCCATGGTGCGTCTCTCTGCTTAGCTAGCTATAACATTTCAGGGATTTAAATCTATGAAATGCTGGCTCTGTGGGGATTCTGGATTCTCTCGTCTGAGTTTCACTTCACTCTGTGCTGGTGCCTGCATCTCTGATAGGCCTTTGTTGTCATACAGATTCTCTGATAGGTTTTCACACTTCAATGATTTCTAGGAGTTTCTTAGACAGCCAATTTGACTTGCTCTAGCATGATGTCCTTTCTTCGCTTGCTCACCCATCAGCAGCAATGTGATTGCAAGATCCAAGTGCTGTAAAGCTAGGTTCTGTTCCTGACTCTGGCACAAACGTTCTATGTGACTGAGCAAATAATTTCCCCTTTCTGTACCTCAATTTGGCCATGTGTAATATGAAGATAATACACCCACTGGGTGTTTTCTGTTCATAAAGTGCACTGAGCTCCTTGGATAGAAGGTGCTAGACAAGGGTAGAATATTATTAGCAATAAAAGTGTGCAGGGGAGGAGAAAGACTTTGCACCAAGGTCTCCCTGGTAAACTGTCCACTAAGGTCCAGTGAAATGAGCCAAAGTACAGTTGCAGGCACCATCTACCCTTGTGCTGAGCTAGGTAATAGGGTGGGTCTCCCAAGGACTTTCCTTTCTTCATGATAAAGAAAGCATGCTCCCTATACCTTCAGACCTCGTGCTGTGTATACCAGTACACATGGGAGCTGCACAGCATTGAAAGGCCAAACTAAACTCTATTCACCTTAGTTTCTATTCTCCTATTATCTTCCCTCTAACCTGAGAGAGGCAGCTTAACCACCACAGTGCTGTCTGACTGTACCTTCTCTTTCTGCAGATCTTCTCTGATGGAAACAGCTTAATGAAGAAACTTCCTGGAAGGGTTCGCTTTCTGGTAGTGTCAGAAGATGAGTCCCTTCTTGCTGCAGGTTTAACTCCAGCCTGATTACCTGGGAAAGATTTCAGCAGATTTATAAAAGATGATGGCAGTAGTCTAAAGGCTGGTCCACGCTAGGGGCGGGGGGGGTCGAACTAAGATACGCAACTTCAGCTACGTAAATAACGTAAATAACGTAGCTGAAGTCGAAGTATCTTAGTTCGAACTAAAAAGCACTTACCGCGGGTCCAGACGCAGCAGGCAGGCTCCCCTGTCGACTCCGCTTACTCCTCGCGCGGAGCAGGAGTACCGGTGTCGACGGCGAGCACTTCCGGGATCGATTTATCACGTCTAGACGAGACGTGATAAATCGATCCCAGAAGATCGATTGCTACCCGCCAAATCAGGCAGGTAGTATAGACGTACCCTAAGTGTCATACACCAAGTGTCCCTTAAACAGGCCAAGATGGGGATCTTTCCCCATTATTAACATGTTCTTATCAATCTAATATGCTCAAAGGGCTGGAAAGCAATGGGGTGAAATTCATCCTGTGCAGCGAGCCAGCATATGGCCTATGCACCACATAAATCCTACAGTGAGAAAGTAAGTGGGACTTATGTGATACATAGGACTTGTGCCGGGCCTCTGCCCGGGGAGAATTTCAGCCCCTTGGTTTCTGAGCAGTTCTTAATGTACAGCTTTAATGGCATGCTGGGACCAACAGATTAGGAACATAGATGGAGATATGTAATTTTAGAGCCTCTGAATGCTCGTTGGGTGCGTCTGGCCTTGTCTGCAATGTATCATCCTGAGTGCTTTCAAGAGCTCCTCTCCGGATCAATAAATCAGAAACTAACATTCCATTGTTTTAGGCTTTGGGGTGTATGTGCGAGTGTTCCTGGCCAACTCAAAGGGATTCCACAGGTTCATGGCAGAAGACCTGGAACATGAGTGTGTGGTGCACTCAGCTGTTTTCTCTCCTGACAACAGCATCATTGTCACAGGCTCTCAGGGTGAATCTATCCAGGTAAGAGGGGAAGCTTTCCCATCAGAAATGCCTCCTGTAGACCCAGCTCACAACTGTGTGCCGGATCTAGTAAGGTGCTGAGTATGGTCCTTAACCACCTGCCTTGTGGATGCATTTGTGGTGTTTCTGTTATTGTCCCATCTGAATGTATTTCTCTTCTCTCTTTTCTAGTTCTAGTAGTGTGTAGCTCTCACTATGCTCTCCTGTTAATTCTTTTTCTGGCACTGAACAGTGAGTGACAGTGCTATATAAATTCAGAGAGAGAAAGGCCACAGAGAGCTTATAACCAGAGTATTAAGGGATATTATTTTTAAAATAATTAAAATCCCAAGACCCCAGAAACTGCCCTCTCCTCCAACAGTGAGAGTGAAGCAGCCCAAAGGGAATATTCTGTACCTGAGACACCATTTCTTTCCAAGAGGCTAAGACCTGATGCCAGCCAACTGAGGTCAGCAGGATCTCATGAGATGTCATTCAGAGCAGAGAGATCAGATCAGAGCAGAACAGCTCAAGGTGCTTTATAAAAGTTTATTTAAGAGAAGGTTTGTGTGTTTATTAATGGAACATAAATGCTTCTAAGACATTGTCACTTTTGGAACATTTCCCATCTCTCTTCAATCTGTGTATGACACACTTGATTTCTCTTCTTTGTTTCTTGTTTTATTAGACTGTTTCTTGTATCGTTACTTTGACTTTGTTTTTATAAAATTTTACTTTGATTGTTCTACCTCCCCTTTTAGTAGGGTATATGAGAGAGGGAAAGGTAGATTATTTAGTGATTTTATGTTTTCTTACTATTTTGATTGAATGCCACTATGTTTTTTCTAATTCTTCCCAGGTGTGGAGTTTATCAGAGCAGGGTTTGCTGATAGACACTTTGGATGGCATGGGAACACCAGTGACTCTCTTAGCCCTATGTGGCCACATATTGGTATCTGCCTCCCACAGTGCACCATATCTCAAAGTTTGGGACCTCACTTATGATCGTAAGCACAAAACTTTAGCACCAGTCCCAGATTGCACGGGGTGCACTGCAATGTCCCATGATGGGAACTATGTCTACTTCCCTCAAGCCGGAGAGAGACGTCAAGTCATCATCTGGGACTCCACTAAAGGTGAATGACAATCTATAAAACACTGTAAAGAATTAAAACTTGGCATAGCATGGGAATCAAAATGATTCCAAAAAATTAATAATCGATCTGACAGAGCCAGGGTTTGTTGGTCTTCCAGGCATGCTGCAAGGACTCTCTGTTCCTTCACTCTGCGTCAGAAGGGATGCGTTGAGCAGAGAGGGACTGTAAATTTAGGAATTATTTTAATCTCTTTTCTTTGACATATTTGTCTAGATCATTATCATGACATATGGGGAAAAAAACAAAGGACTAGAGCTGAAGCAGGGAGAACCTCACAGACATCTCTTCTCTGTTGCAGGTGCAGAGTGTGACAGACTGGACACCTCTGCCCAAGTGAGATGTCTAGAGGTGGCTGAGCAGAGGAAGCTCCTTTTCACTGGGCTGGTGTCTGGAACGGTCCTTGTGTTTCCACTTAATTCCACGCAGGATGTGGTGTGCATCCCACCCCCGGAGTCACAGAAACCAATCAACCACATGGCACTCAACAGCCAGGAAGAGCAGCTAGCCATAGCATATGATGACATAGTTCTTGTGCTAGACATTAGCCCTGGAAAGCCATGCCCTGTGATTGACAAGCCCATGTATACCTTTTATACTCAGATCCCTGCTGCTGTGATTTCCAGTGTGGCTGTCCTTGCAAACTACCGGGTCCTCTATGGCATGTCAAGTGGGGATTTGTTCCTTTATGACTGCCCTCATTCCAAAGTGTTTCCTTTGGAAATGCACAGATGCAAAGTCACCTGTTTAGAAACCAGCCATGGAGAGAAATGGGCACTTAGTGGCTCTGAAGATTCTCTGCAGCGTCTCTGGGACTTGGAGCTCTGCCAGTGGGAACATGAAATGTGCTATTATAAGGTACTACCTTGGTGGGTGGAGACATTGTGAGTCACTTATTTCAATGAGCTAATAATGCATCTGAAAAGCCAACATAGTAGAAAAACTAGTCCATAGGAAGCCAAATTTTTATACAGGAGGACATCTAAATCCTGTATCTGGCAGCTCAGTTGGCAGCTAGGTACCCATTTTATGCCCTGAAGTGCCGATCTGTACATATCCCAGATTTTGATGCCCTATTCAGAGACACTGTCAGTGCACAGTCACCATGAGCTAATGTGCTTAACATCTCTGGCTCAGAACCTGCTCACCACACTCACTTTCTTGGCATCAGCTGGAGGACTTGCATGTAAAGAGAGCAGGATTTTACTCAGTGAATAAGCAAAAGCGACACAGAGTAAACAGGCCAGGGATAGTGGAGGCAAGTAAAGAAAAAAAAGTGAAGGAAGAGTTTGAGTTGATATTTTTAGCCTTTCACCTGCGCTTAACAGACCTCAGACTTCACCTGATGATGTACCGTGGAGTCAGACTGCATCCAATCCCTGTCACTTGGAGATTAATTAAGTTCCTGAGAGATCACAGTAGGCCTCTTTTCTGCACAGCTGTAGATTGCTTTACGAGAAAAGGACTTTGTGTTGTGGCATTTCATGCCCCTATCAGGACCACTCTGCCTTATGGTGGAAATCCTGGTTTAGTTAGATTTTTATCCCCATTCTCACAACTGCTGAGTAGCCACTAAATTGCATAGGGCTTCCTAGTCTCAACCTGCATTTAACAGGATATTTATGGTCTAATTCAAACCTTTATCCATTTTTAGCAGACTTCCTTCTCGAAAGGTATTCAGTGCGCTTGCTTCTCGAAAGATGATAAGTACGTGTACACTGGGTCATTCGATCACTCCATTACAGTTTGGGATGTTTTAAGTGGTGAGTAATTCTGGATTTATAGCAAATATAAGGCAGGCTGTACACCTTATTGCCTTTATTAAACAGAGATCCAATGGCCTTGATATGGTGCAAAGGGAAACAGTTTTCACTTAGCAGTTTGGGTGAGAGACTTCCTTGACTGTATGTTTGAACAGAAAATTTGGAATCCATCTCCTGGCCAAAGACAGTTAATTGACAGGCACAGATGGATACAAGGGATTACAACTATGTGTGGAGGAACATTGACCCTTCCCACCCACCCCCGAATACCCGTGTTCCACAACGGCCTGACCTGATACCCGTATCTTTTGTGACATCACAATAGGACGTACCATCCCAGAGGCCAGACAGTGGTTCTTTTGGGAGTGATATTATTACATTGACCAGCCGCCATTATCTATGGCTATAGTTTCCTTCTCAGATGTACAGAGGTGATTAGGACACTGTCTTTTAGAAAGAAGAGAAAGACCATTGACCTCCTCATACAAGGTATCCACGAGTCCATTTTTAGAAGTATCCCCAAAGCCTAAGGCCCAGGAGTACAAAAGCACCAGATCCAGCATAAGGAAGAAATGGGGCGGGGGGGGGGGGGGTGTTCTTTTTCCTTGCCACACCTCTGTATCAGGTGCTATTTTGTGTGATCACACTCAGTTCAGCCCATTTTGCATAATCACTGTGACCGTCCTGTCCTAGATGGCTGTATGACTTGTCATTCTTTCCCAAAGGATGTGGTTAATCTGAGCAGGTGGAGTCCAGCAAAAGGGTTGCACAACTGTGTGTTTTGCGCCTCTGGTAGCAGATTTACTGCTTTTTGGCATCTAAATTGATTGTAAGCTTACACCATGGTAATAAGAAAATGCTTTCTGGGCAGGAGCCCAGTGGCCCTTTGAGAGATTTTCTATCTCCTTACACACCTGAAGTGTATTCTACCTATTCCTCTTGCATACAGTGAAGACAAAGCATTTGGTCCTGATCAGTTGCAAGTTTTATGACAGTGTGATATGGCCTCTACAGGCTTCCCTCACCAAAACCATCAATACAGTTCCAACAGGAGCTAATGACATTACTGATACAAAATTATTATTATTATTATTAACATTAACATCAGTGACTTATTTTTCTTGAGTCCAAATTGTCCTTCTAAAAGGTTCCCAATTATGGAAAATGACAAGTCCTTAACCCTTATATACTAAGCTGCAAGTCCTTTTGTCTGGAATATACTAAACTGCAAGTCCTTCTGACCTTGGTTTCTCCCTTTTGCCTTCTGGGGGTCTTCTGCAGGTGCCCTGTTGGCTGTTCAGTTTGTGTATGCAACTGCTAATAGAATCATGCCAACTGCAGATGGGTTCATTGCAACAACAAGACTTGGCTACATAATTCGTGAGAGGTTCCACTGCCCACAATCCATAAGCTCACAGTACAATCCACTCCAGAACATCAAGGCAACATGTGTAGTAAAATCCAGAAAGAAAGAGGAGGCAAACCCAAGAGAGCAACATGACAGAGGAAAAGTCTCCAGAAACCAGATTCGAACCAATAAACTCTCTCAAAACTGTGTGATCATGTAAAACTGGTGAAGTGATCGACTAGTTCCAGGAAGATTCTCAAACTATTTACCCGCTGAATATTTTTCATTTGGTTTGCAGCAGCCTGGCTCTGGACTAAGAGTGAGAAACCTTCCACTTATCCCAGATCAGCTTGTGTTGTTCTCTAAAGTCTTGATCCCATTCCTATCGATTTTCATAATGCAAAATCAAGATTGGACGTTTTTCTAAAAGATATGTTCTAGGAATTTATTTTAGGGAAGGTTTATTGTCTGTGTTTATGGTATTCTCCACAATGCCCTTGTCTTCCTTGAGTGCTCCGTTAGCACCTTAATTGTCAAGTGGCTCTACTGATTGTTTGGCAGCCGTTCTGCTTCTGATGTACTTACACGAACTGACAGCAATTTTTTTTAAAATCTTTTGCAAATTCTTTTTGGTCCCCTTATTATACTTTTACACTTGAGTTGCCAGAGTTTATACTACTTTCTATTTTCCTCACTAGAATTCGACTTCCAATTTTTAAAGAATTCCTTTTTTGCCTCTGACTGCCTCTTTTACTCTGCTGTTTAGCCATGGTGGCATCTTCTTACTGTCTTTTGATTTGGGGTATACATTTAATTTGAGCTTCTATTTTGATGTTTTAAAATAGTTTCCATGCATTTTTCAGGTATGTCACACTTGTGACTGTTCCTTTTAATTTCTATTTATTAAGTTCCTCATTTTTGTGTAGTACTCCTATTTGAAGTTAACTGCTACTGTGGTGGGGTTCTTTGGCATTTTTCCTTCCACAAGGATGTTACATTTATTACATCATGGTCGCAATTACTGAGAGGTTCAGCTATATTCACCTCTTGGACCAGATCCTGCATTCTATGTAGGACTAAAACAAGAACTACCTCTCCCAGTGTGGGTTCCAGGACAAGCTGCTCCAAAAAACAGTCATTTAATGTGTCTAGAAATTTTATCTCTGCATCCCTTCCCAATGTGACATATATCCAGTCAATATGAGGATAGTTGAAATCCCCCATTATTATTGCGGTTTCTGCCTTTGTAGCCTCTCTAATCTGCCTGAGCAGTTCACAATTGCGGTCACCATCCTGGTTTAGAGGTCAGTAGTATACTAAAACTTCTATACACTTGTAGTTCAAGCATGGAATTTCTATCTACTGAGATGCTAAGGTACTATTTGATTCATTTAAGATTTTTACTTTATTTGACTCTATGCCTTCTTTCACACATAGTATCACCAGGACAACCTACTCTCTCATTCCTATATATTTCCCCCAATGGCATTACCACGTCCCATTGATTATCCTCATTCCCCCAAGTTTCCATGATGCCTATTATATCAATATCCTCATTTAATGCCAGGCCATCTTAATATTTAGACTTCTAGCATTTGTGCTTAAGGACTTGTACACTTTGTCAATATTCAGATGCTTACCTTCATCTGTTATGAACTCTGTTTGACTGTTTTTCACTAGCTCCTACCTGTACTTTACCAATTTCTTTCCTATCTTCTTTACTGGGATCTATAGCTCCCTATTTAATAAATTCATCCCTATGGGATATCTCCACCCAGTATACTCCCCCAGCACCTGTCAGCTTCCCCCCAGCCCTTAGTTTAAAATAATCTTCTACAATCTTTCACATTTTATGTGAAAGGGCTTCATCTTTCTCCTAATGTATTCAAATAACCTCTTACTATTGCCTTTTATGTCCCCTGCAAGGTGTAACTCGTTTTGGTGCAAGGTGTAACTCACCCTTAATCCCTACATGCTTGTGCTGTGCTTTTAGCAATGATGCCTTGTACGCAGCCCATCCCTGCTCTGTCCTTTCTGTAATCATTCCACTTTGCAAACTCACGTCCATTTCACTCCTTTCAACCACTTCCGCTGTAAGTCTCTCTCCCGCTCACTCAGCAGCTATATTCCAGGGAAGGTCCTGCCCCCCTGGGCCGTAGCAGCTGCAGCTGTCCGGGCAGGCCAAGGCTCATGGTCTTCCCTCTCATGCTTCCAGTCTCTGCGGGACCCGTAGGAATAGTCCTGTCTACTCTGGCGCTGTCATGGCTCCCACCTCAGTATGCCGCACAGGCAGCGTTGCCATAGTGACCACTGACATGGCGTCTCCTGCAGGCACAGCTGCTGCTGTGCCCCAGCCCCACCGGCGCCTATACCGAGCACCGCCTCCCCATATCCGCCCCCCGCCGCGGGTGCGGCGCCTCGCTGTGCCCCAGCCCAACCCAGCTCTCTCGCCGAAGCTACCGCTAACCTGAGCGCGCCAGCTCGGGCGCGGACTAGTGAACACCACAGGGCTGAAAGCCAGCACCGGAAGCTACCTCAGGGGGCCGGAAGTTGGTCCAGCAGAACAAGTCGTCCCGCGACCAGCCCGTGCTCCGTCCCCGATAGCTCCGGCCCCTCCCCTAGGTTCCGCCCCCTTTCGACCGGCCCCGGCGGAGCCGTGCGGCGCGCGGTGACGCAAGGCGCTCGGAACGCGCTGACGAGGTGGTTCTGGGCGGGTGCTTCTGCCCGGTGCCCGACTCCCATCATGGCGGCGGGGGGAGGCGGAGGCGGCCGGGGGGGCAGTGGCCCCAGATGGGGCGGGGGCCGGGCCGGCGGGGGCGCAGCGCAGGAGAAACTGCCGGTGCACGTGAGTGCGGGGCCCTCCCCGAGCGCCGCCCCGGCTTCCATCAGTGACCCCACCGGGGATAATCCCCCGGGCCCCCCATCGCCCCGCCCACTTCACCCGGGAGAACCCCCGGTCCCTCCCACCCGGGATAAGCCCCCATGTCCGCTCGGGCCCCCCATCGCCCCGCCCCACAGGCCCCCCTCCACTTCACCCGGGAGAACCCCCGTGTCCGCTCAGGCCCCCCATTGCCCTGTCCCACGGGCCCTGTCCACTTCACCCGGGATAACCCCCGGTCCCTCCCACCCGGGATAACCCCCGTGTCCGCTCCGGCCCCCCATCGCCCCGCCCCACGGGCCCTGTCCACTTCACCCGGGATAACCCCCGGTCCCTCCCACCCGGGATAACCCCCCATGTCCGCTCGGGCCCCCCCATCGCCCCCACCCACGGGCCCCCCTCCACTTCACCCGGGATAACCCCCGGTCCCTCCCACCCGGGATAACCCCCCATGTCCGCTCGGGCCCCCCCATCGCCCCCACCCACGGGCCCCCCTCCACTTCACCCGGGATAACCCCCGGTCCCTCCCACCCGGGATAACCCCCGTGTCCGCTCCGGCCCCCCATCGCCCCGCCCCATGGGCCCCCTCCACTTCACCCGGGATAACCCCCGGTCCCTCCCACCTGGGATAATTCCCCCGTGCCAGCTCCAGCCCCCCATCGCCCCGCCCCACGGACCCCCTGCACTTCACCCGGGATAACCCCCGGTCCCTCCCACCCGGGATAATTCCCCCGTGTCCACTCGGGCCCCCCATCGCCCCGCCCCACGGGCCCCCTCCACTTCACCCGGGAGAACCCCCGTGTCCGCTCGGGCCCCCCATCGCCCCCACCCACGGGCCCCCTCCACTTCACCCGGGATAACCCCCGTGTCCGCTCGGGCCCCCCATCGCCCCGCCCCACGGGCCCCCCTCCACTTCACCCGGGATAACCCCCGTGTCCGCTCGGGCCCCCCATCGCCCCGCCCCACGGGCCCCCCTCCACTTCACCCGGGAGAACCCCCGGTCCCTCCCACCCGGGATAACCCCCCATGTCCGCTCGGGCCCCCCATCGCCCCGCCCCACAGGCCCCCCTCCACTTCACCCGGGAGAACCCCCGTGTCCGCTCGGGCCCCCCATCGCCCCGCCCCACGGGCCCCCTCCACTTCACCCGGGAGAACCCCCGTGTCCGCTCAGGCCCCCCATTGCCCTGTCCCACGGGCCCTGTCCACTTCACCCGGGATAACCCCCGGTCCCTCCCACCCGGGATAACCCCCGTGTCCGCTCCGGCCCCACATCGCCCCGCCCCACGGGCCCTGTTCACTTCACCCGGGATAACCCCCGGTCCCTCCCACCCGGGATAACCCCCCATGTCCGCTCGGGCCCCCCATCGCCCCGCCCCATGGGCCCCCTCCACTTCACCCGGGAGAACCCCCGGTCCCTCCCACCCGGGATAACCCCCGTGTCCGCTCCGGCCCCCCATCGCCCCGCCCCATGGGCCCCCTCCACTTCACCCGGGATAACCCCCGGTCCCTCCCACCTGGGATAATTCCCCCGTGCCAGCTCCAGCCCCCCATCGCCCCGCCCCACGGACCCCCTGCACTTCACCCGGGATAACCCCCGGTCCCTCCCACCTGGGATAATTCCCCCGTGTCCACTCGGGCCCCCCATCGCCCCGCCCCACGGGCCCCGTTCACTTCACCCGGGATAACCACCCGGGATAATTCCCCCGTGTCCGCTCGGGCCCCCCATCGCCGCGCCCCACGGGCCCCCTCCACTTCACCCGGGATAATCCCCCGTCCCTCCCACCCAGGATAATTCCCCCTTGCCCGCTCCGGCCCCCCATCGCCCCACCCCACGAGCCCCATTCACTTCACCCGGGATAACCCCCCAGTCCCTCCCACCCAGGATAATTCCCCTTGCCCGCTCTAGCCCTCCATTGCCCCACCCCACGGGCCCACTGCACTTCACCCGGGAGAACCCCCTCCCACCTGGGATAATCCCCAGTGCATGCTCCGGGGCCTCTCCCCCCCGACGGAACCCCAACCTCTCCCTGTGAGCCCCTTAGTCCCCTCCCCACCGGGGGTAGGTCTTCAGACCCTAGTTGGCCTTGTGCTCTGCCCTCCACCCCAGCTCCCCGACTAACTCCCGCTCCCCTGCAGGTGGAGGATGCACTCTCCTACCTGGACCAGGTGAAGATTCGCTTTGGCAGTGATCCCGCCACCTATAACGGCTTCCTGGAGATTATGAAGGAATTCAAGAGCCAGAGGTAAGGTGACCTCCTCCCCCCAACCCATCCAATACCCACTCCTACAGTGCCCTTCCTCTCAGGTATCCCATTTTGCCCTAGAATATTCCTCTGCTCCTAGCACTCCTCTTTGAGGACCGCAGACCTTAGTGTCAGCACCCACCTTTAAGAACCTCCTCATTGCTCATCCCCACATAATACCCCCCAATATTCTCCTGCCTCTGTTCCCATTTTCAGCACATCTTCAGCAAAATCTGATCCTCACATCTCCCAAGCTCATGCAGGAAACATGCTTCCTGGGTTCCATGAGATTATGCAAGAGTTAAATTCCAGTTATAAAGGTGTCCATGATCCCCTCTCCCAGAGGGTCCCAAATCCCCTTCTAGAGCACCCATCCCAACACCACTCATCCTTATGGAGTCAATATCCCACAATTTCCCAGGGCCCTAATTCCAGGAAGACAATAAATCTTATAACTCAGCTTACTCAGGGAACCCAAATCTTAAAAAGGGGTGAAGAAGCCAGAACTTGTAGCACCCAAAACACTAGGAGCAAAGGCAGGCACATCCCCTTCAGCTAATCCACATCCTTGCTGATGATTGTGAATCTTTCACTTCATTTGGGCCTACTAGTTCTCTTGGTCTTTTAAAGTGACATGGACCTTCCAGAATAGTGGCTTGTTCAGACACTGGTGTTCTATAGTATTGGGCTAATGGATCTAATGTGTGCCTCCTTTGGAGAGTTAAGTCTTTAGACTTGGGGGGATGGGAAAAGGAGTTTCTTCTGACATCTGGCCTTAACCTTGCAAAATATATAAATTGTATGATCAGTGTTTAGATTCAGGGAGGGGAAGTATCCTTACTGTGGTACATGCATTCCAGAGAGTTGGAATCATTCAACCTGCTGCAGTATAATTGCTGTGACTAAATCTTCTCTAGGAAGCCACAAGAACTCTGGACAGTTTATCATTGTCTTCAGGGGAGTCAGTGTTATCCTGATGCTTAAGTCTATCCAATTCCCTGATTGCTAATAAATGTTGTGGCAGTTCTTACTTTTTCTGTATCTTACCTTTTATTTTGTGATTTAAGGCGTTGCATGGAGTTAACAGCCTGTTCTTGGTTCTAGCATTGATACTCCTGGTGTAATCAGGCGGGTTTCTCAGCTGTTTCATGAACATCCCGACCTCATTGTAGGATTCAATGCTTTCCTCCCTTTGGGCTACAGAATAGAGATCCCAAAGAATGGGAAGTTAAGTATACAGTCGCCACTGGCTAGTCAGGTATGTTAAAATGCTTGGATTAATTTAAATGAATCATAATGTATCTGCATGTATCTACAAGTGACATACAGGGGTCTGCATAACAGATGAGTTGATTTGCCTTTATTGCAGTTTGAAAATACGTTTTACGGGGTTTTCAGATACCATGGCAATGGGTATGAGAATGTAAATAGAATAGCATTTCTTTAAGAAACATTTAATAGTTTTAATCTGCACTAAAAGGAAGCTTCCACACAAGTTGCCACTGCAGGCCAAATACTTCACTCAAATTTGAAAGTTAAAAATCATGGCTGGATGGCTGTGTATACACACAACATTTAGTGAGTCTTTATAGTCACACTTGAATTCAGACTTGGAAAACATGTTTGAAAAGATCATATGTCCACATTCCCATTAAGATGCCTGCACAGAAAACAAATTTGTACATGTTATTCATTTGTATCATAAGAACGGCCAAACTGGGTCAGTCCAAAGATCCATCTAGCCCAGTATCCTGTCTTCCAACAGCGGCCAATGTCAGGTGTCCCAGAGAGAATGAACAGAACAGGTAATCATCAAGTGATCCAACCCCTATCACCCATTCCCAGATTCTGGCAAACAGAGTCTAGGGACACCATATCTGCCCGTCCTGGCTGATAGCCATTGGTGGATTTACCTATCCTCTATGAATTTATCTAGTTCTTTTTTGAACCCCGTTATTGTCTTCGCCTTCACAGCATCCTCTGGCAAAGAGTTCCACAGGTTTACTATGCATTGTATGAAGAAATACTTCCTTTTGTTTGTTTTAAACCTGATTAAACCTGCTGCCTATTAATTTCATTTAGTGACTCCTACTTCTTGTGTTATGAGAAGGAGTAAATAACAGTTACTTTCTCCACACCAGTCATGATTTTATAGACCTCTATCTCATCCCCCCTTAATTTCTCTTTTCCAAGCTGAAAAGTCCCAATCTTATTATCCAAGTGTTCAAATACAACTGTGATGGATGTAGCATTAGAACGTAGATAGAATCACACCAGACTTTGTATCAGTTTTCACAGTTGCGGAGTTTGAAACTTAAAAATTGTAGCTGAATTTTGTTCAGAAGCCTCTGGTTTTAACTCTGATCTCTGCTACCTGCTAGTCTTTCAACTCTCATGTTCTCTGATCTCTCTATCACTCAGAAACTTGGCATTTCTGAGAGCTCTACTGTTGAACACATTTCTTGAAATCTACAATTCCTGCGGAATAAAGCAGTGTTAGATCAGAGTGTTTTGTATGTTCTTGGCATCACTACTTTCTAAAGTGCAGAGGATAATGGAGTGACAGTCACAAGCATTAATGAGTCAGTTACTGTTGAGGGAAGAATGAAAACAGAAGAGCAGTAGCAGTGGTGGCTTGTCCATTTTTTCATGGACATTTGGGCATTGAATTTTGAGTACTTTGTTTCTTTGTCAGGATCATTGCCATTTTTTTTGAAAAATCCTTGATTATGAGACTAGTTCTGGTGGAAGAATTGTTCATGAAAACTGGACCTGAGAAGGCACTCACCCTTTGATAAAAGAACACAAAGAACAGTGTGCGAGAATCTAATGATGAAGTTTGGCTTTATTGTGCTGAAAATGCCTTCAGATATTCAGAGACTTACAGGAAACTAGTCTTGCTCGCTGGATCCTGAAACAAAATTACCATGTGGTGTGGAAATACAAGGGTTTGTTGACAACTGAGACTTGCAACTGGAAAAAGTACTTTCAGAGGTTATCTACAAGGCCCTTTCTGTGAATACCCTTATCAGAGATGGTTCCTGTATTTAACATGTTCTGAGTTTCTCTTGGAATCAGCTACAAATGGACACTTCTTCCATAGCTAGTTAATGTGGTTTTGGTCAGCCAGGGACCAAGGAACCATCTGCTCCTAGAAGCTATTAAGAAATCAAAGGCAGAATTGGACTGAAACAAGTTGCTTGTAATGCTCAATTGCTTAATGATTAGAAAAGTGGCTTTCAGGCAGTATCATAAGCAAGAGGTGGCCATAGAGTCTGCATGGCATTACAATTGACCAGATTATATTAATACAGATTCCAATGAGCTTGATTGCTAGGAGCTGTTAAGTTTCTGTCCACTGATTGACATCTGTAAACTGCAAGCAAGAAGTTCAACTGTCATTGGTTGGTCATTGGCTTCTTTTAAAACAGCCATTTTCCTGAAAATTTGGACCCTCAGTAATGTACATCAGACTGTCTGCTGTGCAGTGTCATAGTATAGCTGCACTACTAGGAGCTGTCAGAACTTACCTTTATCCATTAGTGAAAGGAGGGATTTAGAAAGCCTTTGACTAGTGTGGCAGGACAGCTCTTGGGTGTGCAGGAGATGTTCTCAGTATTGAGGCTCATTTTGAGTTATTTTATAGGGGCTGTTACAATAAGGAAATGTAGCTATGTTTCTTGTTACATCACATATTTAAACACTTCCTTTTTATTATGTCATTGTAATTATTTCTCTGTAAAGAATGTATGTTCAACATACTTCATACACCAAATAAGTCAATAGCCAAAATGTAGTTCAGTTTTGGTATAACAGCATATGAGTCTTTGCAAACACAGGCAAGTATATACAACAATTTCTTTTATTCTATACGTGTCCGAAAGTGTGAAGCTATAATCTTCAAGAGGTCTGGAGAATTAAGTAAGTGTTGGGGATATCTATCAGTCACCCTGATAAAGGCTGCCAAACTGCAGAGTACAATCCAAACCTATTTTCCCTTCAAACATAAGTGTCTGTAAATAAAACAAGAGTCTTGAAGTTTATCTGGTTAATGTTGGCCTTTGTTATAAATGATCAAAGTTGAAGCTTCAAAATTGAAGTCTCAGTAATGTTCATACAGTGGGGTGCATCAGATATGAAAATCCTCTGAATAATTACGTTCAAGACTTTCAAGTACTGTAAACGTCTGTCTGAAGCTCTGTTCTCAAATAGGTATGATGGGAAGAGTTCTTTACAAGCAATGTTGGACTTAAATGGAAAGAGGAGTGAGAATTTAGTACTGTGGGTAATGTTTTTTAATTGGTCTTAGTAACAGAGGTCGAGAAATTCATGGGTCAATTAAATCTTTTACTGTGTAATTCATCTTTCCCTAACTGAATAGTTTGTAAATATGCATGATACTTTTAATGAACACGTTGTATATCTATTTTTATTTGAGTCACCAGCTTGCATTACTTCTATCACTAGGTGTCATCAGAGCCCGTTCCAAGTGCTCACCCGGGTGGTGGGTTATTGTTACATTATTGTCAGGAGAATTCTCACAACCACAGTGACTGCTCTGAGGAGTTCCGGCAGCAACTTCCATACAAAGAAGATAAATCTCAAATCTCCTTGGAATCCGATTCTGTGGAGTTCAATAATGCAATAAGTTACGTGAATAAGATCAAAACCCGTTTTCTTGACCATCCTGAAATCTACAGGTCATTCTTAGAAATTCTTCATACTTACCAGGTAGAGTTCTGGCAAATAAGATATCATGGGTCAGTATTGTGGCTGTTTGAACCTGAAATGTTAAATGAAATTTGTTGGTACAGTACTGTTTTATTGTGATTTATAAAGCTCCCCCAACTTCAGCCTCTCTCAGACAAATGTGACACTGAGAAACTCTTAAGCATAGGCTTTGTATGTGAATGCTTGGGGTCTGTCAAATGCTTTCATCTCAGTAATGTGGTGGTGCTACAGGCTTTCGTTTGAAAAACAGCAGTGTTGAGAGACAACTGATTGATTAAAGCTGTACAGAGAGCATTTTTTGTTTTAAGTTAGGTGATTTTCTTTTACTATTACTAATGTTCAATTTTTAAATGCTTTATATCTGCTAACTGGGTGCAGTGATTAGATCTGCATGCCCATGGAAGGACAATAGTTTGATAATTGACTGCTGAGCCCTGTGGTCTAGGACGCCAAACTAGGATACCCTACATGGTAGCACATTGTGCTGCTACAAGAATGCTAGGCCAGCTGATAATTATCTAAAGCGTTTTCCTGTATTTGACTCTTGAATACAGTGGGTTGTCTGTTCCAATTTCCTTGCTAACTGAAGTGCATTACTGTAACAGTTAGTTTAATGTTTCTCTGTAAATTGGCAGAAAGAACAGCTGAACACTAAAGGCCGACCCTTTCGAGGCATGTCAGAGGAAGAAGTGTTTACTGAAGTAGCAAATCTCTTCAGGGGACAGGAGGATCTACTGTCTGAGTTTGGACAGTTTCTCCCTGAGGCCAAAAGATCTTTGGTATGTGTTTTGGTAGTATAAGGCAAAAAAGAATACTGTGACAGTCTACTCTGTCTTTATGTTCTAGTTGGATAATCTGCATAATGTCTGAATAAATACCCTAAAGAATAAAGTTATTTGCACCCATAGGACTGAGATCTGGGCTGGGAGAGAGTGCATCAGGGTGAAGAGACTGAGAGAAGGGTTGATTGAGTGGAGCGTCTGTGGACAAAGCACAGTAGAGATAACCAGTCTCCTGAGATGGAACAGATAGTAAGCAGCAATGTGTAAATTCTTAGAAGTTGCTGCTCTGTAGTGCTATTGGCAACAGCTAAAAGATTTCTGCCCCCCAAAAAAGTATGCTCTGAGCCTTCTGCCTTGGGGAGAGTAGAGCCCCTTTGAGGGGTACCTTGTGATAGAGTGCTGGTGAAAACAAGCTACCTTTGGATGCCAAATAAGCGATGTCTAAATTGGAGGGGATTATTTTGGTGGTCCACAGAGATCCATGTGCTTAAAACCATTATTTGGTGGGCTGCCACTTTTTCCTGTGACTTTCTCTGTCAACATTACATCATCTGACTGCTCTTGCAGCATCTCCCCTATGGCTGGGAAAATCAAATGAATGTTGTCCTCGTTTCCTGCTCTTGGAATGTCTACTCTACTAAATCCTTAATACTGTATGAAAAAACTTTAGGGATAAAAAAAACACCTTCGAAATTCCAAAGATGTGAAGAAAGATTTGGCCCTTGGAACAGCTCTAGCACAAAACTTATTGGTCCTTCTGATGACTGTTTCACTGTAGGGTGCTGTTAAGATGCTACCACTGGGTCCTTCTCAAGATTTTCAAACTAGCCTCCTAGCTGTATGTAGAGCTGACACAATTGAATATAGCTTAGTTCTTTAGCAAGACATTAACATTTAGTATATATATACACATATTTTTAAAGGGGTAGATTCTTGCTATTCCAATGAGGTTGCGCTTGTATGTGATATGTGTAGTGGTGCTACAGCACTGCAAAATATTCATAGATTCTAGGGCTGGAAGGGACCTTGAGAGGTCATCAAGTCCTGCCCTCATGGCAGGACCAAATACTGTCTATTGTTACAGAAAAGTCAAAATACTTTTCTATTGTTATAGAAAAACTGACTATCAGTGTTTGAACTGTGCTCTCACTATTTGTTGTTTGTAGTTAGATTTCACTAAGTGAGTTAACTTATGTCCTCTATTCTGTTCAGATAAATAGGGTTCTCTATTTCTGTGGAACTAATAAGGGCAAATTGAAAACTGTCTTTAATTTAGTTCACAGGAAATGGGCCATGTGAAATGAACAGTGTCCAGAAAACTGATCATGAAAAAAATCTGGAACATAGTAAAAAGCGATCCAGACCACTACTGCTGCGTCCTGTTCCCAGCCCAGCAAAGGTATCTTGCTGCAAACAGAAATGTGTACTGTTTTCATACTTAGGCATTGCTATAACCTGTGCTGTATGAGATAATTGCTCTCAACTTTCAAATTTTGCTAAGTGCGTGTCATAGGGCAGCCTCACCTGGGTGCTCTCCTGTGCTAGGCCATGATATGATAGGCATGGATGCCTCAGTTTTCCTGTCAGAGTCCCCAGAAGTAGTCCTTAAGTATATGTAGCCCTTTCAGGGTTAATTACAAAAGTCCTGTATACATAAATCATAACAAAAGTCCCACAGCCATAGTCCGGACAGTACATTAAGTACATCCATAGAATCTTTCTGGATAGAAATTCCATGCTTGCATTATAAGAGTAGGAATATATTACCGGCCACCTAACCAGGATGGTTATGGTGACTGTGAAGTGCCCAGGGGGATTAGAGAGGCTTACAAAGGCAGAAGATACAACAATAATGGGCTATTTCAACTGTCCTCCTATTGACTGGGTATATGTCACCTTGGAAGGGGATACAGAAATAAAATTTCTAGACACATTAAATGACTGCTTCCTGGAGCAGCCAGTCCTGGAACCCACAAGAGGCGAGGCAATTTTTGAGTTAATCCTACATGGAATACAGGATCTGGTTCAAGAGGTGAATATAACTGAGCCACTCAGTAATAGTGACCACAATGTAATTAAATTTAACATCCTTGTAGGGGGATAAGATGCCAAAGAAACTCACCATGGCAGCATTTAACTTCAAATAAGGGAACTACACAAAAATGAGGAAGCTAGTTAAATGGAAATTAAAAGGAACAGCCAGAAGAGTGAAATGCCTGCAAACTGCATGGAAGTTACTTTAAAATACCATAATAAAGGCTCAAACCTAATGCATAGCCCATTTTTTAAAAAAAAGGGGGAGGGAGGGACACCAGAAACTGCCACCAGGGGTAAACAAATGAGTAAAAGAAGCGGCTAGAGGCAAAAAGGCATTCTTTAAAAACTGGAAGTCAAATCCTAGTGAGGAAAATGGAAAGGTGTTAAACTCTGGAAAGTTAGGTAAAAGTATAATTAGGCAGACCAAAAAAGAATTTGAAGAGCAACTAGCAAAAGATACAAAAACTGACAGCAATTTTTTTTTTTAAGTAAATCAGAAGCAGGAAGCCTGCCAATCAGTGGAGCCACTGGACAATTAAGGTGCTAAAGGAGCACTCAAGGAAGACAAGGCCATTGCGGAGAAACTAAATGAATTATTTGTACCAGTGTTCACTGCAGAGGATGTGAGGGAGATTCCCACACCTAAGCCTTTCTTTTTAGGTGACAAAGCTTGAGGAACTGTCCCAGACTGAGGTGTCAGTAGAGGAGGTTGTGGAACAAATTGCTAGATTAAACAGTAATAAGTCACCAGGACCAGATGGTATTCACCGAAGAGTTCTGAAGGAACTCAAATATGAAATTGCAGAACTACTAACTGTGGTATGTACTCTATTGCTTAAATCAGCCTCTGTACCAGATGACTGGAGGATAGCTCATGTAACACTGATTTTTAAAAAAAAACTCCAGATACAATCCAGGTAATTTAAAGCCTCGTAAGCCTAACTTCAGTTACCAGGCAGATTGGTTGAAACGATAGTAAGGAACAGGATTATTACCCACAGATAAATAATGAGGAAGAGTCAACATGTCTTTTGTAAAGGGAAATCATGCCTCACCAATTTATCAGAATTCTTTGAGGGTGCTAACAAGCATGTGGACAAGGGTAATTCAGTTGATATAATGTACTTAGACTTTTGGAAAGCCTTTGACAAGGTCCCTCACCAAAAGCTCTAAAGCATAGTAAGTTGTCATGGGATAAGAGGAAAGGTCCTCTCATGGATCAGTGATTAGTTAAAAGATGAGAAACAAAGGATTGGAATAAATGGTGAGTTTTCATAATGGAGAGCGGTAGATAGCGTGGTTCCCAAAGGATCTTTACTGTGACCAGTGGTGTTGAACATATTCATAAATGATCTGGAAAAAGAAGTGAACAGAGAGCTGACAAAGTTTGCAGACGGTACAAAATTACTCAAGATAGTTAAGTCCAAAGCTGAGTGCAGAGAGTTAGAGAGGGATCTTATAAAACTGGGTAACTGGACAACAAAATGGCTGATGAAATTTAGTGCTGATAAGCACAAAGTAGCGTACCTGGGGAAAAATAATCATAACTATACATACAAAATGATGGGTTCTAGATTATCTTTACCACTCAAGAATGAGATCTTGGGAGTCATTTGTGGATAGTTCTCTGAAAACATCACTCTGTGTGCAGTGGCGGTCAAAAAGCTAATATGCTAGGAACCATTAGGAAGGGGATAGATAGTAAGATAGGAAATGCCATAATGCCACTATATAAATCTATGGTACGCCCACATTTTGAATACTGTGTGCAGTTCTGATTGCTCCATCTCAAAAAAGATATATTAAAATTGGAAAAGGTACAGAGAGGGGCAGCAAAAATGGTAAGGGGTGTGGAACAACTGCCATACAAGGCTAGATTAAAAAGTCTGAGACTGTTCAATTTAGAATAGAGACAACGAAGTGGGGGATGGGATAGAGTTCTATAAAATCATGACTGGTGTGGGGAAAGTGAATAGGGAAGTGTTATTTACCCCTTCATGTAATACAAAAACTAGGGGTCACACAATGAAATTAATAGGTAGCAGGTTTAAAAGAAAAGGAAGTACTTCAGACAACACAGTCAACCTGTGGAACTCATTGCCAGGGGATGTGAAACCCAGAAGTATAACTGCGTTCAAAAAAGAATTAGATCAGTTCATGGAGGATAGGTCCATCAATGGCTATTAGCCAAGATGATTAGGGACACAACCCCATGCTTTGGGTGCTCCCAAACCTCTGACTGCCAGATGCTGTGACTGAACATAGGGGGATGGATCACTCAATAATTGCCCTGTTCGCTCCCTCTGAAGCATCTGGCATTGACCACTGTTGGAAGACAGGATACTGGGCTCAGTGGACCATTGGTCTGACCCAGTAACGCCGTTCTTATCCTTAGAATCTCTCACCACACTCACCTCACCAGTACAGTTCCAGCATATCACCATGCCTTGACCTCAGCCTTCTCTGGCTTCAACTCCCGACCCCAGAGAGCTGGCAGGCATCTCCCTCTGCTGCACTGAGCCTTCAGCCCTCTCCAGCCTTCTGTGCCCATCACTCTCTGGTGCAGGAACATCATCGGGCTCATTTCTCCACTAGCTTCCTGACAGTTTCACCCTCTTGCTATGGAGAGTCTGAAGAGATCTTCTTGCTTTATGCAACTTTGCCCAGACACCACCTCCAGTCTCCTGACTCCCAGGCAGGTCTCAACTGCCTTCTTTCTGTCTGTCCTCAGGCATTCCCCCCCATTGATATGGCGCATTGCTCTCTCGTATAATCCCATTAGGAGTCAGTTGACAAGTCACAGGTGCACTGTCCTCTTTCCTCTTAAAGGACTAGTGCTTGCTGCACTCAGACCTAGGCAAGTCCAAAAGTGTGTGGTGAGTTTCAGTGCTAGGGTTAGAGTTTGGAGGCTTTGTGGACAGTGAGTTTCAAGAAAGGATTTGAATGTGGAAAAAATGGTGTTGAAGACACTTGTCCAAGTTTTCAACTTCCCTTTGTTAAGTGCATTGTCCCTTGATACAACATAAAGTTATATATAAGTGCTAAGTATCAGGAAAATGAGGACTTGATAGAAAGACTGAATTGGGCCTCTCCCCTTGAATAAATTGCTGTTTCCTGCAGGATTATACCCTATCATTTACCTGTTGTGCAAACCTGTTTTGTTTTTGCTGGGGGTCATTGATACAGACCTCCATTGAGGGTGTGATGTGGCAAAGCTAGTTTGTGATTTTTGGGAATAAAGGCTCAGAGCAAGGGGTAGTTACAGTTCAATAAAATGGAAATTGCTGGTATTTGAATCAAAACCATTGAAGCAAAAATATCGAACCTTTTCAACAGAAGAAAATGAAACTACGAGGTACCAAAGATCTGTCAGTTGCGACAGTGGGAAAATATGGAACGTTGCAGGAGTTTTCTTTCTTCGATAAGGTCAGTGATCTGGCCCCGTCCTGTTGCATGGTCTTGCTTTCAATCGGCTAGGTAGCAATTGACTGGTATTCTATGACTCCCTCTATGGTATATTAGAGTCCATTAATTAACAGTTTCCTAACAAATGGAAGAGTTTTGGAGGACCCTGAGGGAAACACGTACTACTATCTTTTTGTGTGTGTTTTTCTTTCAAGCATTTGATGTATCTGCTTCTTAGCAATTGTGAACCTCATAATAGTGTAAATCCTGTTACTAAACTACTGTTTATAACAGGGCACTTCTGTATACATGCTGCTTCTGAGGTTCCAATGAGTGTATGCATTTATTGGCTCTGTGCAAAAAGACTTAGACCCTTTAAGATATCAGCATAAAAATAAAGCTAGTATACAAATGATATGACAGTTTTTATTTGCCCTCCCTTTGCCAGGTGCGCAGGGTACTGAAGAGTCAGGAAGTGTATGAGAACTTTCTCCGCTGTATCGCACTCTTCAATCAGGAGCTAGTGTCGGGCTCAGAGCTTCTCCAGCTAGTCACCCCATTTTTAGGGTAAGTGAACTTGTCTTTCCAGTGACATGTAGGGTGTAGCTTTTAAACATTTGCTATGTCACTTTTTCTCTCATGCTTCAACATTAAAACCTTATGAAGTCAAAGGTTTCTTCTGGGTTAGCAATGTCAAATTTTAGGAATCACTCAGACAGAGGAGAAATAAAATCTGACACAACCTTTAGTCCATAAAGTCTTAGGACAATGCTGTAAAACAGACAAATAGTGGTAGTATCTGATGGAGGCCAATTGAGCTGTTAGCTCTCCAAGAGAAGGGAGAGTGTCTTATGGCAATGAACAAAGACTCCTTCAGCCGATTAAGGAGTGGTATTGATGGGATTCTGAAGGAGTTCTCTCTAGCCCTCCACCAAGAGGATGGTTGAAAAGAGCCTTAAACAGAGTGATTGATTAAAGCAGATAACATTATGGTGGAGGGAGTTCTTAGGGCTATGTCAGGAAAGTCCTAGCTTTCAGTTTATTTTTGACCATGGTCTGTATGAAATATAGAGATGGTGAAGAAAGAAAGTAATGAATATTTAATGGACAAAACAAACAGAATGTGATGATGTGAAATATAATTACTCATGTATGTCTGTTCATTTTTTAAGGAAATTCCCAGAACTCTTTGCACAGTTCAAATCCTTCCTTGGAGTGAAAGAGCTTTCATTTGCTTCTCCGCTGAGTGACCGATCTGGGGATGGAATGAGTCGGGAAATTGATTATGCTTCCTGCAAACGCATAGGGTCCAGTTACCGGGCTCTTCCAAAAACCTATCAGCAGCCAAAATGCAGTGGAAGAACAGCCATTTGCAAGGAGGTACTCGAAGCTTAATACCATTGAATCCGCAGTCTGCAATGATAGCCTTTCCCAAAGCAGGCTAGTCAGGGCCCTCCACATACTGCTTTCTTATGATGATTTAGAGCTTCTCTGAAACATGGACATTGCACCAATTTTACTTGAATCACTTTGTTTAAACTGGTGCAACTTTTGTATGTGGGCTCTTATACTGGTTTAAAACTGCTAATGTCCGTTTAGGTTGCACCTGTACATTTGCTAATCTGAACTAAACTGATATAAATCAGGTTTCTATGGAGATAAAGTTGCCACATAAAGTTGCTCTGGTTTAACTGAATCGGTATAAAATCACGCCTTTCATTAAACTGGTACTACTTTGTGTGTGGACCCACACCTTGTCCTTGGTGATAGGTAGAAGGGGCCGTGGGAATGGGGGAGAGAAGTTTTATTTCACAGTATAAAATGAGTTTTTCAGCACCAGGCATGAACACAGACTTTGTAGCATAGTAGGCCAGTGTGTCACCAAAAAGCAAATTTTGAGTCAAAGCCTAAAAGAAATATCCTGTGTAAGCAGGGTACAATTCTAGTATGGGGTCATTCAAAGTTGGCTGTGTTCAGTGATAAGTAGGGCCCTACCAAATTCATGGCCATGAAAAACACGTCACAGACCGTGAAATCTGGTCTTTTGTGTGCTTTTATCCTATACTGTACAGATTTCACGGGGTAGACCAGTGTTTCTCAAATTTGGGGTCCTGACCCAAAAGGGAGTTGCAGGGGGTCACAAGGTTATTTTAGGCAGGGGGGGTCATGGTATTGCCACTCTTATTTCCACGCTGTCTTCAGAGCTAGGTGGCCAGAGAGTGGCGGCTGTTAGCCAGGTGCCCAGTTTTGAAGGCAGCACCCCGCCAGCAGCAGCACAGAAGTAAGGTGGCAATACCATACCATGCCACCCTTACTTCTGCGCTGCTGCCTTCAGAGCTGAGCAGCCGGAGAGAGGTAGCTGCTGACTGTGGGGCCAACTTTGCAGGCAACAGCGCAGAAGTAAGGGTGGCAATACCATACAGTGCCACCCTTACTTCTGCGCTGCTGCTGGCGGTGGCTCTGCCTTCAGAGCTGGGCTCCCGGCCAGCAGCTGCCGCTCTCCAGCTGCCCAGCTCTGAAGGCAGCACCACTGCCAGCAGCAGGGCAGAAGTAAGGGTGGTAGTAGTACCGCAACCCTTCCTACAATAACCTTGCAACCTGCCCCCCCTCAAACTTCTTTTTGGGTCAGGACCCCTACAATTACAATACTGTGAAATTTCAGATTTAAATCACTGAAATCATGAAATGTACAACTTTTAAAATCCTATGACCATGAAATTGACCAAAATGGACCGTGAATTTGGTAGGACCCTAGTGATAGGGGAAGTGGACCCTGTAGGTTTAGCTTATCAGTTTGTGAAGCACTTGGTGCCTTTTGTTATAAAGGAGCATTCTGAGTCAGAGCATCCTGGCAGAAAGTGGGTGTTGGGTTTAATACAGCAACCCTCCTTGGCACACGCATTTTTGTCTCCATTATCACCAGTAGCTGACTATTACAGACAAACATCTCTTCCTCCTTTATAAAACAGCAGCAAAGGACACCTTAGAAACCTTTTGAACAATGTCTGGGTGCAACTGTTCACATGTGCAATGTCTGAGAAATGGTCAACACTGACATTTTAAAATTCTGGCACAGATCATTGGCAAAAATACCTAGCTAGCTACCTGCTGATAGAAACACTGTTAATATACTACTTTATATTTTCCCTTGTAGAGGTCCTGTCAGGTCCTCAGGAACAGGTCCTTTTTCATAGGACACTGTAGACTGCTGTGTTTGACTCTGTTGTAGGTGTTAAATGACACGTGGGTCTCGTTTCCATCCTGGTCTGAAGACTCTACATTTGTCAGCTCAAAGAAGACACCCTATGAGGAGCAGCTGCATCGCTGTGAGGACGAACGGTTTGAGGTGGTTCTGCTGTTCAACTTAGAACTTTGCAACTCGGTCTCCTGTTCATGTGACCAAGAGTCTTGAAATTATTTAGAGTTAAGGCTACGATTATGTCACAGAAGTCACAGAAACCATGACTTCCAGGGACCTCCGTGACATTTTCTTCCCTGGGGCTGGATCTGTCAGCAGGCAGCCCCGCAGTTCTCAGCCACTGCTGGCAGTGGGCCCCCAGCAGCTCCTAGCTGGTGGGCAGAAGGGGCTCCCAGCCCCCCAGGCGGTGAGGGGACCCCCTGTAGCAGCCTAGCTGTGGTAGGCGGCAAGGGGGCCTCCCCGCTGCAGCCCCACCATAAGGGGCGGTGGGGGTATCCCAGAGCCCGCAGTCTCTGTGGGTGCTGGACCCCCCTCCCTTTTTCATGGATATTTTTAGTAAAATCACAGACAAGTCATGGGCTTCCGTGAATTTTTGTTTATTGCCCGTGATCTGTCCATGATTTTTACTAAAAATATCTGTGACAAAATCTGAGCCTTATTTATAGTCAATAGCCAAATGCTGAACGCTTTATTAGTAGAGCCCTGAAAATCCACGGATATCCGATTTATATCCATGGACCATTTTTGTGGATCGTGGATAGATACAGATCCAAATTTTATAACTAAAGCCCTGCAAATCTGCGGCTATCCACTTGATATCTGTGGATGCGGATATCCACAGATCATTTTTGTTGATCACGGATCAGATGCGGATACAAAATTTTGTATCTGAGCAGGGCTCAATTTATTAGAGTTAACCCTTCTTGCTGTGTCAGTCCCTCCCTTTCTTTCTACTTTAGTGTGGGCTTGCTTTCCCAAGGCTGCTTTTCTCCAAAGTTAACCCTTTTACCACTTCTCCCCAGTAGTGGTGATTGCTTTGTACTTCTCCAGACTGCGGGGAGGAGGCACGAACACCATAATGCCACTATGTGTATCGGGGAGGGAAAGATTTCAAGAGCTTTACATACTCTCCTTTTCATGCCAGGCTTGGAGGTGCCCCTGCTGGCACTCTTGCATGTGGTGTAGCTTTAAGTGTTGCTTTTGGTATAGAGGATTTTATTTCTAAGCACAGTCTCTCTCTAAACCAGATATGATGTCAACTGCATCATAGCACCCTGCTTTGCCAAGGGCAAATGCAGCACAAAATAGCCCTTAGGGAAATCTGGGGGCCAATTCTACAATTGAGAGTACTGTCAGAGTGCTCCACCTAGTGAGAATCCTCAATGGAGCCCCGGACCCCCAGCCAGTGGACACTGAAATACAAGTACGAACTGAGCATAGGAGAAGAGAGAAGAGACCAGCTGCTGAATCCTTTCTTACGTTGTTGTATCGTTTGTGAACTTTAACAGTTGGATGTTGTCTTGGAAACCAATCTGGCCACAATACGCGTGTTGGAGAGTGTTCAGAAAAAGCTGTCTCGGATGTCTCAAGAGGATCAGGAGAAATTCCGATTGGATGATTGCTTGGGAGGAACATCGGAAGTGATCCAGCGCAGAGCCATCTACCGTATCTATGGTGATAAAGCGCCAGAAATCATTGAGAGTCTTAAGAAAAATCCGGTTACTGCTGTCCCCGTAGTTTTAAAAAGGTAACTCTTTCTTGGGTTCACCTATCATTTCTATCTAATTAGCCAATGTAGTCTTTGAAAGCTCGTTGTTTCAGAAATTAAGTCCTGTTTTAATCTCCTAGGACTCTAGCGCAGGACAGAGGTGAGCAAATTAATGGACTATCTTTAAAAAATCACTTCAATTTAATAGGTCACAAAGATATTAGCTGACTCTTAGCCCCATCTGAGAACAGTTTAAACAATACAAATTATGACAATGCACTGTTGCTCTTGCAGTAACAGTATGTATGTTTCAGTAGAAAATAGCCAACCACAAACTTTGTGATGATTGTGTAATATGGGGATAACTGTAACAAGATCGCTGCTTCTCCTGCCATGAAAATTGTTAAATTGGTTTTTCATTCATTTTATAGGTAAACCAAGCTATTCCTTTAGTTCTGTGGGGCTTTGCCATTGTTTGGTTTCAGCCAGGGTTTCTCCTCAGATAGCTTTCTGTATTAATGTAGATATCTAAAAATACATTTTAAAATTAAACTTATTTCAAATTCTCTCTTTGTAGGAGGAATTATATAAAAAATGCTTATAGTTTAAGTGGAAAGCTAAGTAATTGGGTAAAAGGTTTCAGATACCTTTGGTATTAACATATACGTTTTTTAATTCAGTCTATAATACAGTTTCTGTAATACATCATTTCTAGTGCATGACAATCAACTGTTTCACCCCAACCTCCAACTTTGTGAATTCTTCACACTTGCACACTATATTGCTCTGTAATGGAGCCATGAGAGTGGCTCCATTGTTATGGTTATGCTCATCCCTGGCTTGCTGAGAAAAGTTCCTTTCTGTATTAAAACTTTAGTCCCACTTAGAGGAAGGGAGGATTTTATTTTTTGAAAATATGAGGTTAATTGGACATGTCATTTTGAATGAGACTTTGGAATAGTGGGGGTGGAGGTATGCCTTTTTTTTAAAAGTTCTAAATTTTTTTGTCCAGTCATAACTGAAAAAGCTCTTTATGGATTAATCTTCACTGAGAACCAGCGCATGAATTAATCATGTTGGATTCCAAGGGTGTGGTGGTGTTTAGAGGTGATCTCTGCATTTGGTGCAGCACTGTTACAGGTCCAATGACCGTTACATAACTAATACCATATAATCTCAACTTGCATTTTTAACAGGAGGTTTTTCTCACCATTTTTCTCCAAAGAGCCTCTGCTTGCTAGGCGTGGGCATCTCATGTTGATTTTTCCCTTTAAAATTACAATTAAAATTAAAGACACAGACTAACACGGCTACTACACTGAAACCTGTAATTAAAAGTAAGCTATTCAGCATGTATTTTAAAAAGAGAGAAAATCAGTCCCACCCTCCAATTGTTCTCTCCCTGGTGCGTGAGCTCTTAACTTCCCCCCTCCCCAACTGCCAAATTTCCTGTTCTGAATCCTGGCAGCCAGCAGCTTGGGACAACAGCCATCTATGGCATCTTCACACAACACCCACTGTTCCTGGACCGTGCTCTGTGACAGCTTCTTTAGTGCCTGTGAGGAAAATTTAGCTCTGCCCCTCATTTCTGAGCCATTTCCACTTCCCAGTATTTCTGGCTGGTCAGATGGAATCCTTGTATGTAAGACAGAGACGGTTAGGTGGAGATCTCTTAGGACCTGAGAAAATTGTTCCAGAAAAAGGAGGGCAGAGTTAAGGTGTTGCCATCTCCACTGTGGATTGCCTGCGTTTCTGGCACTTAAGAGGTTTTTTAAACTACAGTATTGTATATTCCCAGCCATAATTATTTACCAGTCTTTTTTCTTTTTTCTTTTCCCCTGAGAATACTGAAAGTCTTGCTATGCCTCAGCAGGCTGCTTTTAAAACATTGTGTGTGAATTTCTGTGGTATGGTTTTCAAATTGTTTGTTCTGCATTATCCAGGTTGAAAGCAAAAGAGGAGGAATGGCGGGAAGCCCAGCAAGGCTTCAACAAGATCTGGCGGGAGCAGTATGAGAAGGCATACTTAAAGTCCCTTGACCACCAGGCCGTCAACTTCAAACAAAATGACACCAAAGCCCTGCGCTCCAAGAGCTTGCTGAATGAGATTGAGAGCGTCTACGATGAGGTGCATATGTTAGCAAACAATCGATCCTGTCTGTTTATATTGTTCTGTATTACGGTAATGCCCAGAAGTTCAGATCAGAATTGGGTCCCTGTTGTGGGAAGCACTGTACAAACATAGAGGAAGATACCATCCCTACACTGGAGCTCATAATTTGATGACAAGAGTAGGTGAGAAGAATGCTCGAAAATATATAGAACTTGTAGATAAAAATGTAAGAGAAATAGCGTATGTAATCCCATAAATATCCCCTTTCCTCACCTGCCCCCCAGCCTAGCTATCAACACTTGGCTGATTTGTGTGTGTGTGTGTTGTGGCGGGAATGGCTCTTGAGAATGGATTGGAAGGATCTTATTTGTTTGTCTCTTGATTACAGCATCAGGAGCAGCATTCAGAGGGGAGAAGTGCCACCACAAATGAGCCTCACCTCATCTTCATCTATGAGGATAAACAGATTCTGGAAGATGCAGCTTCACTCATTAGCTACTATGTGAAACGACAGCCCACTATCCAGAAGGAAGATCAGGCCACTATTCGGCAAATAGTGCATCACTTCGTACCGGAGCTGTTTTTCTCTCAGCTCCCTGATCACAGTATTTCTGAAGAGTCAACTGATGAGGATAGAGAGAACCATCAGGGACAGAATCTGGATGCTCCTGAGCTACGAAAGAAACATGTGCCTGGGCCTCCAAGCAGCCCTCTGGAGGAGAAAACTGGCTTCTGTGATGCCGCTGTTGCTGAGCCTCACAAAACTCTGGACGATGTTTATAGTCTGTTCTTTGCCAATAATAATTGGTATTTCTTCCTCCGTCTTCACCAGACTCTCTGCTCGAGGCTCTTAAAGATTTATCGTCAGGCTCAGAAGCAGCTTCTAGAGTATCGGACTGAAAAGGAGAGGGAGAAACTCCTCTTTGAGGGAAGGAAAGAAAAGTCCAATGATCCAGCCATGGAACTGAGATTGAAACAACCAAGTAAGAGCATTCTGCAATCTGGGAATTATTTTGCTATTAGCATTCTGAGTGCTTTATGCAAAGGCCACTTGTAGTGACTGGGACCAGCTGGCATGAATATGAGGAATAGAGATACTGAGACCTCTCCAGTGTCTGAGAATTATGGATTCATAACTAACGTTACCTTCATGTATTAACCAGGATAGTTAGGGGATAACTTACAAGCCAAGGGACACATCTTTGTTCATTTAGACCTCTACAAGACCATTGGCTGTTGTACGATATATACCTTATGTCTTCTATATAGGTATTTCTAGAACATGGGAAAATACTGTTATAAAGTGTCTTGGAGTTTGTTGCTTACATTTAAAATACATACACAAGCGTGAGAGTTGAATCAGGCACTGCCCCAGTAACGATTTCAGATAGTCACACTGTTCTTATTGGGTCTTCCGTGTGCTGTCAGTGGCATCTGGAAGGATGTGGTTGGTGCTGCACTTGAAGTGTCTTGCTTGTTCTATTATAAAAATATTATAAAAATATTCTTGGTGCCAAATGTCCTAGATCTAGAGCACAGTTATCTCTTCTGTCCCCTGCCTCGGGGCCACCCTCTGCCTCTTGTGTGCAGTGACTGCTGTTTTCTCCTGCCCAGGTGAGGTGGAGTTGGAGGAATACTACCCAGCATTCTTAGATATGGTGAGAAGTTTGCTGGATGGGAATATTGACCCCACGCAGTACGAGGACACTCTGAGGGAGATGTTCACTATCCACGCCTACATCGGCTTCACCATGGACAAGCTGGTGCAGAATATTGTCCGCCAGGTAATTGTCTCTCAAATCGTCTCTTAGTGCTTCCATGATGCAGTTGGTGGACAGCCCTTCCTTGTCCTATTGATAAACAGGTCTCTCAGTGTGTCTGAGAAAGTTAGCAAAGGTTAGAGTAAAGGTGAAGAGGAACTTCACCTTAGAGTGACACTTGGAATGTATTTCCTGGTGAGACAGGCATTCAGCTCTCCGTTTCCCTCCCCATCTCTCCCTAGCTTAAAAACCCTGAGTATCGCAGTTTAAAGGAATTGGCATTTGAAAATGTAGGCCTGTGGACTTGCAGCTTCTGTAAGCTTCGGTATTCCCTCTTTGGTTTATATAGTACCATTAGGGTCACAAGGTACCCTGCAAACATAAGCCAAGATTTCTCCTGAGGTGTTTACACAACCGTTAGTAGGAGCTGGAAAAAAGGCAGAGGAAATAGTCAAAGGAAACGGCTGTTGGTAAAAACAGGAGAAAATGCAGTTTGTGAGCTGGAATTCCTGTGGCCAGTTAACTTACGACTACACATCTCATTGATTTCTCTGCTGGCGACACTTGACTGTCCCCACCAGAGCCATTGGGAAGCTTTGATTAGGAGCTGAGTTATACGATTCACACTAATTATATTATCAAGCTCTCCATTACCAGTTTAGCAATTAGATATTTAAACAAATGCTTTAAGACTTGACTGCCTCTTGCTCCCTCTGTTATAGTCATTGCAAAATGGGAGAGGGGGCAGAGGTAAGGGAGTAGTGTGGGTTTCTACCAAGAGCGTTACATTCACTGGTGCAACTTGCTGACCCCCTTTTCTCTTGATAAAAGCTTCACCATCTTGTGAGTGATGATATCTGCCTGAAGGTTGTAGAGCTCTACTTAAGTGAGAGAAAGCGAGGTGCTGCTGGAGGCAACCTATCCTCCAGGTGTGTCCGGGCAGCCAAGGAGACCAGCTATCAGTGGAAGGCTGAGCGCTGCATGGCAGATGAGAACTGCTTCAAGGTGAGAGCTTGCTTCAGGGGAATTACCTGAAGCAGAGGGGAACCAGACTGGGGTGGTGCAGACAGCAGCAGTCTAATGCTCTCCTGGTAACCTACCTTCCAAGAGATGAGCCAAATCCTGTTACTTAGGGCCAGGGGAGTTTAATTTATCTCCTGGATCAGACAGCTGGGGAGTTATACTATCTTTGTAGCTCCTAGCCAAGGAGGCTGTGACCAGGTGCCCGTCAGAGAATTTGCTCCTATTCAGATATGCAGGAAGCCTTTGAGTGAATATATTACTTTTCAGATAGTTCCATAGGGGCATGTGGCACTTTGGAGGCAAATAAAAAGACAAAGCTCTTTCCTGACAGGGCAAGGACAGCTGAAAAGAGAGGGCTTCTGCCCTGTAGGCACAGGCCTACACTGGCTGCACTCAGTCTGGCTGCACTCAGATCTAGGCAAGTCCAAAAGTGTGTGGTGAGTTTCAGTGCTAGGGTTAGAGTTTGGAGGCTTTGCGGACAATGAGTTTCAAGGAAGGATTTGACTGATGGAGTCTTAGGACATCTTTTCAGAGGGCCCAGGAGGTTGGTTCCAGGGGGACTGGTGGGGAGTCAGAGGGAGGAGATGGTGGTTATAGTAGCTAGCATAGGTGATGATCAAAGCTTTGGAGATTGGTTCTAACAATAAGGATCGAATTAAGAGGAAAGTCTTGTAAAGGAAGGACAGGCAGCATTTGGCAACAGTTTGGACGGGCATGAGCAAGTGCGAGAGAAGCCTAATATAACATTAGGGTGGTGAGGAGGATAGTGGAGAAACTAGCAGTATTGGAGGGTGAAGGGTCAGGAGGAGGACTGGAAGGAAGGATGGAGCTTTGTTTTGGTGTATTGAGTTTGAGGAGTTACTGTGCCAAGGGTGATGGGGCAGGCAGAGGAGCAGGTTTCACAGAAGGAGGGAACACCCAGGGTGAGTGGGGGAGGGCAGAGCTTGAGAGGTTGAAGGAACATCTGCATAAAGAACTGAACCTAGGTTTCTGTGTGGTCAAGCATCAGGGTGCCATGTTGTATATTCACCTCTTCTCCAATCTGTCGTGTTCAGCTGAATTTCCATGAAAATTCAGCACACTTATCTGGGCTCCTGCCCAGCTCTGGAGGCTCCAGGTGACATCCCCTGTGTCTCATTTCATTACAGGTAATGTTTCTTCAGAGGAAAGGGCAGGTGATAATGACCATCGAGCTACTAGACACAGAAGAAACCCAAACAGAAGACCCTATGGAGGTTCAGGTAATTAAGCTGCAAGGACTATGGAGTCACCTCTGTGCCACTGACAAAGGAGGCTGCCAGGAATGTTTCCTTCCATTTCACTCCAAATTGTGGGACAGGCTTTCCCAGGACAATGAGTGTACTTGGGGTAGAGCATGTGGAGAACTGTGTCCTTGATATAGAGGCTGCTGATACAGAGGTGTATTTAAACGCAAATTGGCTCAGGGTGGTTGGGTTAGGTACAGGCAGCTTTAAAAGCATCCTGGAAATACACTATTAGGGCAACTGAGTTTATTCTGACTGGGGAGATATGACTTGGAAACGGTCTTTCTTGTATAGCACTTGGCTAACTACATGGAACAGTACGTTGGGGTGGAGGGCGTCCCAAACAACCAGAACGATGGCTTCTTACTGAAACCGGTCTTTCTGCAAAGGTGAGCTCTCCCCTTTCCCTGGTGTCTTGCCTACAACAGCTGGTTCTGCTGCTGCCCTGTGTTGAGATTATTTTGGTTCTATTCCTGTGTGGAAGAGCCCCTTAAAATTTTATTTCTCTTGCACTTTCCATTCCTAGCACCTCAAAACCAATATACTGTACACACTGTTCCAGGGAAATACAGGCACTCTGGGGTGCAGGTTTGCAGCCAGTGAGTGGCGCTCTGCACAAGGGCATTTAGGGCAGCACTCAGGTTTTCACAGAATACAGAGTGTACAATAAGGAGAAGAGAGTAGGACTGTCTTCTAAGCAGTCCCTTTTTTGGGGGGGAATTTAAGACCTAATCCCTTCTGCACTTCATCACAAAATTGTGCCAATTTTAGGTACTTGGGGATAAGGGGGATGGTCTGGAAGCAAAGTTCCTGGGACGAGCCAGGCATAGGAATGTGAATTTCATGCTCTGATCTTTGGCGAACAGGAGGGTGGAAGTTGAATAGCCAGGGATTTTAAATTTCTTCATAATACTTGGTTTTGTCCTAGGAACCTTAAAAAATTCCGCAAGTGGCAATGCAAGCAAGTGAGAGCTCTGCGGAGTGAAGTGAAGAGTTCCTGGAAGAGGCTGATCGGGGTGGAGAGTGCATGCAACATGGACTGCAGGTTCAGGCTCAACACCCACAAAATGATGTTCATCATGAACTCTGAGGATTACATGTACAGGCGGGGGACTCTCTCCCGAGCCAAGCAGGTGCATGTCCTGTTACTCTCTCAACAGCTCAGGCACTGGCAGAGATGGGGAACTTGAGCTGCGAGACCTGCAGTGACAGGAGTCTCGTGGGCTGAATTCCTACAGACTGCTCCCTGGAGTTACATCTCCACGTTGGCTGAAATAGCAGAGGAACTGGTAAATGCCGTATACCATAGTTTACTGGCCATAGCTTTACCATGCAAGCTGCACAGGAGGAGAGTTCCATGTAAGCAGAGGCCTCTAGAGGCGGGTACAAGGGATATGTGCCCCTCTGGTTGTTTTAAAGCATGAATGTCTCAAGTGTCCAGAGAGCTGAAGATTTAACCTTCTCCCCTACGAGCCTTTCAGTGACCTTTACTGTCCTTGTCTCAGGTGCAGCCCATGGTTCTGCTCAAGCACCACCAACAGTTTGAAGAGTGGCACAGCAGGTGGCTAGAAGAGAATGTTACTGTGGAGGCAGCGGAACTGGTTCAAGACTGGCTAATGGGCGATGAGGACGAGGACATGATCCCGTGCAAAACAACTTGTGAGACGGTGAATGTCCATGGGGTCCCCGTGAATAGATACAGAGTCCAGTACAGTCGCCATCCAGCCTCACCATGAGCAGAGACTCATCCATGTGACCATGCCAAGCAGGAGCTTTGCCGGCAAAACACTTTTACTCTGAGAATAGTGGTGGGAATGCAATGTATGTATTAATGATATTTATCCAAACAGCATTTTACTTTGGGTTATGATGTATTTTCCATATGGCATAGAATTGTCTCCTCGCAGTGTAATCCTCCAAGCCATGTCATCGTGAAGAGAGCTAAAGCCATTCCTGGAAGAGGGCTCTTAGCATTGCCACTCTGTACAGTAGCTTTCTAGCTTCAGGCCTACCACAAGTCAGCTAGTGTGGGAATGGCTGAGCAAGGTGGGCTGGCTACTTGGGGGGGTGCCAAGTGCTCAGATCCAGAAGAGCTGCCAATGGCTGCTGCGTTGGAGGGACAGGGCAAGCTGGCCTGGCTGCTTGCAGGGTGGCTGAGGGGGTTGCATGCTCTAGCCAGTGTAGAGCATGATGGGTGCTAGAGCCGACCCTGGCAGCTGCTTCCTCTTTTTGAAGTGTTTAATGTTTCATGTCCCTCTGCATTTCATGCCATGCCTCAGTCTGCAGAACTTCTTAATATAACCCCTTAGGGTCAGTGGGCCCAGAGCACTGGCTTTGCCATGGGTGCAGGTACTCGATTACGTTATCTGTTCATTCTAATGAAGCTAGGAATGCTGCGTGCGTTACTGCTGCTGTGGTGGGGAAATGCCAAATCTTGAGACATCGAGGGAGGGAAATGAGACCCTCGAATTTTAAAACCGCTAGATTGGCTAAGGGTTTCAGAGCAGGCTCTAATCAGAAATGGCTCCATGGGCTGGATTGCTGAGCAAGTGAGCCCGGGCATGTTCTCTGCCTCCGCAGATAATTCTGTATTGGATCCCCTGTCGATCTTTATAAAACTGCATCACACTGCGATATCCTGCCTTCTCATTTCAGGAACTGCTTGAAGCTGGAATAAAATCCATGAGGAGGTCTGGGTTTTTTGTTTGTGTTTTGCATGCTGACTGACAGCCTCTGGAGACTGTGTGTTGCAGACACGTATCTTAGTACTGCTGGGATAGTAACACTTACAAAGTGGATCAGTAGATGGAGCTCTTAAAGCATGTTTGCATTGGCTTGGAGGGTTTCCTAGATACTGCTTTTTTGCTGATGTCTGTACAGATGTTCTCTTTTGCAGTGACACACAGAAATGTGTATTCAGGGGAGGATTCTGTCCAGGCGTAAGCAGTGTAGACAAGCTATTCCATTGACACTTTCTGTACCTCCTCCTGAACTCTGCCAAAAAAAACAACCACCACCCACCCACCATGCTCCGAACCACACAGAACTCATTTGTCTTCTGACTTAAACCTAGCAAAAGGACCAGAAAGTTCAGAGTCAAGGCAGCCCTCAACCTCATCCTGACGTCACTTGTGTATTGCAGGAGCCTGGGAATAGCACATAATCCTGTGTAACATACATGGTGTCATGACGCAAATCTCGCTTCTTTTCAGCTCTGACTCCAAGGTCTCCTGGCCTTTGGGGGGAGGGAATTGGACCCCCTAATGTGTTTGTTTCTGTGGTTTGGTTTTTATGGTTATAATTTCTGCTGGACCCAAGTAGCAGCCTATGGGCGTCGTGCTGTGTTTACCCCACTGTACTGCATTTGGTTTCCCAGTTGTCTCACTTGACAGCAGAAGAAATGGGCCATTTCTGCATGTTTGACCTACAACTGTACCGGTTGTTTCTTTTTTGCAAGATAATCTGTGAGTGGGAGGCAGCCAGTCTGACCGTTCGGCATGTGTGGCCACATGCGCCTCCATTGCGAGCAGTGCGCTTTGTACCATGAACCCAGACTCTCATTGTCCAGGGCTCAACTGATGCCAGTGGCAGAAATTATATGAAGGTTTTTTCAAAGCCCTTGGCTTGTTTTAGGTAAGGGATGGAGCTCTGTAAGAGGTTAGGATATATCTGACTAGTGCAACATCCCTTTTGCCTCTACACAGCTCTCCAAATGCACCTCAGTCCTGTTCAACACTCTGCTGTCCCAAGCAGAGATGACCAACTGTGCCAAATTTTGTTATGGTTTTGTGATACAGACAAATGTTTACTAGAAAGTAGCTTGCAACTTGTGGCTTAAAATGCAATTGATTCTAAGTCTCCCAGGGTGCGTAAGGCTAATACACGCATGGACCCTGGTCAGTCTCCCCAACATTTTTAAGTGTACTTCAGGTATTTTTAAGCATCCTTATTTTGTAAACCTTAATTTATAATCTGAATGGATTAAGTGAGAATTTCATCCTTTACAGCACTATTGTCTCAAATGTGATAGTAGCAAATGATGTGAATGAAACAAGTGGGTGGTGCCAATGTGTTTGAGAGCGGCCTGCAAACGTTTGAGATTTCAGCATTTGAACGCTGTTTATCTTCTAGCATGAAATTGATTAAAGAAAGTTTGTTCTTCCATTTTTTTTGAAGGATCTTTGCTTTGGGGCTTGTAATTGCTTTGCCAGCTCTTTGAATGTAGTTTTTTTTATATTTATTTGCACATTCAAGTAAAATAAAATATTGATTTTAAAAGTCAGCAGCTCTCACTGAGTTCTCTGTTTTAAGTGAATTTAGAGCTGGTGACAGCCCTGGAGATGGAAGACTCGTTTCTAACTATAGAAAAGCATGATAACTGGCTGTACAGATGTCTGTAAAGGCAGGTGCAGGACAGCCAGTGCCACCTTGTGATCTGTTTGCTATCACCTGCATCGAGACTTCCAATTCACTTCATACGGGCCAATAGGCAGTCCTCAAAAAAGAAACAACTTGTGGCCAGCATCTTGGGCTGGTTTTGAGTGATAGACTAGAGGCTCTCGCTGCTACTCAATTACCAGTGCCAACCATTCTACTTATCTGATCTATAAAAACACTGCTTTTCTGGATCTGATTAGCTGTTGTATGTAGGGGCTGGTGCCTTGAGTATTTGACTTTCCTTGGTCTACTACCCCAAAGGTTTAGATGCTGCCATGGTTTCTGGGTTTCATTTTCAAGTGCCAGTGAAAAGTGGAGACATTTATTTGGCTTTAGATACTCTGG
Source organism: Macrochelys suwanniensis (assembly GCA_033296515.1). NCBI lineage: Eukaryota > Metazoa > Chordata > Testudines > Chelydridae > Macrochelys > Macrochelys suwanniensis. The sequence continues at coordinate 14,842,405 of CM065799.1, read as the reverse complement.
CCAAAATGTTTCCGTCACAGAGAGCTGGGGGTATTCGACCCATCTAAAAATCAGGCCACTTCTTTAACTGTCAGAGATGATTTAGGTGCCTAACTTTAAATCACCCAAGCTTGAAAATCTTAGTCATTGTCTGCATGAATGAAACATCACTGTGAAAAAGGCTAATACTATCCTAGGATGCAGCAGGCAAGGTATTTCCAGTAGAGATACAGAAGTGTTATTACTATTGTATAAGATGGTACAATGAGACCCCTCATCTGGAATACTGTGCAATTCTGATCTCCCATATGTGAGAAAGATCAATTCAAACTGGAGCCAGGTGCAGAGAAGGGCTACTAGGATGATCAGAGGAATGAAGAACCTGCCTTATGAGAGGAGACTTGAGCTAGCTTGTTTAGCCTAACAAAACAAAGGCTGAAGGGAGATATGATTGCTCTCTATAAATACATCCATGGAATAAACACTGGGGGCGGGGCAGGAGAGGAGTTATTTCAGTTATGGGCCAACATTGGGACAAGAACAAATGGATATAAATGACCAACAAATTGAGGCTTTACATTAGACAAAAGTTTCTAAGGAGCCAAGTTCTGGAACAGCCTTCTGAGTGGTGGGGGCAAAAAAACTAACTTGTTTCAAGACTGAGATTGATACATTTATGGAGAAGGTGGTATAAGGTTGCATAGAATGGCAGTGGCCCATCTGTGACTGCAATTAGCAAATATCCCCAATGGTAGGAGATGGGACATGGGGAGGGGGGGGTTCTGAGTTACTATGGAGAATTCTTTCCCAGGTGTCTGGCTGGTGGGTCTCAGGATCTAACCGATCACCATATCTGGGGTGGGGAAGGAATTTTTCCCCAGATTAAAGTGACAGAGACCCTGGGTGGGAAGTTACCTTCCTCTACAGCATGGGGCACAGGTCACTTAGGGGTTTGAAGTAAATGGTGGCTTCTCTGTAACTTGAAGTCTTTAAGATTTGAGGACTTCAGTAACTCAGCCAGAGGTTACTATTACAGGAGTAGGTTGGTGAGGTTTTGTGGCAGCAGGTCTGACTAGATCATGATGGTCCCTTTTGGCCTTAAAAGCTGAGTCTATGAATCACAAAATAAGTATCCTTCAGCCCATCTGGCTATCTGTAATACCTTGTGCCTCACATTCATAATGGTTTTTATCCTCAGAACACCATCACAAGGTAGAAAAGTACTATTGGCTTCATTTTACAGACAGGAACTGAAGCACAGAGATTAGTGACTTGACCAGGGCCACCCAGGGAGTCTGTGGCAGAGCAGGGAATTTAACCCAGGTCTACTGAATCCTTGGGTGGTACCCTATGACGGGATCATTCTTCCTGGTCAGACATGGCCATTACCACAGATCTGGTATTGAAGGAACAGACTAGAACTATTGTCCCCCCCTTTTGCTGTGTATTCTAATAATTCTATTTTTTTATTATTTCCTCCTCTGAGCACTTGCCTATTAGACTAAATGCTGCAAGTATGAATGTCACTTGGTTGCAGCACTGCTATTAGCCGGATCCTCTAGTATCTCTCAGACCCTACAAGAGAAACAAAACACAGTCTGTAATGTAAGTTGCTAAACGCAATTAAAGTATTTTCCACTTCAGGTGTAGTCTGCGTGGAGCCCATCTCTCTAGTCCAGTATCTGAGAGCTTTAATCATACCCTTCTGCAGCTCCTGCTCTGTAAAATGAGACGTGGTTAGCCTTCCTGGAACCTGCCTGCTAGCCATTTTGTTTTCTAGTGTAGGCTGCCAAGGCTCTGTTAGAGCTAAGCAAAGATGGCCTGAGATGGAGAAAGCAAAGAGCCCATGAGGTGGCACAATTGCTCTATGAAAAGGCAACTTTTTAAAGGAAAGTGGTTTAAAAAAAAAAAGTTCTACAGAACTCACTGCACAAACTACTGTTTGTTTCCCGCAGCACCCACATGGTGCTAGGCGCTGCACAAACATAATCCAATCCTGGCTCCCGAAGAGCTTACAGGCTAAATTAACCTCTGAAGCTAAATAAAAGAGGCATTCAATAAAGTTACTTCAGTTCACAAGTCTTTGGCACATGTGCTTAAATTTATTGCAATAAACTGCAATCATGAAAATAGCCCGTCACCTCTGGCCTTCCCAAATTCCTGCATAATAACAGAGGTAACTATCTTCCCAGTGAGCTCTAGCTAACAAAAGAATTAATGTATCTTTTTGTAAAGGAAGCTGCAGTGATGTGACCCAGATCTGATAGGAGTTTCCTTTACATCATTCTCAATACTTCAGTTGCCATAACAAAATGGAACTCTCCTTTTTTGTTCAGTGTATGATTTGCTCACAAGGAAACAAGCTGTTTTTCTGTTTCTCCTATAGATAATCCTCTGATGCATAAACTGCATGGGATAATTTGACAAAAAAAAAATAAATAAATAAAACAAAATACAAGGTTGGTGCCTGTGAGGACACAATACACTTTATACAAAGGCCTCCTCTCAGAAATTTTGGCCATCTTACAAAGAAAATGTCCCCAGGCTACAAGGGAGGGAATAGGCACTCTGAAGGGACAGCCAGATCCTGACATCATCCAGTGCAGTCTGAGCTCAGACAGAAATCTCATCAAGTGAGCAACTTTAATGGCAAAGAACAACATTTGTTTAAAAATATTTTTCTTGATAGTTGGATGAAATAGGCATTAATTATTTTCTAATTCAAACAAATGGGAAACACTAAAGGGAGTAGCTGGACTCTGTTTAATACTTTGCTTTTTATTGTACATGTTCCTGTACTATATGCCGCAAACTCCTAGCAGAGAGCATGAGCCTGAGAGCAAGCAGGAATGACCTAGGAACTCCTCCCTCCCACCCCCGGACTATAAAATGGGGTTATTCCTTCACACACAGTCAACTCCAGAGCAATGCTAGGTGACTTTGTCTTAATCAAATCAGGCAGTCATTCCACCTTGCACTTATCATGTAAGTTACAGCTAGGTCTGGCAATCAGAACCTACACAAATTCTAATGTTTGATTGAACCCCAAATGGCAGCTCCTTTGCACAGTCAATGCTGCCAAGAAACCCACATCATCTGTAAGTGTCTGTCAGGGAGGGAATGCCCCATCCCAAAGGCCTTGTGTCTACAGAAATTGACCTGCATGACTATTCTGGAATAACTCACTTCCTTTAGCTGGACGCTGTGCTGGAATAATTACTCTGCTTTGCAACCGGAGTAATTATTCTACAATAAAGTCACTTTTATTTTAGAATAGAGTCCAACCAGGCATTATTCAAAAATTATTCCCCCCACATAGACAAGCCCAAAGTTTGTGAGCTCCCATTCAAGGTAAAGGACGCTAGCAACAAACATGGGCTTTACTCTTTTTAAACATTTGTATTAGGGAAGTGGGTAGAGGTCAAGGTCCTGAATGCTGAATACATGTAAAGGGCAGTCTCTACCCCAAAGAGCTACCACTAAAAGCCAGAGCCTATTGGGTGTTATACTTATTGTGCCATGGCTTCTCGAGTGTTAGCTCTTTGGGTAACATAATAGGATGTGCCCAGTCAAGGAGCAGTGATTACTGAGGTTGCTGCACTTTTCATTAAGTGAAGGTCACACAAATTATTGGGGGGTCTATGGCCTCTATATTTACCACGTTCCTCTTCCCACCTCCTTTAAATACATCCATCTGAACACCCTACATGCCTGGCACCTGGACAGGGTCCTCCGTTCAAACTGAGTGAGATCATTAACGGTCAATTTACATGTCTAATCCTGTTGCCATATCAACATCTATAAGAAGCAAAGGAAATGCCTGTTGAACAGGAACAACCCAGCAGTGGCCTGCATCCTGGGGCTGCTTCCTGGGGAGGGTTATGCTGGGAGTGTCATTCTATGGTCTCTCTTTCTTAAACAAACCATACTTACAAGATCCTGGACTCTACCTGGGAAGCAGAGACTTTGAAAAAGATTTGGTGGTCATGGTAGATAATCAGCTGAACATACGTTTACAGCAACACTGTAAAGGGCGAATGCAACCCTTGGATGCGTAGACAGGGGAGTCTCAAGTAGGAGTAAAGAGGTTATTTTGCTTCTGTATTTGGTGCTGCAACTGCTGCTGGAATATTGTGTCCAGTTCTGGTGCCCCCAATTCAAGGATGCTGATTCATTGGAGAGGGTTCAGAGATGAGCCATGAGAATGATTAAAGAATATGCCTTATAAAGATGCTCAATCTATTTAGCTTCAAAGAGAAGATTAAGGGGTGACTTGATTGCAGCCTATAAGTACCTACCTGGGGAACAACAATTTCATACTTGGCTCTTCAATCTAGCAGAGAAAGGCATAACATGATCTAAGGGGCTGGAAGTTGAAACTAGATAAATTCAGACTAGAAATAATGCATACATTTTTAAATGGTGAGTTATTAACTACTAGAACAACTTGCCAAGGGTTGTGATGGTTTTACATCATTGACACTGTTAAAAAATCAAGATTGGATGTTTTTCTGAACAATCGGCTCTAGGAATTATTTTGGGGAGCTACTGCCTGTGTTATACAGGCGCTCAGACTAGATCGCAATGGTCCCTTCTGGCCTTGGAAGCTATTGAATACGGGGGGGGGGGGCGGATCCAGCAAACCACAGCTATTTAAAAGTGAAGACAAATGACTGGCTGGTGGGTTTGGGTCAGAACAGGGCCCATGGCCCTAGGGTGCTGCATGCTTTAGAATCAGTTATTCGTTACTCTGTGCTAGTGCTGTGCAGGGCACTTTACCCTTCAGAGAATGACTGAACCCTAGTCCCAAGGCACTTATAATCAGTAGGGAGCTGCATGCAGGAGGAGCCAACACTACAGGTTGGGGATTGGGTGGGTGTGGGATGGGGGAGGGTGTCTGGTGAAAGACCACAGAGTCACAGCCTAAGCCAGGGGTTTGAAACCTTTTTTCATTTGCAGATCCCCTAACTACTTCAAATGGAGGTGCACACCCCTTTGGAAATCTCAGAGATAGTCTGCAGACTGCTGGGGTTCTGCAGATCACAGGTTGTAAATCACTGCCTAAGCAGTCAGGGAGGCTGATACAAAGTAGTACACAGGGAACATTTTACATGTCCAAGACCACCTTCTCCATAAGGCTCCTTGCAAAAGTGCAATTGGAGCAGGGACTTAGAGATGGCCAGAAGAGATGTGCCATGGGGGTCAAAAAGGGGTAGAGAGTTTCAGTCTTGCAGGTGGTGAGGGGAGGAAAGACCATGAAAGGCATGCGGGCTTATAAGGTAAGGGTATGGACTCCGAGTGAGATCCCAGTGAGTAGCTGGGGTAACAGAAGGGGATGAGAGGAGGCAGGGAGGTCATGGAGGGCCCTGAAGGTGAGAAAGAAAAGCTGGAATCTGATGTGTGAAGTGACCGGGAACTGCAGGAGGGAGGTTAAAGGGGCGGTGAAGGTGGCTGTAGTTGCTGACCAATGCCACAGCAGAAGTTGGTCAGATGGTCGGAGGGGAGTGTCAGGAAGAGGCTGCAATTCATCTCTCTAGCTGGGTTGAGGAACCATGGGAGGCTCATGGTTAAAAGATCCATAATTTCTATTTATAACGGTCAGCAGTAGCTTCCTGTGCCTTGTGGTTCCAAGTTGGATGTGACTGACGTTCAGTGGCTGGGGAAGGCAGGGCCAGAGCCGCATTCATGGAAAATGTGAGGTTATGCTAATGCTAGTGGAAATAATCCACCCGTTAGTCTGCAAAGCCATGGAGCTGCCCCTGGTATCTAGATTACAACCATCATCTTAGGTTAGGGCAGGTGCCCAGCTGAACTGAGGTTTCTACCTTGATACCTGATGGTTTCAAACTGACATTCCCTAGAGACATGAAATGGGGGCCTTGGGATGAGAAATAACCTTTTGGCTTCTCTTTCCTGCATTAGATCTGCCAAGCCCTTGAAAATCTGAGTCTGGAGTAGCTCTTTCATAAATGTCTTCAATAGCTCTACAATCCCTGGCGTGCTCTCCCCATGTACCCCCACAGGCTGGGAGCTCTGGGGCAGGAGTATCCTTTGTACCTGGAGATAATCAATTGCACAATGAATTGCCTTAAAATCAGCTTTGTTCCCCCACAGGCAGGGATCACAAGACTGTCACTGCTCATTAGCATCTCTTGGAAATCTCTGTCACTAAAATGTTCAAACAATCTGTTCTGCATCTAAAGCAATCAGTAACAATCCCACAGCATCTGCAAAGTAAAGGATATAGCAATAAGTAACCTCTCCCTGCTCCACCCCAGAGACCTGGCCATAGAAAGCAGGGCTGTGATTTGCACACTATCTGAACTGATTATGTCTAATTTTTTGCATACAGAGCGTGAAAAGGATCCTGGTTGAGGCATGGAAAATATGTGGTCACATGAGTCATTCTGTAATGGTTCATAAATCCTGGGAGAATCGCAAAAGCAAAACATCTAACATTGCATCTTCCCTGCCCAGTGGAACGCCACCTCTGGACACGCTCGGCCCAAGGATGTGGGAATACAGCAAAAGCAAAGGAAATAGGATAATTTTCTCCTTGAAATAGAGGAATCTCATCAAACAGCAGCCAGGCTCGGATTTGCAACCTTCACAGAAGAGGCCATTCATAAGCGAACCAGAAAGAAATGAGCCATCAGTCACATTGCCAAACCAAATTCACAGTTCCTACTGCCAGGACTGTGGCTCCTGTGCTTAGGTCCTTGCTGAGACAGGCAGGCAAGAGCATCGTGGTGGGGCAAGAGCCTCCAACCATCCACTGATGCCCCTAAGACAGTGTCACCTAACGTTGGGCTGTCCTCCTGCTTCACTGTCGTCCATGTCTCACTGGAGGGTAAAGCAATCTGGGTGGGGCTTTTGCCATTTTTTTGCAGTAATCAGGAAATGGTCTGCATTTATCTGAGAAATGTGGGATGGGTTGGGGAGTCCCCCATGGATGTGGGGTAAGGACTTGGCAGAGCACAGAGGGGGCTTAAAGTATTAAACAGTGAAAGTGCTCAAGGCCTAAGTAGCAAGGAGGCTCAGGGCTTGGGGAATATCTGGTGGGAAATGACAGGGTCATGTGCTCTGGCAGGTCTCCAAAGGGCCCTTATGCAGATGTAAATGGTTGTAAAATGGGTCACCCTCATAGTATTGTCACCATATAGACAGTAATAGCCTTTTGTTCCTCCAGACCATTTATTAGCAGGGAAAAGCTCTCAGGCCTCCCTGCAGGTTTATTGAGTAACTGGGCTCTGGAAGCACAGTTCTGTTCTAGGGGAGAGTCACTGACATTCAGCTTTATCTCCCCAGCTACAGAGTCATCCTGTGAATCCTTGTCAGACAGACACCATTTCCTCTTGGGTGGGGCTGTGCACAGCATTCCTGACAATTATCAGCAGAAGGAAGCATGAAGCCTCCATCAAACTCCAAGATCATGCTGCGGCTGTTTATATTTTACAGCACTTTGGGCTGGAGCTGATGTACTCAAATGAAAATAGCTCCTTGGGTTCACACACCGTTTTTCAATAAATTGCTTCAGTGAACTCAGGAAACCCGGGGCCAGGGAGAGCAGCATCCCTTCTTTAACCCAGAGCAAGTACAGACCTGACAGCAGCAGGGCCAGCTAAGCAGAACGATTCTGGCCTGGGAGCTAGACTCATATGGAACGTGCTGAAAACTATCAACTGCCCTGAAATGAGGCTGCAGCCTCGATAAAACTCCAGCTGGCCACTCAGCCTGGGCTGGTTTGTGAGCGGGGTGAGGCCCTGCCTCTTGGGACAACCTGCTGCTCTGCAGCCTTCATGCATTTCAACATTGCCTGCAGCTGAAGCAGGGCCCTATGTGTGCTGGATGACACTAAGCCACCAGGAAATGTCATGAATCCAGAGGAGACGCGGCCCCGTGGCTAGTGTGCCATGAATGTAAACTTCTTTCTTCAGGCCTGGGAGGAAAGATGGGAGGTGCAGGCGACTGCCAGGCCCTGTTGAGATATCTGATCCTGTTTGTATGGGTTTATATTCTAATCTGACTCTCAGGTGGCCAAACTTGTCACTTCCAGGAATATTCTGGAGCAGGCCCAAATAAGAGTAATTTGAACCAGGATTTAGCCTTGACAATGAGAGAGGGCCCTGCAGTACCAAGAGCCGGAACGCTCCAGCCATGAGTCTGTCTGTATCCTTTTGCTGACATCAGAAATGATTCTATGCTCAGACTGCACAGCACAATGAGACAAACCATTGGACACAGACATGGCCTATGACCCAAGAACCCCTTAATAGCATCTGGCAAGGCAGTTACAGGAATCTCATGAGGCTGGTGTGTACATTCTAGTTTACAAAGGAATGTCATGTGAGGTCTCAAACAAAAGGGGGAGGATCACATTGGTTATTAATTTCATTGTAAAATATATGTACAGATACAATGTAAGTTATGTATATATACTGAAAATATGCATCAAAGTATCAGTCACCAGCAGAAGTATAAAACATGTTTCTGTCACACGAGATGTTTATGCACCTGTCTCTTTGTCAGGATGTAAGTTAAGAATTGTAAACTAACACAATGAATGCCTATTTATGTATCAAGTCAACAAAGAGATGTGAAGTCAACGGGGAGGCAGCACATAGGAAAAAACAAGCCAAGTGTAGTTATCCTTGCTGTGTGCAAAAGACAATGAACTTGGGGGTGGGGGAATATGTAGAAGGCAAAGAAGAGGCCCTCCTCTCATCCTGCAGGTAGGAGGTAAATAGATGGCACATTTACATTAATGGAAATGGGATCTCAGCCAACCTAGAAGAAAACTTTGGATGAGATAAAACTTCTTTAGACAAGAGGTTAACCTGTTTCTTAGGTTTAGTCTCTAGAAAGTGTTATGATTTTATTTTAAATTTAACCATTTGTTTCCAATATCCTTAGTCTCTAGAGCGTGAATCTCTGGACTTTGATAATAAACATTTTTGTTTTCACAGTAAATATAGCTCCATGCTGCAGTGTTAAGCAAATTGCTGGTACCGAGCTGAGTTCTTCAAGCTGGTGTGTACTGTTCCTTTAGAAGCAGCAGCGGATAAGGGGCTGGACAAAGGGTAGACCTATCGTTAACCTGCAAGGTGAAGTAAGGGCTGGCCTAGCCCAGGGGAGTGTGCTTGAGTGGCTAACAGGCAGGTGGTGTTAAGGAGCTGATACCCAGCTAAGCACAAGCTGGTGGCAGGGGGTAACAAGGTGACTCTCAGTGCTGGGAACCCAAGAACCGTCACATGGCCTGACCCAGATGGATTGTTTTGGCAGCTCTCAATATCCTTTGTTCTTTTTTCTGCAGGAAAAGTCAGTGGAGCCCCAGCCTAGTGTTTCCGTGAGTTAAGGGCTTGGAACAGGAAATTAAGTCAGGCTATTCATACTGCCTTCCCCAGGCAGCTCTGAACAGAGCAGCACATCACAGGCTCCCTGCACAGCATGGAGATCTCCTGGTGTGCATTCCTCTCATACAGGCTTGTACTGTGGTGTAGCCTCTGGGGACTCTGCTTGGCAAGTCCGGACTATGATGGTGAGTGAGTGGGCATCTCGGGGTGAAAATCTAACTGCTCATTAAGGGGACTCCCTTTGCTCCCTGGCATCTTTCTGTGGCTCCCAAGCAAACACTTGCCGTGAAGCAAAGGAGACAAGCAGCAGTGATGGGCAAACGTGCTAATCTAGTGAAGGAGAAGACACTGAAGGTATTTGTGGAGGGAGGGAAAAGGTGGGGGAATTATAGTCAGAAGGGGAACAAAAGAGAAACTGGAGACACCCAGTTGTGGAGCTTGAGTCTTGCCTGAGGAGCAGCTCCTGCCCTTGGTTCTTGTTCTGACCCCCCTGGTTACTGTGGAGCAGAACTGCTCGCGCTATAGGTTCAGGGATAGCTCTGTAGAGGCCATGTGCTGACTGTGCTGTAGGGACATCAGCCTCGGTGCAAGGAGCTCACAACCTGGTATGGACCCCAGCCAAAGCTGTTCAGTGGCACAAAGTACCGTCAGCTGCCACTAGGAGCTGATTCGATTTCATAGAGGTGAGGTCAGGATTCTGAGCACAAATCAAAGATCAACAACTGGGAGAGACACATCTCTGCCTTTGCCAAAGAGCCCGATATGGGCTGCCGGAATTTGCCATCCATGGAGTGACTCTGGCTGACTCAATCTGTGTCACCTGTACCCCCTGAGTGGCAGATCCCAGTGCTCTGTGGTGCTCAGTCCCCAGGTAACCAATAGCTACACACCAGCCGCCGTGCAGAGGTATCATGAGCTGTGAGAAACAGCATGACTCCAAGGAATTGTGTGGGTCCTTGGACTTGTGACAATGGCTGATCAAAGTAACTGGGCCCTAGACTGAAGGCACAGGAGCTGCTGGAAGGAACTAGAACTTTCTCAGAATGAGATAATTTGATCTTTTTTTTGAGGTTATCCTTTGTACGTTTGCTTCTGCTGTTTAGTTAATTTGTGCACCAATTACTTTTTCTGCTTATGGTAGGTCACATGACAGCCAGAGACCTTAAATTCTTCTGATTATACTTCTGATTATCATTATACTAAACTCCCTTCCCGCAACCCCAGAGCTCACCTTAGCATTAGAATGGTTGTCCTGCTGTGAAGTAGCTGGACAAACTTCACCAGAACCTCCGCTCAGCCTTACATCTTCATGTTCAGTCCTGAAATAGGGAGACTTGCCAGTTGGGGTTTGTTTTGTTTTACTAAGGGGTTCCAGCTAATTACAGAACCAGCCAATGGAGGCTATGAATAATATCCATGCTGCTTCCCAGCCCCCCGCACCCTGTGGTGGGCACACTGTCTCGTTAGAATACATACCCCTGGGGGCATGGGGCAGGAACCTTGTCTCCAGCACTGCCTGCAAAGTGCAAGCACACTGGGCCCTGCATGAACAGTAACAGACTATGTTTGCACCACTAGATTACTCCCAGAACAGCACCAACGAGCAGGTGATTACCTCGGCAAACACACTGTGTCCCCGGGCCATCCCAGGAGAGAAGGTGACTCGTGGCAACATCACCTACTTGTCCATCCATGAGGACTCCCGCTCCCAGCTAAGCAGTGAAGTCACAGTGTGGCTCATCCCCTGCCTCTATACTGCTGTCTTCCTGGTGGGGCTGCCAGCCAATGGGCTGGCCCTTTGGGTCCTAGCAACTAGGATTGAGAAGCTGACCTCCACCATCTTCCTGATGAACCTGGCTGCAGCTGACCTGCTCCTGGTGCTAGTGCTACCTTTTAAGATCTCCTATTACTTCCTGGGGAACCATTGGCCCTTTGGGGAGGGCCTGTGCCGGCTCACCACTGCCTTCTTCTATGGGAACATGTACTGTTCCGTGCTACTGCTCATGTGCATCAGTGTTGACCGGTACCTGGCTGCAGTGCACCCTTTCTTCTCCCGCTCCTTCCGCAGCCCCGGCTTTGCCGCCTGCACCTGCATCAGTGTCTGGCTCATCGCTGCCATCTTCACCTTGCCCTTGACCCTCTTGCAGCAGTCCTACCCCCTGGATAAGGCAAACATCACTCTGTGCCATGACGTCCTCCCCAGGCACGAGGATGCGGAGTACTACTACTACTACTTTGTGTGCTTGATCATCTGCGGCTTCCTTGTCCCCTTAGTGGTGATGCTGTTTAGCCACTGCTCGGTGCTGTGGATCCTGCTGAGCAGTGGAGAGAGGTATGCATATGCCATGAAGCTCACTGTCCTCGTGCTGCTCACAGTCGTGGTGTTCTACACACCCAGCAATGTCCTTCTCCTTGTCCACTATTCCAGCAACTGCTTCAAGCTCTATGGGGACTTGTACGTCAGCTACATGGTGAGCCTGGCCCTCAGCAGCTTCAACAGCTGTGTTGACCCCTTCGTCTATTACTATGTCTCTGAGGACTTCAGAGACAAGGTGAGGCGGAGAATTTTCAGCCGCAGCAAGCGAACCATCACATCTCTGAAAACCTCTAAAGAGACTCTCCCTCAGAAGAGCTCCCACTCACAGTCCCTGGTGTGAGGTGCTGGCACCCCTCACCCCCATGGCATCTGCTCGCTCCAGGGCTGAGGTTCGGACACAGATTAGAGCTCTGAGGTGCAGTCTAGGTAGGAAGCTAATCCAGGCAGGGAGGTGAAGGAGACAGATTCTTAAGACTGAATTCATCAGGGCCTTACAAACTCCTAAGAGGCTTGGAGCCCAAATTTAGATGGTGACCACTGTATGCATACTAACCTGTAACAGGGACAGCACATATGACTTCCCATATGGCAGCTCTGCCCCCTTACTATGCTCACTGGGTGCTATAGGCAGGCTGTATAGTCGACTCTACATATAATAGCAGAGGTTGTTGGAAGGAACCTAAAGCATTTGAGGGAAACGTGGAAGCTTGGGAATGCATTTGCCCAGTATTAAAACCTGCTCAAGGAAAATGACCAAGGGGGGCTGGGGGCTGCTTACAGCCACCCACACACTAGTCTCAGCCTCTGAGCCCACAAATCTTGTGCATGGAGCCATTTGGCTGGCGTGTTAGGTAGTTGCTCTGCACACAGCATGTGTCCATATGCAGGCAAAGTTAGAATCTTCTTACTTGACTTGGTAAACCCTCATTCATGGAAATGCCAGAGTCTCCTGTTCCTAGCAAGGTCAATGTTATCCCTATTTCAGGAAAAATAAGTACATTTAGGGGAAGTAGAGAAAGAGTTTTGCCAGAATTAAGAGTTTATAGAGTAAGAGAGAAAGTGGGAGTCAGGACTCCTGGATTCTATTCCAACCTCTCTCTCTTCCACTGATATGCTCTGTGCCCTCAGTAATTTACTCTCCTTGCACCTCAGTATCCCTAGCTGTAAAATGGAGAGGATACTTATAAGGCTAAATTCATGAATGTTTGTAAAACACGGTGAGATCCTCACATGAGATGCACTGTTTCATGCTAATTATTCTATGTGAATGAGGTGAAATGTCAGCTTCTCAAAGAAGCTGCTTCTCACTTTGCAAATCCTCAGCCCATTGCTGGTAAGAAATGTACAAACAATATTCACCCACTCCCTTTACGCAAAATGCTCTGCTGTTCAGCACTTGTTATTTCTTTGAAGCGAACTGCCACTCTTTAGTGTGTTATGAAGGGGAGCCCAACTTGTGCCCAGGAAAAAGGATTTTCATGTCTCTTCAAGATAGGATATTAATGAAGCATTGAAAACTCCCACATTGGAATCCCACACTTCTTTTGTGTAACCTCTGCTGAGACCCAACCGCCCCACCAAAAGAGCTGACCATGCTTGCAGCTGGACTCAGGAATGTGTTGTAAATGTGACAAATTACTGTATCCCTGTGCCACTGTATCCCTCAAAACAAAATTGAAGGCACCTCCTGGCAAACAATGAAGTAGAAATGGATGGAACACCAGAAACTCCTTAGAACTGTTGAATACTTTGATTCTGTTGATACATGTATTACTGTTGTCCTCTCAGTGCTGTGTAACAGTATAGCTGGTAGGTTAGAGAAAGCTTAGAGCCACAGTCCTGCAGTATGCTCCCCCCTGTAGTATTATGAGGCAGATGTTAGTAGAGAGGAGAGGAAGACAGAATTGTTTTAGAAATCAGTTTTTAATAAAATATTCATCAGTGTCTAAAACAACCCCTTTTCTGGACTCATACTAACATTTGTGCGAAGAAAACAAAAATGATCACAAAGCTGGGTTTTTTTGGGTTTTTTAAAATATTATTGGTGAAAAACTAGAGCCTATTTCCTATAGGTGCAATACTCTGAATGCTGAGAAAATACCAGCTGCTGAACGCAGGAGAGATATGATGGAGTTAGGCCAAGAACCAGGGCTATCGTCACTCCACCAGAAATAGCACACATGAGAAAACAAAAACTGAGCAGAAGGGTTTTTTTTTTTAAATTAAATTGACAGAGATGTATTTCTAAATTGACAATCTACTCACAATAATGAAACCCAAATTATTGCGCATTAAAGAATCAATGTCAGCAAAGCAAGTGCTGCTGTTTTCAACTCAGTTTTTAAGTTGGTTGAATCTTTTTCTATTTGTTGTCTATTGAGGCTGATCAAGAAAGGGGAAAGGAGAAATGTGTGGACAAGAAAGAACAAAAGAACTTTCGATTTTAAATAAATACCATGGTAATGATTGCGCCTTATAATATTCATGTACAGTTACAGATATAAATACTAATTCATTGGAGGGATTACAAGCAAAATCACTGATAACTAGAGAGAGCTATCAAGTCTAATTAGCAAAGTACCTTGGTATAAACAGGCGCTTCTGTATCTCACAGACGCACTGGAGTTTCTCTCCCCTTCATGTTGAATCATTGTCAAAGGAAAGAAGACTGTCTCTAAGCATGCGAGAAAAATGGTTCCAAATTGGCAAAAATCCCAAAGCCCAAAGGAAACCCCACTGCTTGTCTGCCCTCTTTCATTATCAGCCACCACACCCTGTTTTTCTGCTGGGCTAAAAATCTCTATCTTCTCCCCCAAATAGCATTGAGGAGCTGATCCTGACAATGCAGATGGCCTGGGCCCTCAGTGCTCTGTCCTCTTAGCCCTCTCAGAGACAGGTGTGTGACTGAGAAGCCACAGAGTAAACACTGGGTATAAGCCTGTGAATGACCTAGAATGTGAAGCCCCTACTCTGGGCCCAGTGGCTTACAGGGGACATATTCCCAGATTGAACATGTACTGGAACTAGCTCTTTGATGAGAGAGGGAAGGACAAGAATTTAATTTGCCTTGATAAGAGAATTATGCTAATAGAAAATGGGGAGAGAGAGTCTGGGAAAGGGAGAATGCAAATATGCACAACAGCTGGGCCTTCAACTGGGGCAAACAGACTCCAATGCATAAAGTTACTCCAAGCAGCACCTACCTGTGGGTATAAGGCCTTCCTGCCTCATCACTGCTGTGAGGGGGGGAATGTAGCAGCTGCTCTTCTGTATTTGTATGTTTCTTTCCTTGGTTCCTTAAATAAAGAGCCTGTTTAACTGAGGCAAGAAGTTGGCCATGGGGAAGACAGACTACAGCGTTGCCAGCATGTCCTTAGGAATAAAGGAAGTTCTGTCCTTGGGGTGGAAAAGGAAATTGATGGCACTAACTACCTTCCAAGTGCCAAGTGTTCTGGCCAGGAGACAATACACAGGGTGTCTACTAACCTAGAAAAGCCTTAAGGGTACCAGGGAATGGTGAACCCTAGCACGGTAATTGGAATACAGAAAGCAGCATTGGCTGGTAGTTAGAGCAAGGAACCTGCAAGCAAGAGACCTGAATTTTAATCCCAGCTCTGCCACAGACTTTCAGGGAGTCCCAACTGCTTTGTGCTTGTTCCTCCAGTGATAAAATGGAGATAATGTTCACTTTCCTGCTGGATGAGAGGATCAGAGCACCCAGCTACAGGAGGCCAAGGAGCCTGGCCCCAGTCACATGGAGCCTTGCCCAAACACAAGGAGTGGAGGGCCAAGAAGCCGGATCACAGCCATGTTATTAAGGTGACAGTTCATGTCTCACTCTTCCAGCCTTTGGGCCTTGCTGAAGCTAGTGCCAGCAAACAGCAGGGTTGTATTGTGAAGTCCCGATGTTTTTAAAAGAAGAAAATGCCTCTCACTGTAGCTTGCACTAGGCCTGTTATTTACCCGGGGATAAATACCGATGTATGCTGCCATGTGTACACAATAGCCAGTGCTTGCCAGGCCAATTGCTTGCTGGAGGCAGCGCCAGCACAGAGATGGAATTTAGTTTGAAGGCATTTGTTTACCAGCTAGGCAGGAATAGAGCAGCTGGCGCTTCTGCTGTGCTGTGGGGCACAGTTAGGATGTGGTCCATTCACACACATTAAAAAGACACAGCAAAATTTCTACTGAGAAGCAGGACATGCACACAGGCAGGCCACATTAGGATCCTGAGAGAAGAGTTCAGATCAGCAGGGGAAGGAGTCATTTGAAAACTAGCCAGCAGAAATAAACTGGAATTTATGGGCATTTCGGGAACTGAGCTGTGAGCTCAGGTCTTCCACCATGTCACATATGTTTGGGAAGTTTGAATGCTGAAGCAACTACTCACCCCCAGCCTAAGAGACTGACACTGGAAACTTAAGAGCCACCACAGCTAAGGAATCTTTCTCTTGCTCAGCACTCTGGCTGGAACCAATACTTGAAAAATGGAACTCAGGGCTTGATTACATGGGGAAATTGGCCAGAATAGCTCCCTGCATGGACACTATTCCGGAATGATCAGTGCACTCACAAAGTGCCCAAATTATTCTGGAACAGAGTGTCCACAAAGGGAGCGTTTTCACAGTAGCCATTCTGGCCAATTTCCCTCTGTAGACAAGCCCTAAAAGTGAACTGAATTAGGCCTTTCCTTGTTTCCTTTCATGAACAAACACTCTCCATGTGGATTGATGCCCCACTTTGTGCCACGAGAAGGATGGAAGCGGGGAGAGGAAACACTAAGACTATGCTGCAACAGGCAGATGCACGAAACTCCTCCAAAACAGGAAGAAAGTCCCAAAATGTCTCTGCTCTTGCACTTCGGAAACAGACAGCTTTTGCTTTTCATTTCACTGCAAAATGCATTGCTTAGACCCCAGCTGTCATTGCTTAGGGCAGTTTAGAAGACAGGAGCCAAAACTCTGTGACAAAGAGGAGGGGTTTGCACTTGCCCAGCTGCCCAAGGGCCATACAGACTGTGCACAGAAATCTACATCAAGAACACCCATTGCACAGGGATCCTGGTGGGAGAAGAGTAGACATGACTGGTGAAATCAGGCAAGCACTGAGAACACCATGGCCACAGGTCTCTTATTCTCATGCTGAAGTTATGAGAGAGTAACCAGAGGGCAAAGGCTAGGAAGCTGCAGGCTGCATTTGGCAGTACTTATTCCAGCATGAATGGAGTTCAGCCACTTGACCCTAATCACCCTATTGTGGGCATTCTTCCCAGGCAGGGTCTGCAGCCATGTCCTGAACTGTTAGGCTTTTAACTCCTGTGGAGTTCACAGATGATTTCACTTCTTTTGGAGAATGCTCCCCGTTAAGTCTGATGAACAATGAACTCTCCTTACTGCAGGGCAACATGTTGTTGGTGCAGTGGGCGGTAGGGGGTGGTGGGCTGGGGGTGTTAAACCTTTGCTGTGGCATACTGAGCTAAAATACACGGCTTTTATTATTTTTAAAGAAAACTCCTCAGCCATCTCTCCTCAAACAGCAGCTCAGCTGAGCACAGAGGTCTGGACTCAGTGTAGCTAGGAAATGGTGTTGCAGGATCCATGTAACATACTTTGAAGTGGTCTAAGGGTTTGAATTCCAGCCCGTTCTCCTCGCCTACAGTGGGGCAGCACATTGGTCTCCCATCCTTGAAATAACTCCTAAGAGGATGCACAAAAGGCAGGAAAATTGATAGAAAAATAATGCTGAGCACCCCGTTGGAGTTCCTGCCCCCCATGAGGAGGCAAAGCCTACAATTCTGAAGGTATCCGGAAGTAGTCGTCATTTGGTTTCTGTTTTGCAGCAGGTCATCTGTAGGAACAAACTCGTACAGGAGTTGATTCTGAGCCTCTTCTTTTTATTTTAAATTATTTATTTCTGTTGAAGAGAGAATATAATGAAGAGAAGTCATTTCCACCTCATGTCTCTCTGCAGCAGTGGTGGGGTGAGGCAGGGACAAGCTTAAAAAGTCCTTTTGAATTTACAATTTATGTTAGGAACTGACACTTCCAGGCATGCAGGTCCCAGTTGCCATCCCAACGCTAGCCTGACCTGCAGCTGGTCCTCGGCCAAGGCAATTAGCAGAGCGATTATCAGTATGCCCCTTTTGCACTATTTACACTCACTCCAGACCCAGTGTCATGTTATACGATATCAGGACTTGATTCAAAAAGCAGAACCTCCCCCTCACATCTCTCTCTCACCATTCTACTGTAGTCACCACTTCCTGAATCTTGTCCACTTCTCTCAATGTGCTGCTTGCTGTTGTCAGCTCTGCTGCAACCTCAAAGATGTCAGCTTCAGAAGCATAAGGGTCGTACTCGTAAGAGTAGTAGGACAGGTCTGACTGGAGTGCAGGGCCTTCCTCTGGGTGAAAGGAAATAAAAAGAGCCTCAGACTGACACTCTTGCAGGATATGCCTTAGCCAAAGGGAGCCTGCCACAGACAGATCTTTTGCTTCTCAGCAGGATATGATGGGTATTGGGGGGAGTGGGGTAAGACACGAGAGGAGGCATGTTGGTCAGTCAGGGGAGCCGAACACCTCATACCTCTCAACAGCAGAGGGGTACGTGTATGCTGACAGCCCTGCACACATCTGGGACTGTGTTACGGCACACAGGCCATTAAATGGTGCATTTCCAGACTACAGACAGCAGAGCTGCACTGCATCAGGATTTTTTATATTTCCTCCTTTGAGATTTGGGTACTGGGGAAATAAGAAAGAAAGCTTGGAAAAAGAGCTTTGTAATTTAAAAAACCACTAAGGCTATTTGTGTTTATTGTTGGCTGTGTGTAGGCTGGGGTGGGGTGAGGCTGAGATGGCATACACACATTGTGTGCGGGGGTGCTCATTCTGTGAGGGCATGCAGATCCTGTAGAAAGAAGCAGGTGTTTGTTTAAAGAAATTCATTTCAAATTACTTAATTACAAATGTTTTTAAAGTTGAAAGTTCCTGTTTCAGGTACATCTCTGCTCCCTGCAGTTCCCAGGCCTCCGGGCTGAAGATTCTGCTCCATCATAGGAAAAGGGGGAGGAGAAAGACGCAATCCCCACACAATTCAATAATGGGATTGGACATGGCACCTTCCCACATGTATGGGGCGTCGGCAGAAGCTTCAATGGCTAAATCAGGGAATTTTATCTTCTGAAAACTATTATAAATTAAGTAGAGATACAGCCTCATCTATTGGTTAGAACCAAGGAATGGGACTCAGGACCCCATGGTTCTGTAGCCATCTCACCTATTGACTATCCATGCGATTCTGAGCAAGTCACTTCCCCTCTCTGTGCCTCAGTTTCTCCACTGGTAAAATGTGGAGAAGAATACTGACCCAGCTGAGTTAGGTGCTTTGAGATCATCAGATGAAAGTTACAGTTTTAAGTATCATTACTAATAAAAACAAGTACTAAGTCAGCTTATAGTCAGTGTTAGAACAATACACTTTGTTCAAGTTCCAAGGGAGATTGGTTTATGGATCTGGATTGCTTGTCAGCCAATCACATCACAGATTTTGGCTTGATCGTAGCAGGTGGTGCTGCTGGAGCCCGTCCCTCCCTCCGGACCGTCCCACTGACCCAGTAACTAGCGGAGTGGGCATGTGTAGCTGCGGCAAGACTCTCCATTTCAGCTGACTGACAAGCTACAGAAGAGCTACCAAAGGATAAGAAAGGGACGGAGCCTTCAGGAGTGGGATTGGGATGTTCCCTCTACCCTATCCTAGATATCAGACTCTCGTTTGGGAAAGGTCACTCACTCGGTATGTTTCCCATACAGAGCAGGCTATCATTATCTAATTTGGGTGACCTGCAAGGTGTCCAGAGGGTCAGAGCACTGCTGAGGCAGACAGCTGAAAACATCCCAGGATATAACATGTCCTTTTCAGAGCTGCTCCTTTCTGCTGCAGTCTGGACCGAGTTGCTTAGCCTCCCTATTGGCTTCACTCGTGACTACTCCAATCCAAGCCCAAGCAAACTGCTCACTTTATTCCACTTGCTGCAGGGAGGGAAAGTCCCAACATAACATTTTGTTTTATTTAACAGGAACCCTCTCCAAGGCTTTTGAAAAATATTTGTACTCCAGAAATAACAATCCTGAAGGCCTTTTCCTACCACCTTCCACACCCTCCCAGCAGCATGCTCAGCCCTAAGGCAAGGGACCACTTTCCTGAAAGGAGAGTCAGTCTCCACACTCACTCTTTCTTGGCCTCCTCCATAGGAGAACCTGCCAGATCATGAGATCGTTCTATGAATAGATGAGTGCTGTCCACCAGGGATGGAATTAAGATCACAGTGCTCACTTCTCCTAGGAATGCAATATTCAATTCAAAGCAAAGATGAAAGGCCAATGTTTCCTGTTACACACAAACTGCTCCCCCATCTCCAAATGTTTGTGCCTCAGCCAATGTTTGCTGCACACTGATGGGATGAAAGTAAAAAATGGCCCCTGGCCAACCCAATCAATCCTAAGCAGTTAGTGCTCCTGCAAAGAATGTTCCAGCCAGCTGGTGTCATGGTGTGGCTCCGTGGGGAGTAGAGAACTCTGGGGCTGGCTGCGAGGCAGTGTCTTCAGCACCTGGGGCTGGATGCTGGAAGGTTTTATAGTGGCATCAATGGGCTTTGGAAGCAGCCCCAGACAGCCCAGCTCCAGCAGAAGGAGGGTCAGAGCTGCAGAGGCAGGGGATTCCTGGGACTCACAGGACTCCCCTTGTTACTTACTTTACATCAACGTGACAAGCAACGTGGAAAAGCCAGCCAGCCAGAAATGGATGTTAGGTACTTACAGCCAGGTTTGCAACAAGGACCCTGCCCTAAAGAGATTACATTTTAAATAAAAGAGCATATGGCAGGGAGCTGAGGGACAGGACACACTAACGGAGCATGGAAGGGTTTTTTTTTTTTTTTTTTTTGGGGGGGGGGGTTCGTTGGATCCATGCTGTTCATTTAGCTTTTCTTCCTACTGTCCAATTTGTCAGCAGTTCCCTGAGGGAAGTAAGGTGATTCAAGTGTGAATGCTGTTCCCTAATGCCTACCCCAGACAATTCCTGCAATTCTCTCCAACACAAGAGAAAATATCTGTGAGGTAGGGATGATCCATCTATTCATACGTGCCAGTCTGCAAACACATTTCTTTTCTAAAACAGCAGAATAACAACCCCTGGTCTATCGCGTCACTAGCGTCAGCTCCAGGGCTTGGGACAGTTACTACAGAAGACAGGATCTGGTGATGCACAGGAACTCATTCTCTGGCTTCTCAAGACCACATATTTGCTGGGGTAGTGCAGCTGATGGGTTTATTGAGGGGATGATCCTACTCATGTAAGTAGCTGTTACCCACTCAGGAATTTCACTGATGTGAATGGGACTGTACTCCTGTGAGTAACTTTGCCAGAGTGAGCCCAAGTACATTTCCAAGTTCCCCAGCAAATAAGCTGACAGGGAACTGGGTCACATTGTTCTCATTGCTGGGGTAACACAGCCAAATGCTAACAGTGAAATTATCACTCAGGGCCAAATGGAGCCTCCACAAGTGATACGGCAAATGCACAAAGACTGAAAACAATATAAATGCCACCAACCTCTGCAATAAAATGGCACTTCCTGGTGATTAAGTCTGTACTGAGTCCATTCTTCCCCACCCACCTGAAACTTGATTTGGCTCCTGGAGTTTTACATCCCTTTAGGAAATCACAGATTTAGACACGGATCATCTGAAATTGCACTAGAGCCCCACAGCACCTGACCCGACTTAAACCAATCACATGCTTCATCACTAACAAACCAATGAGCCCAACTGGGATGTGGGGGCAAGGAGGGATTCAGTCACTTCTGGAACTTTGATTCATTTAATGCGTGGTTGGTTGGTTGACCTAAGATGAGCCCAGAGGATTATTTAGAGTCACATGCTGTTCGCTTTTCCTGAAGCAGGATTTAGCTTGTTTTATTTTAAAACGTTCACTCTGCCATGACAGCTCAGTGCAGAGAAGCATCTGCTTTCCAGGAGCTTCCTGCTTCTTACTGGAATGACCAAGGCACCCGCAGATCCTCTGACCCAGTCAGGCACAATTGTTTGTGTTTAAATGTACCTGTGCCTATGGTGAGCAAAGGGGTGCACATTTTAGACATTCAAATAAATAAGACACCTGGCATAACAGAGACCAGGTCATCTGTGAATTCTACCTCCTTTGCCCTAGTCTATAGACCATGTGGCCAGCAGTACCTGAAGGTGCACATGTATCTCTTCCCTTCTTCACACACAAGAGGATGCAAAACATAGATCTCTTCACATACAATCATAGCTCTGTCACACACCTCAAAGTAGTCCACAGATCTCGCAAACACACCTTTACCAAGCAGAGTTAACTTCTGCCTGCACTATTTAGTACAGCTTCACCTGACACCAACTATACTCATATTACCTGGAGTGCATGCAGATAACAAATGCTTAGAATGCTCTCATACCCCAGTTCACTACTGACAATACTCTTTGTAATAAAATCCCTTCCCCTGATAATTATACAACATACACAATTCTGCAATGAAATGAAGAATACTGGATCCTGAAGATACACATGCAGTTCTTCCCTTCGCTCACATGCATCAGAGTTCAAAACATATATCTTGTCATATCATAATCACAGCTCTGTTGCATGTCTCAAAGTAATCCACACGTCCTCATATCACAGACAGGGCCGGCTCCAGGCACCAGCCGACCAAGCACGTGCTTGGAGTGGCACCTGCGGGGGAGAGGTGGCGCTCAGGTTTTTTTTTTAATATATAAAAAAACCCACTGGCGGCGGGCATGCCGCGCTCCCCACCGGCGCCCCAGCTGGGGGAGCAGGGCGGCGGGCAGCCATTTTTATTTTTATTTTTGCCTGCGGCGGCAAAAAAGGCAGAGCAGGCCCCGATCACAGACACACCTTTACCAACAAGATGGGGGACATTGGCATTCATGAAGCATCCCCTGTAAGTAACCACTTGCAGCTTGCGGTTTGGAGAAACAGATGATCCAACGAGCAGACAGAATTCGAGGATTACCACAACTTCAGGTCAACCGATCAAATGAGTTCCAGACAATGATTCTGAACTGGTTTTGTACCAGAAATTGAATTTGTGCTGCACCAGAATTTTGGTGGCGTTTTCGAGACAGTCCACTGTGTCAATGTGGGCAGCCACAAACCATGACACATATTATTGAGGACTGCAAAATGACTCAGCTTCCTAGAGGTCTTCATGCCTTTAACATCGCTGATAAGAACGCTGTGGCTTGGCTTGATCGGCTTGCATATGCCAAATAAACAAACCAAGGAGACCCAACCACTGCTTCCACCATTTAGTGTAGGTATGACTAACACACTGACTGCACCTGGAATGCAAATAATTCCCATCCGCTACTGCCAGCTCCAAGGGACCAGAAAAAAAGGTAGGTAACATGAGCTATGTTTCCCCCCCCCCTGCCTTTTTTTGTCCTTTAATAGATGGTGTCCTGTAGGTCAGAGTAAATGGGCTGTGAAAGGAGATGAAGAGCTTGTACCTTTCAGCAACTGTGAGGTTATCAGAGTAAAGGTATGTGTGTTAATTGGGCATATTGGGGCATTGCTGAAAGAGGGCAGAGTTAAGGTTGCATGGTCGACCTTAACTTTGCATTTCTTGGTTTTCAGAATTTTGCTCAACTCAGTATTCTGCAAGATGATAACATACCACCAAGCAACCTTAACTCTGCATTAACACAGGTTTTTTGCCATTAAATACAATATGTTTCAGTGGTTTTTCCTTGTGTGAATATTTTAAAGGATTCAGATGCAATTGGAAGAAAGAGATACAGAGCAGACCAGATTTACACAGCTTAGAAAAAAACAAGCATCCATCTCACTTAACCTTATGGAGACTCAATTGATTTATGCACTATCAAAATCCAGAGAGAGTGAGTGTGAGCATGACACACCCTGATTAGATCAGTTTGCAACTCCCCAGGTGAGGTCACCTGTGGGAACACTCAAAACAGAATATCCACCATGTTTATATCTCTTGAAAAGCTGCCCAGTAGCTTTTGCTGAGCAGGAGAAGGGCAGGGAACATGAGGGGGCTGGATATATGCTGGTTGAGCATCAGTGCCAGGAGAACATGGAAGAGGGAGGGGAACACAGCTTCTGTCCATTTACTTCTCACTCTGCAGAAACTTTTTGTTTTGCTGATTTGTTGGGAGAGTTTGAGCCCAGGGAAGAATTGTTGAGTGGAAAGCAGCCAGGAAAAATCCAGTCCAGTTTATTTACTAGAAATGGTGTGAAACAACTACTCTATTCACCCACCTCCAATGCTTCCTCGCAAGATTTATTGTAACTCATGAGCAAGTTTGACATATGAATCTTGGGGAAAAAACTTCCCATAAATAAAAGCACCAACTGAAATGAGCAGCCAGCTTCCTCAATTCATTCAAACCCAGTAAAGTGGCAGCTCCTTCCCACTCCCCTTCACCTTGCACTTATTAAGGCCATTTACCCCAGACAGAGGATTTAATAACAGGATCAGAGCAGCCATCTCAAAAGTTTAACAGAATAGTTAAAGGTAAATTTGATTCAGCTGCAATCTCCAGGGTTCCTGAAAATGGTCCAGCTGGCACCAAGTCCCCCTGACTCATTTGCTAGGACAAACTACACCAGTCTGATCTCAAATGGGAAGTTTTCAGTTTAACACTACTAATGAGATGCTATGACAGCTGCTGAATACAAGCTCCCCATATCCCAAGGTTTGGCGTTCCCCTGCCCCTCTCCATTATAACTAGCTGCCACTAAATCTCAGGCTTCCATGTGCACTGGAGGCAGCACACAGCGTATGTTCATTTTTTCAAAACGGGACAAGAAGAGCTAAGCTTGCATTTGTGCATTCATTTGGCTTAAATTCTCCTGCCTGCCCGCTTTTTCTAACTTTCAGATTTTCTACCTAGTTTTTGCAAAATGCAAAAAAATTACGTGAGTCACTTATTCCTAGTGATCAGCTTTAACTTTATCGAAGAAAAATGGTCTCAGATCAATCTAAAGACAAGACAATACCTGCAGGAGTTTGTTGAACGCTAGGCTGCTCAATTCCATGGAAATGTGTTTCTCTTTCTTCTGGCAAATTCTTGGCTATAGAAGAAAATGATACAATTGCCACAATGTTGGTTATAGAACCACTAGAAAATGTTTCAGTTCCCCGTGATTAAGGGCGGAGAAAGTTCTGGATTTTTTTTTTAAATTGATGGCAGTGTCTTGGGTAAATGTTCAAATTTCACAGAATATGCATGGCTGCCAAGTCCCCACCCCCACGCTGAACTGTTGCGATTTTTCCGACAGAGGGGAGTTGGCAGTGGGAATTTCCATTTCTGCTTCCTCACTGAGGCTGTGGCTGCTTGTGGGCGGTTAGCGGGCCAGCCCTAACCCATGGAGTGTAGAGGGGACAACAGGATGTCTCACCAACAACCCAGGTGAGGAACACCACCTGGGTGTGGAGTGAGAGCCAGCTCAGCATGTGCAGATGAACCACATGGTACCAGCCCAGCCCAGCCTGGGGCAGGGATTGGGGCCTGGCTCATTCTGTCCTCAGCTCTGGTGCAGGTTGCCCCTAGTGCTTCCTCTCTGCCCTGCCCTGCTGTGGCCCTCACAGCCCTGGGGAGACACCTCAGTGCCATCTGGAAAGGAGCTGGGACTGGAATCAATCACCGCACTGTAACCAGCACAGTATTCAGCACTGCCACCACTTAGAACACAAGCAGGTGTGTGTGGGTGTGGGGGGGGGGTCATGGTGTGAGGGGGCTCTGCTCCACCAGAGGGATAGGGGTGGTGGGATGGATCCGCCTCAGCTCCTAGCCAGCTGGCACAGTGGTATCTCCCTAGGGTTGCCAACTCTGATTGGATATATTCCAGGAGGTTTCATCACAATACATAATCTTTAATTAAAGATTAAATCTTTAATTCCTGGAGACTCCAGGACAATCCCGAAGGGTTAGTAACCCTATGTCTCTCCTCCAGGCCTCAGGGGCCACGGTAAAGTGGGCCAGGCCAGGGCTCCTAATTGCCATGTTGTCAGTGCTGACCCCCTCTCCCCACTGGCCATACAGGAAGCAACAGCTGGAGCTGAGCGTGAAGCGAGCCAAGCCCTGATTCCTTGTCCAGGCAGGACTGGGCTGGACCAGCTGGCACCATGTGGTTGAATCTACACAGCTGGCTTTCTCTGCCCATACAGGTGGCATTCATCACCCCGTCCATTGTTGAGAACACCCACCTGCCCATCACACCCACCACTTCCCTGCCCACCTCTGGCATGGGACTGGCCTACTAATGCCCCATGAGCAGCTAGCTGTAGCCTCAGCTGGGAGGCAGAAGCAGGGGTACCCATCTCTGCTTCCTCACTGTTGGAGAACAAATCACAGTATTGGCTAATTTTGGGATTTCTGTGCAGTCCATGAAACCACGATTTTCACGGTGCCCTACCCATGATCCAGCATAGTTCATCAAATTGCCACACTGCACCTGATGAAAGCACATGGGAAATCTTTCAGAGATCTCTCACAGGGCTCATTTATATCTGGAGACATCACTCTGGACGAATATAAATGGAGCCACTGAAATTCCTCAAGTGTCATTTTGACTGGCCCTTTCGTCCTTGAGATATGCAAACCCAACAGTGACCATTTCAGCACAGCAGGAAACTGCCAACTCTACCGAATGCAAGGCCCAGCTCATTTGTAGCAGGACAGGGAGCTACCTTTTCACTTTTGGAGATGGAGTTCAAATCCTCCACTTGTCCACATCACACACAATTTAATCAGCAGACCTTGTTCAGGAGAGGTTGTGGACTGCCTTGGCTAACCCATAACAGAACAGGACACTGAATGGAACTTACAGGCAGAACATTGAGACATAGGTATCTGCTCTATCCTTGTATTATTCCTGCAGGATGCTACCTCCATCTGGCAATGGTTCTGATAAATCATCCCATCTGATCCACACACTGGCTCCCCATCATAGCCACAGTCCCGGGAGCACATGCACTGCTCAAAATACTCATCTTCTAAACAGCCAAAAACATTGTTGCATGGCCCAGAGTGAACAAAACCTGAAATGGAAGCAGGAACATCAGAAGCAGAGGAGAGAGGATATTTTTATTGTTTTTTTCTTGTGCTTCCTAGACATGTTTTTTTAAATAAGAATTCCCTGCAGCTTCTCAACAGGAGTTTATGAATGTACTGAAGCAGGAAGCTGTGGGAATAGACCAGCCGCTCTGGAATAGCAGCAATGGATGTAATCCTTCATCTCTGTATACAGTACAGCTCCTCCCCCCCCCCCCCCCCCCCGCACATATGGCTGTAATACTTCATCTCTGTATACAGTACAGCTCCCCTCCATGCGTGCGCACACACCCACCCACCAATTTATGCATCATGTGGGACAGAAAGAAGTAGGTAGTCTTGCAAGAAGTTATTGTCGGGGCAGACACATGAAACTACTCTGTCTTTCTACATAATTAAGTTGTGGAACTCTCTGCCACAAGTTGTTATTGAGGTCAAAAACTTAAACAGGATAAAAAATCGCAACATTTATAGGAATGAATAATAGCAGCATCCACAATTAAGTTAGATAAAAGATTAAGAAAATTATAAGGGACATAAGGCTTCATTTTCAGTGCATAATTTAACCCAATAACTGACAGAGATCGGGAGGAAACTTCCCTCATTAGGAGATTATTCCATAATTGTACATTACTCATCCTTCTGAAGCAACATGTACTAGCTACTGATGGTGACAGAATACCAAATTAAATGCATCATTGGTCTGATTTGTCGTAGTCATTTCTATGCTCATCACAGGCATTTAAAAACTACCCTCTACTGTAGCCTCTAGACACTGAAATAAACCTCTTTTTAAAGCCCTCATTCTCAGTTCTGAATTCCCAAGCTATACACCTTTTGGATTCCACTTTCAGAGATTGCCAGCTCATCTTTCCTGCAACTTACCAACCCAGTGATTGGCTGAGCTTTCCACCTCATTACACGTTGGGCCATCACAGAGCTCCCGAGCCAGGGGGCTGTTTTCACTCACATTGTAGAAACGAGTCGCTTCAAAAGCTACAGAGCAGCAAGAATGACAAATTATAAACAAGCCATGCGGCTAGGGCTTTAGCGTTAGCAAGATCCAAAAACAAACAGCACATACCTGGCTCATAGTAATCATACACTTTGATGGGGACAGGGGCAGTTTTCCCAACTATATACTCTCTGAAGGCTTGAAATTTTACACAGGTCATGCACTGGCTAGGAATCTGCACAAAAGGCATAAGAGTTTTAGTTTAGCATAGTCTGCAGTTCTATAAGTCAGTGGAGTAAGGCAGCTGCTTACTGCTATACAGTGTGCACCATTTAACTCAACTCTCACTGTGCTAGAAACCTGTACTAACCAAGGTACCTTCCAATACCAAGCTGTTTACTATGCGGAGACAAGTGTGACATAAAAGCATAGCGAGATCAATAAGATACAGGTCCAGCTGAGTCCTGTGTAAGGCACATCCTGCACTGGGGGAAGTGTGTCAGCACCACAAACTCAGCCTAGCAGCTGAAACCCAAACTGTGTTCTCTGGCTTGCGCTTCAGCATCATCAGTCATAAGCTGTTCCGCAAATGGAATTTAGTTAAAGATTCTGTTGCAGATGAGCAAGGCAGGAAAGACACCAGCTCCCTCTCCCAGGTGTGCACTGATTTGCAGGTCCGACTCCGAATACTCATTGCAAATGGACCTGGGAGTAAAGGGCCATTTTTACATAGCCTTTTTGGGGACCCTAATGGTCCTTTAATGTCAGATTATCGTGTGGTTAAAGAACAGGACTGGAAACTAGGGGAACTCGGGTCTATTTTGACCTCCTGTATGGTCTGGGGCAAGTCACCTTCATCTTTTGTGCCTCAGTCTACTGCCAAAAATGTGGATGATGGCTGCCTGCCTCAGAAGGGGTTCATGAGGCTTGCCAATTAAAGTTTGTACTGAGATCCTTATCTGCAAAGGCAAAGTATTTGTTATTATTTTATTTAAGCCTGATCCACTGATAATTTCTCTCTCCTTATCCTAACATAGAAAAATAACAAAATCATACACAAAGTCATTACCTCATCAAAATAAAAAAGGATTTTTCTTCCATCAACTTCATATCTTTTTAATCCAATTTGCTTGTTCATTAATAACTGGAAGAAAATGAAGAGGTTTATCATAAACTCATTTTATGGAAAATATTTTGCAGTCAACAGAAAAACAAAGCTTTCAAAGTGCTTAGGAAACACCTGATCAGAATCTAAAGAAAACACAACTTCTTTCTGTTGGAAAATTACCTCAGAGGATGAGCAATAAGGGTCACAGGTGCCTTCAGATAAACCAGGAGGAAATTCAGTTTGTGTTTTTCTGATGTGATCTGTCTATGGTGTGATATGTCCTGTGAGGTGAAATGTGTTATGGTGCAGCACTTGCTAGCTACTGGGGGCCATGCTTATCCCCACCGGAACTCATCTAATATTTCATCCATACGCTGAGTAGCTCCTGGATTATTTTCAGTACCAAGGCTCAAGCAGGACCCTAGACACCCCAAAACACTTGCTAGAGTGCAGTCTCTTGTTTACACTCCCTCAGTCTGCCAGGGAATTATGCTGATGGACCGCAATGGGTATTAAAGGCCCCCTCCCACCATTGCTGCTGGCTCAAACAACTCAAAACATTCTTCTGCCAGGAAAATTAATCCTTACATTTGAAAAGAGCAGCCATCTGAAAGAGCCCTCGGCACCCTCCCTCAGAGATAAGGGGGTCAGGACAAGCCCCTACTATTCACCTTCTCTACCTCTGGAGCCACAGGGAATTGCAGTACACATTGTGCTAGCCAGGCACCTATGCTTATTCTGCACATGCTCATCAACTACTGTACTGTGATGATCTGTACACACTGGGGATTTCAGAGCAAGACCCACACCGACAGTGCTGGCGCCCTGAAATCCACATCATCTGGTGTTGTTCAACAGTGTCCCCAGAGCTGTTCTCCCTGTGCTGTGTGTGCAGCAGGATTACTACCCTTATGGAAAAGTTAAAGAGAATTTATCAGAAAATAACATGACTATAGAATGAATGAGCCATTCCACAGAAACAGATAATTATATCCCTACTACAGAATGCTACAGGATGCCTCAAAGGTCCATAGAAAGGGTCTTGCTCTCTATTCAATTCTATAGGTTTTTAAAACCATTTCTATACAAATTCCTATTTAATCCACTGGAGTGATGTCCAGTGGATTAGAAGAAGTCTGGATGCTTGGGTTCTATTCCCAACTGTGCTTTATGTGATTTTAGGCAACTCCCTTAACCTCTCTGTTGACCCATTTATGATACGAGAACAATATTTTTCATACAACTCTTTAAATACTATTCCTAAAGTGCTTTAAGAACTCAGGATTAATACCCAATGGAAAGGAGGGCAAGGCATTATTTGTTAAGAGATACAATGTGGGGCTAAAACCACATGCACTGTAATTCACCCAACCTGCCACTAATATTTTTAGCTGTGAATTTCTTTAGTGTGCTGCTCAGAGCTGTAAAACCCTGCGCATAGCTTCCTGCTATTACTGTAACAAGAAAAGGAACATGTGTTTAAGTCCCACACAATATGGAAAGGGCCAATTTAATTTGTCCGTATAATTTTAGGGGCCTGGTGGTGGCTGTTATTACTCAGCCATGGACGGCAGCAGACAGCCCTTTTATGAGGGCTCGGTGAGACTGGCGCCACCGGGAAATGCTCTGCTCAGCTAAAGTTGCATTTTTTTGGTGAAGTTTGATATGCCAGCCTGTGATGACCCCTGACCTTGTCGACACCCAGCACTATTAGGAGGATTTGTGGCTACACAGTAAGGGGGGCTGCCTCTTCATTAACCATCACCATGCCCAGAGCTGCATGGGAATCCCCCCTGCACACACTATTCCCTTGTGAGTGCAAACACCTAAACGAGGAAACCTGATTTATAAAAACCCCTAGGACATGGTGGTAAGTGCGTGGGGTGGGGGTGGGGTGGGGGGAGTGGGAGCAGCAAGAAAACACAGAGATAGGAATGTCTTGGGTCTCTAATGACAAACAAAATGGTCCAAATGAGAGGCACATTTGGGGCTATGTGTTAAAAAGAGCAGCCTCCTTTTGTAGGCACAATTTGCATGAACATTTTGTGTCATAACTGAACTGCAAGTGCTTATCTGTGCAATGCCTCCAAGTGCTACAGGTGTGAGAATTGAGATTTTCACCTACAGTTCATTTTTGTGGGTGCAAATTGCACCTGCAGAAAGGGAGACTGGGCCACAGACTTTTACAAATTGCCCCCTGAAGGAGTTATATCTTCCAGCTGCACGACTCCTTTTATCTTCAGTGGGAATCACTCAGCTGCAGCCCCACAGAGGGCTCTGGAAATGGACTGCTCAGCACCTTCTCCCATGCAAACAACATTTTCCCCAGACAGGGGTGCTGTCTGCAGAGTGTTTGGTTCACAGAACTTGCAGACTGGTTGAATTTGAATCAGCTCCTGGGCAGTAAGAGCTATGCAAATCGCAGTACTGCTTCCAAAGGCAAGAAGATGGAGCTGCAGGGAGTTAAATCTCTCTGAGCACAGATGATTCATGCTCTGTGTGCTTCATGGGTTCAATCTTCACATCAAGAAGCAAGTGTAATCAACTCTCTCCCCCCCCCACCCCAAGCAATAGGGGAAGAAAATTATCTGTTACTCTATGGAACCAGAGCCTTAAAGGGCACACCCTTCCCTCCACTCCCAAACAACAATAGACCATTGGTGAACTGAGATCCTTTAGCCTCCCCTCCCTGACAGAAACCCTGGGGGCACTGGGAACAGGGGAGATTAGATCTAGGAAAAGGGGAGATGGGAAAGGCCACCACAAACACATTTGTTTATAGAGAGGAAGCAAAGACAGACCTGTGTGCCCAGTGCTTGAGAAATGCCTGTTTGTGCCTAATGTGCTGGAGGGATCATTCAGCTGTGACAGGGGAGGGATATTAAATTCGCACATGATGCTTCCCAGATATTAATGTATTTACCAATACATCCAGTGTGGGTCAGTCTTTGACCCCTTCTCTACTCCGGCTTGAATATGTTCCCCATTTTGTTCTGTCCCCCAGGATGCACGTCAGCATTTGGAAGGGAGACCTGTAGTGCCTCGACATTGGCATGATGGTGCTAAATGGGACACCCGAATCCCTGAGGTCCCACGTGTCTCAAATATTCTGTGGCAGATTTGTGGTGCAGACCCTAAAGCTTCTTATGACCACCCACTGGAAGGCTAAGGCCGGTCTGACTCATCCATCATTAAAGTGCCTGGGTGCTGGCTTCAGTGACAGTTACATGTGAGTATTTGAGGACAAGTTTTGACTAAACTGCAGCTCTCTGAAGATGCACATAATGGCTTCATCTTCACTGGAGAGAAAAAAGGTGCATTTTTTCGAGGTCAACTCGAGTTAACTAACTTGAGGTACAATTCTAGTGAAGACAAGGCAGTTTGTAGTCTTCACGTGAGTTAGTAAGTCAAATTAAACTGCCTTGTCTTCACTAGAATTGTACCTTGTTAGTTAACTTGAGTTATGAACACAGCTTTCCCTCCCCACAGAAAACACAAGGCCATTAAAGGAAGAGGTCTGTTGTGTAGAGAAATTCCTGATTAGCTCTTTTGCTGTTTCTCAGAGATAGCATGTTAGTTTCTTTTCTCTCTTCAGATAGAGAGTCACTAACAATTTTATTTATAACATCAAAAAGCAATGAAAACAGTGTAATGCTGCAACAAAGCCTAAAGTAAATCTGAAAACTGAAGTTCCTCCCTCCTAGAGGGCTGGCTGGGCAAGAGGCACATTCTGTCCACCTCAGTTTGGCTTGCAATAAACATGATGTTCTCCCAGAAAAAAAAATTCCAAGACACAGAGCCTCCAATGAAATCGAATCCAGATGTTGGAGATAATACAGCCCCTAAGAAGCCATAAACAGCTCCTGTTGGAGCACTTTTTCACTTCAGCTTTTCCAAATGAGTCTCATTTAATTACCATGAGCCATGCACAGTAATAAAGGCTTATTTGGCTGAGTTAGGTAAATTTGTTAATATTACTCAGAACATCTGTTTCCCCACTTCAGATAAATATTTTCTGACAAGTGAAATCTCCTACCCTCTGATTTGAATTACATCTCTTCTCACATAATATGGCATTTACCTCCCCAAGCACCTCAAAGGGAATCCCTGCTAATGAAAGAGCCAAGGCCAATCCCTAAGCACGTGCTCTGCACTCTGATCACAACATCTTACCTGCTCCAGGCTCTCAATATCTGCTCGGAAACCTGAGAACAAGGGCACCTCCAAGACAGCCATGTTTGACGATCCCGAATGCAGCCACCTTCCCGGGGGGATAAAAAGAGAGAGAATAAAGTCAGGACCAGAGTTAAACCATACCTGGAGCAGTTGAGGATGAAGCAGACTAGAAACAGAAGTTTTCAGAGAAAACTTATCCACAGGGTCTAGGAGAAGAGGATACCTAATCCTGAATGAAGGACTTGCTAAAAGCCACATTCTCTTTAGTTTTATAAATGCTCCTTGTGACAGGTTGGACCCCACTTCTGGGATGTCACCCGATGTGCTGGGGTTTAACTGAGCCTCCCCTGATCAATCAGCCTGGGTTCCCTCACCCTGCTTTGCTGAATTAGGCTCTCCGGCCTCTTGCAGCACACACACAGGTAGGGCCACACCCCACTGCAGAAACAGACTGAAGTCAGCTCTGTGTGAGAGGGCTCCCCCTGCACTCACGTGCCCACCCCTTTTGGGAGACAAACCCAAAATACTACTGTCTTGCACTGTATAGAAATATCTGTACAGCGCAAGCTCATAAAATTCACCCTCTTCCTCAATGTGAAGAGAGATGTGCATGACTTCTTGCCCCCCGTCCTCTAGTTAGAAATTACAGAAACTGGGTTTAATAATAAACAAAACAAATGTTATTAACTACAAAAGGTGAATTTTAAGTGAATATAAGAGATAACAGACAGAACAAAGCAGATTACTGAGCAAATAAAACAAAGTACGCGTGCTAAGCTCAATATACTTAAGAAACAGGTTACAAAATGTAATTTCTTACCCTAAATATTATTTTAGGCAGGTTGCAAAGTTTCTGTGATTCAGAGTTCCAGTTATATTTCTTTTCAGACTGGACCCCTGTATCAGTCTGGACTCCTCCCCCACCCTTTCCCTTCAGGTGGCTTTAGCAATCTTTCTTGGGCAAACGGGCCATGGAGAGAAGGAGTCCCACTTGCCTTCCTCCCCACCCTTAAATAGGATTTACATGAGGTGGAATCCTTTGTTTCCCAAACTTGATCCCCGTTCCCTTACAGTGGAAAGTTACAAGAAGTCCCAGGTAATGTTTAGTATCAGGTGACAAGACCACCTAACCTAATAGTGTCACAGTTAAGTCCCCCCACGCCTCCCAGGAGGGAGAGAGATTAGTATTTTCATGGTTTTAGCCCTGTAGCGCAACCCCCACGAGCCAGAATCAGCTGACCTAGGCTCTGAGACTTGCTGCCATAAGTTTTTGTTTTGTTTTTTGCTGTGTAGACGTATCCTTAGAGAGTGAGCTCCCATAATTGGAAAAGAACAGGTGTGGCATGGACAAAGGCAGTGCCAGCTTCCCCACTGCCAAAGTGCCTTGCCCAGCAGTGGTGACAGGATGGTTATGCCTCCGTAGCCAGTTTAGTCCTTGGCTTCTCTGCTGCGGCTGCCAACGAGGATACTGATTAGTGCCAAGTGAGATGAGGACACATAAGACCCCAAATGGCCTTTCCCCAACACGGCCTTTGGGGCTAGAAGTGGTTACTTGGGGTTAAAGGAATTCATATCCCATTACCAGCTCCCAAGCCAGCCAATCCTGCTGGTCCAGAACTTTCTATAAACACTTGGTTAGGAAACCTTGTTCCGAGGTGGAGACATTGTTACCTAAAATTCATTTGAGGGGAAAGTGCTGCAGCCCAGTAAACCAAGGGGCTGAACTGAAACACTGAGCTATATCTTAAAGGTGACTGCAAAGAGGGAAGCAAATGAGTGTATTTTTTCCGTTTGCATTTTATCATAGGAATTTGGCTCCTGTCTACTCTGGGGGACGCTATGGTGACTGGAGAATTAGGGACATGATGTCACAAAAGAGCAAAAACTGCACAATGTGGAAGGGAAGCTTTTTAGTCTAGTTAAAACTGGTCTTTTGTAAACATCCAATTCATTCCAATACCTAATTGACACCTAGGGAAGAGAGTGTCTTTGTTGTTATGATTATTATTCATAATTATCTGTACTACTGTAGTGTCAAGGACCCCGGGCCATGGACCAGGATTCTGTTGTGGTAGGCGCTGTACAAACACAGAAAAAAAGATGGTTCCTGCTCCAAAGAGCTTAAAGTCAAACACCCTCACTTGTTCAAATAATGTGAGAGAGCTCACTATGCACATCATCCGCTGCAACGTTAATGAGGCCTCCAGCAAAACCAGGGGAAATAAAACTTGTAATTCCTCATATTTCTATGTTAAAACACAAGCAGATGGAGGAGAATCCTTCCAGTTCATTGTATGTTACAAAGAGGGCAGATGCTCATTGATTTCAATTCCTCACAGCATGGAAGCAGTGGCACTATTGCAACAAGAAGATTGGTGCAATTATGATTTAGACCCAGCTAACTCCTCAGAGAGAAAGTGGCATTTCCTGTTCCAGTAGAGCACTCTCTTCTCTCTAAATTCATATATTCATTCAGTCTCACCCCAAAAAGGAAATGTCCCAAGGACTCCATCTGAGCACTTGACTTCTCAAAATAAACAATTTCCCTCTTGTGTAACAACTCCAGCTTGATGCATTCCCATTGCTATCCTTATAAACGCCCCCCGTTCAAGCTCTACAGGGGAAGATATCTAAGGAGTTAAAGAGTATCTTTACTGGGGTCTAAGGGGCAGGGAAGAACTCATTTGCTTTTGTTTGTTGTCCAAGACTTCCATCTCCTCAGCCTGGGCTTCCTCTCAAATTTCTGTCTTTTCTCCAGCAATTCCCATGGCAGAAGTTTCAGAAATGACAGCAGAAAGGTTGTGTTGATGCAAGGCAGCCTCCTTAGTTACAGACATCTTCAATGAACAGATGAAGAACCTTTTAAACTTGCCTCCCCACAAGATGCTCATGCAATAGCAGAGTCAGGGCCTGCCTACATTAAGTAACCACATGATGTAGCTAGACTGGTGCAAACCCCTGACACAAATGTGCTGCATGAGTGCAAAGGAGAGCTGGCACCGGAACAGCTCTATCTGGTAAGATACTGGTGCAGTTACACAGATACCAGTTAACTCAACAGGCCTGAGAAATACACCCACAGCTCCCAGTGCCAGGAGGGCAAAGCAGCAGGTGAGAACCTCTGAGCCAGGGAGAGTTTGCTAAAGAAACTGGACAGGCTCTTGTGGTTACACAGAACTGGCCAGACAATTTTCAGGGTCCCCAGCAAAATGCTGCGGTGGAAGGTGCAGTAGGACCTGAGCTGCTTGCCACTCAGACATCGCTGCTGGAGGGAGGCATAAAGCTGGCTTGTGAACTGCAAGTCTATGTGGGGCCAGACCTGGGGATTTCATGGGTCCTTGGCATTCATTAGCATCATGACTGCCAGCAACATAGCATAAGAGCCAGAAAGAAGGGTTTGGTGAGCTTAGAGACGACAGAGTTCCATCTTTGTTTGGAGTCACTCTGACAGATTGTTTTCAGGACTGTATCCAGTATCTGTGTTTAACTCTTTGGCAGGGAGGAGGTGGCAGCAGACAGGGAAGCACAGACATTCCCATTGCTATGGTGAGGAACTGAGTGACTGTGCTGCTGCTGCTACTGAGATTTAAGGCATCCAGACCAGATAATTCTTTAACCTCCCGAACCCCAGCACCTGGCATATCGGACATGGAAATGCAACAGGATTATGAAGATTTGGGGAATTTTCAGTTTTATCTGCGGTGCACTCTGACATTTGTAAATGCCTCCTCACTCTCGCTCTGGGCTTCCCTTCCCTTCAGCCTGCCCTACCACAACCTCCCTGAAACCAAAGCAATCTGTTGACAATAGGGGCAGGATTTCAAGCTTGGGGTGAAAGTCTGGTGGATTCAGCACAGGAAGGAGTCAGGAGAGTGAGGTTCTATTTCCTGTCCCTGCAACTCAATCATTGTAACACTACAGGCACGCCTCTTCCACTTCCCCATGCCTCAGTTTCCCCACCGGTAAAATGGGGATAAGGCTGCTGACTGCCTTTACAAAGCATTTTGAGTTCTAGGGATGAAAATCAGTGTGTGTTGGTATCACTCCAGACATTTTTTCTAACTAACTTCTAACATTCTTTAATAAGAAACAAGCAGATAAATAGTCGGCTCTGGGGAACCATGTCAACCAAATAATCTCACAGACTGCACTGTTACCATAGTGACCACAGAGCCATACCAGCAATTGGATTCCAAACTGATACCATGGCAACTAGCATCCTTTGTTAGAGTTTCTGTATCCAAAACTGAACAGACTAGCCTGAGCAACTCAAATAAACATTAAATTAGAGTCAAGTCAATAATATTTATAGAACCATGGCCATGTTTCATGTAGAATTACCTAACTGGGATTACCTAACTCCTTTAGGTTTCTAAGGAATCTTTCATTAATGTAGCCTTGGAAAATGTCTTTTGCACCTGATGTAATGAGATGGTTTAGTCTGTTTTCTTCAGGTTTTGTAAGAGACAATAATAAATATATAAAGGCTTAATCAGAGCCGGTAGTCTCCAAATGTCACCTCCTTTCTATACAACAATTGGTAAATTCTTTGTGCATGTTTTTCCTCCTCTCAAAAAGTGCTTAAAAACTAAAAATATCAAAGCCAGCAACCAAGCACTTATGGGTAACCATACAATATCAAGGAGGTATGCACAGCCAGCTCTCATGGGCATACTACAAGAACAAACCAATGTGCACACTCTAGGAAGGTAAAGTAGTTTAAGTAAGAAAACACATCCGTTTCAAAGGGGTAGAGTGAGAGAAAAGGCCAAAAAAAAAAAATCAGGTTAAAAATGTCTTAATCATGCGTCCTACTGAATCAGTTTAAATTATTGATGGAACCATTCCAATAATAAACCCTCCCTGCCTATCTTTATTTGCAACTCTTAAAACTTGGTATTTCTTAATGAGTGCCTCAGACACAAACTATCTTACCTGTTATTCTGGCTTCAACACCTGAGCAAATCAAGTGAGACTACTAGGACAAGTAAAACGTGAGTTGTTCTGTCTTACTTGATCTGAGACAAGGACAATACAGCAAGAACAATATAACAGTATGTATCCCATAAAAACACATTATAAACCCCCCCTCACCCCCCATGGTAGGGACGAGATGCAATTCTCACTGGAAGAACATCTGGGAGTGATTTGCAATGGAAGGACTAGTGGAAGGCTCTGCTGATAACAAGTCTAGCCAACCTGTACAGAGAGCCACGTTGAAGGAAATAAAGGGATTTCACTACCTAGTGCATGTCTCCAGGATCACTTTGTATTCCTGGTGATCTTGATCAGAAGCTGGGTCATCATCATCCACCAGTGCCCGTTCTCTGTGGGAGGCTTCTGAGCGATTCTCATCTGGAGAGAGGGGCCGTAGGGGGTGCTGAGTTTGCCGATGACACTCTGATTTGGGCTCTTTCAGATTAACCAGAAGCTGGAAAGCTGGTTTAGCAACAGGGTCAGGCACATTGTAAGTGACA
The DNA here is from genome assembly GCA_033296515.1 of Macrochelys suwanniensis. Taxonomy (NCBI): domain Eukaryota; kingdom Metazoa; phylum Chordata; order Testudines; family Chelydridae; genus Macrochelys; species Macrochelys suwanniensis. The sequence continues at coordinate 14,803,901 of CM065799.1, read as the reverse complement.
TCAATCTGTAGCAAAGGGGGAAAAATCAGATCTGGTTTTAGTGCCATTGACTATGAAGCAATAAAAGCATCATTTAGACCCTGCAGCATCACCAGACACTTCCAGAGAGACAAGAGCAGAGACCAGACACTCATACATTTTGGGGGAGACCTTGAGCAATTTACTAGTAACATCCTGCATCAGTAACACCTCTGCTCACAATGACATTCCAACTGCCAAACCTACGCTGATGTGTACAGATGGGAGATTTAACCAAAGAGAACCTCTTAAAATCTCTTATACTGGAATTGGAAAAGGTTCAGAAAATGGCAACAAAAATGATTCAGGGTATGGAACAGCTGCCATATGAGGAGAGATTAATAAGACTGCGACTTTTCAGCTTGGAAAAGAGACGACTAAGAGGGGATATGATAGAGGTCTATAAAATCATAACTGGTGTGGAGAAAGTAAATAAGGAAGTGTTATTTACTCCTTCTCATAACACAAGAACAAGGGGTCACCAAATGAAATTAATAGGCAGCAGGTTTAAAACAAACAAAAGGAAGAATTTCTTCACACAACGCACAGTCTTTGCCAGAGGATGTTGTGAAGGCCAAGACTATAACAGGGTTCAAAAAAGAACTAGATAAATTCATGGAGGATTAGCCAGAATAGGGCAGGATGGTTTCCCTAGCCTCTGTTTGCCAGAAGCTGGATATGGGTGACAGGGGATGAATCACTTGATGATTACCTGTTCTGTTCATTCCCTCTGGGGCACCTGGTATTGGCCACTGTCAGAAGACAGGATACTGGGCTAGATGGATCTGGCTAGTATGGCCGTTCTTATGTTCTTATAAAACTATCCCACAGCTTGACATCTCCCTATCAGGAAGCATTCCCTGACATTCAGCCTAAATATTCACTTTCAAATGTCACCTCAGTCACTTCTAGTCACACCCTCATGTACCACCCTCCTTGAGACATTAGAAACAGACAAAGCAAAGGCTTAGAGAGGATTATTTGTTGGCTCTCTATGCCAACTCATCACTGGGGAAAGAGGTTGGAAAGAAATGAATGTTTATTAGACTGTCTTGTCTGTTTAAATGTAACCTTCTCAGCTCCTTTACACAGCCCGGCAGCACCCTTACCTGCATCAGACAGCAGCCTTCGCCCTTGGCACTTACGAACAGCCCAGTGGGAATGCTGGGGATCTAGGGACAAGCATGGGAGAATCCACAGTTAAGACATGTCAGCCTTGGTTTTACTCTCTATGTGACAGAGCATTCCAGTTTACATGCAATCATATAAAAGCAGAACAAAAATGGCAGATTCTTCCTCAGTCCCTATATTTAACGCAAGCAGCCAGTGGTAATGGTCCCAAACCAAACACCAGGCATTCGTTATGATGAAGGATGCTCTCGTAACTAAGTATTTGCTGTCTCTCCCATCAGAGGTTGGGCAGAAAATCTTGAGATTTCACAATATCCAGCCCATTTACCCCCACCCCAATACTGAAATGATCTGAGTTACAACACAGAACCCAAATTCAGGTCGCTTTGGGAAACTGGTAACATTAAAGCAGAGGAAGTTGTATCTGTTCAGACACCCACTTACCACTGCAGTCTGGAGAACCTTTTTATTCATCTTGTTAAGCTCAAAAGTCTCTTGATAGTCTAAATTAGTGGAAGCCAGGGAAATGGTAAGGTTGACTCCTCCAACATAAGAAAGAATGGCATATTCAGCCAGAGCCTGCAGAGCTACACAGGTATCCTACGGGATTGGGGGAAAAGACAGTTAGTGAAAAACCAAGGAGCATCAATCTTATGAACTAGAAACATGCTGTACACTCATTAGCATCTGACAGCTCAGGTTTCCTTTGCACTTGCTTAGACAGTAAATGGAATTGCTTCATTCCCCTCTCCCTGCACCTCTTCCTCCCTCAGAAGTCTCGGAGAAAGCGAGAGAGAAACTCAAGTTCACTCCATGCTGCTCGCACCCGAAAGGTGTGATAAAGAGCACTGTGAGGTATTCTCTGCCCCAGGATTTAGCATGACTCCTAGATTCCAGAGTGAAACCTAACCCAGATCAGTCCCTAGTCAGTCAGTTTGCACTGGCATTTACTTCTGTGCTGAAATTACACAAGCTGACAGGAATTCACCTGAGTGGATGAGAATCCTCCAAGTGCATTTCTCTGCTGCGACAGCCATTTAACCACTGGAAGTGCAGAGGCCACGTCTCCCAGGAGTGTGTATGTCAGCAGTGCATAGGCTGTCATTTCCACCTCCGCAGATACAACTGAAAGAGAAAACAATCAAAACCACTACTGGAGTAGGGAATCTGGGCTGAGCTAGGTATCACCTCTGTAGATTCACAAGCAAAAAAAATCTTTAGGGTCTAGAGAGTCCAAGACAGAAAGAGACAAATGAAGCAGTGAAAAATGTTTGTACCCAAATTACATCGGGCATTTTCCAAAATGGGCCTCATGTGTCAGCTTCCAATCTAATCTTTCCTCTGTCACATCAGATCACAGCTCCTTCTGCTTTTAGCCCCTGCACAAATTTACTCTGGCTCCCTTTTCCCCTACATGCCACCCAAGCTGCATGGCTGACTGCATCTCTGTCATGGGACTTTTCATGCAGAGTCATGGTCTTTTTTGACCTGGCCCAATGATTACACCATGGATTTTTACACCTTTTCATCTTGATAGTGAAGCCTTTTAAATAGGTTTTAAATAGTTTAAATGGGTTTTAAATAGTTAATTATCAGTGCTGGCATATTCAAAGGAGACTAAGGAAGTTAGATGGCCAACTCTTATTGACTGTCAGTGGAAACTGGGCACCTCACTCTTAGGCTCCTTTGAAAATCCAAGGCCAAATAGCTGTTACTGTAAAATTAAGTATATTTGACTTCTAATTTCCCATCACAAATGACTCCTCCCCTGGGGAGTCCCATAAGGCTCAATGCTCTCCTCCATTTTATTCACCATCTCCTATGAAGCTTTATGGAGATCTGGTGAGACAACATGAGCTGAAATACCAACAATGCATGGACCACACCCAGCTCTGCATTAGTTCTCTAATGTCTGGCCACCGCCTTCTCCTGCTCTTGACTCCTGCTCCTTTCTTGAATTGTTAACAAAACAGACATAAGGAGGGTGAAAGGGACACTAGAGTGCATTATAAAAAACATGCAACTAACAAGATGTGTGCATGTTGCCCCACTCAATCACTGGACTTTTGTTGCACCCCATTCCCTTTCCTTTGCCTTCACAATGTGAACGCCTCAGGGCAGCAACCTTCCCTTCTTACCTACCTGAAAAGCAGTTAGCACACTGCAGGCATTATATAAAACAAAAGAGAATAATCCCAGTCTTTCCACCAACAGGGGTATCATAAATAACCACAAACAGGGGTACCTGATTGAGAAAGCCCATCGTTAAATCCCATGAATGTATCTTCATCAGTAACCAGAGTCCCCATTAAGCTCCAGTGTGTAAAGCCATCTAGAATGGTAAAGCAGTAAAGAAGTTAAAGCTAGTCCCTAGACATGGGGAGAATCAAACTCTGCTGCCACATATTTAGTCTAAAACGGAACCACCACCTGTACTGCATTGTCACTCCATTTACAGAGTAAGCTTCTTGGGGCAGGGACTGTGAATTCCTTTGGCTTACGTACAGAGCTAACTACATTGTTGGTGCTTAACAACAATTTGTAAAGAGGGATTTATTTTGGCTGTGGGCAGAAGGAAACAGAGGATTAATACTGACAGGCTGCTGAATTTTGCATTCTGAGGAGCCATCTGCGGAATCAGATCTTGTGTCACTGATCAAGTTTTGTGGCATCAGAGAAGGATGCTAAATGGCACATAGTGGCACAGCAAAGTCTCTGGTGCATTTACACTGCTCACAGCAGAGGCCACTCATACCAATACCGCTAGAACAAGCTAGGGAAGGTGGAGTCAAACCAATGCCTGCAGCTGAAGGTCTCTGCCCTGTATCCTGAGAATCAGAACTATGTTATAAAGGTCGATTCGTGTTATGAGGAAGCCCACATCTCAAAGGACGTATCCTCCCCAGGCTGATAACTGAGATCACTTGTTCTAGCTGGCAAGTGCTGTTAGCTTGTTTCCACAAGTGCCCTGGGGAGGCCTGTACTGAGTACATTGTCTGACAAGCCTCAGAGCAGTAGAAATTATTTGAGGGGCATGCCAGCTTGGCCCTCAGGTGCACAGTACCTTGCATAATGGCCATGCTGTTCATTTTCCGCAACATCGCCGCAGCAGAGGGACTGTGCAGAAGAGTCAGGGCATATGCAGTCAGGGCTGTGGTGTAGGGATCTTCCGCAGAATACAAGTTGGATTCCAAGAAGTGTTTTGCTTTGGCAACTGCTGCTTTTTCCTCCTAAATTGGGGGGAGTAGGAAAGAGACCAGCTATATTACTAGCACCTGCATCTCCAGAGCTGAGATTGCTACATTTCTCATGAACTTGTGCCCATTAGGGAAGCAGTGTGAACATGCACTTTTCTCTGTGTGGTACAGAACCGACTGACCCCTTCCTTTCCCTAAGTAGGGCCGCGAATCCAGGGTTAAAAAAATGGGGACTAACACCACAGTAAGAAAGATCCAGATATTAATGCTGCTGAGACATATTTGTTCCCCTAATGCTGAAGAGGCTTCATTCCCCTGTAGGACTCAGCATGGACAGCAGAGATATTTAGTAGCAGTGAAGTCTCTGCTTTACATTTGATTGGGTCCCTGTAACACAGTACAGGGGATTCAGGATTAATTTAATAGGCAATCCAAGAGATCTTCTATTCACTGAGATCTGGCTGCCTCCTACCCATCTGGAGTGATAGAAAGCAGTGGCTCTCCACACATATGCCTTGGATTAAGCACCAGGAAATTTCATTAAAGCAAAGGTGAACATTTTGCTGCACAGTTTACATTCCACTACATCACAGGAAAGTGACTCTTCTCTAAGACATTTGATAATTTTAAATAGCCTAACTGAAGAATCACAAGCTGTGGAATTCATGAATGTGGCTACCTGGTAGGGGCTGCCAGCAAACCCACCTATTAGGATCAGGACAGAGGAGCAGAGAGACAGATCCATATTTATTGTGTTCACTGCCTTTCTGAGCTGCTCAGCAACTTATGTGGAGACAACTGCCTGCTGCTGGAGGGGACTTAGAGAGAGCAGCTCTGCTCCTCTGGAACAAGCCACAAGCTGACAACCGGAGGTTGCAGGAATCTCCATTGCTAACTTTAGAAAAGGTTCTTTTGAGACATTCTGCTCTAGATAAGTCAGGAAGACTCCACCACAGCCTCTGGTGTCTGACTGTCACCTCCAGAACCAGCTGACAAAGTCTCTACAGGTCAAAAAAAGGCAAAGCCAAGCAACAAAAAGGAAATGTTCAAAACCCAGCACAAGAAATAAATTCTTAGCTATTTTAATGGCTGCGGTTCAGTCCTTTACCTCAAAGGCGATGCCCGTCTCCAACAGAGCTGCAACCACATATGCTGTCAGTGAGATCTTACCATGGATTCCACCCTGGAGTGTGATAAACATAAAGCAACTGGGTGAAAATTGAACAGCAGCATGCTGCGTGGAAGGACTTTGGAAGCCAAGCAGGGAATAAGTTGGAACCATAAGAAAGGCTAAGGCCATAGGACCCTTTCACATTTGTACTTGGTGAGCCTATAGTTCTGAAACCCAATTCCCCTTTGCAACTTTCTGCCAAGTCCATGACCTGGTAGCACATCTGAGACATGGAGCTTCATAGTTGAAATGCAGTTGCAAAGTGCCTGCAACTTTCTCAAAGTTCTCAAAGGGTGGCACACAGCTAAGCCCTATCAGACTGCTTTATTGAAACCCCTCTTTAGTTTCTTTCCCATAGTATCATAGCCCTTTAACACAAAAATCATATTAACCATAAGATTACACTACCTCCAATTCTGGTAACATTCTAAAAATGCATTTGTTGCATGATTCTAAGTCTCTATAGTTTTTACCTGGATGTCCTTATTTAATATTCTACCCATAGCAGGGAACGAGCCATCTTCCTTCTGGTGCTGGATGATCCAGTCCTTTGCAGCTGTTAATTCCTTGGGATCAATGAAAATAAACCCACGAGACTGCGCAAAGGACTTGAGAACAAAGGCTGTTAGCCTGAAAACACAAATTCAGCAGGTTCTTGAGAATAAGAACACAGAGCACTATCTGGGAAATAGTGCTTCTGGGAAATGTATGTTTCAAAAATCTAGAAGAGGAGACACTATTGAAATATACAAAAAAAGAATGGTGTAGAGAAGATAAACTGGGCACTATTTACCCTTCTGGGTAATACACGAAACAAGGGGACACTTCATGAAATTCAAAGGCAGCACATTTTAAACTGAGAAGGATTTAAAAACAACAACAAAAACCCAACAAAAAAAGACAGTTACACCTGTGGAACTCACGGCCATAGAATATCATAAATAGAAAGAGAGCCAAAATTTGACTCAACATTGTCATTGGCTGAAATTAATTTATCTTGTACAGGTGTTTAGCTGCTCCCTGACTCAGGCTTTTGAAATAAGATGTGTACAATTACCAATTCAGATATAATACTAGATGGACAAGAGGGAAAATATTGTAATTTCCCCTATTTTAATTACTTACTGATAATAAAACAACTGGAAATTCAAACCACTGCTAAAGTCTGTCTCTGTAGAGCGTTAGGATCTAAGCAGAGACAGAAGTGCTTTTAGAATTCTAAACCTCTGACATGCAAAAAGTGTGAACTCCAGCCGGTTTTGGGAGACTGAATCACTCATTTTACAAGCCCCTCAGGAATGGGAGGGTAAGAGGCAGGATTCCTGGCAGGAGATTTTTCAAGTGTTAAGTAATTGTGTGTTACAATATTTTATATCTAGGGACTAAGAGATGCCAGCTCTGAGATGAAAGTAGAGTTTATTATCTTTTAAAAAGTTAAGTATCATCATCACAGAAATTCTACTTCTCCTTCAGATGAGTTCATGGAGCAAGTCAATCTAAAGGAAAATACAGAATAGCTGAAGAAATTGAGTGACAGTGCAGGCAAATGAACAAAATGGAAAACCTTTTAGTTTAAGGTGCTACATTTAGTCAAGTAAATGCTAACACTGAGGTAAAGCAGAGTCTTGGGGAATGGGGGGTGTTCTAGAGAACACTGGAACCCTCCCCCCCATCTACTACCCCAACACAACTGGTACCTTGAAAGGCCCTGCAGTTCAGTTTCCTGGGGAATCCATCCATCCATCCTGTTCTGTTTCATCCAGGTGGAGCTGGAGTCCACTGAAAGATGGGCTCCATTCTCTCCCTCCTGCCCTGAAGGAGGTGCCCTGCCATCTCCACAACACAGCCTGGGTGGGGTTCTGTTCTCAAGTAAGCAGGTGCTTACTGAGGTCATGCACTGCCTATACAGTTCTATGGCATAGAATCTGACCCTAAACTACAGCTTTTGAACCTTAAGGGGACATGCATTAACTAACATCTTAACAGTCCCTGATCCTCAAAACCCATCTAATGTCGGATCACAAAACACTCAGCAGTAGAGCATTAGCAGGCTTCTTGCCATTAAATATTATTTTTACTCTCTGCTATGTGCGACATCCTGACACTAGCTGGAAAGTTATTGTCCTTTTTGCCAATTATGTCCTTTTCAATTTGGCAAACACGGAATTTTTAACTCCGTTTTAAATAGCGACTTACTTACCACATACTTCCTGAGGAGTCCCTCTCGCCAAAAGCACTGTATGAACCATCTTGTCTCTTGTAGGTCAACTGGCGTTGGTAACCTGGAAATCACAAAAGAATTGTGGGAGTCCAGCAACTTAGAAAAGCAAGTGTTTAAACGGAATGAAGACTTAGATCATCCAACACTGGTATGGTGGATTCTGTTGCCAAAGGCAATCTCTTGTTTTGCTGTGTATGGTACAGCCAACACTGTGTGTGTGTGTGGAATAGATCTTAACTAAATCTTATTACAGGCTAGTATTTATAAGTCTTCATACATCTCCCGAAGACAAGTGATCAAAACATAACTTCTCCTACTATTAGCCTCTTACTGAGCACTACACTTATCCAAGAACTGGTTAGGGTGCAGAGTTCCTGGGATAGTTAATATTAAGATCAGTTCCTGCAGCTTGGCCACTAGAAATGTTTAATTTATGACATTACTCTGTAAAGGTGCAACATTAAAAAAAATTCTCTGTGCTTAAACAACAATCCACAGCCACTCTCCTATTGTACAAGAAGTATCATGCAGTTGGGGAGCTAATTCCCTGGATGATAACATCACATCTGGACATAGATCTCTCTGTCCAAGCTGGTGGTGAGCCGATATTTAAGGGATGTGGCCAGCAACAACTGAGTCCTTCTTCATGACTTGATCCCACAGGAAGTGAGGGTGTTCTTTTAATCATTCCCACTTGTCAAGTAATAAAGAAGTTGGCAAAGATTGAGCTGTCTTCCTCTTTTCCATGCCCAGCTGGAGGTTCTTTGCATGTCTATATATGGGATGGCACTTGTCAGTCATATCTTCCTTTTATTAGGACTTTCTTTCTCTTCCCTTTAGTTGAGAAAAATTCCTGAGCAGAAAAGTCAGCTTGGGCAACAATAAGATTGACCACCTTGGCAAGCAGTTTCTTGAGACATGCAATAGCTAAGTCATTGGGGTCTTAACTTATTTGAACTCTTCCTAGCTGATGGGGCTGTCTTACAGAAGGCACATTTTAACCTAACAGTTATTGTGACATTAAATACTGAAGGTCAAGAGAAAATACCGGGGCCCCATTTTAGGATGCATCTGTTTAGAGTGGTCACCTTAATGTACAAGTGCTCCCTCCACGTGAATGTCCTTCAAACGCCAAAGATAAAGCTGGGATTAGCATTTTAGCTATAATGGATGGAATTCACCTTTCACCAAACCTACTTCCCTTGTAATCGTGAACCATCAGTGCTAATAAAATTGGGCCAAGTCTCTATAATGTGGAAACCCCAATACACAGTAATTTTGGCAAGGATTTTAAATGTCCACTGGATCTGAATCTTTCAGAATGGCCATTTCTGATATGGAAATGTGTCAAACATGTGCAAGAGGCTACATGACAGAGACATTTGGAGCCTGGCTAATCCTCTGACCCAAAAATAGACTTTTTATTCCATGCTGCATGACATCTTTATGAGAATGGATTAATTTTTCATTTCCAGGGACTGAGTAGCTTTGCTGACCTCTGCAGATACAGGTGGTAGTACAACCTCCTATCAGTGGCTGTCCATCTCTCCCTGCTTCTCCACAACCTCCAAAAGTTTCCCTTTTAGAGAGAGCAGAGCTGGGTGAGTTTGTAAAATAGAAAACAAATGAATTCCTAGAAATTAATTATGCTCCAGCAGTGAAAAGCTTGGACTAGGGGTTCAGAGGATATATGGATAAAAGTAGGAGAATAAAATCCACTTGTTCCACAGAAAGATAATGCAACAGTAGCCTTAGGGGAAGAACCCAATTTGGTGAATGAGAAAGACTCTGGGAGCAACCAAAAACAGAATCCGGGGTTATCACATTAATATTCAAATACATAAATCCAAGTTTACATTATTTAATTTGTGGAGCCCTAAAGAGATGAAGGGGACAGTGAAGAAAATAAAAGAATCAGAGGAAAGTACAGATACTTCTGAGAACAGGGGCTGAGGTAACCACATTTACCCCAAGGTCACCTAGGCAAGTGATTGAGTCTTTGAATGCCAAGACTTTAATATTGGTTGGAGCATTTAGTTTAATTTAGGAGTGCTCTATATTAGTAATGGGCAAAAGAGGAAAAGAAAGAGTCTTCAAGCTCTGAATGGTGTTTCTGAGAGGGTGCTACTATGGAATAAAATCAGTGCACACAGCAACATACCAAGAAAAGGGAAAGTGGTGGAGTTTCTGGGAGAACAAGATCAACCCTTTACATTGCTTTAATTTGTGGAGCCCTAAAGAGATGAAGAGGACAGTGAAGAAAATGAAAGAATCAGAGGAAAGTTCCTAGCTCCAGCAGCCTCCTTGCTAAGGGCATGTCTACACTACAAAATTATGTCAACCTAAGTTACATACAGCCGCCACAGTAATTAAATTGCTTTTGCGCGCCCACATTATGCTCCTTAAGAACATAAGAACAATCATGCTTGGTCAGACCAATGGTCCATCTAGCCCAATATCCTGTCTTCCGACAGTGGCTAATGCCAGAGGGAATGAACAGAACAGGTAATCATCAAGTGATCCATCCCATCACCCATTCCCAGCTTCTGGCAAACACAGGCTAGGGACACTTCAGAGCATGGTTTTTCATCCCTGCCCATCCTGGCTAATAGCCATTGATGGACCTATCCTCCATGAGTGGGCGCTGCATGTCCTCACCACAAGCACTGTACTGTTGTGAGATGGCTTCTGAAAGCCAGTAACAGTCGATGTAAGCAACGCAGCATCTACACTGAGGCTATATCTACACTACCACTTATGTAGGCAAAATGTATGTCACTCAGGGGTCAGAATAATCCACCCTCCTGAGCAACATAAGTTACACTGACATAAGTGCTAATGTGCACAGTGTTATGTTGGTGGGAAAGCTTCTCATGCCGACACAGCTTATGCCACTCGCAGGGTTTTTTTTATTCTGGCGGGAGAGCTGCACCACTGCATTGCTGTATGTGTAGATATGGTCTGACACTTCGTCGACCTAACTACAGCGACGTTGACTCTACCCCTCTTGTGGAGCTGGAGTTATTAAGTCAGCGTAGCAGGGTAGTTATGTCGGCAGGAGCAAAATTTTAATGTAGACACTAAGGCTGCATCCACACTACCCACCCGATTCGATTCGGTGGGTAGCGATCGATGTTCTGGGATTGATTTATCGCGTCTCATCTAGACGCGATAAATCGATCCCAGAGCCGCTCCCCGTCGACTCCGGAACTCCAGCTCCGCGCGAGGAGTAAGCGGAGTCGACGGGGGAGCCTGCCTCCTGCGGTGTGGACCAGCGGTAAGTACTTTTGAAATAGATCTAAGCTATTCGACTTCAGCTACGTTATTCACGCAGCTGAAGATGAGTATCTTAGATCGACACCCCCCCCGCCCCCCCCAGTGTGGACCAGCCCTAACATAGTTAAGTCAAGGTAAGCTGCCTTTCATCAACCTAACTGTAGTGTAGACCAGGTCTAAGTTGCTGCATTCAAGCCCTGCTTAAACTGGCCTATTTGGGCTAAAAGGTACTCTGCTGAAAAAAGTTGTTACCATGACAAGTGGGGTCACAGAGTTGGCAAGGAGGTTTACAAACATCTCTTCAACTGCTGCTGGAGCCATTCTACCCACCAAGCTCAACTCTGAGTGCAGACACAGACAAGAGACTAAGGCAAGCTGGTGGTAGGAATTGGCCTGTAATTCTGTGCATCCAGACAGCTAAGTCAATACACATATTCACTGACAATGCTACAAAAAGTCACTGCCTTCAGAATTCTTCAGTAGTTCTATAGCTTGCAGGAGGCATGTAAAGCCTTTTCATACCCAGAAACCAAAAGAAAGATGTTCTTCTCAGACCAGCAATAGCTGCTGCATTAAATTTGACTTTTTCTTTATAGTGAGATCTTCCCTACATAAGCCTCAGATACAATTTACTGCTGAAATGTATCTCTTCATCACCAGATTGTGTTCATGTTGGAAACAGATTCATTTTGCTGGTAGCCACTGGTAAGTTTCTGTATGTCACTCTTCTTACACTTTTCTTGGCTGTTACTCTTATATTAATTTTTCTTTGCTTTCTAGACCTCTCTCCCTAACCATTTCACAGCTTGCTTGCTCTTATGAATGCTTGTTCTTACATTTTCTATGCATCCCTTTTTACAGTCTACAGAGGTGCAAAAACGAGAGACTTCATCTCTCTAGAGTTCATCTGTGTTTTTAAGAACTTTGATGTGGTAAGGTAGAAATGTTACCAAGAAGCCCAACACAGCACTGAGGATTAAGGAATGGAGCTGGGAACTGCAAGTGATAATAGGTTCTATGATTTTGCTCTTTGATGGATGGATTTTAGTGGCAAAAGAAAGTTTTCTTGCTCAGTAAGGCGCAAAGACCTTCTTAGAGCAGGACAAGGGCTTTCTCCATCAGAACCTGCTACTTGGCAGGGGTCCCAGAGAGCACAGGAAGGTTTAAAGCCTTGTGGAATTTCCTCTCTGGAGGTAAATTAACATGCCGAGTTTGAAGCCCAAACACTTGAAAGGTTGTAAATTAAAACCGTATATTATTAAAAATGAGAAACTGAGCTCGGCTATTAGAAAGTGCTCTAACTTTGAGGGCAAGCAGAGAGCACAGCAAACTACCAAGTGAAATAATTCTGGCCCAGTCCCTAAAGGCAAATAACGTAGGGCTCTTGCTGATGGGTACAAGGAATGGATTACATTTTCTGAGGAATCTCAGTTAACCCTGTCACCTATGATTCCATGACATGGCTATTGTCTGAGTCATGCACAAGGCAGCCCATGTCCATCCCCTTGTGGGTCATTCTTGTTTTTAATAATTTTCTCATAATTCTTCCCTGTTCCTGGGAGCCTTGCTTTGTGTAGCTACAAACCATTCTGTACAAACCACCCTTCCTATTTGAATGCAGAGAGAGAAAAAACTTGAAAAAGCAGATTGCGTTAGGCTACACACACAGAAATGACATGACATTGAACAGGGTGGGGACAGACCCTCTCCATATGGCTCTGGGATGACTGCTCCTGGGATACTAATCTGGTTCTGGACAAATTGTAACTAAGAAGATATTGACAAATTGGAGGGAGTTCAGAGAACAACAGAAATGGTTGGAGGGCTGGAAGGATTGATTAGAAAAAAAGATAAAAAAAACTAAATACATGCAGCTTGGCTAAGCAATGACTAATGGACACACAATAACCTTTCACAAGTATCTGAAGGCTGTAAACAACTAGGAGAGAAAGAACATATTTAGGAGAGTAAAAGAATGTATAACTAGGAGTAATTAAGAAGGGAAAATATAGGCTGTGTACCAAGGAAAACTTCCTGACACGGATATCTATGAGGCTATATGATAATCTCCACAGGGAAATGGTGTGAGACCCATCACTCAGGATATTTCAGGCTAGACAGGACAATGTTAAACTAGTAATATGCTCTGTTGGCCTAGGCCACTGATAGACTGTAGAGACAGAAAAGACCTATGAGTCAGAGGAAGTACCTTGCACCAGGTAATCTGTGGCTTCGCTCTCCACCTCAGGACTGAGTTGTTTGGTTTTCTGCAGATATTTTAGGACAAAGACATTGGGAGCAAAATGGATCATGTTCTGCTCTCCACATCCAAATGGTAATCGTAGAAGATTGTCCAAGTTGTTAAGCGTAGGGCCCATCACATCTCCTGATTAAAACAATGAGACACACATTCAGTACTGCTACACTGTATTTAACTTCTCTCTCTCTGTTGTCTCATTGTTTAGTTTTATTTTCTAAATGTACAAGACTGAGGAAGGAGGAACCTAAAAGTCTGAGGAAGGTTCTACTCACAACTAGAATGGCACAAACGCAATTAAGCCCACTGGTTTCCATCAGATGCACACGTGCAGGAACACTAAACCTTAATATAAAATTGGAACCCCCTAAAATCCTCAGTCTTAGTCATGCAGGGTTTCCCTTGGAATAGAGAGGAAATTTCAGTCTCCAGGGCTCATTAACTCCTTGGCTAATCAGCTAAGACCATCAACAAGAGAGCCAGTTAGTGCTACTTGTGATTGTGATGATTTTGTGCATACATTTCCACTGGGTACTGTCATCTCTTTCCATAGAGGATATTGAAGAACCATCAAATGATATCAACTTTCAGTCACTGTCAAACTGGACTGGGTTCAAACCAGCAACTGACAGGCAAACCATTCCACATCCCAGAAAGTAATATTCTTTTCATTATAAGTGGTTATGACTATCCCACCTGGTTCATATTACTTTTAAATATTAGTTTGTAGCATCTATCTTTATTAACCCCCATTCCCTTTAAGTTGGTACCTATTATTGAGGCAGTAGCTCTTTCTGATCCAGGGATCACATTGTGGGGAACTCCAAGAGTAAACGCTTCATTGTGATTTTCATCAGTCTCTTCTTTTCTCCAGATTTTAAACTCTCCCATTGAGCCCCAGCCTGTGGAGAAGCCAATGTACTTCACCTCAGGCTGTTTGGGGATGGCCCACTCCACAATAATGGATTCATTTAGCATCTGAGTACCATGGCCAACCTGAAAGGAACAAGCAAACCATCCAATTCCAGGAGGAACATGCAAGTCAAACCTGCCTCTCTTGTTAAATTTGGAGATCTATTGTATGTGCCATTGGACTCAGTGGATTAAACCTGTAGTTGCATCATGAGAACATTACATAAACCAGCCAAACTCCACTGGATTTAATTGGAAATTAAGGAGATATGAGCAAGTTATTTCCCACTGGTCTTCCATCAGTACTGACCAGCTGGACCTGTGTTCCCGAGGAGCAAATACTTTTAATACACTTAATAACAATAAATTTTAAAGCTGAGGTGCCCAGGGCACTGCATGACAAAGAAAAACATTTTGAAATACAATCAAGTGCTCTAATATAAACTGCCCAATAAAAATTTAACACAGAAAAGGAACAGAAATTAGGCTCTTTCTTTCTATAACATGGCAAATGGAAATGTGCCATACATACACTCAGAGTCCTCTCGGTCTTGTTAAGGAAGAAAGAAACTATAGGGCTGTTGTTACACAGACAAATTCACTACCTGAATAATTCCATTTTTCCAGCTGATCCAGAAGCTCCGGAATTCATCCCAAGAGAGGATGCCAGCTGTGTCTGCGCTGACAACTGGCTCACCCATTTTACTAGTAGAAATCCATGTTTTAGCATTTTGATGCCCACCGATGACAATCTCAGTCATCTCTGCCATGTCATGTGGGCCAGAGGACAAGGCAAAATGAGCATCATTGTGCGCTTTCACTGCAATGTCGAAATGAGTCATCCGAGCAGGCTTCTGCATATACTGGTACTCATATTTGTTAGGTGTAGAAATGTGAATTTTCTCTAGTCAAAAAAATAATGGAATATTGTCAGAATTAGATCTTGATGTTAACTTAGGAGGTCACAAAATTGTTAATAAAAACCCACATAGCCCAAGACTGAACTTCAAACACACGGGGCTTTGTGCTGCATAATCTATTAGTACGCATTTGTCACTCCAGTGCGTTAGCTGAGTGGATAGGGGTGTCTCTTCCTAACTTCCACTTTCCTGCATTCCTTCCTATATAGAATTAGGACTTTTTAGTTCAAACAATCCAGGTATATTTCTTGTGAAGTCTATACATGATTTCTCAATTCCCAATTTAAATGGTCAAGAAGACTCCCTGTTTAGCAGAAGCCAAATCATAATTAGCTACTGTAGCCAAATCCAATGTATCTGAATCAAGCAGAAGGGATACACTGACTTTGGATCTGAATTTAAAAAATCAACTAAATATATACTATGGCCTAATTTAGCCACAGTTGTGGTCCACTGTGCAAAACACTTAGCCAGTTTTATAAGGAAAGGGAAGTTCACTTTTTATTTGCATATAGCATTTGGCCAATTAATATTGTCCATAGTTAGCCAGCCAGGTATGAAAGACCCTTTATATCAATAGCTTGATGTACATGCCCATCAGCCATAGATGGGATATACATTTTACTGATTTTCCTACTGAAAAGAGGGAAACAAGTGAAGTTTTTCCAGGGGTAAAGCAACATGTTTCTATTTATAACTTAAATTGTGGGAAAAAAACAAACCTTGACATATTGTTTTCAAACCACAAACTTACCATTAGGGCAGAAGAACACACTGTAGGTATATTCTCTGGATAATCCCTCTGGCTACACAAAGGCAGAAATCCATTAGGAAAATAAGCACTTGGAGTAACAGCAACCACCATTTAGTTTTAGTTATAAATACACAAAATAAAGTTCTGGTGCCATATAGCATTAAAGGCCCATTATACATGATAGAGTATGACATTTCACTGGCATTGTTATCAGGAAGACATACTATGGCTCGTCATTGCTTTCAAATGTACCTAAATATGGATTTAGGCACTTGACTTCAGGCATTAAAGCTTCAGAATTTTACACTTAGTGGCTGAGCTGAAAACAAAAAATACGTTTTCAATCATTAAAGTCATCTACCATATTGAAGGAGAGTGAGTGTTTTATCTGTTGTTAAAAAGGTGCTAAAGGTGACCCTGGGAATGTCAGCCCAGTGTGCTTTACTTCATGTCCATGTAAGGTAGCTGAAACAGTAAGTAAAGAGATTTATAAGATACCTAGATCATACAATGTAAGAGGGGCAAACCAGCACAGCTTCTG
This sequence comes from Macrochelys suwanniensis, assembly GCA_033296515.1. Classification (NCBI taxonomy): domain Eukaryota; kingdom Metazoa; phylum Chordata; order Testudines; family Chelydridae; genus Macrochelys; species Macrochelys suwanniensis. The sequence continues at coordinate 14,787,503 of CM065799.1, read as the reverse complement.
TAAAGGAAAATCATACCTCATCCAGCCTGTTATAAATATTTTATAGACTCATTACAGATTTCTTTTGATGAATTCCCCCACAAGAGGCTATTAAGGAAACTAAGTAAATCGGGGGTGAGAGGCAAAGTTCTATTATAAATTACAAAATGTTTAAAGAGCTAGAAAATAAAGAAATACATGGTATTTCCAGTGTGGAATGAGGTTATTGAGGGATGCCTATCATATTTGTACTAGGACTAGTGTTATTTTACATATTCATTAATGATCTGGAAAAGTAGGTGAACAACCAGGTGGCAAAATTTTGCAGATGACACATAATCACTTAAATTAGTAAAGATTAAAGAGGATTGTGAGAAACGGAGATCAGACTAGCTAGGGACATAAAAGGAAACAAGAAAACATTCTACAAATACATTAGAAGCAAGAAGACAACCAAGGACAGAGTAGGCCCACTACTCGATGAGGAGGGAAAAACAATAACAGGAAATGTGGAAATGGCAGAGGTGCTTAATGACTTCTTTGTTTCAGTTTTCACCAAGAAGGTTGGTGGCGATGGGACGTCTAAAATAGTGAATGCCAGTGAAAATGAGGTAGGATCAGAGTCTAAAATAGGGAAAGAACAAGTAAAAAATTATTTAGACAAGTTAGATGTCTTCAAATCACCAGGACCCGATGAAATGAATCGTAGAATACTCAAGGAGCTGACTGAGGAGATATCTAAGCCATTAGCAATTATCTTTGAAAAGTCATGGAAGACGGGAGACAGTCCAGAAGACTGGAAAAGAGCAAATATAGTGCCCATCTATAAAAAGGGAAATAAGGACAACCCGGGGAATTACAGACCAGTCAGCTTAACTTCTGTACCCAGAAAGATAATGGAGCAAATAATTAAGCAATCAATTTGCAAACACCTAGAAGATCATAAGGTGAAAAATAACAGTCAGCTTGGATTTGTCAAGAACAAATCATGTCAAACCAACCTGATAGCTTTCTTTGACAGTGTAACAAGCCTTGTGAATAGAGGGAAAGCAGTAGATGTGGTATATCTCAACTTTAGTAAGGCTTTTGTTACTGCATCGCATGACCTTCTCAAAAACAAACTAGGGAAATACAACCTCGATGGAGCTACTATAAGGTGGTGCATAACTGTTTGGAAAATCATTCCCAGAGAGTAGTTATCAGTGGTTCACAGTCATGCTGGAAGGGCATAATGAGTGGGGTCCCGCAGGGATTGGTTCTGGGTCCGATTCTGTTCAATATCTTCATCAATTATTTAGATAATGGCATAGAGAGTACACTTATAAAGTTTGCGGACGATACCAAGCTGGGAGGGGTTGCAAGTGCTTTGGAAGATAGGATCGAAATTCTAAATGATCTGGACAAACTGGAGAAATGGTCTGAAGTAAATAGGATGAAATTCAATAAGGATAAATGCAAAGTACTCCACTTAGGAAGGAACAATCAGTTGCACACACACAAAATGGGAAATGACTGCCTAGGAAGGAGTACTGCGGAAAGGGATCTAAGGGGTCAGAGTGGATCACAAGCTAAATATGAGTCAATAGTGTAATGCTGTTGCAAAAAACCAAACATCATTCTGGGATGTATTAGCAGGAGTATAGTAAGCAAGACATGAGAAGTAATTCTTCCGCTCTACTCCACGCTGATTAGACCTCAACTGGAGTGTTGTGTCTAGTTCTGGGCGCCACACTTCAGGAAAGATGTGGACAAATTGGAGAAAGTCCAGAGACGAGCAACAAAAATTATTAAAGGTCTAGAAAAGATGACCTATGAGGGAAGATTGAAAAAAAATGGGTTTAGTCTGGAGAAGAGAAGACTGAGAGGGGACATGATAACAGTTTTCAAGTACATAAAAGGTTGTTACAAGGAGGAGTGAGAAAAATGGCTCTTATTAACCTCTGAGGATAGGACAAGAAACAATGGGCTTAAATTGCAGCAAGGGCAGTTTAAATTGGAGATTAGGAAAAACTTCCTAACTCTCAGAGTGGTTAAGCACTGGAATAAATTGCCTAGGGAGGTGGTGGAATCTCCATCATTGGGGATTTTTAAGAGCAAGTTGGACAAACTCCTGTCAGGGATGGTCTAGATAATACTTAGTCCTGCCTTGAGTGCAGGGGACTCGACTAGATGACCTCTCAAGGTCCCTTCCAGTTCTATGATTCTATGACCTAACAAAAGCCCCGAGGTAAGTGGGGAAGTGGGATACCGGGAGGAAGCACAAGTAGGTGAGTGCAAGAGGGGAGGGCTCCTGCCCCATACTGGGACAGCAGGACAGTCGGTGAGTTATCTTAAATGCCTATACACAAATGCAAGAAGCCTGGGGAACAAGCAGGGAGAACTGGAAGTCCTGGCACAGTCAAGGAATTATGATGTAATTGGAATAACAGAGACTTGGTGGGATAACTCACATGATTGGAGTACTGTCATGGATGGATATAAACTGTTCAGGAAGGATAGGCAGGGCAGAAAAGGTGGGGGAGTTGCGTTGTATGTAAGAGAGCAGTATGACTGCTCAGAGCTCCAGTATGAAACTGCAGAAAAACCTGAGAGTCTCTGGATTAAATTTAGAAGTGGGAGCAACACGGGTAATGTCGTGGTGGGAGTCTGCTACAGACCACCAGACCAGGGGGATGAGGTGGACGAGGCTTTCTTCCAGCAACTAACAGAAGTTACTAGATCACAGGCCCTGGTTCTCATGGGTGACTTTAATCACCCCGATATCTGCTGGGAGAGCAATACAGCAGTCCACAGACAATCCAGGAAGTTTTTGGAAAGTGTAGGGGACAATTTCCTGGTGCAAGTGCTGGAGGAACCAACTAGGGGAAAAGCTCTTCTTGACCTGCTGCTCACAAACAGGGAAGAAATAGTAGAGGAAGCAATAGTGGATGGGAACCTGGGAGGCAGTGACCATGAGATGGTCGAGTTCAGGATCCTGACACAAGGAAGAAAGGAGAGCAGTAGAACAGAGACCCTGGACTTCAGAAAAGCAGACTTTGACTCCCTCAGGGAACTGATGGGCAAGGTCCCCTGGGAGAATAACATGAGGGGGAAAGGAGTCGAGGAAAGCTGGCTGTATTTTAAAGACTCCTTATTGAGGTTGCAGGAACAAACCATCCCGATGTGTAGAAAGAAAAGTAAATATGGCAGGCGACCAGCTTGGCTTAACAGTGAAATCCTTGCTCGTCTTAAACACAAAAAAGCAGCTTACAAGAAGTGGAAGATTGGACAAATGACCAGGGAGGAGTATATAAATATTGTTCAGGCATGCAGGAGTGAAATTAGGAAGGCCAAATCACACTTGGAGTTGCAGCTAGCCGGAGATGTTAGGAGTAACAAGAAGGGTTTCTTCAGGAATGTGAGCAACAAGAAGAAAGTCAAGGAAAGTGTGGGCCCCTTGCTGAATGAGGGAGGGAACCTAGTGACAGAGGATGTGGAGAAAGCTAGTGTACTCAATGCTTTTTTTGCCTCTGTCTTCACAGACAAGGTCAGCTCCCAGGTGGCTGCACTCCGCAGCACGGTATGGGGAGGAGGTGACCAGCCCTCTGTGGAGAAAGAAGTAGTTTGGGACTATTTAGAAAAGCTGGACGAACACAAGTCCATGGGGCCGGATGCACTGCATCCGAGGGTGCTAAAGGAGTTGGCCGATGTGATTGCAGAGCCATTGGCCATTTTCTTGACAAATCATGGCAATCGGGGGAGGTCCCGGATGACTGGAAAAAAGCTAATGTAGTGCCCATCTTTAAAAAAGGGAAGAAGGAAGATCCGGGGAACTACAGGCCAGTCAGTCTCACCTCAGTCCCTGGAAAAATCATGGAACAGGTCCTCAAGGAATCAATTCTGAACCACTTAAAGGAGGGGAAAGTGATCAGGAACAGTCAGCATGGATTCACCAAGGGCAAGTCATGCCTGACTAACCTAATTGCCTTCTATGATGAGATAACTGGCTCTGTGGATGAGGGGAAAGCAGTGGATGTGCTATTTCTTGACTTTAGCAAAGCTTTTGATACAGTCTCCCACAGTGTTCTTGCCAGCAAGTTAAGGAAGTATGGGCTGGATGAATGGACGGTAAGGTGGATAGAAAACTGGCTGGATGGTCGTGCTCAACGGGTAGTGATCAATGGCTCCATGTCTAGTTGGCAGCCGGTATCAAGTGGAGTGCCCCAAGGGTCGGTGCTGGGGCCGGTTTTGTTCAATATCTTCATCAACGATTTGGAGGATGGTGTGGACTGCACCCTTAGCAAGTTTGCAGATGACACTAAACTGGGAGGAGTGGTTGATACGCTGGAGGGTAGGGACAGGATACAGAGGGACCTAGACAAATTAGAGGATTGGGCCAAAAGAAATCTGATGAGGTTCAACAAGGACAAGTGCAGAGTCCTGCACTTAGGACGGAAGAATCCCATGCACTGCTACAGACTAGGGACCGAATGGCTGGGCAGCAGTTCTGCAGAAAAGGACCTAGGGGTTACAGTGGACGAAAAGCTGAATATGAGTCAACAGTGTGCCCTTGTTGCCAAGAAGGCTAATGGCATTTTGGGCTGTATAAGTAGGGGCATTTCCAGCAGATCGAGGGACGTGATTATTCCCCTCTATTCGGCACTGGTGAGGCCTCATTTGGAGTACTGTGTCCAGTTTTGGGCCCCACGCTACAAGAAGGATGTGGATAAATTGGAAAGAGTCCAACGGAGGGCAACAAAAATGATTAGGGGGCTCGAGCACATGACTTATGAGGAGAGGCTGAGGGAACTGGGATTGTTTAGCCTGCAGAAGAGAAGAATGAGGGGGGATTTGATAGCTGCTTTCAACTACCTAAAAGGGGGTTCCAAAGAGGATGGATCTAGACTGTTCTCAGTGGTAGAAGATGACAGAACAAGGAGTAATGGTCTCAAGTTGCAGAGGGGGAGGTTTAGGTTGGATATTAGGAAAAACTTTTTCACTAGTAGGGTGGTCAAGCACTGGAATGGGTTACCTAGGGAGGTGGTGGAATCTCCTTCCTTAGAGGTTTTTAAGGTCAGGCTTGACAAAGCCCTGGCTGGGATGATCTAATTGGGGTTGGTCCTGCTTTGAGCAGGGGGTTGGACTAGATGACCTCCTGAGGTCCCTTCCAACCCTGAGATTCTATGATTCTATGAAAACTTGGATACAGGTTAGCAGAGTGATAGATTAAATTCAGTGTAGACTGGAGAGAATGGACAGCCTTATGGTTAAAGCACTGGATTGGAACTCAGGAGGCTTTGGCTCAAGTCCCAAATCTGCCATAAACTCCCTGTGTGATATTGAGCAGGTCACTTAATCTCTTCTAGAAAAATGTGGATAATAATCTTTCCTTTCTCCCATATTCTATCTGTTGTAAAATGTTTGAGGCAGAGTCTGTCTCTTACACCCAACACAGTGGGGTCTCAATCTCAGTTGTAAGGTCTCAGCACTGCAATAATATAATAATAATAATAGTAGAAAAATACAAGATAATCCACATCAGAAGGAACAATTTGATCAATTTGTACTCAAAAACAGGTCTTAAATTAATCTCATCTGTCATTGTGTGGCTCGGTCACACCTGGCTTTGCTAAATCACCTTATCCTGAAGTTCCTTATAATCCATTTAGTTTTGACTAAACTAAAAGTTTCACTGAACTGTCCAGTGACACCTAGTTTTTTCCCTGAATTGTTATGGAATCATGTCCTCTTACCTCAATAATAACACTACTACGAACATAGTCTATCCCAACTGGGGTCCTTTTGTCCAAGTAATTGTCCTCTGAGTGCTTGCCATTCTTCAGGATCTGCATCCCATCCTGGCAGCAGTTTGTTCCACCATAAGCAAATGCTTTTGCTAAGTAAAAGAGAGAAAAGAGGAAGCAGAGATTTAAATATAGTAGGATCTTCAACAGCTTAAAACACTTCTCACTTCAGGATTGCTCTAAACTGAGTAGAGGTCACATCAAGTGTTCTATAAATAAAAGTCACATATTATTCTCAGTCCATAAATATTTGGGGTATTGGGGAAAGTCTTTACTAACCCTAAAAGATTCATGAATTTTCGCACCAATGAGTAGTTGCCTGAATGGGTGTACAGGATTGTGGATTATTCATTATATTTCCTATTTTAAATTTTCAGTCATTCAATCAGTAACTATGCAACACAACAGGTGACCACACAACACAAATAACAAATAGTGAAGTCAAAGGGAATAGCCTGAAAATCCTTATGTAGGATCCATTTACAGAAAATTGGGATCAGCTCACAAATAGGAAAAAAGGGCTAAATAAGCAGGAAGTATTATTCACAGTGAATGATTCAGCCAGCTCTGAACCTGAAGGGATCTTCTGCAGCGATGGAATGCTTTGCAAAATTCCATCAGGCACTCCAGCACTGAAGGGTTTATAACTCTACAGTACCTGTGATGTTGCTCAGTCCAAGCTCACTGAAGGACAAGACTATGGAGGTGGGTTTGGCCTTTCCAGGGGCCACACACTTCTTTCTTGTCAGATGGTGTTTCCCAGGATGTCCCACAAACTTTATGCCTTTTGGAACTGAAATCTTCACATGAACCTGTGAAAACAATTATTTAATTGCGTTTGATGCAAATCAGACTAGTAATAATGACAGAAACTGGCACAAAACCCAAATATCACAGCATGTTCAACACATAACATACATGTTACATGAATCAAATGTATTTCTCAGAGGAGATTTAAATGGCAGATTTAGCGTCAGTGCAGTGACGCTATAAATTGTAAAGGGATGTATGTTGACTTTACTTGTGTATGTTCATTTCTAAATCTAACCATCTATATCTGGCTTATGATTGTAGAAGAGCACTGGAACCAGAAAGAGCATGCATTTGAAAAAGGTCTAGGTTTAGGAAAGAGAGCTTTTGAGATGTCCATCCATAGCAGGTATCTCATCTCTGATAAACTACTTAAAGCAATTTTCTAACTAAGAATCAAGCTCTTCACCACGCTTCAACGGGAATTTTCTGATCGTCTCCCAAAGACTTTTTCACTATTTGGGTTTTAAAGTGTTGCAAGGACCATTCAGGATGTTGCACTTGTCAAAAGTAAATAAAATAAAGCAGCTACTTTCACTAACAGTACAAACTAATACATTCTTCTCTCTCAGTATGTATATTGCACTCATCTTCATGGCATCCAAATGCCTTATTGACCACGAATCTGCAATCACCATGTCTAGAACACGATCCTTGATGATAGAACCAAATTCAGTGTCTTGGCAATGAATAAAAAAAAAGATGCTGTTACCTCTATGCAGACGGCCAGGTAATTGTAGACAGTCAGCGGGATTTTGGTCTGCTCCCCACGGATGACATGATAGGGCAGGGTGAAATCGATGAAGAAGGGTTTGAATGTCTTCAGTTCTGTTTTTTTGGCAAGTCCCAGCCCTTTCTTCTCAGACAGGCCCACAGCCTCTGTTATCCATGTAGTGATTGAGTCAGGCACTTCCACACGCAGCTGTGCTTCTCCTGATATATCACTGCCAAAAAGAATAAAGGAATAACGTGGGCTGTCCAGCTCAGTGAGATACATTTGAACATGGCTCAAGCTCGCAGAGCTAAACATGTTGGGGAATTCCCTCCCAATCCAAGCTCATAATATAGTATAATATATGACTCAGGAGTGTCAGGGCTTTCAGCTACGCTTTGCACACCAGGAGATCAAAGGCTGCAAAGCTGGATTCTCCTCTTGCTAGAGGTCAGCTGTTTTGGGAATCTCTGCTGTAACCAAGAGCTGTATGTGCATGGAGCAGGTGAGCAGTTACTAGCTAGTATGCAGCATAGTTGGTAACATGGCATCTAACTTCTAAATCCTTCCTGGATTAAAAGATTTACAGGCATTTGCTCCCTGGCAATAGAATCACTTTCCTTAGAGGCAAAGGTCTGTATTACGTAAAAAAGAGAAGGAATAAATTGGTTTATCCAACAACTAGTGAAATAAAAGTAGTCTTTGTTGGAACCTGTTATACTTGCTATGTACAGTGCCACATCAGAAACTGTGTCTGAGTATATCACAGTGCGTCTGTCCCAATATTCTGCTATCTGACATTCTTCATGCTTTGTTAAAATCAGGATTCAACATCATCCTGCAGCATTCACTCCCTTTCTCCCACACAGGAGCTTTGGCCATGACTGAAAAGGTGGACACAGTTTCTTCTAAAGCAAGAACAAAAGCTATTTCATGGCTCAGTTAGCAGGATAATTGGTGCCATTACAAGTACACACTGAAGGAGGCTCTCTCTGGAGTTCTTATTTCCTTCCCAGAGCCTGATGCACATGCTGCTAGTTCTAGCACCTTTTGAGAAGAACCTACATCTCAGCTGGCATGTTACTAGGAGAAAGAGTGAGAGAGACCCCAGAATAAGCACAGGTGGTCTCCTCGGCATATCATGCTGCCTTCTCACAACATGATACCTACTGATTCACTGGGGATATCCCAGAAGAGACTTAAGTACAAAGAGTTAAACACTCTCCTATTCCGCATGGGCTAGCAAGTTTTAAAACTGATGAAGCATGTATTTTAATATGTTCCTTATAAACAGCTTTTAAGTCATTTGTTATGTGGCTGTGTTAACACCACAGTTAGGAAATGAGGCAGAGTATTGTGTACTGGTTTTTATGACTCCAAGTATTAAAAGTTAAATTGGGCTTTGCATTAACTTGGGTGTTTAAAATTACCTTTATTTCAAAAGAAAGAAACATTGCATTTCAGAAAAGAACAAGCAATTAATGTGATTGGGAAGTGCCTGGAACTGGATTAGCTAATGAGTGTTACACAAGTGACCAAGGCTACAAACAGATTTCAGGTTACTTTTCTATTTGTTGCAGTCATGCAGTTGCCATTGAAGAAAGAGAGAGAAAAACGAAGGGCCAATAAAAGCCCTAAATGAGAAGCGTTCTTTGAGTTCTTAAGCAGACACTTAAACCAGTTGCATTGACCACGCAAGTATTAAAAAGCAGCCAAATCCAAAAAGATATTGTAAAATGGACTGAGAGATTATCTCTTGATTGAAGCTGCTATTAGATTGGATAATTTTATTCTTTACTAAAGTAATATTTGTGTAAATTATTGTTTTTATCCATTAGTTATCAGAAATATTTAACTGGTAACGTAACTGACGGTGCCAGTTAAATATTGGCCTGTTAACTGAGTTAAATACTATGATCATATTTGCCACATTTCAAAATAGAATTAGGTACCCAAAGAAACAAGAACAATGCTGAACTGAACAGTCAATGAACAATTGCAGATGGGTGAAGTGAAGGAAGCTGAACCTGCTGCTCAGATCTTCTCAGCATTTTGCAGACATGGAGCCGCTATGGAAATCCCAACAGGGAAACATTAAAAGAAAACAAATGGATCAAGAAAACCTAGACTCAGTGTGTCCTTGGTAATCCTGTGTGCTATGGTCAGCCAGTCTCTAGTGCCCTGTCCTGTGAAGACAGCCCTCCGGATCAAGTTACAGAGAATAGCACAGGGACCTTCCTATTATTCAGAGCCTGGGAAATTCACTTGGCTCAGCAGCTCCATATTATTTTAACCTCTTTCAAGCACATTATTTTCTTAACATCTAATAAAAAGTTTGAAACCATAATAAGAGCTGGAAAGTTGGTACCTGCAACATAAACCATAGCCCTGGAGAATCAGCGGAAGTTCATCCCAGCTTCAGAGCTGGCAGCATTCCAGTCTCTTTAACCAGACAATTTGTTGCAGCTGATGTTCTTTCCACTGGGATTTCAGCCCATAACCAGCATTAACATATTATTTTCACACATGAGGGCACTTACTCTTCTGGGCGAGGGGCCAAGGTATACACATATTTCCAGCCATTAGACACTTCAACTAGGCGCTAGGAATTTTTAGAATCGGTTTGGGAAGTTGACATTAGACATTGTTTCTTTTTTAAGAAGTGTACATTTTAATTATAAATGATAGAAGAAAAAATTCTTAATATTCAAGGGAGTGGAAATAAGACAATGTTCGACTCGGTTATTTATAGTGAAATGAGGGGGAGAAAATGCAATCTGCAACTTTTTATTCCACAGTCTCCCACTTATAATTAACTGGGCTTCGGCAGGCTGGGGCAAACAGGCACTTCAGGAATTCTTTGTGTATTTTTACAAAGCATATTTCATGCTCAATTGAACAGATTTGAATACACTTGCTGCAAATTCCTGTCAAATTTAATTTATAAACATTTACTGGGAGTGAAGTTTACTTGCAAACTTGGAGAAGCTCTTGAAAATCTGCCTCACATTTCCTATCCCAAGTTTTGTTGCCTCTGGGAGGGATTAGTCATCTATTTATTAATTTTTGTGGCACTGGTTGTGCCAGAAACAGGCTGTAATTTACTGGGCAATGAGTTTGGATTATTTCGGGGATACCCCTACACAAAATGGAAAGTGAAAGGAGGGACTTTGTGCAGTGTTAGGTTGACATGCCAAATCAATCTAGAGTGCACACTAGTGCTTAGCAATATTGAGCAAGGACTTTAGAGACATAGCTGTCCAGGCCATATCTCAACACATCACACACAGAAAGTAGCAAAAATAAAAAACACATCAATTTGGGCTCCTTGTCACGGTAATCCATGAGAGCCTTGAAAAATGACCTTCTGTGACCCTGCACATCCCGGTGGATGGGCAGAGGAATTTTCTTTAATTAGGCTTCATAGACAATACTTATTTCCTCCTTAGAGATGCTAAGTGCTGCCCACACATTTTGAGGGATATCTCACACTACTCCAGCATCCTGATAGGATGGACCACATGCTAGTAGAGAGCTTGTCTCATGGAAACATCTCACTCCATTAATAATAATGCAGACCATCTCTCCTTGCATTCACATTTGCATAACATTCCTGTGGCAACTGCAGCAATTGCTCACATGAGGAATTAATACTAGGGGAGTACTTAATCAGTTTTTAGCTTTATTTTAACACAGGTAAACAAATGGAAACAAAGACCCATTAACATGTGATCCAGTAGCTCTTTGCAGATCACCAGCAAAGAGTTCTGCAGGCCACCAGTGGCTCACAGACAGCATTTTGACAAGTGCAACTTTATAGTGAACAACCTACGTGCATGATCCACAGAGATCTTATTAGCCAACAAATAGTGTCACATGTTTAATTACTAGATTTCACTAGAGATACAATCCCAGGTGTATCTGCAAGTCGGTCTGGCCACTGGCACTGAGTGAGCAAAAGCTAGAAGCTAGTCTACATGGCAGCCTGTGGTTGCTGTTCCTGTGCCCTCTCTGCAGTTAGAATCCTCCATTTATGACACCATGGTATGGGGAAGACAGTGCTGTCGCAGACAGTTCTGACCTCAGGTGTGGGAATAGGCTTCAAGAATAGATTCTGGGGAAAGTACGGTAAAAGTCAGAGGATATGCCAAAAGGCAGCACCTAGTTGGTTTTAAAGGATTATGTGAAGCGGAGACTGTCATGTAGGGACATTATTCTCCAGGTGAACTAAAATCTTGACAGGATTCTGCACAAACCACAGTAGAAAAGTTCCCCATAGATACCTGACATTGAGGCAGTGCCAAATCCATGTTTCAGGGAAGAATGTTCTTTTTTTCTTCTCTGCTCTAAGACAAGAAATAAATCCTCAGCAATAAACTATTTTAATAATACAGTGGATTACAAGAAAAGGATGAAGAAATTAATGATATCACATGAATACAGCTCATATCTTGACCCAGGAGCATGGTAATCACCACAAATAGACAAACCAAGGGTCCACTAGTAGGATATTACTTAAAATAATAAGTAATAATAAATAATACTTCTCTCTTTATACAGCCCTTTTCATCAGTAGATCTCAAAGTGCTTCACAATCTGTAATGTATTTATCCCCACAATTCCCCTCTGAATCCCCATTTCACAGATGGGAACTGAGGAACATAGAGGCTAAATGACATACCCAAGGCTACACATGAAGTCTGTGGAGAAGCAGGGAATTGAATCTCCCATATATATTATATATGGGTGCATTGTTATATTTGGAAATACATATATATATTTATGTGTGTGTATACACACACACACACACACATACTTACACTTATTTATTTATTTTCAAATATAACAATGTACCTGTCAAAACATTCTGGGTATAAGAATAAAATACATAAAACCATTAGCTCAGAATAAATTGTGAGTTCTTTTGTACAATTACCCCAATCCCCAGGCAAAAAGGCTGAGAGAAGAGAAATAACATGTATCTTTTAATGTCAATGATCATCCTTTTTTTCTTAGGTTATGGAAAGGGGGCAGACAGGCTTCCCCAAACTAGCCTATTTTGTAGTACAGGGATTGGCAACCTTTGGCCTGCGGCCCGCCAGGGTAAGCCCCCTGGTGGGCCAGGATGGTTTGTTTACCTGGCACGTCCACAGGTTCGGCTGATCGTAGCTCCCACTGGTTGCAGTTTGCTGCTTGAGGCCAATGGGGGCTGCGGGAAGCGGCGCAGCCCGAGGGATGTCCTGGCCACCGCTTCCCGCAGCCCCCATTGGCCTGGAGCGGCGAACTGCGGCCAGTGGGAGCTGCGATCGGCTGAACCTGCAGACGCAGAAGGTAAAGAAACCGGCCTGGCCCGCCAGAGGGCTTACCCTGGTGGGACGCGTACCAAATGTTGCCGATCCCTGTAGTAGTTACTATTTTATATTCCTCTCCCATATCTCCTCTAGCCATTCCCTTGCCACATTGACTAGTCCTTGTCTCTGCATCCTCGCATTGTACAGTCTCCTTCTTTCTTCCTTCCCCTGATGCCTCTAACTGTTTCCATTATCATCCTCTGGATGTTTTCTGAGCCTCCTGAAGCTATTTTGATATGAGGGGGATCAACACTTAGTGCAGCATCCAAGAGGACATACAGTACTGTCAATTTACAGCATTATCATACTTTCCATACAACTCCCTCATCCCTTCTTCATACAGTCTGGCATCTCGCTTGCTTTAACTACTCACTGCATAACAAGGGGGTATCTGTCTACACTGTCCAGAATAATGTTGAGCTGTCTTTCCTAAGAAGCGACAATTAATGCAGAGCCAGTCAGTGTCTGCAAGGAGTTTAACTGGTCTTTCCAAAGTGCATTATTTTGTACTGGTCTATGCTGAAGTCCATCTACCACTGTTTTGTCCAGTTACCTAGTTCTGTTAGTTCTTTCTGGACACTCTCACAATTTTCTCTCCCCTTGACTAACCTGAGGATTTCCTGATAAAACAGAGCTGTGAGAAATATTGTAGTCAGTGTGAATTACAAACACACACAAAACCTTACAGAATGTTACCTGGGTACAATCTTAGAATGCATGGTAGCTACCAGTGTCCCAGTGTGAGGCTGAAAGGCTGGCACGGCCTCGTCTGTGTACATGCCTCCATTCTGTCTGTGGTTTAGACTGACTAAATCAGTCATCACAACCAAACCAGTTTCCTAGACAACAACAAAAAACAACAACCCAACAATAAGGAAACATTCTGCATGCACAACTGTGAACTTTCCCAAATGCCATCAGCTTGTCCAAAGTATTTATAGAGGAAAAACTAATTTGAATTTTTTTTAAAGTTTTATGGAAAATAAAGATGGCTGGCAACTATTTTGGGGGGAGGGAGGGGATAGACATGGAGGGAAGCAGATTCCCCAGAGAGTTCTGGGAATGTCTGGAAAATGCATTTCATAAATATCTAACAGAAGCAGGTGTATGTATAATTTTCAAGTAACTGTAGGTGAAAAATTAAACATGGCTAGGTTTTATATATACATATACACATATATACATATACACATACACACACATATTAGGAGATATACATACATCTATAGTTCCTTTCTGCTCTAGAAGGTTTAATCACTGGTCATAGCAGGAGTTTATCCTTCTTTAAAAACTCCCAAATTGTTCTGTCTCTACCCCACCCCTTTAGTTACCAGGAGACTCTCATCCTGGATATCACAAACCCAGTTCCATTAGGGACACCAGGCAGAATAGAAGCTGCCCACATAGTTTTACAATAAAAAACATAAAGGGGATGAGAAAATTGTCTGTTAGCTCTACTTACTTTTGTGCATTTATTTTTAAGATAACCAGCATGTGACCCTGCAGTTGTGACCTTGAGATACATCTGCTCCTGTGTCCAGGCACCAAAGGGAACACATGCTTTGTTCTCTTTTAGATCTGATTATTATTTAAAATAATGTATATAGCTTCATAAGCATACACAGCAATTTACAAGCACGTACATGGGCCCTGCCCTAGACCATACTCCCTGGAGAGGAAAGAGGAGAAGAAGACAAGAAAGAACAGTTCAGGGCAAGAAGAACAAGAGTGGATTCCTGCAGAAGCAGGTGTAAAGAAAGGATTAGAAATGAGTTGGTGGGTAAGAAAGGGAAAACACCTTGGTGGATAGGGCAGGAGACTGTTGAGGTTAAGGGCAGCACAACAAAAGCCATTAAACCAAGTATGTGGAAAGGAGACAAAAGGAACAGGAAGCCAAGAGAGTTAGGATGACCACAGGGAGCAAGGAGCAGGATTTGGGGGAGGGAGGTACATAGGTGCTGAAACTAGGGGTGCTGGATTGAAGTGGTTTCCATCATATACAGGGTTTACAGTTTGGTTCAATGGCTCTCAGCACCCTCACTCTACAAATTGTTCCAGCACCACTGGAGGTAAAGGAATGAGAGCAGATATATAGGCAAGGATGAGACTATGTGCAGCCATAATAGGGATGGCAGAAACGGGAACCCAGCAGGCTGACAGTGGAGCCCCTTACAAAATTTAGATTATCTCTGTGAATGGTTTACACCATGACCTGACTCCCCAGTCTGGAGATGGGTAGGATTTATCAGAATTTAATTTCTCTCTTCTTGTTCTTTAATGGGCAGAGTATCAAAATGAGGCATGTTTTTATGAACAGGAGCACATCTCATTATGTCAAGGGGCATGTACATTTCCCACCAGAATTAACGTAGGGAGTCATTATGCCATCACCCGAAGTCAGCAGGAGAATAGGCCCCAATAGACCTCATGCTGATAAGTGCTTATCATGAGCAAGCTTATCTTAAAAGACTTAGTTAGAAGATACCCATAGGTCTGCACCTTCATTCCTTTTCTAATTCAAACATTAGCAAACTTCAGGAAAATTTTTCCTAAAAAGACTCTCCTTTACAGAGCAGGAAGTTCTGCTAATTGTTAACGATGCTCTCTCTGTAAGCATCTATATACATAGCACTCATTGCTATACTCTCTAGGAGTCAGATTAAAAAAAAAAAGATCAGCACTCAACAGCTCCCACTATGACACTTGTGGCCCAGACCTACTGTACTGAGCTCTTTTGAAAGTCTGTCCTAAGATGCCAAACAAGTCTTATGCAAATGGAGATGGTTGTTCTCTAACAATGTGAATGTATCACACAGACAGCTGACAGAGAAGTCAGAGCGAGAGCACAGATGGATGGTTCTTACCGTAAATGCAAAGCGGGCATCTTTGGTGATATCCCAGTGCCACGGGAAGACAGAGGAGCGTCGTCGTCTGCGTGAGGACATGCCTGGCCACCAGAAATGCCCTTCTTCCCTGGGAGCCCCAAAGGCATCAGAAACATCATACTCTGCCAGCTCCTGGAAAACCTGAACAGAGAGGAGAGAAGTTGCCATCACACCTCTAAGTACACCGTGCTTCACTGTAGCTCCCTGTTCATTGAACGGACAGGTGGGAGTGCCAGGAAAGAATGAGACAGAGCCTTGAGCTCTATCTCACCTGGGTGGATGTCAACTGAAAACCTGTCTTGAGAAGGTAGACGCTCTTATCCACCGTAGCAATGCAGATACAACTTCCCTTCGCGGCTTTAACCTTGAGGTTCACAACATCACCAGGCCTTGTCTCGTTTGCTGAAAGTGTCACTGAAACCTAGGTATTTAAATAAAACCCTCATTATCTCACACAACGTTCAGATGACAAAACTACAAAGTGTAACAAGGGAGGCCATCCTCTCCATTGGCAGTGTTGCTGATACCTGGTTTTCAAAGGAGGACTTGACAGTGAATTGCAGACTGTCTGTGACCCCTTCTCCATTCTCCCTGACGTAATACACCAAGAGACGGCCCAGAGGAGCCATGCTGTGAGCCACCATGAAATGGAGGAAGGTCATGCAGACTTCAACCTCTGCTGCAGGGGGGTTGGTAAGTGCTAAATGACAAATTGTACAAAGCACATAGTTATTTGTCAAAGGCAGTGTCCCCCACCCACGAGTACTACCAGACCTGGTGTCCTCCCCTGCAGCCCCCATATCTGCTACCAGGTCCGGCGTCTGTCCATGTCCCATCCCCATGCATTACCAGGCTCAGTGTCCTCCTCCCCACCAAGTGCTAACAAGCCCAGCATCCATCTGTGCCCCCTCCCCCATCCACAACATCCCTCTGTGTCTCCTGCCCCATAAGAACCAGCCATACTGAGTCAGACCAATGGTCCATCTAGCCCAGAATCCTGTCTTCCTACAGTAGCCTGTGCCAGATGCTTCAGAGGGAATGAACAGAACAGAGTGATTATTGAGTGATCCATTCCCTGCTGTCCACTCCCAGCTTCTGGCAGTTACAGACTAAGGACACGGAGAGCATGGGGTTGCATCCCTGACCATCTTGGCTAATAGCCACTGATGAACCTATCTTCCATGAACTTATCTAATTCTTTTTTTAACCCAGTTATACTTTTGGCCTTCACAACATCCCCTGGTAACGAGTTCCACAGGTTGCCTGTGCATTGTGTGAAGAAGTATTTTTTTATGTTTGTTTTAAACTTGCTGCCTATTAATTTCATTGGGTGACCCCTGGCTCTTGTGTTACCTGAACGGGTAAATAACACTTCCTTATCCACTTTCTCCACACCAGTTGTCATAAATATAAAGGGAAGGGGGAGAGGGTTTGATGCAGATAAAATCCTCTTACCAGTAAAGGGTTAAGAAATGCAGGTAACCAGACCAACACCTGACCTGGCCGGCATCTGACCAATAAGGGGACAAGATACTTTCAAATCTTGGGAGGGGGAAAGCTTTGTGTGTGGGTCTTTGTCAGACTGGGAGTGATCTTGGAGTCAGAAGGAACCAGTTATCTTTTCATCAAATCCTCACTTTTCTAAAGTAAGTTTAGTCTGCATAGCGAGTAGATTTCTGTTTATTTTGCTTGGTGTGTGTTCCCTGTGTTAGAGGGAGGGGTTATTCCTGTTTTTCTGTTACTTTAAGGTTTTGCCCAGAGGGGGAATCCCTCTGAGTTTGGAAATTGAGTATCCTGTAAAATAGTTACCATCCTGATTTTACAGAGATGATTTTACCTTCTTTGTTTTAATAAAATCCTTCTTTTAAGAAGCTGACTGTTTTCTATGGTGTTAAAACCCCGGGGGTGGGTTTTTTTAGATCACTGTGTAACCAATTGGTTAGGAGATTATTCTCAAGCTTCCCAGGACAGTGGGGTACGGGCTTGAGAGGGTATTTTGGGGGGAAAGAGAAACTTCAAGTGGTTTCCTTTCCTGGATTCCTGTTTAAAACACTTGATGGTGGCAGTGGGAGAAGCATTTCTCAGGGTGCAGGGAATTTTGTACCTTGGGGGTTTTAACCTAAGCTGGTAAAAATAAGCTTAGGAGCTCTTCATGCGGGTCCCCACGTCTTTACCCTAGAGTTTAGAGTGGGGAGGGAACCCTGACACCAGTCATGATTTTATAGACCTCTATCATGTCCCCCCCAATCGTCTCTTTTCCAAGCCGAAAAGTCACAATCTTTTTAGTCTCGCCTCATTTGGAAGCTGTTTAATACCCCTAAATCATTTTTGTTGCCCTTCTCTGTACCTTTTCCAATTCTAATATGTCTTTTTTGAGATAGGATGATCAGAACTGCATGCAGTATTCAAGGTGGGGGTGTACCATGGATTTATATAGTGAAATTATGATATTTTCTGTCTTATTAACTATCCCTTTCCTAATGGTTTCTAACTTTGTTAGCTTTTTTGACTGCTGCTGCACATTAAGCAGATGTTTTCAGAGAAGTATCCATAACTCCAAGATCTCTTTCTTGAGTAGTACCAGGTAATTTAGTCCCCATCACTTTGTATGTATCGTTGGGTTTATATTTTCCAATGTGCATTACTTTGCATTTATTAACACTGAATTTCATCTGCCATTTTGATGTTCAGTCACCCAGTTTTGTGAAATCCCTCTGTAATTCTTTGTAGCCTGCTTTGGACTTAACTACCTTGAGTAATTTTGTATCCTCTGCAAATTTTGACACCTCACTGTTCACCCCTTTTTCCAGATCATTTATGAATATGTTGAATAGGCCCGGTCCCAGTATAGACCCCTGGGGGACACCACTATTTACCACTCTCCATTTTGAAAACCCCACAGTGTTACACAGCCCAGCATCCTTCCCCCATCCTGCCCTGAGCGTTATCAAGCCCAGCATCTCTTTCCCCTCACGTACTACCAGTGCCAGCATCCTTTTCCCTCCACCCCCTCCATATCTCCAACTGTTACTAGGCCCAGCATCCCTGGTCACTTCCCCTCCAGGACTACCAGGCCTGGTGTCCTTCCTCCCATCTGAGCGCTACCAGGCCTAGCAGTCCCATCCCTACCATGCCAGCACTGCCAGGCACAGCATATCCCATGCCCTAAGCAATATTAGGGTAGAAGCAGATTTACCATTTACAGTAAATGAACTTTATATGTCAAAGTGTGCATAAAATTTAATGTGCACCCTTCCACACATTCATTCTGTGCCCTTTAGCATGAGGAAGGAACAGCTAAGGGGCTTAACAATAAGCAGGTTTGTCTTCACTAAGAGGGAAGCCCTCATTCTAGATAAGGGGGAGGATTAGCACTTTTGTTGCTAGGTTAAGATTTTAGCTACTGACCTGTTCCTGGGAAATGAGTGACATGGATGTTTTTATCAAAGGGGAACGTGGCTCTTTTGCTCCTTTGCTGTGTGATGTTACCAGGCTGCAGCCCTGAAAGGACAATATTACCTCGCGATGCAACTTCGTAATGTAGAGTGAAATTACATGGACACGTGGATTTCACTGCAATCTGGGCCTCCTCTCCCACCTGGGGAAAGAGATACAGCAGCCAGGGGTCAGGTTTGTTATAATGAACACTTCAGACCCTTCTTATTATCTCTAAAGCACAGAACTGCAGTTGGGGATGAGCATCACACAGAAGTCATGGCCCCGACCCCAAGGAGCTCACAGAATGAAGAGATTGTTACATTCACACTGAACAGACTGGTGTATTCCCCCCATGACAAAGGAGCACCTGTGTTCAGCACTTTGGTCCCTGGGAGTCTAACAGGAGGATGAGGTACAAGAGCTATATGGATTAGTGTAAGGAATAAAGGAATGTCTGGAATCCTGAGGGTTAAGCACTTTGGCCCAGAGCAGCTGTCAGAATGGGTTGAATTTTAGACATCCCTTTACAAGGTTCAAATCTCACAGTAAAGGGGCAGGGAGGAGGTGTAATATGTGCTTTTCTGTTTAATTGAGATTACACATGGTGGTTACTGTAACGTGCAGATGCTAATTCATACACAACAGGCCCATCCTGAAATAAATCAGGAAAATCTGAACTGGGAAGAAAGTTCATTTATGATGTTGACTCTACAAGCCACATCAAACAAACAGACGCGAGGAGTGCTTCCCTTTCCCAGGCAGATACATCTGCAAGAGGTTTCAGAGCAGTGCACTTGTTTCCTGCACTGTCTCTGCACCTCCAGTAGATGGAAAAGAGCAAGCTGTACCCTACCCAGAGCTACTGTCCTTACAGGAATTCCCATGAGGGAGGGAGTCCTTTGAGGGTTGGCTGTCACCACTGCCATTCCCCACAGGATAGGTCAGTCTTAGGCAGCATCTTTTCAAGGTCTGGGAGTCACTGACTTGTCACCGGCTGATGGTGCCTTCTGTGGGGCAGAGGAGCACTTCATCAACAGTACAAGCTTCCTCCTTTTGGGATTTGGGAACTAATATGTGTTATTGTGAGGGCACATTTCCCCACACACAGCATCCTCACCCATTTAAGGTACAATATCATGTTCAATTAATGCTGAAAATGGAGTAACAAACCTGAATCCCACTGAAATACTTTGAGAAGCCTCTCTCTTAAGTGCTATTAGTTCCACCTCCCTACTGCATGCACATGGTGCAAACCAAAACAGTGGCACAGGGAAGTGAAAAGCCACCAAATGGTTAAATGCAGTGAAACTGCAGAAGGGTCCAGAGAGAAGAGCCTTGTGATGTTAAATATTTGCAGCATTTAGAGTTCCTGAGAGCAAAATGATGAAACTGTTCATGAAAAAAATATGTAGTTAATTGGAACACCCAGTAAGAACTGGCTGAGCTGAAGAAATGGTTCCCACATCAGCTGGTCACACAATTCTCAGCTTTCCCACAGCAGAATTATTTCTAATCAGGTTATAATAAGAACAATGTGTTCAGATTAGTAGTGCATAATCCCCTTTCCATACCTCAGAAATCTTGTAAAAGATTAATTAGCCATTAAACTGCCATGAAATGCAACCATAAAACTCCCTTATTTGGCTACACTGACTCTGAAACTCAGCCTACCAGGACTGTTGATGACATAGTAGTAGGTCAGATATATGGACCACCAAATCCCAAACCCATTACTGATATGCAGTCTCTTCTTGGGTGGAGAACAGTATTTAAATGGTGATCAGCACAACAAAAAGGGTGGAAAATTCTGGCTATGGACAAATCTACTCTTAGGATACATATCATGAAAACTTTTACACACAGAAGGGAAGCTCAGCTTTTAGGGTCTTCCCCCAAAAGTCACCACCCTCTCTAATAGAAAACTACAAGATGCTCGGTTTATTTACCTTTGGGAGAAAAAGGACTGAAATGATACTGCTGGGATTCAGACTCTTAATTCCAAGGAGACTAGACAGTTCCAATCTGGGAATAAGATGATTAATTCATCCCACTCTGGCTTCACTTCAAACCAATTAGCACTTGTTGATTTGAACCAAAATTTTAATATCATTGTCATTTTTACTATCCAATTCATACAGATTTTAGGGTGTGGGGAGCTAGTTTGTGATCTGAGCTCTGGAGTCCAGTGGGTCTCCACTGGGGATCAAAACTCTCTCTTCACCCACCCCTATACTTTAGGAAACATGGTACATTCTCAGGGGCAGGTAAGGCAGGCAGCACCAAGTAGAGAAGTAGCTCATGGCTAAAGATGGGTCAGTGTCTAAAGTGAGCCTCTTAAGGTCTGCCATGGATACAATAATAGGTTATAGCCCCCAGATATATCTGGAAATACTTCATTAGGACAAGTATGAATGAGCAAGAAATGCAGAGGTCACCATAGTGTAACATGAAGCTGTCCTACCTGGAAAGGCTTGTCTGGTGCTTGGAGCTGGATATAGCACTTGCTAGGTGAGTACCAGCTGCTGATAGACAAGTAGTTTGGCAGATATTGGTCCCCTGCAGGTTTCCCATCAATTGCTGTCACTTTGGTCTTAAGAAAAAATGCATCTGAATGTTATTCACACATAGAAAGCTGGGCTCCTGTCCCTCCCCATCGTGCAGTCCTCACCACCACTCCCACTCCAGACACTGCCCCCTCTCACTTAATGCCACGCTGTGTTTTATCTACTTAGAGCAGACAACTCTATCCTGTTATTATTATTATCATCATCAGTTCTATCCGCAATATGGAGTTGGATAAATATTCACTGCAGTTCAAAGGTGAAAGTTTAAGTCTGAGCTAAAAAGCTTCCCAGTGTCACTACAGAGACAAGGTGGGTGAGGTAATATATTTTATTGTTGGTGAAAGAGACAAGCTTTTAAGCTCACACTGAGCTCTTCTTCAGGTCACTGACTGATTTCCCATTTTTAGCACCAATTCACAAAGTGCACATTTGACAAGATTAGCTCTATTAAAGCCCATTAATCCTATAAAGAGCTTTTACCCACCTCCAGCCAGACATATTGGGCAGCTGTAGGAATAGAGGGGATTTCAAACTCCACCAAGCCACTTCTGGATACCAGTTCACTTGTGTAAACATTATCCTTTGGAGTTAACTCAGCTTTGATTCGAATCGTGACCCCATCAGCTGGGCTCCCATCAGGGTAAGTGACTTCTACCTAAACAGTCAGTTAATTAATAAAACAACCCATTTCAAGTTATTAGCAATTCCATACAGTTATAAAACTCAGCTCTAGATAAAAGAACCATCTCAGCACATGGTGTATAACACATTCGGCTAAATTGCCCATATAGCCTTTCTATCAACCACCCTGAGTATTCCCACATTCCCTACCTTACCTTCCCTTTGTAGGGTAGGCCAGGTTTGAACTGCTTCCTAGTATCCTTGGTGTACTTGATGTCAATCAGCTGTTTCTGAACAGGCGTTGAGTCATCAAACGTGACCTGCTTGCTCCCATCAGAGCTGGTCACAGTGGCCCAAATATTGACTGTGCCTCGGAAATGCTCTGGGACATCAGCTGGCATCATGTCTCTCACACACACATCGAAAACAGCAGAGCCATCAATCTACCAGCCAGGCCAGGGAAGGAAAACATTACTCAGCATGTGCAGTTAAAAAAGTGTTTCTGGTCAAATATAGAACATGGGGCTTGCTTTCTTTGGGGAGCAATGCGGTATTTCTTTGTTTTATTTTAAAGGGTCTTGGGTATGGGGACACATTCCCTAAGGGAAAAAACAACCAGAACATATTTTGTGTGTTGTTCATCCATACTCTGTCCTAGCATTGCCCCAGCCTCCATCACTCTCATACGTTCTCTCTCGGTATACAGGCAAGTCGCGTCTTAGGCACATTTAACACGCACGAATTCAGCTTTGCGCGGTCGGCAAAAACAGAAAAAAAAAAAGAAAAATAACCATTTTAAAACGGCATCGATACTGTGGGCAATTCCATCTGCCATTCAACTCAATGGCGTTTCACTATACGTGGTTTTTCGCTTTACGCGCTAACCGCGGAACGGAACCCCCGCGTAAGATGAGACTTGCCTGTACTCTAAAATACCTAGCACTCCTTTAGCACTATCTCATTAAACACCCCTCCTCCAAATATTGACACAGTCAGATAACACGTGAAATAATCTAGTATTTTTAGTATGTAGAGGGCAGATAACACATTTAGACCCTGATTTTGCATCACTGAATCAAAGGAAGCTTTGGTATTGACATTAAAGGTGCAGATCAGGCCTTCCTATTGCAGCTGATTTAATGATTCCCCTCACCTCTATGGTTTTGAGGACAGGGTGTCCCACTTCATGCCTGTAGTACCCCACTCCATTTATAGTCATGTTGACAGTTAACTTTCCTGTCACTGGTTTCCCAAACGTGTATCTGAAATAGAAGAAGCAAGATAATGAAAACCTCAGCTAGCTCCTCTCCATTTCCTTGATTAACCCCATTCTGGACCCACGTCTGCATATCTAGAACTCAGAAAATAAAAGCCACCACAAGAGGCCAATTGTTAATATCTCTGTGAAAGTTTTTACATTAGAAACTTCTAAACAGTTGATCTAAACTAAAACTAGACTGAGAACAGAAAGATCCTGTCTCCAGCTTTGCAGGCTTCTGTACACAGAGGCATCCAGATTAACAGAGACTATCTGACTTGAAAGTCAGATTAATCTCAGGCTCCATCTGTTTTATGGTATTTTTTTAAACTCAGCACAATCTTCTTCTAATTTCTATATTTTCTTTTTTCTGTTCAAAAAAAATCAGCATGTAGGCTCCTCCCCAATACAAACATTTCATGTTCATTCTGAGAGGAACAGACAGCTACTTTTAAAAGTTTCAGTGGAAACAGTTCTTTTTAAAATTTAAATACCAGCATCTGCACATCAGACACAGCAGTCTTATGCCAGCACAATGATGAGAACCAGAAAGTGAAACTGAGCAGTCTAGGAGCACTCTCCTAGACAGAGTGAAATACAAAAAATAAACAAACCGCAAAAATGGTGGAAAGTGCATTCAGTGTTTAAATCATTTCACGTTTAAATTATTGTAACAACAAAGATGAAGACTTTTTCCCCCTACCACACAACTTTTAGCTTGAAAATGGGTCCCTTTAATAGGAAAGTTTATCTGTGTTTAGATGAAAATGTTCTTTCTTTGAGCAAGAAGGTCTACAGATTTGTTACAATGGGTACTTCAGCCTGCTTGTAGTTTGAGGGCAGAACCAGACCTGTCAGTCACTGGCAGCTGGGGACTTGTCCCACCCACAGGAGTTCCGCTCTGACTTCATTGAGACAACTTTCACAGTCAGGATAATTCTATTCTACTTTTCTAAATTAGGTATATTATATACTGCAAGAAGGCAAAAAGACTTCTGCTGAAAAAGGGCATTGGCTAAAGCCCGGATGATCAATATGTACCATTTGGTGAATTGTAGGCCACATGGCTGCCTAGCAAATCTCATGACAAGAGATATGACTCTTCTGCCCTCAGATTGTCAGTGTTCCCAGTTCCCACAGAGCAGACTTTGATGCTTGACAAAAGAAAAATTATTTCTTGCATTTACTTTGGGAATGAATGCTATGGCAGTTGTGAGGACTACCTCTCTGAATTAAGAGTACAATACTGGTCTCATCTGAGAGTGCACAACTCCATAAACTCATCTGATTGCAAATAAATAGTTAACTGGAAGTCCACTTTAATGGATAGGAAGTATATGATACCTCCCACAATGACTCAATTGAGAAAGTGCTGTAACGACCAAAATGAGGTTCCAAAGTTGTGCTTTATAACTTTGGAGGCGCTGGAATCAGGGTAGGTCTCCTAAGAGGGTATTAATGCTAGGTTTTGTAAAAAAACTTTATTTTCTTGAACATGAGAATGTTATAGTACAGAGACTTGACCTTTTGCTTGAATGTCCTCAGGTATCCATATTAGAGGCCTCTTGGAGGAATCCAAGGCTATGTTTTATTTGTCCAATATGGTACTTTTATTTGCTGACTTACTTCTTTTATTTGCTGACTTCCATCTAGAGTCCAAGAGTGATAATCACTTCACCCCTATATCCATTTTGAACTTAATGTATATATTGCAATAGCAAACTTCCTCTTTGAGGTACAGACACTGAAAGATCCAATGTTAGGCTAGTCAGGCCATAGAGAACTACAGCCTCTTCAGGCAAAGAGAGGCATAAACAAACAGTGTCAATCCCCTCACTCTTTCCTATCTTTTGTATGGTCCTGGGGAGCAGCAGCAAAGGTGGGGAGGTATATAGCAGAGATCTTGCCCAGCTTTGGAGATAATCCCTTACCTCACATCCTAGGTCCTGACACATGGAGAGGCCACAGGGCACTTTATTGTTGTTTGCAGATACCAGAAATCAATCACCAGTCAATCAAAATTACTTACAATAAATTAGGATACTTCTGGCTTCAGCTTCCACTCTGTTTAATCCAACTTTTGCCATGAAAGCCTTGGTGTTCTTCCAACACCCGCTAAGGGAGTGAGGTAGGAGACACAGACCATTCATTTTACCTTTGCCTTTACCTTTGCCTTCTGCAGCCTAGCTCGCTCCCTGAAGCCTGCAGGGGCACCAGCTGCCTCAAACACCTCAGAAGTGGAAACAGAGCTGAGGGGAGCATCTTCGCAAATAGCAAATGCAATCCTGGGACATGACTAGGAATTAGATGGACATATTATTGAGCCTAACCGTTAGTCAGAAATTTGAAATAAAGTTTGGAATTTCCCTCAGAAAAGCTCTTCAGCTGGGAAGGATGGATGAGCCACCAGTGGCTGAGGAAGCAAATAAGACTGCAAGGAACTTTAGGAGGTGAGTCATTCCTGTGCTGGCAGTGACTGACAGGTCTGGTTTTGCCCCCAAACTGCAAGAAGGTTGAAGTACCCATTGTAACAGATCTGTGGACCTTAGCACGATGAAGAATTGCTATGGTGCTAAGCCAAACAGCAGAGCAGCTTCCTCTTCCTCCAGAGACCTTATAAATGAAGAATTCACTCAACACACAGTACAGCATACAATCAGCGCTGTGTATGCGATGGAGGAATCAGAAACTTTATTACGGAAGCCAGGAGACCACGGGTACCTGAGCATCACATTCAAATGTGCAGTGACAGGAAAATCATCTGACAATGCTCTGAAGTCATGCTGGAAAGTTTTGAGGATGAGACACATGCTCCCTCTGAGCTTAGATGATTGCACTATCCCACAGCTACACTGCAACCTATAAAATATGGGACTATATCTTTAACATGTCCCCTACCTGGCATGGACTGTTCCCTTTTCACAAGTTGCAAGGTCTCGGATATAGAGAGGTGGGTCAATCAACAGCTCAAATTTTGGTAACACTAAAATGGAGCGAAAAAGAGAAGAGGTGTTTTACAAACATCTTAGAATTCAGGATGTACTAACAGCTATATATCTCTGACAAGATCCCTTCTTGTCGTTGGAGCACTGCAGGCAAGGTGAAGAAGCACAGCCTTGAATAGAGAATGAAAGCAACATATCAATATCAGATGATGCATCAAACCAGAATCCTACTAGCAAGGTGCTATTAAGTAACCATTCCCTAGAACGAGTTAGTGATCAGCTGCCCCATAGCCATACATCATGTTCCCATATAGAGAATCCGAGCTACAGAACTGAACCCCAAACTTCATTTAGGGGCTGGGCGGCAGACACAATCCTTCGTTTCTTGGAGCCAGGGGCAGGAGCACCTTGCATTACCTGCAGTACCTCCCACCGTCATTTCAGGAATAGGTCTGAAGACATTCAGAGACTGGAACAATGAGCACAGTATAAATACCTCAGTGGACAGGATCAGATATTGTACATGGGGATCTGGGGGGAACAATCCACATTTCTCATCAGCCAGAGGGACTTTGAGATAGGGCAGGGGGCATTAAGAGCAAAAATAAGAGAGGGGCCATGATTAGGAATTCTGAGAGTCCCAAGACGGGATCTGGTGAGGGAAGGAAAAAAACTTAGTGACTGACTTAAAATAACTTTATCAGTTTTTCCAAAATAAAGTGAAGTCTTTGTTACCTAGATGCATGGATTGTGCCACATGATGATGAATATAAACCCCTTTATATTATAAAAGATGATAGCTAAGAGGCTGGTTAAGTTTCAAGGGTCCATTTCCTGCCACGTTACATCTGACAGGAATTTTTTCTCCTGGAATTTTTAATACATCATTTCTTGATTATTTCAACTCAAATCAAAAATATTTAATAATGTCAGTATTCTGAATATTATCGGGATTATGATCAAAGTTGACTTGCAGGCAATATCTTACCATATTTCTGAACTTCAAAGGATTTGTTGTATGCATGCCCTTGCATCTCAGCAAAGATAAACCACTCGCCAAATACTGGCTGATCAGACAAGGGGAAACTCATATTTACAATACCTAGGAGAGAAGAAAAGACACTGTGAGCCCTCTCTGAATATCAGACAATCTCTGTAAAGGTTTATTTCAATAAAACCCCCTAAAAGGCAGAAATTAATGTTAACTAGCAGAGGAAAATAAAGTTATGCTAAACTGTAACAGGTAGAAATTTACCACAACAAAATGGCTTCAGATTGCTCCATTCTATCATCCGAGACCCCCGAGGATCCTAGAAAATGGTTTAGGACAAGAGACATTATCACAAAAAAGGTAAATTTCACTAGTACTTTTAACTGTCAGCCTGCAACAATCAATTTCATTTTCACACAAATAATTAGCATTAATCTGCTAAAAAACAATAATAATCCATTGCTTGGGATATTTTGTGTCAGCACTAAAGCCAGTCAGTCAGTTGACAAAAGTACAGATCATGGGGTCAGCTCTTCTATTTCTTGTTAGATAAAGAAATTAGTTAAAAGAGGATGGTCAGAGAAAGGGTCCCTCATTCCCCTCAAAACAAAGAAGAAAGGGAGAGGAGTATATGAGTAATCTAGCAAGATCTCTCCATCTCCATGCATTTCAAATGCGGCCATTACCATAACTCTGGGTGCAATCATATTACCCAGCCAGGTGCAGCATAGGAATGTATTTGCACAAGGAAAATGTGAGAGATGGGTAAGGTTGTTATATTCATAAACCCCAGTGGATGTAACCAATTTGTTCAGTTTTCCCTTGAAAAGGCATTTATAGGAAAACATTTCTGAACTCCAAGCAGAGATGGTGATGATAGATTTGGCAGAGCATGAACTTGTGACCTGCTCCCTTCCCAGAGGACTCAGTGACCCTGTGCAATGATGCCACTTGCTAAATGGTGGATACTCACGACTATGTAGGCTTCAATCTGAAAGAAATAAAGAATAAAAACACCCATGAGACAAAGCCATATTTTTCTATCACATGAGAAGCTGTGAGGCTGGCATAAGCAGGGTATGCCATAGAGTTTCTGGCCCCTGCATGCTGGTGCAGAAGGAACACGTAATATCCATTCATCTGAAAGAGCAGTTTGGTCAAACAACCATTTCACTCAAGCATCTGACTTGAAAACTAGCCCTTCAGACCTCTGGTTAAGTGACTGATCCTGGCCTCTGGGTGCTCCCGTAATATCAGTGTCAAAGTGCTAGTCCCTCAAACACTCCTCCTCCACAGCTGCTTTGGCCTAATTATGTTTTATTTCACTACAGTATTAAAACTACACAAAGCAATTAAAGATTATCACTTACTCCTACCCTTTGGCTACAATGTGGCCAAATTCAGAAACTAAACTTAAAACTACAACATCCTAGCAAACACATGAATTATACCACCCCATAGTAGAAGATACCAGAGCAACTGAAGATGAAGGGAACAGCGACTCACTACATTGCTGTGTAACTCCATGTATGTGTGTGATAAACAGGAAATGCTGAACACTTAAGACATTTTACAATGGGAAGGAAAGCTATTCACTTACCTTCTCATTGATCGGTCGCAGGTCAGAAGTGACCATAAACAGGTTTATCAGCACTAAAAAGGGAGACAAGGGAAAATTCATTAATCATCAGAGCTGGTACTTAACAAGAGTTGTGGTCTCAGGGATTATTCTTAAAAGGAGTTCTGGTCTAAGTATTAAAGTTTTTGCATGCAAAAGTGGAGACTGTGAGGTTCACAGATGTTACTTTACCTTTCTGCTTGGGTTTATAGACAGGCTTGTCAGTCTGGATGAACACCGATGACCCTTTGCTATCTATAGTTACTGTGGTATAGTTATGAAAGATGTAACCTTCCTCTATTAGGTGCCGGTTTCCCCAGACTTTTAAATGTGCTTGTCCACGAAGCCCTGAAGGCACCTAGAAAACAGACCATGAGTGGGGAAGAAACAGGACTTGAAAGAGTCTTTGTGTGTACAGGGGAGAACACAGAATCATAGAATTGGAAGGGACTTCGAGAAGTCATCTAGTCCAGTCCCCTGCACTCAAGACAGGACTAAGTATTATCATGGTTTATTCATGTCTAAGCCTCAGCAGCAAAACTGATACAAACAAATTACCACCCCATCTAAAGATGAAGGGAAGAGACACCCACTAAATCTGTGTGTAACTGTGTGTGTGTGTGCGCGCGGGCATGTGTGCGGTCAGTAGAAAATGCAAAACACAGACATTTTAGAGTTATAAGGCAAGCTTTAAGAGAGGCATAGTTATGTCAGTATCAAAACATGAAGCCTCCTCCAACACCCAAAGCAAAGCAGTCTCTGACCTGCCTATGCATCTCCTGCTGACCTGAACTCCCCCAATTCTAGCTAATTAGGCTCAAGAATTAAGCAGTGAAATCTTCCAACAGTTTAAGATCTTTACCCTGTTCTTAAAATTAGGGTTAAATTGATGTTTAAAAAAAAAAAAAAAAAAGCCCATCATAATGGTGTGCAACTTCCAGGAGCAGGATAAAGGGAAAGAGGTGACCCAAGGCCAATAGAGCAGGTACATACAGGTAAGGTCACATGTGCACTAGAGACCATCCCTGCAGACATTTGAAGAGCACACCCTTTCCTTATGATACAGGGCCAGATTCTCTGGTTGGTGTTAACACATTTTGGGACCCAGCAGTGATTAGAAAGGAAGAACACTTCTTATGTTCTTAATAGGAGAACTGAACAGAGTTTGAGTACAATGGGACAATTTTATTATTTTACTTTTTCAAGTGACTCATAACACCACCGTGACCTTGCCTGGTTCTATGCTACATGTCAACAATGTGATGTAGTTGAAAGAAAGGCTAATATCATTCTGGGGTGTATTTAAAAAAAATATTAAGGCAATGGTACAATAAAATGTTAACATATTACGTCATACATTAACATTACTTATTACATTCTGGGGTGTATTAACAGGAATGTCTTGTGCAAGATTCAGGAGGTAATTGTCCTACTTTACTCAACACTGGTGAGGCCTCAGCTGGAGTATTATGTCCAATTCTGGGCACCACAATTTATGAAAAAGGTGGATAAATTGGAGACAGACCAGAGGAGAATATCAAAAATGATAAAAAGGTTTAGAAAACCTGACCTATGAGAAAAGGTTAAAAAAACTAGGCATGTTTAGTCTTGAGAAAAGAAGACTGAATGGAGAACTTCATAAAAATCTTCAAATACATTAAGGGCTATTATAAAGAGAACGGTGATCAATTGTTCTCCACATCCACTGAAGGTAGGACAAGAAGAAAAGGGGTTAATGTGCAACAAGGAAGATTTATATTTAATATTAGGAAAAACATTTTAACTATAAGGGTAGGTAAGCTGTGGAACAGTTGTGGAATCCCCATCATTGGAGGTTTTTAAGAATAGATTGGACAAACACCTGGCAGGGATGGTCTGGGTGTATTTGGTCTTGCTTCCGTCCAGGGGGCTGGACTTAATAACCTCTTGAGGTCTCTTCCAGCCCTACATTTCTACAATTCTATTCTATTTCTGGCCAGCACATTTGACTAATAAAGCTAGAGCATGCTGAATATGGATCCACAAACAGAACTGTTATTGCTGTCCGTGGGAAAGTCAAGGCAGATGGCAGCCCGTCACCAAATTCCAGAATAAATAAGTGAACCCTAAGAAATAAGTTCAATCGAAGATGCTGGCTGCTGCCAGTCTAGAGATTCTAACACTGAACTCTATCACTACCCTTTCAGCAATAAAAATCAGTGCTTCACTACAGACCGCACTTGCTCCTAACAAGATAAACTAAGGTAAAGGATATCCCACCACCCAAATAAACCTCTTAGCAATTGTTGAAGGAATAATCACGGTGCATAAAAGGAAACTGTGTCAAAAGGAATGATAATCAGTGACATCGTAGACTAATTCAGGTGGCTTTGGACTTCTCCATATTTAAGATATGTTGCCATTCTCCTTGCCAAAGCACCATCACCACCATACCCCAAAAATCAGACAGAAAGTCTAATAAATCTGAATTTCCTCAGCATATCAAGGATAATTTGAGTTTGGGAAGAACAATCTGCCCTAAAGGAAACAGATTAATGCAGAATAGCAAAACAAAGCCCACATGAGACACATTGGATTGAGGGAGCAACAGGACTTTAGAGGAGACAGCAGGAAATGTACAGGATTTCAGAAGGCAACAGACTTTGTAAAAATAATGTATTCATAAAGAAACAAAACCTAAACCCTGATATTTTAAGGTTATTTTAGGGAACTAAGGCACAGATTTAGTGACTTGTCCTATCTGTAAAATGAGGAAACAGTAACTCCTTTCTCCCATTCTTTGTTTATCTGGTCTATTTAGATTGTAAGCACTTTAAGGCAGGGACTGTCTCTAACTATGTAATAAACAATGTTTAGTACAATGGGGTCCCAATGTGCAACTATGAAAAAAATAACAATTATCTTTCTCAGGTCCTCTGTGTCATTATTTTGTTACCCAGAATCAATGTTAGTATTTGTTTCACACATTTGGTACAGAGAGGAGAGGCTATTTTATTCAATGACATAATTACTATTTGCAAGGTCAAGTCAGGCTTTTTTTGGGAGCAGTATAGAATAGGTTCTGAGAGTATAGAACTCTTTTCCCTCAGTGTCCCCTGAAATGTGGTTGGCCATCACTGCTCTCCTGATCAAATACAGGGCAAATGCATTTAGATTGTGGAAAGGGAGTGTAATCCATGGTCTGAATGAGCTCTCCCATGCCATCTATTAATGAATTGGGGGAAAAGACCTCAGGAGCAGACAGTATTTGCATAGATACATTTACTTTGCCAAGGTGATCAGTAGACAGACCTGCTTTCCCAAAGTGATCAACTTTGGCTGTTTTGGGTTAAAATTCACTTTAGTCTTGAACACAGGGGTAATTAATTTGTATTATCCCTAACAGGCAGCAGAATATACTTAACATGCCCTAAATGAGGAGTCACCCTAACTTAACCTCACTTGCTAAGCAGGGGGGAATGATGCCAAACCCAAGTGAAAGTCAGAGTGGTTGGGGACAGATGTTACTACTTGGGGGCATGGACTCTGTTTAAAAAGTGTCCTAAATACCATTTGATCCTTTACTTCCGGCATTTAAAGACAGAACTGATCTGAGTCAAATATAGTCCTTGTGTCTGCTCAGGGATCACTAGAACTGAAATCACTGATGAGCGGGTAGAAGGGGACAGTGTGCAATGAAAAACAATGCAGAGGATACAGCAGCAGTGAGTTTCCTCACTACTTGGTGAAATCACTAAGAGCTGGCTAAGTGGTGGAACCTCAGAACACTGCATCGCTGCTAGAGGCAGAGGCAATAGCAAGTGGCAAGCAGAGAGCAGTAGGAAGTGATGACAGAGACAGTGGTGAGCAGCAGCAAAGATGGCAGAGACAACAACAGAAGGAAGAAGTAACATTGCTCAACCCCCTTTCTGGGAGGTGAACCCTGTGAACAAACCCTGAATTCTGGGATTTTTACTTCAAACAACCAACTGTGAGTGGGTGCAGCAGAGGAAAAGGGGAGTGGTGTGTTAAAGGATCATTCACCCATCAGTCTTCAACACCACAAGATGGAAAACGGAGGCAAAGGACTACTGCCCAAGATACTGTGGGGTGGGTGTGAACTCATGGTTTGCATACTTTTGAAGCATTGTTATGGTGTTTTCCCAAATTAATGCTGAGTTCCTTCTCCCTTTAAATAAAAGTTTCCTTGTATTATACACAGACTCAGTACTTGCAAGAAGGCAAGAATTGCCTCTTAGAGGCACCTAGTGGTGGTGTTTGGTTTTCCCAGATTTCTGGGTGCATGTGCAAAAGCCAGGTCTGTTTTGTAACGTTAAGAGGAACCATTAGATACTGAACCCAGCCCTTGTTGCTGTCGACACCACTTGATGAAAGTGATCACATATAAAAGAGTGAGACTCAGCCACACCACCAAGTTAAACATTTTATGCTCCTCAGAAATTGAGAGTAGATTCTTTGGATGCTTGCTAACCCTCTGGGATATGCCCCAAGTGTTTTACATAGGGAAATAATTAAGCATATTATAAAGTATATGGCATTATTGAAAGAAATGACACACATTTGCACACTCACTCCGTTTGCAATTATCCCTTTGTTTCATACATACGAACCAAATACACAACAAAGTATCTTTAGATAAAAATACAAATATAAAAAAATCTGTCACACAGTGACATTATGATACCAGTTCGACAATTTAAAAGTGAAAGGGAGCAATACACTCCTTTATCAAAGTATGAAATCAGTAATGACTGCAGATCATATTCAATAGTGAAATGCAAGCTTTGGGTGAACAAGTCTACAGAGGCTTCTCTAACTATGGATATTATCTATAGCTCCCCTCACATTATGCCTTCTTGCTGTGAAAGGATATGTGGTAATGGAGAACGTGCATTTGGATAAGTACATTGACTACATAAAAAAGAAGAAGAAATGTCTCAGACCCATCCTTCAACCGGATTCCCAGGCACAGCTTAAACACTGGACAGAACAGCATGAATATCAGTCACAGGCAAACTGCAGAGCAGGAACAACAAACTTTGGGATATGACCAAAAAGAGTATAGCAGTAGGAATATACTATCAACCACCTGACCAGGATGGTGACAGTGACTGTGAAATGGTCATGGAGACTAGAGAAGCTACAAAGGCAGAAAATTCAATAATAATGGGAGATTTCAACTATCCTAATATTGACAGCTTATATTGCACCTCAGGAAGGGATGCAGAGATAAAATATCTAAACATCATAAATGATGCTTCTTGAAACCCACAAGGGGAGAGGCAATTCTTGATTTAGTCCTAAGTGGAGCACAGGATCTGGTCCAAGAGGTGAATATAGCTGAATCACTGATAACAGCAAACATAATGTAATTAAATTTAACATCCTTGTAGTGCAAAAGAAACCCATCACAGTAGCATTGAACATCAACAAGGAGAACTACACAAAAATGAGGAAGCTAGTTAAACAGAAATTAAAAGGATCAGTCACAACGGTGAAATGCCTGCAAACTGCATGAAGATGATTTTAAAAGACCATAATAGAAGCTCGAACTAACCGCATACCCCAATTTTTTCACAAAAGTAAGAGGACCAAAAAAAAATGGCATCATAGCTCAACAGCAGAGTAAAAGAAGTAATTAGCGGCAAAAAGGCATCCTTTTAAAATTGGAAGTCAAATCCTAGTGAGGACAATAGAAAGGAGCATAAACTGTGGCAAGCCAAGTGTAAAAGTATAAGAAGGCAGGCCAAGAAATAATTTGAAGAGCTACTAGCTAAAGACACAAAAACTATGAGCAAAATTTTTTTTTAAGTACATCAGAAGCAGAAAGCCAATGGGGCTACTGGACAATCGAGGTGCTAAAGGAGCACTCAAGGAAGACAAGGCCGTTGTGGAAAAGCTAAATGAAATTTTTGTATAGGTTTTCACTGCAAAGGTTATGGGAGAAATCCCCAGACCTGAGCCATTCTTTTTAGGTGACAAATCTGTGGTACTGTCCCAGATTGTGGTGTCAGTAGAGGAGATTGTGGAAGAAATTGATAAATTAAACAGCAATAAGTCACCAGCACCAAATGGTATTCACCCAACAGTACTGAAGAAACTCAAATATGAAATTGCAGAACTACTAACTGTGGAATGTAACATCTCTCTTAAATCAGCCTCTGTACCAGATGACTGGAGGGTAGCTAATGTATTGTCTATTTTTAAAAAAAGACTCCAGAGGTGACCCTGGCAATTACAGGCCAGTAAGCCTAACTTTAGTACCAGGCAAATTGGTTGAAACCATAATAAAGAACAAAATTATCAGACATATTGATGAACAACATATGTTTTGGGGAAGAGTCAACATGGTTTTTGAAAAGGGAAATCATGCCTCACCAGTCTGTTGGAATACTTTGAGGGGGTCAAACAAACACGTGGAAATGGTTGATTCAGTGGATATAGTGTACTTGGACTTTCAGAAAGCCTTTGACAAGGTCTCTCACTAAACGTTCTTAAGCAAAATAGGCAGTCATGGGATAAAAGGGAAGGTCCTCTTATGGATCAATAAGTGGTTAAAAGATAGGAAGCAATTAGTGACTGGGCAACAAAATGGCAGATGAAAATCAATGTTGGTAAGTACAAAGCAATGCACACTGGAAAAAAAATCCCAACTATGCATACAAAATGATGGGGTCTATATTAGCTGTTACCGTTCAAGAAAGAGAGTCATCATGGATAGCTCTCTGAAAATATCCTCTGAATGTGCAGCAGCGGTTAGAAAAGCAAACAATGTTAGGAATAAGGATAGATAACAAGACTGAAAATATTTTAATGCCACTATATACATCCATGCTACTCCCCTCCTTGAATAATGTGTGCAGTTCTGGTCGCTCCATCTCAAATAAGATGTATCGGAACTTGAAAAGGCGCAGAAAAGGGCAACAAAAATGAAACAACTTCCACAAGAGGTAAGATTAAATAGACTAGGATTGTTTATTTTAGAAAAGAGATGACTAAGAGAGGATACGAGAAAGGGCTATAAAATCATGAATGGTATGGAGAAAGTGAATAGGGAAGTGTTATTTACCCTTTCCCATAACACAAGCACTAGGAGTCACCTGATTAAATTAAAACAAACATCAGGAAGTACTTCTTCACACAACGCACAGTCAACCTGTGGAACTCGTTGCCATGAAATGTTGTGAATGCCAAAAGTATAACTGAGTTTAAAAAAGAATTAGTTAAATTCATGGAGGATAGGTCCATCTATGGCTAGTAGCCAAGATGGTCAGGGACCCAATTCCATGTTCTGGATGTCCCTGAACCTCCAACTGCTAAAAGTTGGGACTGGACAACAGGAGATAGATCACTTGAAATTGCCCTGTTCTGTTCTTTAGCTCTGAAGCATCTGACACTGGTCACTGTAGGAGACAGGAGACAGGGCTAGATAGACCATTGGTCTGAACCAGTATGGCTATTCTTATGTTCTTATGCCACCACACCAGAAGAGAGACAAATAATCCTGACAGATTGCCATCAAGATAGTAACGATAAGGGTAGTTAAGCTCTGAAACAGGTTTCCAAGAGAACTGTAGAATCCCCATCACTGGAGTTTTTTAAGGACAGGTTGGACAAACACTTGTTGGAGTGGTTTAGGCATAGTTTGGTCCTGCTTCAGTGCAGGAGATGGGACTAGATGATCTCTCAAGGTCCCTTCCAGCTATACATTTCTATTATACTATTAATACTCAAAGATAATGTGGATTTATTCTGGTCTGGATCACACAGTTACACGCCAATCCAATGAATTATCCAGACCCCACAGCCCTACAAGCTTCTTAAAAGTGATGTATTGCCAGTATTCCAGAAACATGTCACAATTCAATTACTGTAAGATTTGTTCCCCACCCTCCATCTCCCAGTGGACATAACTACCCCAAAACAAGCTCTGCATAAAATAATTAGATCCAATATGTTAACACACCAT
Source organism: Macrochelys suwanniensis (assembly GCA_033296515.1). Lineage (NCBI taxonomy): Eukaryota > Metazoa > Chordata > Testudines > Chelydridae > Macrochelys > Macrochelys suwanniensis. The sequence continues at coordinate 14,750,579 of CM065799.1, read as the reverse complement.
TTTGTCTTTCATTCTTACTCCAGTTTGTCACATCAGCAGTAATAAACATTCATAGAAAATCATGATCACATTATATACCAGAATAGCATATTTAAACACCACTTATGGAACCAAAGGTTTTGGTGGCACTTAGAAATACATATGGCTTGGCTTTATTATTATTTAATTTATGTCCAATATTTCAGAAGTCTGGAAAATACAAACGCACCTGATATTGCATGGAAGTAAAGGGAGACCATCTTGCAAAGATGACATATGAAGGGCCTGCCTAGCACCTCTATTGCCATTTGCACCTGTGCCAAGTGGGTGTAAAATCACTACCTCCAATGCAAGTACGTGGTGAACTCTAATTTGGCAGCATTTAATGCTCACTTGGCACAGGAGTAAATGATTTATGCAAGATGCAAAGCAGTGGGGAATCAGCCTCAGGATGTCCTTATTATGTAAAAGACACAGACTTAAATCCCAACGTCCTAGATATTTGAATGAAGCTCAGATGTTCCACCATTTATTTAAAATTCATATGATCTCCTTATATAGGTTCACAGTGATTTTTTTGTTTTAACAGGGTTTTCTGCCTTAGTTGCATTTAAATTAAGCATGATGATTATTTTACCTCACTATGGATTCTCCTTGGCCATAAAGGTAACTTCCCCATGTTTCTAGTGCAGCCAAAGTTAATATGGCTGCATTTTATTCACTCCCTGTTGCGTTGCAGTATTACCAAACCCAGAAGCTCAAACCTGCACAAATCCAGGAAAGAGTCTATGTAACAACAGAAGATCAGTAGGAACGTGTTATTACTTGAATGATTTCCAGTTGATATCCAAAAAGAACAGGATTACTTGTGGCACCTTAGAGACCAACAAATTTATTTGAGCATAAGCTTTCGTGGGCTACAGTCCACTTCATCGGATGCATAGAATGAAGTGGACTGTAACCCACGAAAGCTTATGCTCAAATAAATTTGTTAGTCTCTAAGGTGCCACAAGTACTCCTGTTCTTTTTGCTGACACAGACTAAGACGGCTGCTACTCTGAAATCTGACAGTTGATATCCAGTAATTTCTTGAAATGTTTTGAGAACTTCTGTGTACATCCTGTATTCCTTGTCAGTTATATATCCTATACAGCACCACATCTATAAAATAACCTAGTTATGAATTTGTTATTGAGCAATCACCCATATAAATTGCTCGACTCTTGCATATATAATTCATATGAAACATAATCCTGAAGGCTGCACAAACCAAGGTTATTAATTCAGCCCTAAATTGATTCTCATTTTCTTTGGCTGCTAATTATCTAGTAGTCTTAGAATATTCTCTCTCCCCAACACTATATGAATAACACTTGACACTCACCTTAAGCTTGATTGTCCCTTTATCTGAGAGAGAGAGAGAGAGAGAGAGAGAGAGAGTTATGGCATTGTGTTATTCTTTCTGAGTTAAAGCACTTACTTCTAAGACAAGTAGGGCTCAGAGGAGGGAAACCATCATGATGCCTCCAACTGACAGGTCCCCTGATTATGGTTTGATTTAGCGGAAATATTTTTTTCTGCACTGTGCAAAGCCATCAGCGGGGGTGGGGAGTGGAGGGTGGAGGAAACCATATATAGCTTGGCTCTTCAGTATAAACTTGGCCTGACTGGGTATGTTAATTCATAACTTTTTCTCAGAGTAAACTGCATAGTGCTGATGGTTAGAGTACACAATTAAGGTTGGGGGATGGCCACAAGGAAGCTTACTAAAATATTTTTCTGCCAAAGGTCTGGCCATTCCTGTGACTTGAATCATCCTCATTAGACACCCATAAAGTCTATTTTGGTTGTTGTATCTTACCATAGCTAAGATTTCTGTTTAGCATCTATCACCACATGTACAAATATCACACCCATCTATGTAGCCTGCTAACCTGGGATCTAAAATAAGAGTGATCCAATTTGTAAGGGGAAAAGGAGAAACACAAAACCAGAGACATTCCCCTAAGGAAAGGAAACCTATTTTAAAGGGGAGTTTTTCTAAGGATCATGACTTCTTTCACTGATGAGTGAGGGATTTATGCATGTATTCCCCATTAGTTATGCTAAAATTGCCCATAAAAAAGCCAACTAAGATGACTAGGAACACTCTTAGGCCCACCAAAATCTGGTTCTCTCTTTTCATGGAGGCAGCCACAGCCCATAAAATTACAGGCCCTGCCAGATCCAACCACCTCTGGATCACTCTTCTTTATCCCAGCTCAGAAGCTGTTTTACTCAAAGCTTATGAACCAGGAGAGTAGACTTCAGAGATTTCCTCAGCTAGTAGGCAGTCATTAAGACCACAGAATTCATGCTTCTCCTGAGATTTTCACAGAGCAGTGTTAAACATAATGGTAAAAATTACTGTTGATTGTCTGAGTCCAGTCTACATTACAGCTTCCATCATTGGTAGCACTGCTGAGCACCATTTTCACCAGTATAATTTGTTTTACACTGTAACAAACGTGTTAAGTAAGACATAGTCAAAACCCCTTTTGTCTTCCCAGACAGGAAAGATGGATTTGCTTTTCAATCCTAAAGGGTATCTAGTTGCACCAAAGTTATCACCTCTCTCTATGATGAAGACGAAAGTCTCCACGATGGATCTTGAAGGGGGAGAATTTGCCTCCCCATTAAGTTCAGATTCAGGGGTAGAAGAATTCTGATGTTTTTCCAGAGATATCATATTCTTCCTCAAATTCAGCCGTATTCTCTTATCCTACATACAGTTCCTTCAATGAGAAAGCTCGGACTTCCAATGGAAATCTAGATATCCACTTGACCACTTGAATACTAGTGCATCACCTGCATTTAAACGCTCCATGTATCTTAGTGTTTCAAAGGCATCAGTGTTGATCATTTCAGACAACCACGAACCAGAGCCAAGCCAGTGCAATCAAAGCTGGGAACATTCTGCACCAATAAATGGTTTACAAATTATTATGGTTCCAGCTTCAGCGTTATTAGAAGCCATTCACTAAAAGATGCTTAAGAGCTCCCCACAGCTTGTACACTAGCTCTTACTCAGTTTCCCATAAATGAGAACTTACCCAGAACTGCTCCATGGCCTCGTGCCACTGCTTCTCCTTTGACCACTAGCTGAATCTGGACTGTTGTTTCCTTGATTGAGTTAAAAATGGTCACACTAACAGCTTCCTCTACGCCTGATCGGAAAACAGAAGGTGCTGCTATCAAATAGCCCCTGGGAAATAAGGTTGGAAGTGGATAGTCAATGAAAACAGCAACAAAATGTGAGGTGATCAAGGTGCCAAACAGCATGAAACTATTTAAAATATTAACATAAAGAAAAGGGCAAAATATCCTGTAATACAGTCACCTAAAGTCTGCCCCCAGGACAGACACATTGGCAACATGCCAGGAGCCTGGGACTCAACCTAATGTGCATAAAATGGAGCAGATTGCAGTCTGTCAATGTTCACTGGCTTCATCTACTTAAAAAAAACAAAAAGTGACTGTAATGTTCCATCTTGATCCAACGAGGAGAGGTGGGCCATCACCATAGGAGTTTTGTAGTCTCTGAAGATCAAGTCTTCATATTAATAATGAGGGCAGCTTCCAGCCAATGTGTAGAACACTTTTACATGTTCACTTTGGGCACCATTTCCCTTGGACCTCACTAATAATCAAGATAGCGGTTCCTTATATGTGTACATTAGTTAATGATCATTTGCAAAGAGATCCTGTGAAGTTACAGTTTACATCAGCATGCTACCCAAAGAATTCCACATGACAAACATCAATTGAACAAATAAAGCAACAAGCGTTGGCTGTAAATTGCAGTAGCAATTTACAGAAAGTGTGACTCGTATCTTTGGCTTATATATAGGATACTAAGTATCAACAAAAATAAGTATTGTACTAATTAGACTTTATAGTACTTTGAAACCAGCACTAAGCTCAATTATTTTATATCACAGCAATATATAGCTGTTTCTCAACTGCACTTTCTCGGATATATTCACATTTATAGAACTGCAGTCACATTGCCATGAATAGGAGCCTGAATTACTGATACAATTCAACTATAGTGTACTAGTATTGACATCCTAATTATACATACTAACATACACAATTAAGTACAGTTCACTGTTTATGAAAAGGCTGATGCACACTGAAGAATTTGGTGACATCAGTCAGAGCCCTCCAGTTTAGCATTATATATAATGCCCTGTTTTTAAGCACTTTAGACCAAATTTTTAAAAGTGATTAATTATTTTGGGTGCCAAATGTAACACACCTCAGAGAAACCTGAATTTCAGAAGGTGGGTGCTTCAGCACTTTCTGAAAGTCAGGCTCAATTGAGGTATATTAAGTTGGGCACCCACAAAATTGAGGCATACAAAATCATCAGCCATTTCTGAAAACCTTGGCCTTAATTTCCCCCACCTCTGCCTCTCTCCCCCTCCCCCCCCCCGCTTTAAAAGAGGAAGCAGAGGTTAGTGGCAAAAGCTTAGAAATGGAAGTCAGGAGATCTGAGTTCACATTCCCAGTTCTGCTGTCACTCAGCTTCTGTTAAAATGGCTACATCTTGAACAATGTGTTACCAATTTTTATTTTTTAATTTTAAAAAATCACAGCTTTGGAAGAAGTATTCTAACAGGCCCACTTTTGCTTTTAAAGCTGCCCTGAAAGACTTCACAACCATACATAATAAAATCTTGTGTACAGTTACGATGGGAACGCTTATGCTCTTCCCATACTGAATGGCACCATGCCATAAATGTATAGACTGTATGCACTATAGTCTCATGCATTACAGTCTCCAATGTCTTTGGTGTATGATACTGTAAGCAATACATTTATATCCTCTTTATGACACCATACATCTTTCTGCTTCTTCTCCCCCAAATGGAATTTTTTTATAAGATAATTTTTCATGTCACACACTTTAAAACATATTTCAGTCACTTGCCTCACTATGGTTCCAGCAGTTGGGTCACTTTAGTCCATGATTAATTATCACTCTGGGATGAGGCTGATGGTGTTTTACAGCCCCCAAGTCACCTTTTAGCAAATTCCAACCCAGTGTTTCTTTCTCAGCAGGCCTCATTGCCATGGAGATCCCATTACACCCAACATAAGTTCAGCTCTCTATGGTAGTTCAGTCAGATTGCACTGAATACTTAGAACTTAAAGAATTTGAGAATAAATGTCCTGTGCCAGCAAGTTTAAAAATTCACCAGATTGCTACCTAATCTGCATATCCTTGGTAAGGAAAACACAGCCAATCTATTTGGAGGAGAGAGAGAAAAATTCATTTGCATCCAGTACTAAATGATTACTTTCAAACTTTTATTGGACCAACTTCTGTTGAGGAGAGAAGTTGGTCCAATAAACGTTACTACCTCACCCACCTTGTCTCTCTAATATCCTGGGACCGACAGAGCTACAAAAATACTGCATACTTTAAAACTGTCACATAAGTATTGGTCTGCAGTAACATATATGAAACATATGTATCCATATCATTTTAAGCAATTCTAACTTTTTTTCTGGAATATCAGCTTGTTGATGTGGTCTTTAAATTAAGTCATTTAGTAGTGTTGTACTTGAAAATTAAATGTTTAGCTTGGATACTTCTGATGGTAACTTGACAGATCATGCAAGAACTTTTGACTAATGGCTCTGCCAGGTTACACTAAAACTTGGCAGGAACTGGCAGGATGTGAAATATTTTCTAGTAAGCAAGAGAAAATAGGAAGTCTTCATGGCATCTAGTTAAAGCAGCTATTCAGTGTGGACTGGTTGCAAACCAATGTACTAAAACAAAGCAAACCTCAATAAAAATTAAACTAAATAAAAATAATGCACAGGAACTAACTGTGTACTCAATTTCTAAAAAGTAGATGAGAGGATTTTCACAGAAGTTAAAAACAAACAAAAACTCCTCAGATGATTTTCCACTCAAGAGAGTTTCACATGTTCTTCCAGTAAACACCTCCTTCCAGGGCAACAAACAGTACCTCAACTGGTTAGCAGATCACAGCTCATATTTAACATTCCATATTCATACCATTGCATTAAACAAGTATTTGTACATAAATGCTCCGCAACGCTGTTTTTAAGACGTTCCAAACAAGTATTACCCGCCCCCCCCCCGAGAGTTTGGATTTTTTTGCAGAGACAGTATGATGATTAACTGTCAAATGTATTTGTTTCCTCCGGCATATTCCTCCAGTTTGCGACCCTGCCTGAGGTTAGTGGGAAGAGAATTTTGCATGAATCGATGTAGGGTTATTTGTGTTGTGAGCCATCATTTAACAGCTCCTTACACGGGTATAAAGGTTTCTCCAGCTACACACCTCCCCTCCTTACCTGCAGGGTCTGCTCCGTGCTGGGGGAAGGAAAAGGTGGAGGTGGCAGTGTTATGTCTACTGCCCGGAGAAAGGGGTGGCATTGCCTTGAGAACTTGGGGGATCCCCCCACATGCCAGAGGTAGGGTGCGATGCCCCAGAGCCAGGCTGCGGACCTGGGGTCTCTACCCGGTGCCCCGGAGGCGGTGGGGCAATGTCCCAGGCCGGTACTTACTGGCTCTCCGGGGGCTGAGCCCCGCACAGGCTGCAGAGGGACAAGAGAATCCACCAGGCGCAGCCGGGCTCCTTGGGGGGCATGGCGCTCCGGGGAGCGGCTCCTTTCCCCAGGGCAGCTGGCTCCGGAGCCCCAGGCCACGGCGCGCTCCCTGCAGCCCGAGCCCGGCCGGGCAGGAGCCCTTTGTTCCGGCGAGTGCAGCCTCAGCTCCCGGCTCCCGGTCTTGGCTCCCCGGTGCCTCTGGCTGCCGCCCCCTGGCTCCCCCCGCCGCGTCCCCGCCCCCGGGCCGCCCCTCCTGGCCCCGGTGCCCGCTCGGCTCCGGCCCCGGCTCTTTGTCTGCGGCTCCCCGCCCGCTACTGACAGCATGGACCGGGGGAGGGGGCTGGGACCCCCGCGCCTCCCCCTCCCAGCCCCTGGGGCATGAGCATCTCGTCCCCGCCCTGCCCCGGGGCGGCCTCCCCATCTCACACGCAGCCCCCCGGGCAGGAGCCGGCCTCTCCCCGCACCCGGGCTGCGAACCACCCCGCTCCGGTCCCCTCAGCCAGCGGCACGGACCCCACACATCAGGGAGTCTCTCTCCCGCCAAAGCCCCGTGCCCTCAGGGGTAGCCCGCTCCCGCGCCGCCAGGGCACTGTCCCCTGCACTCCCCATGCCGGAGTCCTGGCCCTGTCATCCCTCCCGCTGACCCCCAGATCCTCCCCACAGTCACCCCCTTTAGCTGTGCCCTCTCACCCCCAGCCCTGACCCTGCCACCCCCTCAGCTCTAGAGCCCTCACCCCTCCCGCCCCAGTCACCCCGCCTCACCTCAGCCCTGGCCCCTCAGCTCTAGAGCCCTCACCCCTCCCGCCCCAGTCACCCCGCCTCACCTCAGCCCTGGCCCCTCAGCTCTAGAGCCCTCACCCCTCCCGCCCCAGTCACCCCGCCTCACCTCAGCCCTGGCCCCTCAGCTCTAGAGCCCTCACCCCTCCCGCCCCAGTCACCCCGCCTCACCTCAGCCCTGGCCCCTCAGCTCTAGAGCCCTCACCCCTCCCGCCCCAGTCACCCCGCCTCACCTCAGCCCTGGCCCCTCAGCTCTAGAGCCCTCACCCCTCCCGCCCCAGTCACCCCGCCTCACCTCAGCCCTGGCCCCTCAGCTCTAGAGCCCTCACCCCTCCCGCCCCAGTCACCCCGCCTCACCTCAGCCCTGGCCCCTCAGCTCTAGAGCCCTCACCCCTCCCGCCCCAGTCACCCCGCCTCACCTCAGCCCTGGCCCCTCAGCTCTAGAGCCCTCACCCCTCCCGCCCCAGTCACCCCGCCTCACCTCAGCCCTGGCCCCTCAGCTCTAGAGCCCTCACCCCTCCCGCCCCAGTCACCCCTCCACACCTCAGCCCTGGCCCCTCAGCTCTAGAGCCCTCACCCCTCCCGCCCCAGTCACCCCGCCTCACCTCAGCCCTGGCCCCTCAGCTCTAGAGCCCTCACCCCTCCCGCCCCAGTCACCCCGCCTCACCTCAGCCCTGGCCCCTCAGCTCTAGAGCCCTCACCCCTCCCGCCCCAGTCACCCCGCCTCACCTCAGCCCTGGCCCCTCAGCTCTAGAGCCCTCACCCCTCCCGCCCCAGTCACCCCGCCTCACCTCAGCCCTGGCCCCTCAGCTCTAGAGCCCTCACCCCTCCCGCCCCAGTCACCCCGCCTCACCTCAGCCCTGGCCCCTCAGCTCTAGAGCCCTCACCCCTCCCGCCCCAGTCACCCCTCCACACCTCAGCCCTGGCCCCTCAGCTCTAGAGCCCTCACCCCTCCCGCCCCAGTCACCCCGCCTCACCTCAGCCCTGGCCCCTCAGCTCTAGAGCCCTCACCCCTCCCGCCCCAGTCACCCCGCCTCACCTCAGCCCTGGCCCCTCAGCTCTAGAGCCCTCACCCCTCCCGCCCCAGTCACCCCGCCTCACCTCAGCCCTGGCCCCTCAGCTCTAGAGCCCTCACCCCTCCCGCCCCAGTCACCCCGCCTCACCTCAGCCCTGGCCCCTCAGCTCTAGAGCCCTCACCCCTCCCGCCCCAGTCACCCCGCCTCACCTCAGCCCTGGCCCCTCAGCTCTAGAGCCCTCACCCCTCCCGCCCCAGTCACCCCTCCACACCTCAGCCCTGGCCCCTCAGCTCTAGAGCCCTCACCCCTCCCGCCCCAGTCATCCCGCCTCACCTCAGCCCTGGCCCCTCAGCTCTAGAGCCCTCACCCCTCCCGCCCCAGTCACCCCGCCTCACCTCAGCCCTGGCCCCTCAGCTCTAGAGCCCTCACCCCTCCCGCCCCAGTCACCCCGCCTCACCTCAGCCCTGGCCCCTCAGCTCTAGAGCCCTCACCCCTCCCGCCCCAGTCACCCCGCCTCACCTCAGCCCTGGCCCCTCAGCTCTAGAGCCCTCACCCCTCCCGCCCCAGTCACCCCTCCACACCTCAGCCCTGGCCCCTCAGCTCTAGAGCCCTCACCCCTCCCGCCCCAGTCACCCCGCCTCACCTCAGCCCTGGCCCCTCAGCTCTAGAGCCCTCACCCCTCCCGCCCCAGTCACCCCGCCTCACCTCAGCCCTGGCCCCTCAGCTCTAGAGCCCTCACCCCTCCCGCCCCAGTCACCCCGCCTCACCTCAGCCCTGGCCCCTCAGCTCTAGAGCCCTCACCCCTCCCGCCCCAGTCACCCCTCCACACCTCAGCCCTGGCCCCTCAGCTCTAGAGCCCTCACCCCTCCCGCCCCAGTCATCCCGCCTCACCTCAGCCCTGGCCCCTCAGCTCTAGAGCCCTCACCCCTCCCGCCCCAGTCACCCCGCCTCACCTCAGCCCTGGCCCCTCAGCTCTAGAGCCCTCACCCCTCCCGCCCCAGTCACCCCGCCTCACCTCAGCCCTGGCCCCTCAGCTCTAGAGCCCTCACCCCTCCCGCCCCAGTCACCCCGCCTCACCTCAGCCCTGGCCCCTCAGCTCTAGAGCCCTCACCCCTCCCGCCCCAGTCACCCCTCCACACCTCAGCCCTGGCCCCTCAGCTCTAGAGCCCTCACCCCTCCCGCCCCAGTCACCCCGCCTCACCTCAGCCCTGGCCCCTCAGCTCTAGAGCCCTCACCCCTCCCGCCCCAGTCACCCCGCCTCACCTCAGCCCTGGCCCCTCAGCTCTAGAGCCCTCACCCCTCCCGCCCCAGTCACCCCGCCTCACCTCAGCCCTGGCCCCTCAGCTCTAGAGCCCTCACCCCTCCCGCCCCAGTCACCCCTCCACACCTCAGCCCTGGCCCCTCAGCTCTAGAGCCCTCACCCCTCCCGCCCCAGTCATCCCGCCTCACCTCAGCCCTGGCCCCTCAGCTCTAGAGCCCTCACCCCTCCCGCCCCAGTCACCCCGCCTCACCTCAGCCCTGGCCCCTCAGCTCTAGAGCCCTCACCCCTCCCGCCCCAGTCACCCCGCCTCACCTCAGCCCTGGCCCCTCAGCTCTAGAGCCCTCACCCCTCCCGCCCCAGTCACCCCGCCTCACCTCAGCCCTGGCCCCTCAGCTCTAGAGCCCTCACCCCTCCCGCCCCAGTCACCCCTCCACACCTCAGCCCTGGCCCCTCAGCTCTAGAGCCCTCACCCCTCCCGCCCCAGTCACCCCGCCTCACCTCAGCCCTGGCCCCTCAGCTCTAGAGCCCTCACCCCTCCCGCCCCAGTCACCCCGCCTCACCTCAGCCCTGGCCCCTCAGCTCTAGAGCCCTCACCCCTCCCGCCCCAGTCACCCCGCCTCACCTCAGCCCTGGCCCCTCAGCTCTAGAGCCCTCACCCCTCCCGCCCCAGTCACCCCTCCACACCTCAGCCCTGGCCCCTCAGCTCTAGAGCCCTCACCCCTCCCGCCCCAGTCATCCCGCCTCACCTCAGCCCTGGCCCCTCAGCTCTAGAGCCCTCACCCCTCCCGCCCCAGTCACCCCGCCTCACCTCAGCCCTGGCCCCTCAGCTCTAGAGCCCTCACCCCTCCCGCCCCAGTCACCCCGCCTCACCTCAGCCCTGGCCCCTCAGCTCTAGAGCCCTCACCCCTCCCGCCCCAGTCACCCCGCCTCACCTCAGCCCTGGCCCCTCAGCTCTAGAGCCCTCACCCCTCCCGCCCCAGTCACCCCTCCACACCTCAGCCCTGGCCCCTCAGCTCTAGAGCCCTCACCCCTCCCGCCCCAGTCACCCCGCCTCACCTCAGCCCTGGCCCCTCAGCTCTAGAGCCCTCACCCCTCCCGCCCCAGTCACCCCGCCTCACCTCAGCCCTGGCCCCTCAGCTCTAGAGCCCTCACCCCTCCCGCCCCAGTCACCCCTCCACACCTCAGCCCTGGCCCCTCAGCTCTAGAGCCCTCACCCCTCCCGCCCCAGTCACCCCTCCACACCTCAGCCCTGGCCCCTCAGCTCTAGAGCCCTCACCCCTCCCGCCCCAGTCACCCCGCCTCACCTCAGCCCTGGCCCCTCAGCTCTAGAGCCCTCACCCCTCCCGCCCCAGTCACCCCGCCTCACCTCAGCCCTGGCCCCTCAGCTCTAGAGCCCTCACCCCTCCCGCCCCAGTCACCCCTCCACACCTCAGCCCTGGCCCCTCAGCTCTAGAGCCCTCACCCCTACCGTCCCAGTCACCCCGCCTCACCTCAGCCCTGGCCCCTCAGCTCTAGAGCCCTCACCCCCCCCCGCCCCAGTCACCCCGCCTCACCTCAGCCCTGGCCCCTCAGCTCTAGAGCCCTCACCCCTCCCGCCCCAGTCACCCCGCCTCACCTCAGCCCTGGCCCCTCAGCTCTAGAGCCCTCACCCCTCCCGCCCCAGTCACCCCGCCTCACCTCAGCCCTGGCCCCTCAGCTCTAGAGCCCTCACCCCTCCCGCCCCAGTCACCCCGCCTCACCTCAGCCCTGGCCCCTCAGCTCTAGAGCCCTCACCCCTCCCGCCCCAGTCACCCCGCCTCACCTCAGCCCTGGCCCCTCAGCTCTAGAGCCCTCACCCCTCCCGCCCCAGTCACCCCGCCTCACCTCAGCCCTGGCCCCTCAGCTCTAGAGCCCTCACCCCTCCCGCCCCAGTCACCCCGCCTCACCTCAGCCCTGGCCCCTCAGCTCTAGAGCCCTCACCCCTCCCGCCCCAGTCACCCCGCCTCACCTCAGCCCTGGCCCCTCAGCTCTAGAGCCCTCACCCCTCCCGCCCCAGTCACCCCTCCACACCTCAGCCCTGGCCCCTCAGCTCTAGAGCCCTCACCCCTCCCGCCCCAGTCACCCCGCCTCACCTCAGCCCTGGCCCCTCAGCTCTAGAGCCCTCACCCCTCCCGCCCCAGTCACCCCTCCACACCTCAGCCCTGGCCCCTCAGCTCTAGAGCCCTCACCCCTCCCGCCCCAGTCACCCCGCCTCACCTCAGCCCTGGCCCCTCAGCTCTAGAGCCCTCACCCCTCCCGCCCCAGTCACCCCGCCTCACCTCAGCCCTGGCCCCTCAGCTCTAGAGCCCTCACCCCTCCCGCCCCAGTCACCCCGCCTCACCTCAGCCCTGGCCCCTCAGCTCTAGAGCCCTCACCCCTCCCGCCCCAGTCACCCCGCCTCACCTCAGCCCTGGCCCCTCAGCTCTAGAGCCCTCACCCCTCCCGCCCCAGTCATCCCTCCACACCTCAGCCCTGGCCCCTCAGCTCTAGAGCCCTCACCCCTCCCGCCCCAGTCACCCCGCTTCACCTCAGCCCTGGCCCCTCAGCTCTAGAGCCCTCACCCCTCCCGCCCCAGTCACCCCGCCTCACCTCAGCCCTGGCCCCTCAGCTCTAGAGCCCTCACCCCTCCCGTCCCAGTCACCTCTCCACACCTCAGCCCTGGCCCCTCAGCTCTAGAGCCCTCACCCCTCCCACCCCAGTCACCCCGCCTCACCTCAGCCCTGGCCCCTCAGCTCTAGAGCCCTCACCCCTCCCGCCCCAGTCACCCCGCCTCACCTCAGCCCTGGCCCCTCAGCTCTAGAGCCCTCACCCCTCCCGCCCCAGTCATCCCTCCACACCTCAGCCCTGGCCCCTCAGCTCTAGAGCCCTCACCCCTCCCGCCCCAGTCACCCCGCTTCACCTCAGCCCTGGCCCCTCAGCTCTAGAGCCCTCACCCCTCCCGCCCCAGTCACCCCGCCTCACCTCAGCCCTGGCCCCTCAGCTCTAGAGCCCTCACCCCTCCCGCCCCAGTCACCCCGCCTCACCTCAGCCCTGGCCCCTCAGCTCTAGAGCCCTCACCCCTCCCGCCCCAGTCATCCCTCCACACCTCAGCCCTGGCCCCTCAGCTCTAGAGCCCTCACCCCTCCCGCCCCAGTCACCTCTCCACACCTCAGCCCTGGCCCCTCAGCTCTAGAGCCCTCACCCCTCCCGCCCCAGTCACCCCGCCTCACCTCAGCCCTGGCCCCTCAGCTCTAGAGCCCTCACCCCTCCCGCCCCAGTCACCCCGCCTCACCTCAGCCCTGGCCCCTCAGCTCTAGAGCCCTCACCCCTCCCGCCCCAGTCACCCCGCCTCACCTCAGCCCTGGCCCCTCAGCTCTAGAGCCCTCACCCCTCCCGCCCCAGTCACCCCTCCACACCTCAGCCCTGGCCCCTCAGCTCTAGAGCCCTCACCCCTCCCGCCCCAGTCACCCCGCCTCACCTCAGCCCTGGCCCCTCAGCTCTAGAGCCCTCACCCCTCCCGCCCCAGTCATCCCTCCACACCTCAGCCCTGGCCCCTCAGCTCTAGAGCCCTCACCCCTCCCGCCCCAGTCACCCCGCCTCACCTCAGCCCTGGCCCCTCAGCTCTAGAGCCCTCACCCCTCCCGCCCCAGTCACCCCGCTTCACCTCAGCCCTGGCCCCTCAGCTCTAGAGCCCTCACCCCTCCCGCCCCAGTCACCCCGCCTCACCTCAGCCCTGGCCCCTCAGCTCTAGAGCCCTCACCCCTCCCGCCCCAGTCACCCCGCCTCACCTCAGCCCTGGCCCCTCAGCTCTAGAGCCCTCACCCCTCCCGCCCCAGTCATCCCTCCACACCTCAGCCCTGGCCCCTCAGCTCTAGAGCCCTCACCCCTCCCGCCCCAGTCACCTCTCCACACCTCAGCCCTGGCCCCTCAGCTCTAGAGCCCTCACCCCTCCCGCCCCAGTCATCCCTCCACACCTCAGCCCTGGCCCCTCAGCTCTAGAGCCCTCACCCCTACCGTCCCAGTCACCCCTCCACACCTCAGCCCTGGCCCCTCAGCTCTAGAGCCCTCACCCCTCCCGCCCCAGTCACCCCGCCTCACCTCAGCCCTGGCCCCTCAGCTCTAGAGCCCTCACCCCTCCCGCCCCAGTCACCCCGCTTCACCTCAGCCCTGGCCCCTCAGCTCTAGAGCCCTCACCCCTCCCGTCCCAGTCACCTCTCCACACCTCAGCCCTGGCCCCTCAGCTCTAGAGCCCTCACCCCTCCCGCCCCAGTCACCCCGCCTCACCTCAGCCCTGTCCCCTCAGCTCTAGAGCCCTCACCCCTCCCGCCCCAGTCACCCCGCCTCACCTCAGCCCTGGCCCCTCAGCTCTAGAGCCCTCACCCCTCCCGCCCCAGTCACCCCGCCTCACCTCAGCCCTGGCCCCTCAGCTCTAGAGCCCTCACCCCTCCCGCCCCAGTCATCCCTCCACACCTCAGCCCTGGCCCCTCAGCTCTAGAGCCCTCACCCCTCCCGCCCCAGTCACCCCGCTTCACCTCAGCCCTGGCCCCTCAGCTCTAGAGCCCTCACCCCTCCCGCCCCAGTCACCCCGCCTCACCTCAGCCCTGGCCCCTCAGCTCTAGAGCCCTCACCCCTCCCGTCCCAGTCACCTCTCCACACCTCAGCCCTGGCCCCTCAGCTCTAGAGCCCTCACCCCTCCCACCCCAGTCACCCCGCCTCACCTCAGCCCTGGCCCCTCAGCTCTAGAGCCCTCACCCCTCCCGCCCCAGTCACCCCGCCTCACCTCAGCCCTGGCCCCTCAGCTCTAGAGCCCTCACCCCTCCCGCCCCAGTCATCCCTCCACACCTCAGCCCTGGCCCCTCAGCTCTAGAGCCCTCACCCCTCCCGCCCCAGTCACCCCGCTTCACCTCAGCCCTGGCCCCTCAGCTCTAGAGCCCTCACCCCTCCCGCCCCAGTCACCCCGCCTCACCTCAGCCCTGGCCCCTCAGCTCTAGAGCCCTCACCCCTCCCGCCCCAGTCACCCCGCCTCACCTCAGCCCTGGCCCCTCAGCTCTAGAGCCCTCACCCCTCCCGCCCCAGTCATCCCTCCACACCTCAGCCCTGGCCCCTCAGCTCTAGAGCCCTCACCCCTCCCGCCCCAGTCACCTCTCCACACCTCAGCCCTGGCCCCTCAGCTCTAGAGCCCTCACCCCTCCCGCCCCAGTCACCCCGCCTCACCTCAGCCCTGGCCCCTCAGCTCTAGAGCCCTCACCCCTCCCGCCCCAGTCACCCCGCCTCACCTCAGCCCTGGCCCCTCAGCTCTAGAGCCCTCACCCCTCCCGCCCCAGTCACCCCGCCTCACCTCAGCCCTGGCCCCTCAGCTCTAGAGCCCTCACCCCTCCCGCCCCAGTCACCCCTCCACACCTCAGCCCTGGCCCCTCAGCTCTAGAGCCCTCACCCCTCCCGCCCCAGTCACCCCGCCTCACCTCAGCCCTGGCCCCTCAGCTCTAGAGCCCTCACCCCTCCCGCCCCAGTCACCCCGCCTCACCTCAGCCCTGGCCCCTCAGCTCTAGAGCCCTCACCCCTCCCGCCCCAGTCACCCCGCCTCACCTCAGCCCTGGCCCCTCAGCTCTAGAGCCCTCACCCCTCCCGCCCCAGTCACCCCGCCTCACCTCAGCCCTGGCCCCTCAGCTCTAGAGCCCTCACCCCTCCCGCCCCAGTCACCTCTCCACACCTCAGCCCTGGCCCCTCAGCTCTAGAGCCCTCACCCCTCCCGCCCCAGTCACCCCTCCACACCTCAGCCCTGGCCCCTCAGCTCTAGAGCCCTCACCCCTCCCGCCCCAGTCACCCCGCCTCACCTCATCCCTGGCCCCTCAGCTCTAGAGCCCTCACCCCTCCCGCCCCAGTCACCCCTCCACACCTCAGCCCTGGCCCCTCAGCTCTAGAGCCCTCACCCCTCCCGCCCCAGTCACCCCTCCACACCTCAGCCCTGGCCCCTCAGCTCTAGAGCCCTCACCCCTCCCGCCCCAGTCACCCCTCCACACCTCAGCCCTGGCCCCTCAGCTCTAGAGCCCTCACCCCTCCCGCCCCAGTCACCCCGCCTCACCTCAGCCCTGGCCCCTCAGCTCTAGAGCCCTCACCCCTCCCGCCCCAGTCACCCCTCCACACCTCAGCCCTGGCCCCTCAGCTCTAGAGCCCTCACCCCTCCCGCCCCAGTCACCCCGCCTCACCTCAGCCCTGGCCCCTCAGCTCTAGAGCCCTCACCCCTCCCGCCCCAGTCACCCCGCCTCACCTCAGCCCTGGCCCCTCAGCTCTAGAGCCCTCACCCCTCCCGCCCCAGTCACCACTCCACACCTCAGCCCTGGCCCCTCAGCTCTAGAGCCCTCACCCGTCACCCCCTCACCCCTCCCGCCCCAGTCACCCCGCCTCACCTCAGCCCTGACCCCCAGGTGTGCTCTCAGCCCTCACCCCCACCTCACCGCACTCCTCACCTCAGCCCTCAGCCCTCACCTCTTCCGCCCCAGTCACCCCTTCACTCCTCATCCCTGGCTTTAGAGCTCTCACCTCTTCCGCCCCAATCACCCCACCTCACCTCAGCCCTGACCCCTCAGCTTTAGAGCCCTCACCCGTCACCCCCTCAGTTCTCCCGCCCCAGACACCCCGCCTCACCTCAGCCCTGACCCCTAGGTGTGCTCTCAGCCCTCACCTCCACCTCACCTCAGCCCTCACCTCTCCCACCCCAGTCACCTGTCCACAGCTCAGCCCTGGCCCCTCAGCTTTAGAGCCCTCACCCGTCACCCCCTCAGCTCTCCCGCCCCAGTCACACCCTCCTCACCTCAGCCCTGACCCCCAGGTGTGCTCTCAGCCCTCACCCCCACCTCACTGCACTCCTCAGCTCAGCACTAGAACCCTCACCTCAGCCCTGACCCCTCAGCTCTAGGACCCTCACCCCCAGTCACCCCGCCTCACCTCAGCCCTGACCCTCAGGTTTAGAGCCCTCACCCCTCACCTCTTCCGCCCCAGTCACCCTTCTACACCTTAGCCCCGACCCCTCAGGTTTAGAGTCCTGACCCCTCACGTCTCCCACCCCAGTCACCCCCTCCACACCTCAGCCCTGACCCCTCACCTCTCCCACCCCACTCACTCCACCTCACCTCAGCCCTGACCCTCAGGTGTGCTCTCAGCCCTCACCCCCACCTCACTGCACTCCTTACCTCAGCTCTAGAACCCTCACCTCAGCCCTGACCCCCTCAGCTCTAGAATCTTCACCCCCAGTCACCCCACCTCATCTCAGTCCTCACCCCCAGCCATCCCCCTAGGTTCCAGATCCTTCATTCCCCAGTCACCCTGGCTCACCTGAGCCCTGAACCCCAGCCCTCTGGCCTCAGCACTGACCCTTCAGCTGTAGCACCCTCCCCACAGTCATCCCTATCTCACCTATGCCCTGATCCCCAGCCATAGTCTCAGCACTGACCCCTCAGGTCTAGCACCCTCACCCCCAGTACCCCTGCCTCACTTAAGCCCTGACCCCTAGTTGTACTCTCAGCACTGACCCCCCCACCCCCAGTCAGTCCCTTATCCCTACAGTAAGAACCCCTGTATCTGCTAAATTCCTTGAACCCTCACACACACCACCAAGAGCCCCGACCCCCAGGTACCACCCTCCCACTCACTGGAACTCATCCAACCTGTGACGTCACCTCTCCTCCCTTAACATTGTCCCACAACTGAAGGGAGTGCCTGGGTCACTAGGAGAATGTGAGCTGCCCTGACCCCTTAGGGCTGGCTGCCATCCCATCTCTTTGCCTGTCAGTATGTCAGGGTGTCACAAACACACTGCAAGAACTGCCAAAACTCCCATCCTCTCAGACCACCTGAAGCTCATCAAACCCAAGGCAAGGTCACAGCGCAAATAGCTTCTCTCCCTTCATTATCTACATCTTGAAACTGACACTGTGCTTGGAGAGGTCTCATTAAGCATTGTTATAGAGGAACAACCAGATTAAAGAGCTGTTACCTGATTCACAGACCAGTGTCAGGATTGTTGCTATTTGATTTTTCTCCATCCCTAGGCCCTAAACCTAATCTATCCATCTCCATCCCTAGATCCTAGCCAGTAGCTAAAGTAGATTGAGACAGGAGGGGGAGCTCTCGCTGCACCTACCATGGAGGAAAGGGAGCTGTGTGGGAGCACTGTTTAGCAAAGCAGGGAGAAGCTGGGGAACTCCTATCTCAGCAGAGGAGGGAGTGCCATACTTCTCCCACAACTGTTTCTTTGTTTAATTCTTGATTCTAGACTATCCTATCTCGATCCATCCCTGGATCCTAGTATATCTCTGTCTCTACCTAATCCATCTCTGTTTGTATTTACTGTTAATCACTAGGAGATGCTCACATTGTCTATACCAGGGGTAGGCAACCTATGGCACGGGTGCCAAAGGCGGCACGCGAGCTGATTTTCAGTGGCACTCACACTGCCTGGGTCCCGGCCACCGGTCTGGGGGGCTTTCCATTTTAATTTAATTTTTAAGTGAAGCTTCTTAAACATTTTAAAAATCTTATTTACTTTACATACAACAACAGTTTATTTATATATTAAAGACTTATAGAAAGAGACCTTCTAAAAACGTTAAAATGTATTTCTGGCACGAGAAACCTTAAATTAGAGTGAATAAATGAAGATTCGGCACACCACTTCTGAAAGGTTGCCGACCCCTGGTCTATACTTACTCAGTGTCACTAGGTAAGCTCTTTGGGTCAGGGACTGGTTTTTATGTATGGTATCAGAGCACACTGTCTCCTCCAAAAACACAAACTAATACAATATTACTAATTTTTTTAAAAATAGAAGTTGTAAACACTAGATATTCCTCCAGCTCTTGTTAACAACAGGGAGAGGAAAGAACAGAGCATCCATATCCAAGACACTTGTGGTATTTCAGGATCATAAAATAAATGCCCTGGTCCCCTGTAAACACTGGAAGGAAATGAGTGCTCCAGTCCACAGAAAAGGACCTAATGAAGTCGGGATTAGTTTGGCTAGAGGCAGTCTCCATAAAACTATGCCTTCCAGGGCAAATCACTTCAAGGCAGCATGTGCAAAATGCATCAATCCCAAGAGAAAATGAATATACAGCACAAGGGGTGTAGGATTGGTTTCCAAGATATTAATAGACTGGAAGACTCCTGGAGCCAGGTGCATGGAGTTTACTTGGCACCCAAATGTGTAAGAGGAGAGGCTATTTTCCCTTCCAGTTTTCATGGTGACAGGCTATTTTCCCTTCCAGTTTTCACGGTGACAGTTGCTGTGTTCCAGAGTAAATTGATTGAGAATGGATAATATCACAGTTTAATAAGGATTTTAGCACTGTCTTTCCTAATGTTGACTACCCTGTTCATAAATTGAAGAGGGAGAATGCAGAGAAGATGCCAGGGTTTCTTTAGCTGTCATTTTTCATTGTGACCTTGTGGTCTTGCCATGTCTGTAGGGAAGGGAGACAGGGAGGGAATGCTGCCTTGTGCTATATTGTGGGTCTGGGATGCAGCTCAGTGCTCAGGACCACAAAGGGTATAAAAGGAGGCAAGTCAGAGCAGGAAGAGAATCCCAAAGTCTAGTGTGAGATCACTCATCAGAGTGAAAGGATTTGGCCTTGGCCAGAAGAGTTCCCATTGAAAGGACTGCAGAAGCAGCATATTTCCCCCTCAGAAAAACTAGCTCAACAGCAACATCTCTAGTCAATGTAGGAGTTGTGCTGACGGGGCCCTATGCAGCCTTTTTCTGCCAAAAGCATAGTAGTCACAACACATGGTGGAGTTCAGACTTCTAGATCACTTCGCTATACCCATCCAGGAATAAATTAATCCCCACTAATTCATTTTTTGCATTTGGAATAAGTTATTTTCAAGTACCATAAAGTCACTTTGAGGAATTAGTGACTAGGAATCAGTAAAAATGGGAAATTCTGTAAACTCCCATTTCTTCCTTGGTCATCCCAGTCATTTCAGTTCAGAATTCTTTCTTTCTGTAAATATCTGATATGGGCTCTATTATTTTATTTAGCTGAAAGGGCCCTTCTCATCCCAAACCCAGCTACAAATCAGAGCCACTTCCTTGCAAGCCCTGTTTGCCACATGATCTTGCAAATTGGAGTATTTGATTAAGCCTGACCTTTGCTAACTCCTAAAATGATTTTAGTCACCATAAATCTAAGGAGGAAGCCACAAGGTGAATCATTAGTGGGCCAGTGGCTTTTCTGCCACTCAGTCCACTCCCCAAAAATACAGTCATAAAAATATTGAAGAAAGCTATTCAACTATTTAAAGAACAGAACCTGAAGTTTCAGCATATTCCGTGTATGAATCATAGAATATTAGGGTTGGAAGAGACCTCAGGAGGTCATCTAGTCCAATCCCCTGCTCAAAGCAGGACCAACACCAACTAAATCATCCCAGCCAAGGCTTTGTCAAGCCAGGCCTTAAACACCTCTAAGGATGGAGATTCCACCACCTCCCCAGGTAACTCATTTCAGTGCTTCACCCCTCCCCCCCCAGTGAAATAGTGTTTCCTAATATCCAACCTAGACCTCCACCACTGCAACTTGAGACCATTGCTCCTTTTCTGTCATCTGCCACCACTGAGAACAGCCGAGCTCCATCCTCTTTGGAACCCCGCTTCGGGAGTTGAAAGCTGCTATGTATGGTGGGGGATGGTTACAGACTGATGTCTGGTTTAATCTCTGAGGGATGATCTACTAATTTTTAATTTTTAATATGACATTAATTGGTAAATTGTTTAATAAATTCACAGTATCCTCTATAACTGATGATACATATATTGCTAGATGTGGCTTCATTTTCCTGGTCACCCTACCCTACCTTTTATGATTTCCTTATGATTTGTGGCAAGGCATATTAAATCTAGAGGGGAAAAAAGACAGCAGATAAGGTAAATGTAAAGATTTAGAGCCACATTTATGAAGCACAGTTAAGAAAAGAGCTAGGCTGGTACTTAAAGAGCTGCAACATCCATCTCTTAAAAGCTCTTTTATGTGCCTTTATATCAGATAAAGCACCAAGCATCTTAACAAGCAATGATCTCTAAAATTAATGGGACTATGCACACTAGCAAGCACTAGGTTGGGTAGTAAGTATTTGTAGGATTGGGCCCTAAAGTTGTATTGTTTTCCGAGTAGTTCATTGTAGTTGCAAGGCAGAATGGTAGCAGCAAGGAACACACAGGAAATTCAGAAACTGCCATAATTTCCCATATTGAATTTCCTGAGAAAAATGCAAGGAACAGAAATTCTTCAGGGAATAGGGGCACCAACCTACATTATATTCCAATCTTCTGCAAATGGCTTTGTTGGGATGCATAGATTCAGCATTTTAAAATAATTGAGAATATTACTTTTCTAAAAAAAAAAGCAATACTCCATCATCTGTACACAGGAGCAAGTGCCTGGGAATCCCTCACTTGACTGTCCGAAGGAGATCCAGAGTCACAGATACACTCTAAGTCTCAGATACATAGTTCACCTTTGTTACATAAAATAAAGCAAAAATGGATATTTAAGCCCTTTCAATAAGTGGCCTATAACAGTGGAGTTGCTCACATTTCTCCTTCTATATTAATCTTCCAAGACCCCTGTCTCTTCCCTCAAAGTCCCTACAATGTCAGGGATTCCATTTTTCAAACAAGACCCAGTAGCACACACATTGTGTGTCTGAGATACTGGCTCTCTGGAATGGGTTGGCTCCATTTTGAGGACAGAACAGTGATATGAAAATTACTTGGCAGAGGTCTCAGAGGGAATCCCAACAGGTGATTGCCAGGAACATCAACTTAAGGAGATTTTCAAAATATTTTATTGTGAAAAATAGAAGGTACTCATCATTAAAACTCTTCTACTGAACTTTAGGGCCCCAAAACTGAATTGTACGTTAAATTAACTAAAAAAAGAGTGTGATTGACTGCTGGGCAGCATATCTCAGAAAGTATTAGTGCCCAATTCCTGTCACCATTATGCTAAGTAATTGGCTTTCATGTGACTAATCACAGAGTAAGGTACTATTCAATGTAGTAAGAATGTCAGTATCACACTCTCGGTGCTGAGTGTGCGGTCTACAGGAATTGCTTACAGCCTAGGGAAAAAAATAATCAGGAATTCTTCTAGCAATAGTTCAGATGTGGGACAATGTCCCATGGCAGCTTTCATCTTATAAACAGCTTTTCCATGTAAGGTGAATCCATTTTGCTTGTGGTCCTTGCCACTTGGGCACATGTGCTCCCCTCTTGTTCATCTCATTGTTCACACATCTTCACATAACAAAACACCAGCATGAGAGCTGCCAGAGCGCTGTGTTGTTTGCATGAAAGCCAATACATGCAGGGAAGAATGATGTCAGAAAAGGCCTCCGAGTACATCTTCCCTCTACTTGTACAAGGGAAGTCATTCTCTTCTGACTTCTACCATGTCATAAATGTATGACCATAGACCAGGGGTGGCCAAACTTACTGACCCTCTGAGCCGCATATGACAATCTTCAGACGTTCAAGAGCCGGGGTGCGCCTGCCGGGGCTCCAGCCCCACGGGAGGTGCTTGCCAGGGCTCAGGGCTTTAGCCCTGCTCCTGCTGAAGCCCTGAGACCCTCCTCCCCACTGGGCAGAAGCCCCTACCCCACCACCCTGCTGCAAAGTAGAGGTCTTCAGTTCTCCCCCCTACTCCCCAGTCTGATAGGTGGAGAATGGGCAGGGGCTCCGCGAACCATACTTTAATGGTAAAAGAGCCACCACCCCTGCCATAGACTAACATTACTGTTACTTTTTAGCGTGATACTAGTATTGTTTGGCATTGTCTAGTCATTTTCCTGGGTAGAATTAAATCAACACACACCAATCAAATGTCAAATAACTAATTTAAAATGTGAACTTTTCTATTAATTTCTAGTCAATGCACTAATTTTACCTTTCTCTCAACTGAATGCATTTGTGGCATGTATGGTCTTAGTCAAATCACTTGGATCAACTTTACTTAGCAGAGGTTGCATTTTAAGCAGTTTTAACTTATCCTTGCTATATAAACATGCATATTTTGGGACATAATTTGGCCTTAGTTTCAAACTAAGCCATGAATGAAGTTAGCTGAAGTGTCTACATGGAACAGAGTGGGCACTTTCATACCCTTAGGATTCTTTTGCATTTCTGTAAACTCATCCAAATTACAGGACCACAGAGGACATTTTCTGTTTCATTAACTAAGGATTGTTAAAACTCATTTTCCAAAACATAACATGAAAGGGGAAGATTTTAAAATAACTGGAACAGCACTGAAGCGCACATGGACAAAGCAGTGTCCAGAGATTAGAACAGGTGCCTGGGAGTCAGGAATTCTGTGTTCTGTTTCAGCTCTGTCGCAGATTCACGATGTGGCCTTGGACATAACACTTCACACCTCTCTGTGCCTCCATTTTCCTATAT
Source organism: Macrochelys suwanniensis (assembly GCA_033296515.1). Lineage (NCBI taxonomy): Eukaryota > Metazoa > Chordata > Testudines > Chelydridae > Macrochelys > Macrochelys suwanniensis. The sequence continues at coordinate 14,727,463 of CM065799.1, read as the reverse complement.
GCAGAGTGAGGATAATAATGCTAGCCTCCCTTATAAGGTTGTGTGGCTGCATTAATATTTGAAAACGCTGACATATTTTGATGAAAGGTAATAAAGAAGAGCAGAGTGGAAGTATAAAGAACTATGTTCTTCTTGTGATGGAGCAAACTATAACTATTTTACAGCACTTCCCCAGGTGTCTCAAAGCAATCTAGAAAGTAATAAATTCAGTACTGGTCCTCCAGTGCCTACAGAGGCAGAGGCAGCAGCCAACAACATTGGACCTGATGTTACTGTCAATAACACAGAGCAGATCCCATTTGTTTTTGGCTGAAACACAGTGACACACAAGTCTTGTTATAATTTTATAAAGTCATGAAATGGTTACCACTTCACGTACATCAATTACACATACAGATATAGGCCTTGATGGTGCAACTGGCTTCACACAGGCAGACCCCTGCACCTGCCCAGATCTAGCTGCAAAAACTAACAGCAGCTGTACTTTTTTAAAGTACATCAGAAGCAGGAAGCCTGCCAAACAATCAGTGGGGCCACTGGATGATCAAGGTGCTAAAGGAGCACTTAAGGAAAACTAGGCCATTACCAAGAAGCTAGATGAATTCTTTGCATCAATCTTCACTGCAGAGGATGTGAGGGAGATTCCCACACCGGAGCCTTTCTTTTTAGGTAACAAATCTAAGATTGAAGTGTTAATAGAGGAGGTTGTGGAACAAATTGATAAATTAAACAATAGTAAATAACCAGGAGCAGATGGTATTCACCCAAGAGATCTGAAGAAACTCAGATATGAAATTGCAGAACTACTAACTGCAGTATATTACCAATAGCTTCTGTACCAGATGACTGGCAGATAGCTAATGTGATACCAATTTTTTAAAAAAGGCTCCATAGGCGATCCTGGCAATTACAGGAAGGTAAGCCTAACCTCAGTACCAGGCAAATTGGTTGAAACTAGGGTTAGTAAAGTACAGAATTATCAGACACATAGATGAACAAGAGATGTTGGGAAAGAGTCAACACAATTTTTGTAAAGGGAAATCATACCTCACCAACCTGTTAGAATTCTTTGATGGGGGGCAACATGCGGACAAGGTTGATTCAGTGTATGTAGTGTACTTGGACTGTCAAAGCCTTTGACAAGGTCCCGCATGAAAGGCTCTTGAGCAAAGTAGGCAGTCATTGAATAAGAGGAAAGGTTCTCCTATGGATCAGTAATTGGTTAAAAGATAGGAAGCAAAGGGTAGGAATAAACAGGAATGAAAAATCAGTTTTGGCAATGGAGAGAAGTAAATAACGGTGTCCCCAAAGAATCTATACTGGGGCCAGTGCTGTTCAACATATTGATAAATGATTTGGAAAAAGGAGTAAACAGTGAGGTGGCAAAGTTTCTAGACAATACTCAAGATAGCTAGGTCCAAAGCAGACTGCAAAAAGTTACAAAGGGAGCTCACAAAAATGGATGACTGGGCAACAAAATGGCAGATGAAATACAGTGTTGATAAATGCAATGTAACGCACATAGGAAAACATAATCCCAACTACACATACCAAATAATGGGGTCAAAATTAGCTGTTACCACTCAAGAAAGAGATCTTGGAGTCATCATGGATAGTTCTCTGAAAACATCTGCTCAATGTGCAGCAACTGTGAAAAAAGCTAACAAACTATTAGGAACCATTAGGAAAGGGATAGTTAATAATGCATCAGAAAATTTCATAATGCAACTAAATAAATCCATGGTATGCCCACACCTTGAATACTCCTTGTAGTTCTGATCACCCCATCTCAAAAAAAGATATATTGGAGTTGGAAAAAGTAAAGAGAAGGGTAACAAAAATGATTAGGGATATGGAACAGCTTCCATAGAAGGAGAGATTAGAAGACTGGCACTGTTCATCTTGGAAAAAAGATGACTAACAGGGGATATGATAGAAGTGTATAAAATCATGACTGGTATGGAGAAAGTGAATAAGGAAATGTAATTTAGCCCTTCACAAAACACAAGAACCAGTGGTCACCCTATGAAATTAATAGGCAGCACATTTAAAACAAGCATAAGGAAATACTTGTTCACACAACACACAATCAACCCATGGAACTCGGTGCCAGGGGATGTTGTGAAGACCAAAAGTATAATTGGGTTAAAAAAAGAATTAGGTAAATTCATGGAGGCTAGGATAGCTATTAGCCAAGATGGTGAGGGATGCAACCCCATGCTCTGGGCGTGCCTAATCCTTTCACTGATAGAAACTGGGATTGGATGACAGGGGGGTTGATCACTCGATAAAGTGCGCTGTTCTGTTCATTCCCTCTGAAGCATATGACATCAGTCACTGATGGAAGACAGGATACTGGGCTAGATAGACCATTGGTCTGACCCAGCATTGCCAATCTTATGTTTTCTTATGTTCAGGCATGGGACCAGGGAATCTTGTAGTGAAGTGCTGCAGGAGCCCAGTTCTGCAGTCCTGAAATCAATGGGAGTTTTACCTGTATAAGAACTCTGGTACTGAGCCTTAGAAGAGCTGCACAATCCAGCAGTATAAGTGATGCATGCAACGATGGACAACATTCTAAAATGTAGCTACAGTAGATCCAGTGTAAAGTTTTAAAGAACACTTTAGCACTGAGCATATTTCTACCTTACAGAAATTTCCATATGATATTTACTGGCTATATGAAATAAATCAATTACAGCCCCTAAAGAGTACAAGCTGTCTTCTAATTATGAAACTATGTGCCATTTTGTACATAAGGCTGTGATCAGCGTGGTCTGAAAAAAGGAGGCTTTAGATATCATTTTGAACTATTTAGTTACTGAAATGGAATTTTCAGAGCCTGCCAAAATGAATCCTATTCAGTCTGATGCAACAGGTGTTGGAATTCCAGCAGCTGCCTGCAACCCACATCTGGTAACAGTTAGTAGTTTAAAGGAAGTTCTGTAAGAACTGCTTATATAAAAACTATTTATTGGTCAAATCTATGGGCCATATTCAGTCACCACTTGGACTTCACTTAGCTCAGATTTTTTACATAGTTTAAAAAAATTGGAATTCTGCTCCTCATGAAATTTCAGGAATCGCAGGTACTGTTTGATAGTATGTGTGACTGGTGTGATGGTGTGTGTGTATGTCATGGAAGGAATGTAGTTTATTGCACAAGGTGCAGATACATTTAAGTTGGTTCAGAAGAGATCTAAATTACATGGTGACTGTATACATCCTCTCATATCCACTTATCACTCCACAAGAGAAAAAGCAATTCTATCCCCATTGCTCTTACCACCTATAAAGACACCATAGCAATAGTGTTTGATTATCAGGTAATGATTGGCCAAACAGTTATCACTAAACTCTAAATATGGGACTCCTGAGCACTAGTATTCTGGGCTCCTCCTCCCACCTGACATTCTTACTCACTTAAATGGCACTACTTACTCATTAGAGTAAAGACTGGAGGATCAGGCCCTTAGCAATTATGCTCTTGTTTGTGCTGGGCCTTAATGCTCTGTCTCCTATCCATTTGTGCACCACTCTAACCTGCCAGGGTGCTTTTGTGGCTTCAAGTCTCAAAAGTCCCAGCTCCATAGCCAAGTTGTATTGTGAACCTGAATGGGAAGTGGTGGGCACTAGCTGGTAAAACCTACATCTTAGTCTGATTGTTTGGAAAGGTTCATAGCCATTGATCTGTGTAGTCACTGGCTACTTTTGACAAAATTCAGCTGAAATCAAATTGAGTTTGGTATCTGAGAGGCTTCAGTAGAGGACACTTCTGCTGTTGCAGGAAGATTGACTCAGTGATCTGCTGGGGATTTTGTTTCTTCAACTACTCTGATCAGCACAGTAGGGCACAGACATTTCCAGTGACTTGGGAGCTGTTTTTATTTTAAACAGGGACAACATGCAAAGGGAGGATGGGGTTTCTTCCAGTTTGGGAAGTGACAAGAAGTGCCCACAGGCTGCTAGCATTTGGGGTCAGGCTTCAGTTTGTGGTCTCTCATGTACCAGAGTGATCAGGCTTTTCTTACTTTGCAATCCACACTTATAACTGTGGTATCTAAGAGCCATAGAAAGAGACAGCTGCATTTCACGCAGTCGAAGCTATAGAGGCTGGAAATCTGTTATATTGAGGAGCTGCATCAAGACATACCACCTCCCACTAGCAAGAGGTACTGCAGGAATACAGCTGTGCTCTGCTTGTCCTATTCATACAGCAGGATACAAAAATTCTTAAAAGACAAACAGCAGCAGCAGCAGCTGTGCTGCAGGTGACAAAACCTCAACTCTCAATATTATTCCTTTTGCAGAAACTCTCTCAAGTAAAATTACCAACCCTGAATGAACAGCAGCACCCAATGCCAAACAGGCATCCACATGTAGGTCCACTTATACAGTCTCTCATCTCCACAACCCTATTCCTCTTATGTTTAGCCTTAACTATTCCCAGTGAAATCCTATCAGGACTGTATGGGAGTGGCTGTGAATTTTGTCTAAAATATCTGCAATACTTCTTACATACCCAGATCCCTCCCTATGTATTATGGAGAGGCAGTTGCAACCAGCTTTCATTATAAAGCCCCATTTTAGCCCTGCAACTTTGGCTTAGAAAATGGGTTTATTTGGTACATTGACAGACTTACTTCAAAGACAGATGGTTATTCCTGCAAAGTTTGAAGAACATTCATCAGACTGTTCTGGAGTTATAGGTAACTATACAAGTTACCCTGATTTGAAATTTTGACTCATGATCTACCATTTGTCTCCTCTAGCACAAAAATGTCTTTTTGGCATTCCTTCAAACATTCCATGCATAGCCTATATTTGAAGATAACAGGTTATAGTTAAACAAAGCCATACATGACTTCTGTTGTGGATAATTAGGGGCCTAATCCTGCTTTCATTAGATTTCAAAGGGTTTTTTTTGCCATTGATTTTGCCAAAATCTTAATTTACACATGCACATCCTGAATAAACCAATGGAATAGAGATCTTAATTTCAGGCATTTCACACTATCATTTCTCAGTTAATTTTTAAAGTGCCACATCTGTGCCAAAAAAATGCACCAAGTTGACTGATTTAACCAATATTTTGTTCTTTCTCCTATGTGTTATGGGAAGGAGACTGTATTTTTAAGTTAAATTGCTACATTTACCCCTCTGTGTATATCTGATGCACAAATAGGTAACTGCAGAACAAGCAACAGCAGGCTGGCTCTGCCACATTAATGGAAACATTTATCACACAGCTACTAAAAACACCTATTTTGTAGAAAAATCAAACTGCAATGTCAGTTCCATTGTAAGGAGCAGTAAAAACAAGACTGATCCTGCCTCTCAGGAACACAAGCAACTCTGGAACAAAGTTACAAGGAAAGGATAATTACAGAGCATGTTCAAAATAAGAATGTGATCTGAGTGGTACATAATAAAAGGATAACAATATCAAGAACATTATTATACAATGCTGATGAATGTATGCCTATTAATCATCCACAGAACATGACAGTCTGATCTTTCTGTAGTGTAAAATTATATTTTGAAGGCTCATATACTTTGAAATATTAATGACAAATTATTTGTGGGAAAGGATAAGAACATAAGAATGGCCGCACTGGGTCAGACCAAAGGTCTGTCCAGCCCAGTATCCTGTCTACCGACAGTGGCCAATGCCAGGTGCCCCAGAGAGAGAACCTAACAGGTAATGATCAAGTGATCTCACTCCTACCATCCATCACCACCCTCTGACACATAGAAGTTACAGGCTAAAGGTTCTGTGATCTCTGTTATGCAGGAGGTCAAAGTAGATGATTGTAATGGTCCCTTCTGGCCTTAAACTATGAAGAAACTCCAGCCCTAAAGTAGCTTTAAAGAGTTACACATTGCCACATTAACTAAGAGAAAAACAGAAATGGGAGGGAGAAATTAAATGATTTATGGAATGGAGAAAAAGACATTTTCAGCTGGGATTTGAAAGTGGAGATTCAATGTAAGAGATGGCAAGATCTTGAGAGAAGGTGGTACTCCCATCAGCAAAGTGTAAATGTGGAGGAGTGGTAGTAGGAGAAGGCAAGAATAACATGGGTCCCTGGATGCCACCTGAAAGGGAGCAAGAGAGTTAGAACTTTAAGATCGCATATGGCAGCCTTTTTGCTGAGCCTTCCTATGTAGGTTTTGTTGAGTTAATGTTGCTGTTGAATTTTTATTCCCTGGAGCATTTTTGCAACTGTTGGATATGTAGAAGTTACAAAACTTACAAATTCTGTGTAATGAGGAAAGCTTTACCCCACTCCCTTCTAGGTCTTAGGTCACCCTTCCACAAATCCCTGATTTAAACACCTTCTCCAGCTGCATTTACTAGCTGCTAATTAAGTGTTTCTATTCCTTTGTTGTCTAACTGTGAGTTAATCAGGTTTAATTAAACTGTCTCTATATAAGCTTGTTTTCAGTACTTGAACTGATAGCCAAATTGTTGAGCAAAACAATTAACTTTTTCTTCACCACCTGCCTTTGACTATTCTTTTTTTTTTTTAAGCAGTCATTTGCAGAAATTCTTTTTATATTATCAGAGGGGTAGCCATGTTAGTCTGGATCTGTAGAAGCTACAAAGGGTCCTGTGGCACCTTATGCGGTTGGTCCTGCTTTGAGCAGGGGGTTGGACTAGATGACCTCCTGAGGTCCCTTCCAACCCTGAGATTCTATGATTCTATGATAGACTAACAGACATATTGGAGCATAAGCTTTCGTGGGTGAATACCCACTTCGTCGGATGCATCCTTGGCAACAAGGGCACACTGCTGACTCATATCCAGATTCTCATCCACTGTAATCCCCAGGTCCTTTTCTGCAGAACGGCTGCTTAGCTAGTCAGTCTGCAGCCTATAGCGGTGCATGGGATTCTTCTGTCCTAAGTGCAGGACTCTCTTGTTGAACCTCATCAGATTTCTTTTGGCCCAATCCTCCAATTTGTCTAGGTCACTCTGGACCCTATCCCTACTCTCCAGTGTATCTACCCCTCCTCCTTGCTTAGTGTCATCTGTGAACTTGCGGAGAGTGCAATCCATCCCATCATCCAGATCATTAATAAAGATGTTGAACAAAACTGGCCCCAGGACTGACCCCTGGGGCACTCCGCTTGATACCAGCTGCCAACTAGACATTGAGCTGTTGATCACTACAAGTTGAGCCCGACAATCTAGCCAGCTTTCTATCCACCTTATAGTCCATTCATCCAATTCATACTTTTTTAACTTGCTGGCAAGAATACTGTGGGAGACCATATCAAAAGCTTTACTAAAGTCAAGATATATCATGTCCACTGCTTTCCAATATCCACAGAGCCAGTTATTTCATCATAGAAGGCAATCAAGTTGGTCAGGCATGATTTGCCCTTTGTGCATGGCCAGCTTTTCTAAATAGTCCTTAACCTGTTCTTTTACCACTTAGGGCTGCTCACCTCCTCCCCATACTGTGTTGCCCAGGATACCAGTGTGGGAGCTGACCTTCTCTGTGAAGACCAAGGCAAAAAAAGCATTGAGTACTTCAGCTTTTTCCACATCATCTATCACTAGGTTGCCTCCCCCATTCATTAAGGGTCCCACACTTTCCCTGACCTTTTTCTTGTTGCTAACATACCTGTAGAAACCCTTCTTGTTACCCTTCAGATCCCTTGCTAGCTGCAACTCCAGTTGTGTTTTGGTCTTCCGGATTACACCCCTGCATGCTCGAGCAATATTTTTATACTCCTCCCTAGTCATCTGTCCAAGTTTCCACTTCTTGTAAGCTTCCTTTTTGTGTTTAAACTCACTGAAGATTTCACTGTTAAGCCAAGCTGGTCGCCTGCCATATTTGCTATTCTTTCTGCACATTGGGATGGTTTGTTCCTGCATCCTCAATAAGGCTTCTTTAAAATACAGCCAGCTTTCCTGGACTCCTTTCCCCCTCATATTAGCCTCCCAGGGGATCCTGCCCATCAGTTCCCTAAGGGAATCAAAGTCTACTTTTCTGAAGTCCTGGGTCCGTATTTTGCTACTCTTCAGGATCCTCACAAAAGGAAGAAAGGACTCAACCATCTCATGGTCACTGCTGCCCAGGTTGCCACCCACTTCTACTTCCCCTACCAAGTCTTCCCTGTTTGTAAGCAGCAGGTCAAGAGGAGAACCGCTCCTGGTTGGTTCCTCCAGTAGTTGCACCAGGAAGTTGCTTCCAACAGTCTCCAAAAACTTCCTGGATTGTCTGTGCACTGCTGTATTGCTCTCCCAGCAGATGCTAATATCTACAGTATCACTTGTTTCATATACTGCCATTCATATGGATATATATGCATTACAGTTGATGGAATCTGGACATTCAGCTAGGGCTACTGTGTTTAAGTCACATCATGTGATAAGTGGTCAGACTAGGGCTAGACAATGCCAGTGGGGAATGGGGGAAATGGGAAGACTTGGGGAATTGGAGCTTACTTTTTTGTACAAGCATTATGTGGCTCCCCTAGGGAAAAGAAATGATATAACTGGACTGGATTTGAAGACAGTAAAGGAATTAACCTCCAAACAAGATAAAGGATGACAGTCATAGGTATGAACCGATTAGCAATGAGCCCTATTGGAAATACTTTGGGCAGTGATGAAAAACTGGCTGTGACTAATACCTATATCACTGCATTGTATAAAACTGCAAAAGCACAGTGAAAATGTACAGTAAATATTGCCTATTTCCTGAAGACTATTTTCCTTCTTCTCACAAATAAGCTATGTTGGTATATTCTTTTCTCTTGTGCAGTTTTATCAGTCACATGCAGTAGATATTAGAAAAAAAGATTCCCATTCTACATGAATGGACTTTAGAAGTTTCACATTGTCCCACCTCTGAATGTCTGATATATAGACTGAGAATTATTATTATTTGTTTTAAATAGGGGACCTGTGGCTAGGTACAGTGGAATAAAATGGACTATGCCTTCCATTGTACTTGCTCCGGAAACTACAGGCTATTCCTTGCATACTCATTTCAATAAAATTTTAAAGACAGAGAGACTGGGTGAATATCATTTTAAAAATATTCTGCAAAACAATCCTCCATTGCTGGGTCTGCTTTAAAAACCACACAGCAGAAGAAAGAACCTAAAATTATTTCTGTGAATTGAACAGGAATGCTCACATAATCACTGGAAATGCCTTTAATTGGTGTGGCTCAGTGAATCATTTGCCGCTCTGGAACTCCTTTCATATCCTGGGACTCGTGGTCCAGCCAGCCCTTTGTTTATCATATTCAGTATGAGTTTCCGGATCTCCAGCAAAGTGGTATTTACTCCAAGGAGGGGAAAACTACAGTAATCCAATAAATTCCCATTAGCCTAACATGCAGAAACACCTGCTGGGCATTGAGCAGCTCACTGGCTGTTGATGAGCTGAGGATCAGCTCCACTTGCATCTGGCTTTGTACAAAGATTTTGGTGAGGGGAAGAAAGAGAGACAGGCAGGCCACACAGCTCTCTGAGGCTGCAGTCCTTTATGTTCCACCAGTGACATAAAGGGAATCTTTCCCACCCCCACCACAGAGAGCCCAAGGAGGCAGAGTTGAAGTGTGATGCACTCCAGCTATACCCAAAAGCCTCCCAGCACCTTTTGACTGTGCCTCATAAGAGAGAGAGCTCGGAATCAGGGCCAGAAAGTTGCTATTCACAAGGAAGCAGACAGACATACAAAGCAGGAGACCCTGGTGCAAATGGCTGTTAGAACTGATTAGCTTATGTTTTCCAAAAACAGAATGAAAAGCAACTGTAAAAGGTCTAAAGATAGTTCATCTGGTTAGCAGATTGCTCAAAACCTATCATGATTGTACCTCTGGCCTGGTAGATGAACACCTAGACATTAGCAATTTAAGATAAACATGAAAAAGAGGACTGTAATAATTCAGATGGGACAAGCTTAAAGTATTGTGTGAATAAAGATTTAAGAGGAACATTCAAGGGAAAGATGAATTGCATCAATTTTCCAATTCCCTAAATAACAAACTGGAAAAAAACTTTAATGCAACAGCTCTTAAGAATCTATTCATAATACTACCCAAGCTCAGAGCATTTGACCTGAGCAGATATTCTTGACAGTTCAAGAAAAGGTAAGAGTCATGAATTATGTCTATTGTTCTCTTTCCTAGTGGAGCTCAGCTGCATTATTTATCTAATGGTTGGCAGAAACCTATTCAGTCACCTGTACCACACTCAGTATTGTCTGAGTGCCTGACGTGAGACTGAGAATGACCAGTAGGCAGTGACTTCATTTGGACATACTGAGCAGACACTCCCATATGTGCTATGTTTTGTACACACCCATTCTGCTGCAGTAAGCCTCCCACTATGCTCATAGTATAGATGACCGCTGCCTACAGCGCCAGCAAGGAACTACTGCCCCAAAAGATTTACAAACCCCTCATACTTAGAGATACTGTACGCATTCAGTTAATTTGGATTAGAGAAACAAAGCATTAAATCCCTATGTATTAACAATCTGATTGCTTCACTGGATAATTTATCCACAAAAGTTACACCTACAACCCTATTTATTTATCAACTATTGCTTGAGGCAACTTGGAACAGACTTATTTGGCTCATCTAACATGTACTCACATAGCAAGACAGAGTATAAAGCCTAAATGTGGTTCTTTCCTTCCTTTATTAAGATTACATAGTCTGTTGCGTGTAAAATAAATTACACAGGAAATATTATTCCAAGGAAGCAAATACCTTATCTGTGGCATTAGAGATTACTGGGTAATGAATTATGTGGCTAAACACCTTTTGTGGAGGAAACAGGACTTACAACTATGAGAACACAGTTCTACTAGGAAGTAGAGCTATTATTTGCTTTCCCCTTTTTGATGATCTCCTAGTTCTAAGATCATTGAAACATCTCCTTCCTAGCCCATCGGTAATTTATTCCCCCTGCTTATTACACTATGCTCCCTATAATCTCAAATTTCAGACTCTGCTCTAGCTTCATTTCATGCAACTATTACATACTGTGAATCTCACCTTCAAAAAGATAAGAGCTCTGCTGTGAATAACATTAAACTATGAAACAACCCAATCCCATCTGAGAAGGAATAAATAAATGCCTGGAGATAAACTAGATTTGCATGTTCTTGGAAGCAGACTACAGCCAAGTTCACTGCTCAGAATCCTCACCATTATTTCCATGTTAAGATTGCTCTATTCTTGATAAACTATTGTTTCATGGGTCCAAAGTGGCATCAGGATATTAATATGATTTAGGAAGCGAAACAGAACACCACCACTGCTATCACATTTAATTGTGGAACGAATATGAGCAAGTGCACTGAGGCGATGGCATGAAACGAAACAAGAGAATTTATTTTCTGGATACTAGACTGGTTCTGCTAGGATGTCAAACAAAATCTGTCCCCAAATTCATGCATCTTTTAAAAAAGATGTTTTGTGCCCCCCCCCCCCCCAATTTTTAAACTTGTAGTATGTTTTAGCCTTTCAAAGAAAACACCACCTAAAAGATAAAGGACATTAAAATCTACTGGAACATCCCAGTGCCAGGCCCCAACTCACTTCTTCCACAAGACCCACAAACATCAATATAGCTATCTTTTCTGCACTTAACAATACTAAGGGACAAAAGGTAAAATTCCCATCATAGGATTCAAACTATAGTATGGATTTTGGGCAGCTGTGCTTATGAAATTCTACTCTTCTACATTTGTTCTGTATAGCTGTACTTTAGCTTCCCTCCCAGTTCTATTTGACCCTGGGCTTGACTTGGAAGGGTTAATGGCACAAGATTCCCAGGACAAACTGTTTTCTTTATCTCACATGCCAGTTACAAAACTCCTTTTGAAGTACCCCGCTACTTTTAATCTGTCTCACTACTTCTGAGTATCAGGTTTGGACTCAGTGTTTTCATGCTAGGAATCAAATCACAGCAAATTAGCTGACCTAGTTTAAATGTAATGGTCTAACTAGATGTATTTATGTGAGAAAGTAATCACATTCTATTCTCTGTTGAAATGTGGCATATCACATTTATTGGCATAGACCTAAATAGCTATGCAGGATTAGCTTTCTCAGTCTGTGATTCCAGACAGACAGGTCCTTATCCTCCCTAGACTGATTTTCCCCCCAACATGGCTACCCCTCATTCTTTCTATGAGTGCCTGTTGCATTTCCTGTTGATGAAACAAAGTAAAAAGATTTATTTTAGTCTAAACGTGTCTACTGATGAAATGTCATGTTCTCTTCTCTTGTCCACCGAGCAGAATTTGGATGCTTCAGAAATTAAAAGATTTCTGTGAAGCTTAATTCAATGTCTTAAGATAGGACTCCATTACCTCTTAGCACAGAGATATGCTAGCCATGTCTGGACCGTTTCACAGAAAAACAAGAATCAGTTATAGAGTGTCAACCTGTGATGTCCCATAAGCAACTTTTCATATAAAATGATAAGCTTGGGGCTGGAGATGACTATCACAAAGGAATGGTGCGTATCTGAGGGTACGTCTAGACTTACCTCCTGGTTCGGCGGCAAGCAATCAATCTTCTGGGATCGATTTATCGCATCTTGTCTAGACGTGATAAATCAATCCCGGAAGTGCTCGCTGTCGACGCCGGTACTCCTGCTCCACGAGAGGAGTACGCGGAGTCGACGGGGGAGCCTGCCTGCCGCGTCTGGACCCGCGGTAAGTACCTTTTAGTTTGAACTAAGATACTTCGACTTCAGCTACGTTATTCACGTAGCTGAAGTTGCATATCTTAGTTCGAACTGGCGGGTTAGTGTGGACCAGCCCTGAGAGGACTAGGCCAAGCATCTTAAAAGTCCATCAGTGGAAAGAAAGAAGAGCCATAGAGGTTCCCTTATTATTTCCACTCTACACTGCCATTTGGCAAAACTATTTTGGGGCGGGGGGGGGGGGGGAAGAAGAGTTGTAGGCAACAGCTTACTAACATGTTCTTCTAGTGAACTTTGTTTTACACATACTACAAAAAAAAATTAGGGTGTGGCTAAAACTGACTAGAGCCAGCTGAAACTCTGCCCTTAACTACTTCTCCTAACCCCCCAAATTGCAGGAGGCCTTTTTTTTTAACATAACATGTACGTTTCATTATATAAAATTGGGATGGCTAAGAAGAGTTTCCATCTAACTGGTAAATAGTTTTAGTCACTGAAATCCGTTGTGCAGGTCTACATTTGTTTAGTTTAAGAAGGCAGTATACAGGAGCTGACTATGCACTGAGATGGACTAGCATGTTAATACATATCTTTCAAAATCCTTTTTGATTTTTTTTAAAGTACCTTTGTATCAAGGTTTATTGGATAAATAGTATTTTGGCACATACATCTTTATCAGTATAGTGCAAGATTGTTTTAAACTTGAATACAGCCTATTTCAAAGGAAATAGAAGAGACTTTTGACCGGCCAAGTATAAGACTAATACCATAAAGGAATTATGAAGTCTTCATTTCTCCAGGAGTTTCTTACCAAAGCTATTAGATTATAGATGTGTCTTGTATAGGTTCACCGCACAAAAGAATTCTAAAAAGCACCATAAGTTGGATTTTTGGTCTTTCACAAACATTAAAAGAAATACCATTAATAAGATTAATAAGACTGGGACTTCTCAGCTTGGAAAAGAGGCAACTAAGGGGGGGATATGATAGAGGTCACTAAAATCATGAGTGGTATAGAGAAAGGAAGTGTTATTTACTTCTTCTCATAATACAAGAACAAGGGGCCACCAAATGAAATTAATAGGTAGCAGGTTTAAAACAAACACAAGAAAGTATTTTTTTCCACACAACGCCCTGTCAGCCTCTGAAACTCCTTGCCAGAGGGTGTTGTGAAGGTCAATACTATAACGGGGTTCAAAGAGGAGCTAGATAGATTCATGGAAGATAGTCATTGATGGACCTATTAGCCAGGATGGGCAGGAATGGTGTCCCTAGCCTCTGTTTGCCAGAAGCTGGGATTGGGTGACAGGGCATGGATCACTTGATGATAACCTGTCTGTTCATTCCCTTTGGGGCACCTGCCATTGGCCACTCTCAGAGGACAGGATACTAGGCTTGATGGACCTTTGGTCTGACCCCAGTATGGCTGTTCTTATGATCTGCCAACTTGTGGGCTACACACTAGACTTAAGTAGTTAGCAAAGTCCTCCATCCTGTGGTTAGTTTCTGTAAGTGCATCCTTCACATTTCTACAGCAGAGACTCAAATAGAGACCCCTCTTTGAGTTGTAGGCATCTGTAGTAAATGATCCAGATTGCCGTCACCCAAGAACAGTGCCAGCTGGAGCAGTGAAAAGCATTGCTCAGGTGGGAACTGCTCAGCGTACAGCCTACAGTTTTAGTGGAATAAGCGGTACCAAATGAATGGTTTGAAAGAATAACTTACTGGCCCCTCCTAGGTTTTACTGCAGTGGAAGCCCTTCAGAGGATACCAAAATGATGCATAAGAAGAGTCTTAGTGGCTTTTATACAGTGACTTCCCATCCAAGGCATTGTTAGAGTTACAATAGATTTATGAAAAGTGATGCAAAAATAAGAAAAATGCATTAAGTCTCCTTCCCAACAACTTGTTCAAAAACAAAACAAAAACCCACAGCTTGTTGGCTATTTAGTCATGGCCTACACATTCAGTTTTCCTCACATTCACCCTCTTTACATGTTACTACTCATACCCAGCAATAACCACCACTCTGGATACTTCATCTTGCCAAATCACAGACAGCAGCTGATAAAGACTTCCTGATATTTTTTTTCCTGAGTGATCAACACATTTCAACCCTAATCTAGACCACTTCAATCCAGTTTTGCATCCCCATGCAGGTATGCCAACATATGGCAACTGCTGACCTGATGCCACAGCTCCCCCACCCACCCCTTCCAGCCCCAGCAAGAATTACTTCTGTCCTGGTTGTAGTTGCTGTGATATAAGACCAGAGAGCTAAAATTTGAATTTGGTTCTCAAGAGATGAAATGCTTGAGACCTAAAACCCACTGTATTATGAAACTAGTTTAACTATTAGGGGGTTAGGATGAGTTCTTAATGAGGGGCAGATTACCCCACTTCTGCCAACTTTGGAATTTCTTGCACCTTCCTTTAATGCATTTGGTGCTGTCCACTGTTGGAAACAAGATATTTGACTGAACAGACCATGGCATGATCCACAATGGCAATTCCTGTGCATTTAATTTTTGCATCCATTTAATTAAAAACAGAGGAAGACAACAATTGAAAATTTAGAAATCCAGGTTCAGAAATGGGCTCTTCTCGCTCCTGCCTTGCTGAACTATCCTTCTTTATGCGGATTAATAGAGCATTAAATCCCTATGTATTAACAATCTGATTGCTTCACTGGATAATTTATCCACAAAAGTTACACCTACAACCCTATTTATTTATCAACTATTGCTTGAGGCAACTTGGAACAGACTTATTTGGCTCATCTAACATGTACTCACATAGCAAGACAGAGTATAAAGGCTAAATGTGGTTCTTTCCTATCTGAAGAGCAGGACAGGGTGAAGGTTGGGCACCAGACTACAAATAAAACAAGTTTAACATGCCATGGATTATTTTGATCCCTACATGCAACAAATCAATAAGAAATTAAAAGCTGCTCAAATCTGTTTAGTGTTGAAGAAACGGCAGCATTCTCAAATTCTAAGAATTCCTTAGAGCTTTGGTGGACCAGAAAAAGCAACAAATTAATGTTAAACAAGTAAACTTGCTTTCTTTCAAGAAACTAATTTCAAGGCCCAGACTAACGCGAAGGAACTAACTACAAGAATCGGAATGATCTGTGTGTCTGTTCTGTGCAAAAGAGAATTCAGGATGAAGTTTTATTACCATGAAGGACAAACTTAAAGGGCCTAAGAACTACTGTGAGAAAATGCAGAAACATACCAGAGAGCAGAGGAAGAGCAAGATCCTCTTCACCTAGTGAGCGCTGCTTGTTTTACAGCAGGAAAACAACAAATTGGACAGACAGCTTAACTACAGATGAACAAACCTGCAACAATACAAATCAAAGCGTGGGACCAATGATGCAGTGTAACCTCCACAGACAGAATTCCAAGGGTGGTGGACAAAGGTCATGAAGTGGTTGATTACAGGTTTCTATTCACAGAAATAGACAAGACTCTAGTATATTTCAAAATTCTGAAGGTATATGTGCTAATTTGTGCTCATACCTGCTTTTACAAAGTAAAATTTTTTGTCCAATTCACTTCACCTATAGCAGGGGTTCTCAAACTGGGCGCTGGGACCTCTCAGGGGATCACAAGCTGTCAGCCTGCAGCCCAAACTCTGCTTTGCATCCAGCATTTATAATGGTGTTAAATATAAATTAAAAACTTTTTAATATGGGAGGGGGGGGTGTGTTGCATTGCACTCAGAGGCTTGCTATGTGAAAGGGGTTACTAGTACAAAAGTTTGAGAACTACTGACCTATAGCATTCTACCTGTAACATTTTCATGAACAAGATTTAAGTTGTCACCTTAAAACTACTAGAAAGTCCAAAGTACTAAAATTACTGTTTTGTAGTGTCTATATATAAATTGATGTGTCAAAAGCCAATAGATGGACTTAGCTTTAGAGTTTAGAACAGACAGTATTGCACTAATTGGTCATTTGGCATAGTGTTGGACAAGAAGCACATAATAAACTCCCCTCTGATTAGTAAGTGGTCCTAAATTGAGTAGTGTGCTTCCTAGTGACCTGATAACAGAGCGCCCATGGTAGCTGCTGTACAGCAGAGCCATGTCAAGGGCTCCTATTGACAGCCCTAGATTTGAACTTGAGAACAGGAGAGGAGGGATTTTTTAGGAAAGGGTCCCTGCTAGTGGAGCTTGCTCCTTGTCAAGTTATAGTGAATTTCTCATTCAGGGATTTGCATGCCTTTGTCTTTAGGCTGCATAAGTCCTCCTACCTGCCCCCCATTGGAAGGGTTTAGGGTGTTAGTGATGGGAGAAATCAAGTTATTACTGGCCCAGGACGATTAGGTGCAAAGGACCTGGGAACAGCCAGTGCTCTCTTCTGTCCCTGAGATGAGCCACCCAGCACCACAGCTCACACCCCTTAACTGTCTCTGTTTAAAGCATGTGAACACAGGGAGACCTCACAGTGCCTCTGGCAGGAACAAAGCTACTGCCAGTCAGCAGGCACCCCTTACAGGGCAGCCTCTGCTGTAGGGATTTGGGGAGTGCAAGATCAGATGCTGACACCAGCTGGTGCCTATATGCCCGCTGTATGTTGCCTGAGACACAGTAATTACAAGGTGGACTGCACCCAACACATGCCAACCTGGGGAAGATGGTTAGACTGGCCTTTGATATAGCTGCAGTCACAGGCATCAGCGTTTGCTTTGGAGAAGTCCAATGGCTTAGTGGCTAGCCTCCCCGCACCCATGGATCCTTCAGGCCCTCCTTGTACTAGGCCCTGACAGAAGGCACGCCCCTGAAGAGATGGGATCCCAGCCAGGCTGCTCCTAGGTGAGTTTCAATACCCAGACTGGGCAGTAGACACACATTTGAGAGATATAGGGGGAGTATGAGAGTGTTCAGAGCTGCTCTGTGTCACAGTGCTAGGAGGACAGACCTTTCTACAGCAGCTTTTATACATCGACTTCCCATACAGGACATGATGCTGTAGCTTGCTCCATTACAAAAGCCTTGTAGAAAGTAATAATATGGGGAACAGAACAGTTCTTAGTTCAGGAAATAAACTTTATTTTACATTTGTGTGGATTAAAAGGGTTCCGGGAAGTTGTACACAACCTTCTCCAAGACCTGGCAAGAGTGAACTGTACAATAAGGCCATTAGTGACAAGTTATAGAAAGATATATTAGATCTCCTTCCAAACAAAACCTAACATAATACAAAAGTAGTACAAAGATACAGAACAAGAATTTACGCATGAAATGTTCAATCTTTGCCAAACACAATATTACAGGGACGTCAGTGATCAGTTCCCCCCTATTCAACATCCTTTGATTTTAACTACCACATAGAGGGATAGCCATCTCTCTGGACTTTTCCCCTCTTGCCAAATCACATAGGAAAGGGGTGACCAGACTTCCTGCTACACTTCCTCACTGAATGACCAGTGCACACTGCATGAGCTCAGGCACCTCGCTTGCAGGCTAATGTCAATAATGGACAGTCTCACACACATTTAGTCCTGCATCTACATATTGACACAATGTCAATTGTGTCCACATTTCCCTTGGGAAGAGATCTCTTGCCCTGCTGCAACTGAAACGAGGCACAAGGAACACAAATGAATTGGAGGTGTACTGAATTTGTCAGAAACATTTCCTATAGCTCTTACTCTGCATTTCAGCATTTAAAATGACCAACCAACGACAATGAGCTTCCACAAAGGATGTAGGGGTGGGGGCTTGAGTCTAAAATGAGAGAGACTTATGCCATGTTGGTTCAGTTATAAGAATGCTCCACATCATATCTCATGAATGTATTATAATTATGCATTTCCTCAGTTATATAAAGTTACCAGGCAGATGTCCTTAACTTTAGTCTGCTTTTTTGTGCAAGCTTCCTGGCCTTGGTTAAGCATCCACAGGCGTTCAAGTCACGGAGGAACATTTCAAAGCTAATCGAAGTACCAGTGTTTCAGGGTCTCCATTCCATGGGTCTCTTCACAGACTTTTTGGTTATGCAAAGAAACTTCCTTACTGACTTCAAAGGACAGGTCCTGTACTTGCTTGAAGCTCCTGCAAACAAGTCAGATTGCTTTAGTCTATTACTGTGGCTAATTGTAACTTAATTAAATGAGCAGTAAAGTGGTAGAAGATAGGGGTTTGCTTTCCAATATAGCAAGAACTTGGGGGTAGTGTAGAGGGAGAGGTCCCTGGGTTCAGTCATGAGTGGGCCTGTGAGTTTTTCCATTTCATGTTATTTTTAGGGCTGTCAATCATGTTAATGGAATACCATTTATTTTAAATTTGTGGATGTTTTCTACATTTTCAAATATATTGATTTCAATTACAACACAGAATACAAAGTGAACAGTGCTCACTATTTTTGATTACAAATATTTGCACTGTAAAAACAGTGTATTTTTCAATTCACCTCATACAAGTACTGTAGGGCAATCTCTATCATGAAAGTTGAACTTACAAATGTAGAATTATGTACAACCCCCCCGCATTCAACAATAAAACAATGTAAAACTTCAGAGCCTACAAGTCCACTCAATCCTACTTTTTGGTCAGCCAATCACTCAGACAAAGTTGGTTACAATTTGCAGGAGAATGTTGCCTGCTTCTTGTTTACAGTGTCACCTGAAAGTGAGAACAGGTTTTCGCATGGCACTGTTGTAGCTGGCATTGCAAGATATTTACATGCCAGATACGCTAAAGATTCATATGCCCCTTCAGGCTTCAACCACCATTCCAGAGGACATGCTTTGATGCTGATGATGGGTTCTGCTTGATAATGATCCAAAGCATTGCAGACTGACATGTTCATTTTCATCATCATGAGTCAGATGCCACCAGCAGAAGGTTGCTCTTTTAAGATTTCTGAAAGCATGCTCCACACCTCGTCCCTCTCAGATTTTGGACTGCACTTCAGATTCTTAAACCTTGGGTCGGGTGCTTCTCCTATTTTTAGAAATCTCACTTTGGTATCTTCTTTGCATTTTGTCAAATCTGCTGTGAAAGGTGTTCTTAAAACAAAAGATGTGCTGGGTCATCATCTGAGACTGCTATAACATGAAATATATGCAGAATACAGGTAAAATATGCAGAATATGGGTAAAACAGAGCAGAAGACATACAATTCTCCCCACAAGGAACACAGTCCCAAATTTAATTGATGCATTATTTTTTTTAAAATGAGCATCATCAGCATGTCCTCTGAAATGGCGGCGAAAGCATGAAGGGGCGAATCTGGCATGTAAATACCTTGCAATGCCAGCTACAAAAAAGTGCTATGCGAATGCCCGTTCTCACTTTCAGTTGACATTGTAAATGAGAAGCAGGTAGCAGTATCTCGCATCAATGTAAACAAACGTGTTTGCCTTAGTGATTGTCTGAACAAGACGTAGGACTGAGTGGACTTGTAGGCTCTAACGTTTTATACTGTTTTGTTTTTGAATTCGGTTCTGTAACAAAAAAAATCAAATCTGCATTTGTAATTTACACTTCCACAATAAAGAGATTGATTGCACTTCAGTACTTCTATGAGGTGAACTGAAAAATACTCTTGTTCATTTTTATAGTGCATCTATTTATATTGTTTTTTTATTACAAAGTACTGTGCACTTTGTATTGTAATTTAAATATTTAAAATTTAGAACATTCAAAAATATTTAATTTCAATTGGTATTCTATTGTTATAATTGTGATTGACAGCTCTAGTTATTTCAACTCTAGCCTGCTTCTTGGGGGAACATTTACCCTACTGCATTATGTCCCTCTCCCACCTCTGGTGGATGTTCCAGCAGCAATCCCTTACTGAAGTGGTGACTTATGTGGTATAGCAGGGGAAAAGAATTGGGTCCAGGATCCTCCCAGGGACATACATTGATGCAGGGGGAGGTATAATCCATTACTTGAGCCTCTTTGCAAAACCATATGGAAAAATAGGAGAGTAGAGTAGAGTAGTGGTCTTCTTTGCATTCTTGTTCTTGAAGACAGAGTGCTGCAGCCCACACCTCCGATCCCTGGTACCTGCTATTGTCCTGTCTTTCAGGACTTTAGGACTGCTAGCCTTGGCTGAAATTTGTTTGGGGCAGTCAGAATGTGTCTCACTACATGCCCCCCCCCGCACCATAATCCTCTCAGAGGAAAGAGGTTTTCCTCATTGCCTTCTGTGTAGGTAGATCTTTGGGGGTGGGAGCGAGGGGAGTAAACGGATGTGTGTTTCTTGCTCTGTAGGGGAAGGGGTGAAATCTGGCCATTCGGGGCCAGCTGTAAACAAGCATACAGGAGCTAAGGTTAGTGGCACTAGCCATTTCATATATAGATTGTCTGAAGAGGTTATAGGACCCGCAGGTCTTGTGTGTTTTTTTAAACAGATTTTAAGATCCATTATAGAACTCTGGAGTCTTCAGCACGATTTTGTAAATACCTTTCAAGTTCTGCATCCATTTTGAGAGCAACTTCCTTAAGTTCTTTCAGTACCGGGAATGCCTTTGAATTTTCTTCCAAGTAACCAGGCACAGCTTCCACCAAAAGACTGTGTGTGACAGCTAAATGCTTTTGTAAGTCCTCTACAAAAAAGAGCAAAATGTTACAGCTCTCATCACTGAATGCACAGTGGCACCTGTTAATAAATATTTTAACGATGTCAGCAGCTTGAGTGGTCACTGAAGAGCCTGAAGAACATCTGCGCGTACTGGTGAACACTCAGCCTTCAGGAGCATATTACTATGAGAGCAAAATTGTCTTGAATATTAGGACTAATCACAGCAGGAGATCAGGTAACTTGCTCAATTCCGTTTGGGAGATTAAGTAGGTTCCATAGAAAGTTTACAAGCCAAGACCATGTATTGCTACAACAGGAGCGCAAGCTTCAGGTACATGTTGCTATTGATACATTATCCAAACATCAAACCTTGCAGATACTTTCAGTAATAATGAACCCACAGGAAATCTCATATAAATGCTACACAAATATTCTTAGTTTAGAGTGCTCTACTCTTCTTACAGAAAAAGAAATTGGATGGATGCAGCTTATTAACTAGAGATGAACAAATATGCAGACAATACAAAGCAAAGCTTGGGACAAATGTTTCAGTGTCTCCTCCATAGAGAATCCAAAAGCAGCGAACAAGAGTCATGCCATGGATTTAACAAGGTTAGAGTTACATTTCAATTCACAGAAGTACACAAAAGTCCAGTATACTGAAAAAATGCAAAATCCTGCTAATTTGGAGTTTTCATACCCAAATATTTGTGTCTATTTCCTTCCATGTGAATATTCTTCATGGGAAGCTCATGTCTAGTGGTATCCAGGGCAGTTGCAAAGGTTTTATACTCCTCCTTAAACTGTTCACAGACAGTAAGAAGAGGAGCAAGGACTTCAATCTGAAAACAAAAAGGGACACAACTCAGCACCTCAATGCTGAGAAGCCACTCTGAAAAAGCAGTCAGAATTTATCTGGTTTGTCTTAAAGAATAAAGTGAGATTTGAGTCTAGTTCAGTATTAAAAAGACCATCAATATGATTTAAAGAAATGAACAAATTATGTGGCTGTATCACCACATACTCCTGTTTTTAAAAAAGTGCTCCCGTTCTATGTTTGAGGAGGCCTGCTCCAATATCTGTTTCTTTACTTCCTCTGTTTGGAAGCGCTGCCAATGCACAAAATAAACTGAAAAAATGAGGCTGTTTTGTTCTAACCTGTTGGGGTAGTTTTAAAGGGATACTTAAATCACTATTAGTAAGGCTCTTGGTGTTTGGTTATTATAGTTTTACAATGTGTTTCCATTAAGTGAGGTTTTAAAAAAGTTCCCTCAGCTACCAATGTCAAGGTGGAGCTGCTGCTACCTATCCCAATGCATCAAGGTCCATTGCAGTTTTCCTTATGCTGATCCCATGCTGCAAAACAGAAAACACACAGCAAGGAGATGCCATTGTGTCATCACCTCCTGGGTTGTGGGGCATCAGTGCCTCTGCTCTGGTCCTGATAACTGTAATAGTCCAGGATGTTTGGGGTCAGATGCTGTGCTTCACTAGGTGTACCACAGAAGACTAAAGGATGTTAGTGTGGCTTTAAGCCTTACATGCCTCAGATTATGAGCTGCTCTGGTGACTGGTGCACTATCACCTCCCCACAGCTCAGAATATGCTCTCCCTCTGCCTTCAGACCTTCATGTGTTTCCTCCAGTCCATACATGAGAGGCCACCAAAGCAGGTGCTATAGGTATTCTATCTCCTTTACACTGGCTGAGAAGCATAAAGTGCCACAGCAGGGTTCAAATTTGATGCTTTTTTGTTTGAGGTACAAAATGTATCAGAAGGCCAAAGGTTGCTTCTTCAGAGCACTTGCAAACTGCAGGAGAAACATGAAGTGTGATAAACTAACCTGTTTATCCAGCACTTCTTCAAGCTTCTGCTCTCTCTTCTTGATAGATAGTTGGCGTTTCAGCTCATACAGCTTTTTCTGCTGTTTTTCCTTTTCTTCACACAATATTGATAAGTTTCTTTCGCCTTTCTCCTCCAGCTGGGCAATATTTTTTTCTATCTATGAAATCCAAGAATGTATTTGGAGCCAATATTAAAACCACAGCTAAGTGCTTTAAGGGTTAAGTTCTTTCCAAAATATTTTTAGAGAGAAGAGAAAGTCAAACAAGTTTGAATTCAGAGGTTAACTCACTGTATGTGGTGATTTCTCTGTATCTTATATATTTACATATAAATATAAAATGCTATTATATTCTGTAAAGGAAGATTCTCACCTCCATGATCATTTACTACAGTTCCCTGAAGTCAAGATGGCATCTAGTCTATAAAAGACAAACTTAGGAAGTGTGCAAGGGTAGAGAAAAAAAATTATCTGAGTTTTCAGAGGGAGATCATATACCTTACTCAGTGCCTCGGACCAAGACCATCCCTTCTTCAAATGTTTTCACTGACTTCCCCTCATCTTCTGTATCATATTCAACCAGGTCTTCAGGATCCTGTACCGGTCTCTTAACTCCCCACCTTGTCACTTCACCCCACCAAGTCAAACATTTAACCACTCCCTATGTCAGTGGTCCCCAACGCGGTGCGCGTGGACACCATGGCACCCACCGGGGCATTTATGTGTGCCCGCTGTCAGGGCTGGCGCCAAGGAACGAAGAGGAGAGTAGCGCATCCGCTGGAGAACCCACCACCGAAATGCCGCCGAGGAGCGCTTTCCGGCAGAGAAACTACCGCCGAAAAGCGCTTTCTGGGGAGAAGCTACTGCCGAAATGCCGCCGTGGAGTGCGGCCACCGAAGAAGCGTCGCCATTGAAATGCTGCTGAGAAGCGTCGCTGCCCGCCACACTCTTCTGAAGGCGTGAATGTGCTCTTGGCCACAGAAAGGTTGGGGACCACTGCCTAGGTCATCTGGTCCCTTATTTCTTTGCCTTCCATGCAGCCTCCAATACCAAAGCCTCCTCTTCCCACCCCCCCCCCAACTCTCCTCCAAGTTCTCCCCCAAACATACTTCTTCCATTAGGTTTATAAGCCATCATACTAAAACAAACTATGTAAATCTGTATCATTAACCTCAGTGACTACTTAAGCCAATTGCTGAATCACTTGTCATCCAATCCCTGTATTCCCCTCCCACTATGTTGCTCTCCCTCCTCAAATCATCCTAATTTAGACTGTAATCTCTTGGGAGCAAGGGCTCAATACTTTTATTTATAGTGTACCATGCACACTTATACCATTGTAAAAATAAGAAGAGTCACTCAGTGTGCACTTTGTCTGGAAATTGGAGGCTCCTCCCAGCTCTCTCAGAAGCTCTCTCAGCCCAGATCATTGTTTAATGAAGTGCATGGAATGCTGTATATGAGGAAGTGTCTGAAGTGACTCACAATTGCATACCCAAGGATATCTGAAACACAAATTTAACTTGTGTGGGGCAGAAAGGTCATTTCAGTTATATTTAGAAACTTTTCCAATAGTCTGTTTTGTATAGCTCTGGAATACCAAACATTTGACTATCTGTATCTTACCTTCATTGATGCATAGTTTAACAGCAATGCCTGAGATTCCAACATCCCAATCACATCATCAGGATCAGAAGATTTCTTAAGGAAATCAAATTTTTTTTAATCAACGATAGCACATATATTTAGAAATTAAATACAAACAAGTATTTCTAAACTAAAGTTTGAGTCTGTGTTCAAAGCAGCACCTCTGATCATTACAGGTGTATTTGCAAACAAAGCCTGTCCTGTTATCACCAAGCATCAATTACACACAGACTACATTCCCAGTAAATATACATGTCTCAATTTCCAGCTAATTTAAAGTGTCACTTACTGAATTCTGCTCTTTTTTTCGTGTTCTTGATTCTGCTCTTAAGAGAGACTTTGAACCAGGAATCTTTTTAAAAAGACTTTTGTCTAAACCACAAAAGAAAAATATATATAAAAAATAAGAATCTGTACACAGCACTTCTCTGCCAAAATGCTTTGAGTGAGATAATCAACTTAAGACAGTTTTAATATGATTTTATGCAGGGTGGATAAAATTGATTTAAATTTTTTAATCAGATTTTTTTGTTATTTAAATTAAGTTTTTTTTAAAATGACATCTGAATTTAATACAAAATATGTTAAGATCTAAAATTATAAGCTCTTCAAACATTTAAATAAAAAAAATGGCTGAATCCATGAGCCTCTAGCAAAAACTGAGTTAAAGGCTATTTTTCCATGT
This sequence comes from Macrochelys suwanniensis, assembly GCA_033296515.1. Taxonomy (NCBI): domain Eukaryota; kingdom Metazoa; phylum Chordata; order Testudines; family Chelydridae; genus Macrochelys; species Macrochelys suwanniensis. Next base: position 14,702,048 of record CM065799.1, on the reverse strand, counting down.
AAAGAAAGAAGTTTCTTTCCTGATTCCAAGGTCAAGCTTTATAAATATGGCACAGTGGATCATGTACTATATTAAAGGGGTTGTTTTGTTTAACAGAATTAGGTTTCACATACTGTCTTGTGTGTTTAAATTCCAGTTACCATCCTAATGCAGCTTGACACAAATCATGAGCAAAAAGTTAGTCACCATTTAATTCTAACATTCTAAAAACGTACAATAAGAATCTGAAAACACTCAGCTACGCATTTACTTAAACATATAGTTTAGTGTACCTTCCTAGGTGGCAAAAATACATATAAAATCTAGTGTAAAGGCCCTATTTAGTTGTAAATCAACATTTTAGTGGTTATATCAATGAGAATGTACCTTTCTTTAGAAAATAAAGTACAAAATGGAAGAATTGATTAAAATATATTTAAATCAAGTCTTTCCACTGGGTGATTTAAATTGCTGGATTTTAAATTGCCTTGATTTAAATCAAGCCACACTGATTTTATAAAGGGAAGAAAGAGCCCAAGCAGAAACATTTTATTCCTAGCTCCGATACGGACTTGTGTGTACATGGCCATGCCAACTTTTCAAAACTGGCCTCTAACTTTAGGTGCCTACCTTTGAATACCTGGAGCATAATTTCCAGAAGGGGTGAGCGCTTACAACAAATTCAACTTGCTACTACTAATCAGACTGGTGGATGCTCTGAAAATCAAGTCCTAGGAATCTAGAAGTAAGACACCCCAAAAATTGGAGATTTGAAAATTAGAGGCCATATTTAAAAATTTAGGCCTCACCTCTCACTATGTCAGTTTATCCAATTGTAGAATGAGGGTAATAGTTTGCCCTCTTTTGTAGTATGCTTGAGATCTTTAGAAAATTGTTAAATATCATTAACATACATTCTAATTTAAACAATGATGTTAAAAGGAGAGTTAAAGGAGAAAGCTTACCATTAATAGCCGAGAGATCCAGGTCAGGTCGAGCAATTTTATGGCCCTCTAATAAAGTGGACTGCAAGTCATCTTTTCCTAAGACAGTACGATTTAGTGTGCCAGGCCCAGTGCCTGTAGAAACGTGTGTTATTTTAGTGTGGTAGAACATAAGTGAGCAGCCCAGAACACCTAGTTCTGCAAGTCCATAAGTGTTTGCAGAATAGCTCATTTATTTAAAAGAGAAAAAAAAGTCTCATCTGGATATTTCCACCTTTTTTTATCTTCCAAAAGGAAAATAAACATAGCAGGTGTAACTTGTTGCAAAGTTCCTTTTAGTTGGGGTTCAACTTGTTCAGAACTCTGCTAGCTTAGCCATTTCATAGCTTGCCAACATGAGCAGAACCCAAATGAAGTAAAAGGTAATGCATAGGTGATTAAAGCCCTACAAAAGTAATGCTGAATTAAAGTCATTTTAAAATATTCCTTTCCCACATTATCAGACTAAACTGGATGATCACCTGGACAAGTGCTCAGACAGAGTCACATACAAGATCATTGCATAAACATGTAGATTTGCTACAGGACTATTTATATGTTGTGGGGGTTTTATTGTTCATTCTTCTAGATCTATATAAAAATTAGAGAAGTATTTTGGGGTATTAAAGTAGCAGCCCAATCCATCTACAAATTGACAGATATCTGCTTATTTTAGAGAATTAATGTGGTGTTTCATTTCCAGATAGAGAACGTAGAACTAATCTACACATTACATTAAAATACATTAGTATTAAGTATCAATGACATGAGTCACAATGCTGCTATATTGTCAGATAAGGGGGAAAAATGCTTTTGTAGGCCTCTAGACTATCTAGTCTATAGTCTTTAGATCAGTGGTCTCCAACCCTCTTATGCCCAAGATCACTTTTTGAATTTAAGGGCCACCCAAGACCTACCCCACCCCTTCCCCAAAGCCCCACCCATTCCATCCCCTCCTTGCTCACTCTCCCCGACCCTCACTCAGTTTCACCAGGAAGGGTAGGGTGTTCGGGTTTGGGAGTGGGTGCAGGCTCTGGGCTGGGACCGAGTTCACAGTGTGTGTGTGGGGGGGTGGGGGGGGGTGGTGTCAGGGCTGAGCCTGGAGCAAGGGTGCAAACTCTGGGAGGGGGTTTGGCTCTAGGAGAGGGGTCAGGGGCTCGGGAGAGGGCTCCTAGTGGGCAGCATTTACCTCCAGCGGCTCCTGGTATGTCTACCGCTAAGGCAGGATCTTTCCCTACCCCGGCCGCACACCACCCCCAGAAGGGGTCAACGTGCCCCCTGGGAGGGCACATGACTCCATGCTGCCCCTCTCTCCAAGCCCTGCCCCTGCAGCTCCCATTGGCCAGGAACAGGGAGCTGTGGCCAACGGAAGCTGCAGGGGCAGGGCTTGCAGGCAGGAGCAGTCAAAGAGGGAGACCCCTGCTGGGCCACACTGGCCACCTCCGAAGCAGCATGCTGCCTGGGTAGTTGGGGAACCTGCCTTAACAGCAGTACCGCTGCAGATCATGATCGACTAGGAGATCCTCTAGGATCGACCAGTTGATCATGACCGACTGGTTGGTGACCACTGCTTTACCGAATTTCACTATAGTCCCTGCTCCCTCAGTGATGCTACAGCAACACAGGATAAGAGAAGTCCATAAAGAATAGTTCTTGATTGTTTTACTAAACACACACACAAAACCCCCACTTACCTGTGGTGGCTTTGCATTTCTGAAAAAAACCTGCTCTTCCAGTTGGGGTTTCCCCCTTTTCAGATCTTTTTACACCAGAAACTACAGAAGAATTTGCTGAGGTACTCTGCCAACCAGAAGACAGAAATATTCAAGATTAATAATGATTAAGAGGTGTAATGCCCTGTCTTGATTAAAACAAAACAAAACTGCCTTGGAGCATCACAATGTTTTGCAAAGTCACATAAGAGGCCTGGACTTGGCTTTAATTCTTTATCCTGATTTCTCTCTCTGGGACTTAGTGAGATCACAAGAATGCAAAGGGGGGGGGGGGGAGAGAACGCTCAGTGACTGGGGTTAAAGAAACCCATACTGTTTAACCAATAGTACTAGGCAGAGTGGATGAGCACCAGAGGCTGACAGACATTTCTAAGCCATATTCTAGTCTCTCTAACATATTTGTTTTTCAGTTGAAGCCCGATATATAAAATTTTCACTTTTTAAAATTGTCATCTTCAATCATATTATGTTAGAGGCCATTTTTTTTTAAAGCAGGTAATTTGAAACCAGACTTCACCTTCCCCAGGGGTTTTCTATCATATTGAAGGTAGCGAGCCTTCACAACTCTTCCACCTGAAAAGAAGGGGGAAAATGAAATCTGACCAGCAATAAGACTATTTATCTCCATCTAAATTACACCGGCCTCAGCACTGTGGCGACCAACCATTTAGGCAACTGTAACACATAACGACATACATTAAACAGATGAATATTTTACTAGTAGGATTTCCGGCTCATGGTGATTATGGACCCCTTATTTAACGGGAGAAGGCAGCAGGGAGGGGCTGTACATGGGGGGGGGGGGGGGGTGGATGAACTATGGGGCGGCCACGTTTCCCTGGGCACGACTTCGCCAGGCAGAGCTCGCAGGACGCGCTGGTGGGTGAGGAGAACGGGCAGCGGCACAGACCCGACGCAGGAGTCGCAGAAATCAGCGGATTTCTACCTACGGGCCCGCCCGGTCCCCACCGCCCGGTCCCCACCGCCCGGTCCCCACCGCCAAGGCCCCGGCCCGCAGCGCGGCCCCTACCTTTAGGCCTCGCCCCCGCGCTCCCGTCCGGTTCAGCAGCTCCCTCCGCTCCCGGGGGCGCCCTACACAAACACAGGCAGCAGCTCAGCGCACGTTAGGCGGGGGCGAAGGGGCCCGCGCGGGCTCTGCCCCGGGGAGAAGGGGCGGTAACGGGGACAGCGCCCCTCACTCACCCCGCCGGGCTCGCCGCCGCCGCCGCCATCCCAGTCAAACTTCCCGCGCAAGCGCTGAGCGACGCCTCCAGCCCCATCATCGAGTTTATAACGGAGCAGCTAGAACGCCCACTTCCGCGTCTCGCCCCCCGCCGGCTTGGAGGGGAAAGGCAGACGCAGCTGTTTCCCGCCCCTCCCCAAATCCTTGCAGGGACCTTGTACCCCCACGGGACCACGGCCAGTAGCTCGGGGAGTCAAGGTGGGCAGTAAGCACAGGACAATATATTCCCTGGGACCCTCCTACCAGCCCGCTCATGGCCTCGCTGGGGCTCCAGAAAGCAGACCCTGCTTATACCTTGCCAGCCTGGGTCGCCTTTCTGCAGCAGGCCAGATCCAGTGGTTCCTACCCTAAATGTTCAAAATAATGAGTCAGCACCTCCCCCCCCCCCCCCCCGCCAAATCAGGAGCTAGACTTAAAAATCATGAGCTAAAATAATGTTTTTTTTCTTTTTGTTTCTGGGTCTTTGGGAGTAGGGGGTAATATTGTCAAGATTTATCTGCCATCACAAGTACAGGAGGTTTACCTTTTTAAAAATAAAAGCTCAGATTCCCATGTATTAACTGCACTCCGGGATCTGGGATTGTAAGGAAAAAACCCTAATTATCATGAGATTCAACCGATTTACAGGAATGGAAGTGAGGATGAGACACTCCACCCCACACATACCCACATACTGTGGTCTCAATGGGGTGATGCTAGTCTACAAGTGAGATCAGCGTTGCTGGGAATGTGTGTGAGGGAAGGAAAGGTATCAATTCTACCTCCTTTTTCATGCTGCCAGTCCAAATGCAGAGGGAGGAGCACGGACCTGCTTCTTGGTGCTGAGCTGCCACCTGGCACACTAAGTGCAGCTGGACATAGAGCAAACCCACTGCTTAATTTGCAAAGAGGCGTTGGGGCTGAAGCAATTTTACATTCATAACTGATGCAGCAAGCTCAGAGGTGCTGGGCTATGAACTGCCAAGCCTAGAGGTGCTGGGGGGGGCTCAGCCCTGGCACAAATTAAGCACGAAGGAACCCCAGAACCTGGTCCCCCCCCCTCCCCCCGCCGCCACCACCCCCCCACTACTCCCAGTCCAGTGCCTCTGGCTACCCCAGATATTGCCTTCCAGCAGCTGAGCTCTGCTGCCGTCTAGCGGGGTGGGCGGGCTGTTTTCCACATAATTTTAGGGTTTGTAGGAGGCTGATGATAACAGTAGGGACCAGAAATTTGCAATGCACTAACAACAGTTTAATGGAGTCGGCTGTGCTTTGTAGCTACCCAGTCCCATCACAATCGACTTCCGCTGCCTGTAGCGGCTGCGTGGCTAACACGGAATTTTTCTTTGCGGGCTCATACGGCCCATGTAAATCCCCGCGATGGAGTCTGGGCTTCCCAGGCACCTGGCTAGTAACACCTGTTACCGCCTTGTACCCACCGCTGCTGCAGAGACCCTGCTGCCGGCATGAGAGCAGCAGCTGGGACAGAAACCAAGCACAACCTTTTCATTGAAAGAGCTCTCTAATCCAAGCAAGTGGATAGACTGAATGCCTTCCGTCTGTCCTGATTTGTTATTGCTTCACTGAAAACAGCGCTGCAGACGAGATTATGCGCGTTCATCACTATCCACATTAACACACTCATTTGCGCAAACCCGCCGGATTTCTATCCCTTGAGCGATTCCAGACGCTACCGCCCTTCGCCAGCTAGCAGCGCGCATGCGCAGCTCTCTCACACATGCGCACTAGCTGCGCGGAGCTCCTCAGGCTTTGCCCGGCATTGCCCTGTCTCTTCCCCTCAAACGCGGAAGTGAGCGGTACCTCGGCGGGGCCTGGTAGGAGGGGCCGCCGCCGCCGCCGCCGGGCTGGGAGTGATCGACCAACCGAGCCGCCAAAGTAACGCGATGGAGAGCGGGCCTTTGCCCCACTCATTCCTCTCCCTCGGTGGGTGAGCGGGAAAGGGGCGTGTGGGGAGAAGGGGGGCAGGGCAGGCCGGGGGCGGTTGGCGTGGGGGGCTGGTTGGGGGGGATGAGAAGGGGGGCTGGTTGGGGGGATGGGGACGGTTGGCGAGGGCATGGGGAGAAGGGGAGCTGGTTGGGGGAATGGAGAGAAGGGGAAGGAATGGTGGGGGGGGGGTTGGGGAAGGGTGTGGGGAGAAGGGGGCTGCTTGGGAGGATGGGGATGGCGGAGGGCGAAGGAGGGCTGGTTGGGGGGATGGGGAGCCCAGAGGCGGTTGGGGGAGGGTGTGGGGAGAAGGGAGGGTGGGCGGCAAAGGGGGGTGGTTGGGGCATAGGTGCTGGAACTAAGGGTGCTGCAGCACCCCCTGGATTGAAGTGGTTTCCATTATATAGAGGCTTTACCGTTTGGGTCAATGGTTCTGAGCACCCCCATTATACAAATTGTTTTAGCACCCCTGGTTGGGGGGAGAAGGGGACTGGTTTGATGGGTGTGGGGGAAGGTGCGGTTGGAAGAAGGGGTGTGGGATGGTTTGTGGAGAGAGTGGGGAGAATGGAGGCTGGTTGGGGGAAGAAGGCGATAATGCTATATAGAGTTCTTCAGATGGGAGTTCCTTTGTGACGGGTAACGGAGAACTGGAGGATAACATGGCGAGTGTCATACAGGGGGTGATGGTGGGATTAAGAGGGTCCTGGAGAGGAAGTGCAGGAGGGTGGGTTGAATCAGATCGTCTATAAATACACGGGGATCTTTAGCTTCAAGCCCTCTCAGATGGTGCAGGGCTTGCCCATGGGATTTGGGAGGTTAGGGGGAGGAAGCCACATTCTGGTTGCCCCAACTCCCTAGATAAGGTCCTTCAAAGTTTGCTTGGGGAATCTGAACTACTTGGAACTGTGATTGTGGGGTTTGGTTTTTCCAGCTCATAGCTATTTCCTGAGCTGTTCTGGTGCCTGGGCTTTGGAAGTAAACCCAAGCATGTGGCTGTGATTGCTCTCTGTTCATGCTCTACAACTAAGCCAGTGAGCAGGAGGCACTAGAAACACATCTACTGCACAGGCTGCCTCAGGCCTGTGGTGATTGGCAGACTCCTACTCTGTGCTCAAGTTTTAAGAGAAAGTGCCTGTAGGGTGTACTATGCTATGCTGCATCTATCTGAATCGATGTGTTTAGGAGACTGGATTGCAATGTGGTTACTATTGGCACTGTGGCTTATGTCCAAAGAATGTTAAGGTCTTAAAGCTAGGAAGCATACATTTTTTCTAGCTTCCTCTATTTTGACTAGAAAAATGGCTGAAGACTAATATCTATATTGTAACTAGTTCCATTTGTGAGCGTCGTGGGGAATTCACAACTTAGAATTTCTGAATTTGGGGAGAAATAAGCAATGCCCACAACAGTTCTATAATTGTTCATTTCCATCTTCTGTAAAATGGTAGCAGAGGTCATGGAGGTGGTCTTAGACTTCTGACATGTGACCAGCTTTTCAAGGATGATGGCATCAGCACCCTCCCCACACAACACTTCAGAGTGGATTAATATTAGTTTGCCTGCTTTCCTATCTGCAGATAAGGTATTTATTGCAAGTATTCAGAAGGGCTCAGGGATTTCAGACCTATTACTGGGCCAACAGGAGCAGTTGTCCTAAAATTGTCAGGAAACAATCCTACATTCCAATTAGTACATGAATATTCACACCCGTTGACTTCAGTAAACCTTTGGTTTCTTTATGTTGCATCTTATCAGGAACAGATTTATATAGAAAAACTGAAGGAAAAACAAGATAGCTGTGTTTATAATTCTCCACAAGCTGTGAATTTTGTGGAGAGGGTATATATACTTATTTGCCTAAAAAGATAATTTTTCTTCAAAAGTTTTGACTCTTTTTCCCTTTAAAGTTGCATGATGCTACTATCCAGAATTTGTATAAAATAGCACATCTGAAAATGCAAAGTTTTAACATTTCCTTGCCTTAAGAAAAGGAGTAAATTCAGTCACTCTAATCGGGTGTGACATACACGACAGCATATCACATCTGGTTGCGGTCTACCAGAATGATTAATAGACTTTAATAAAAGCAATCGTTGCTTCATTTCAATGTATCAGCTCTTCTCTTGTTATGCTTACACTGTAATCCATGTTAATCTTTGCCATACCATTGACTCTGGCAGCGTGCTCTAGAAGACAGAGCACTGAAGTGGGATTCAAGAGACCTGGGTTCTTTTCCCAGCTCTGTGTTTGGCCTGCTGCTTAACCTTGGGCAAGTCACTTCCCACCTCTGTGCCTCAGTTCCACCATCTGTAAATGACTAGCCACCTTAGCTCTATTGATGAATAGTACTATATAAGAGTAGGTAGTGATGGTGGTGTTATTAATCAGCATCCTGTATTTACATGTTTTCCTTTTTCACTAGTCATTCACTTCTGTACTTTACCCCAATGAACTTCGATGTTTGAGTGAGTGATTCCCATTGGAGTCAATGTGGGAGGTTTTTTTTCTTTTCTTTTTCAAGCAACTATCGTGCCATTGCTCCCTTCTTGTCCCATTCCCAAAACCCAGTGAAACATCTACATTTTAAGTGTTGGTGCCCAGGCTTACTCCCAAGCGTGGGAGAGCCCACAGTGCTATGTACTAGAATGGTTCTGCTTAGCTTCCTTACTATATCAAGTTGAACCGTGCTTTCTTGCTATACTTGGGAATGACTAACTGGCTTAATAAAGAGCTTTTTCCAGAAGTTGACTCAGTTATGCTGTACGTCAGTGAAATGGGTCAGCCCAAAAACGCAGATGTTCTAGCCAGCATAGAAATAGGGGGGTTCTTAGGTCTTTGTTCCAGTTTTGCTGTGGACCTTAAAATGCTTGTAGGGCTGAATAATTTAGAAACCGTAAATGCAGCCGATGAAAAATTTAAATGAGACCTATACATAATTGAAACTTTGTACAAACTGAGCTTTCTGACAAATAGTGATTCAAGCACTAGACCTGTTGAACAATCTGATGTATGAATAAACTGTTTGTCTGACATATAACCCAAGTCTGCCCAGTTTAAAAATGACCTATTAGTTGGAAGGACAAATGTCTTGTTTCTCATATCTTAGGAATTCAGAAAGAAAAAACCCTTAAATATGTAATCTTGGTTGTCTCAACTCTTGATAACTTTTAACTGATTTTATTTAAAGATCCCAGGATTTGGTACTTGTTCTTACACATTTATGGTGTGGAAAGTGTGTGTAATTTTTAAATAACACGCTGAGAATTTCTGCAGATACATTGCTTATATTCCCAAATATAAAATGTCCTCAGCTTTAAATCCCAAATACAAAATATTTCTCTTTAAATTTGATTTGATATTCCATACTTCAATACTAACAGTGAGAACTGGCATTCTATCTGATTTAAGGTATAGTTGATTGATGTTTGTATATAAACTGATCAAAGTATTCTCCTTGCCATTATACAAAATAGATACATATTGCATCTGTAGGGACTTAAAGATTGTAAAAAGTGCCTCTGAATAGATATTGTTTGATTTATTTTTAACCAGACATTTCATGTCTGTGTAGAATTCCTTTCTAGCATTTAGCCATGATTTTAAAAATAGTTTAATATTTTTACACTGTTAAAATGGGGGTAAAAGAGGAACCTCTGGCCATATATGGAAGCAACTTTAATTTAAGAACAATGTCCAATACTACTGCAATAGGTCACTTGTATGTGTGATCCTCGTGTGGAGGAGATGCATCTTACCTATGGTGTGGAGGGGTGGTAAAAAATAAACATCCATTTAAAATAGACTTGGGCACTGTATTCCTCAGGTGCCACGAACTTGAGCTGCAAGAACTGTTTCAAGGCCTGATTCTACCAATCCTCAATTTGCAAATATAAGCATAAAAAAAAGTAGATTGAAAACTTTCCAGAAGTCCCCTGTCTTAAGCAATGAGAGCACCCCAGGCACCGTATTTAAAATTCTTCCTCATATAAAAAACTAATGAAATAATAGTGGGTGGCACATTCATGAAAGGATTAGCAGCACCTCTTTGTTTTGGTCTTTGACTTTACTCTCCTCCTCACTGAGGTCAATTTCTCTTGTGTGCTTTGTTTTGTTTACTGATTACATCAAGTGCCTTTTTAATAATGAAGTGGAGCATGTAGAGTTGGATTTACCTGGGCTTTATTATGCTACCATATACAATATTGAGCTTCAATTGGTAACATGATGCAGCTCTTTCCAGAGATAATATGCTCTACCACTTCAAAGAGCAAACAAAAATCTGTACCAGAACACAAGGAAGTATTTGAAAGTTTAACAAAAACAGGAGGAAAGGATGAAGTTGAGTGTGTGCGCTGCAAATGGTGTGGCCCAGTTATTAAATGTAAATATTTATAGGCTAATAGTTCTAAGTCTACAATAGTAAACTGTTTATTCAAATGAAAATTTTCATTTGGGGATTAGACACACATTGTTTTCTTAAACTCAGAGGTGGCATTATGTTTTGAGTTCTGTTTTAGTTCTTTAGCAACCACACTGAATTCTATTCATCAAAGCATTAATCTACTGAATACTTTCCCCCTGTCCTTCCATCCACTAAAATAAACCCCTATATTGACCCAGAAAATTAATGGTTTTTTCCACTGATTTTCACCTGTTTTTGTTGTTGTAATAAATACAGATAAATTCCCAGGGAAAAAATTAATAAAATAAATCCCGAAAACTAAGGCCCCAAGTATGAGGCAGTCCAACTGTACATGAAAATGGAAAGAACTGAAATATATGAACAGTTCTTCCTGCACATTTTTGTTGTAATAGTAGCTTTCCCTTTTTAGCTTCAGTATGATTCACTGGATAAATATGCAGCTTCAAATTATGGCCTTATTTAAACTAAACAGCTACCCTGTGCTGGTTGAGACGCTGTCCTGTTTTCCAATAGCTTACCAGATTGTAAAATAGAGTGTGTTCTTATGTACTTTACAAAACGTAATTGATATTATTGAGGCTCAAGAACAGTTTGAAACTATCTACAGAATTACTCATTGAAATTTGCTTGTTAGCCTAGTTTCCCAACTCCAATGTCTTCCTCTTCACATTGTCTGTGCAAGAAGAGAATTTAAAAAGTTCATGCTAATCACTTGGTAAAATTAAAGCATGTTGCCTCCCCTCTCCTCCACCCAAAGAAAATGATTGGTGTTCAGGGATGTTGCTCTTCTCCAGTGATGTAAATGGCAGCTACTCCCTTGTTCTGTGATGGAGTGAATGAGAGACACTCATGTTGAATAGGTTATTGTTTGAGAAATCTTCAGTATGCTCAGTGCTGAGCAATTTGCATGTACTTAGCATAAAAATGAATATTGGGGTACGCTGTGCTCCTTAACAGACTGATTATATTCGTGCTACTTGTAAGTATTCTGTTAATATTCTGTATATTATATAGTCAGAAGAGGAGAGTAATGAAAACTGAAACAGAAAAAAAAATAGATTTTGCTATTTTGTTGCTTTCCCTCTTCCAGGCTGGCAGGTCAGGTATCCTTGCTCCAGACGAGTTGGTCAGAGAAAGGGGACTTATAATTTTCTATAATTTCTGCTTCAATTTACCTGTCTTGCCCTATTGTTCCAGATTACACTTGCTTCCAATCTCAGCAGTCATATCAATTTGGCTTGCTGAAGCCTGAAAGTACTTTCGCAAAATATTGGAAGAGGAGATAGAGATGATGCAAGTGCAGCATATATAATAGCACTTCACGTTGCGATAATAGTGAGCTGTGCTTTGTGAACTCCTTTGCAGCACACTGATCCCATGTAGTTGTTCCTCTATTCCTGTCTGCAGAGGTAAGAGTCTGGTGGACTGGGAGTAAAGAACTCCTTAGTTCTAACCTTGTCTTAGCCAGTGACCTGCTGCGATCACGGCCAAGTCACTTAATTATCTCTGTATTAGTTTCCTCCTCTGTAAGATGAGGGAAATACCTGCCTCATAGCTTTGTGAGGATTAATATTTTTGTACAGTATTTTGAAGATGAGGGGCTAAGTGCTATTTAAATTACTAGTTTTTAATGCAGCAAGGTTCTATTTGTATTCATAAAACTATAGAAGGGAAGTAAACAAGAATGACTGGACATGAGGACTAAAACTAAAGCCAGTTGTTGGCTCATGATGTCAGCATGCATTGCCCACTTGCTAAATTTTCAGACAAGCATCTTTCATGCTCTCTCCCATGCTGCCTCTCAGACTTGTGAGGTGCTCCCTATAAACATCCACAAAGCTACCTCTTTATTCTCCTTCAGATCCTTCCTTAACTCTCCTGTTCCATGACAGTGCTGCTGCTGGTGTGCGGAAATCACTGCCTGTCATGGTGACCAATATTGTCTCATTATTTGTACTCCCTGTCTGTCTGTATCCATCTGTTGTCTCTTATCATATACTTAGATTTTAAGCTCTTTGGGACAAGGACTTTTTGTTCTGTTTGTACAGCACCTAGTACAGTGTTCATGACTAGGGCTCCTTGGGTGCTACTGTAGTACAAATAATAAAAAATAACATTGCTTGGGTCATATGGTAAATGTCCTACTTTAAATCAATAAGAAAATCAAGAGAGGTGGAAGAAGATAATTTTATCTGAAAGTCTGTGGTTTGGTTTCTTTTGTACCAGCCTAGAGATCTAGTAGTTCTCCAGTAGTACATCATGAATTCACTTCTGTAGTGTACTCTACTAGCTCTAGCAGACTGCTTAGGCATACTATTTCCTTCTGAAATTCAAGTAATAGTCTGTGGCAACAGACATTCATCTTAAGAGTCTAATTTTCTTCGGTGTCCGATGTCTCTGCTACAGCTGACCTCAGTTTTGTGTATCATTTAGGGCCCTGTTTACACTGACGCAATAAGTGTCTGCACCAGCTTTTAAAACTGTTTTATAAGCAAATTCAACACCATTTTAAAATATGGTTTGCCTGACCAGTGTTTACTAGTTTCTACCTAGTCTAGAGCATGTTCCAAAAGGTTATTTCCTCAGCCTCACTGCCCAGGCCAGTATTTTAAAAATTCAGACAGCCCCCTCCCACCACTGTGCAGAAAAAGCCTATCTGCTTGGGCAGTCCTTGGAGCTGTCATTGAGCAAAATATGAAAAAAAGCCCACCAAACCCCTTGCTGGGTCCTACAGGACTCTAGAGTATATCTCATCTTGGCTTGAGGCCTAGTTTAGTTGAAATGTTTGATTTCTCCTATTGAAATGTTTATCCCAAGATAAATGTATTTCAGCCTCTAGGTTATGATTTAGTATAGTTTTTGAACTTGTAGGCAGAGACGCCCTCAGCTCACTACCTGCCAAATCATGTCCTTGAGCTGTTGGGGTGAATAGCGGAGGCATCTTCTGCTGGGATCTGCAAGCAGATTGATGGGTAGAACAGAAGATATTTACATCTTATTTTGTTGAATGCCTGTTGCTTCACAGAACATCCATGTTTATTTCTGCTTTGCTTTTGAAGATTTCATGAGACCACTTTAGCTCTTTTTAAAGGGATACTGTCAAGGTAATTAGGCCTAGCAATTGATATGCTTTAAAGTTTCTAATTTTATGACACTGCACTGAGGTTCTCCTCCTGTTTGTATTTGAAGTGGATTATTGCAACATTGCATTTCAGACTACTCCAAAGTGAACTTTAGCATTTTAGTTGTAATGGTTTTGGTCACCTTCACACAAAGTAATTATTGAATAATTTCATCTGGATTTTTCAAAGGCAAATCAATTCAAAAGGAATTCATTGAAAGATGGGGACCCAATTTCCTTAGAGTCCTTTGAAAATCCCAGCCTTTAATATTAAAATAACCTTTAACATCAATATTAAATAACTCTCTAAATATTTTACATGAGGCGGCTGATCCACAAGGAGGAAGAGGGCCTCTGAAAATTCAGCAGTGTTAAAATAAAGCAAACCGCATCTGGATTTCCTATTTGGTTGAAGTGAAGCAACCATTATGGTGACTCTTCCTATTTTCTCCCTCTGTGAATGTATGTAGTAATCCTGTTGCAGCAAGTTCTTTTCACTGACGACTCTGTGCCCTAGACCATCCCAGTGAGGAAACAGAACTACCTTGTCTGTTTGCTGTCCTCTAAATCAGATGCCTGTGATGACTGCATGTACTGTAAATCTGTGTGTCTAGCATAAATACTTTCAGGTTGATGTCTACCATCTGCATGTTGCTTTGTCAGTGATCAGCCTTCCCCACTATGAGAAATATTTCTTTTTCCTGTTTCTTAGTCTTGGAAATCTCCTGAGCTCAGACCACCAGCTGTCCCCTAAACAAGCAGTATATCATGTTGTTATGGGCCTCTTGTCTTCCATGAACAGAGCTGAGATTACTAGCGTTTCATTTCCCCCAGCAGATATCCAAGACTTTAGTCTTGGAAAATGTGATGGATGAGTGAAAAATGTACCAGGCAGCCTTTATATTAGCTAGTAGATGAGGTTAGTGGGCTTTATCAACAAGGTCAATGCCTAGGTAAGAAAAGCAGCCTCCAACCACCTTCAGCAGCTGGGAAGTAGAAGGCTGCTGAGGTTTCTATGGGAATGCTGCCTCTGGACTCTGCTTGGGTCCATCTTTCATACCAGTCTCTGGCTAGTAAGTGTCTGAAACTTCTCGCTGCTGGAAGAGAGCAGGAATTCTGTTATTGGGGAGGGTCTAAGCTACTCTACTTTTTTTCCCAGAACTGCCTGGCTGAGGAGAGAAGGTGAAGTGGTCTTTGTTGCTCTTCATCTTCTGTAGCTTCAGTGGTTTTTTGGATTCTCTTTTGAATAATGAATAATTCCAGGGTCCCTTCTACTGCTTTTAGCTTCCCAAGCAGCAGTAAGGTGAAATTCTGATTCTTGATAGTGTCACTGCTGACTGGGGTTCTGAGTAGCCGTGGTGAAAGGAGCAGTGTCTTGTAAATTTTACTTTGCTGTTGCTTGGCAATGCTTCTCCCTTTGACATAGCTACTGCTGCAGGGAGGGTAGATTAACGATGCTGACAGGAGAGCTTTCTCCCGTCAGTTTAGAGCATCTTCATTAAAGTGCTACAGTGGCACAGCTGCACCAGTACAGCTGCGCCGATAAAACATTTTAAATGTAGACTTGCTCTTATATAGCCCGTTAACCTTTGTGGTTGAGTGTCTGCGACGAGTCAAAAACCAGTGATAATTATAGATTTAAGAAATGGATGGGACTTCCTGAGTCATCTGATCCAACTGCCCGTGTCACAACGAGCCTCTTAGAAGTGAAAGATAGACTGAATTTTTATGCATAATAAGGAACCATTCTGCAAGGGATCACATATGGATTAACCAGAGAAGTGCCATTATTTGTCCCACGGTTTGTGGTTCATTCAGCCTCCCATTTAATAATAATAATATGGAGATATGCCAATCTCCTAGAGCTGGAACGACCTTGAAAGGTCATCGAGTCCAGTCCCCGGCCTTCACTAGCAGGACCAAGTACTGTCCCCTGGCTGATTCTTTCCCCCCAGATCCCTAAATGGCCCCCTCAAGGATTGAGCTCACAACCCTGGGTTTAGCAGGCCAATGCTCAAACCACTGAGCTATCCCTCCTCCCCACTTGGTAAGGATGAACTGAAAACAATCTCTAAGAAACTTGCATAACAGAAAATGTTTCAGAAACTCTTGCTTCTACACAGAATTGCTTAGAAATGAAGTTCTCTGTTCTTAGACTATGTTCAGGAGTGGCAGAACTGTCATGTGCTTCTCTGGAGTGATTCATTGCCTGTGGTGGAAATGCCAACAAAAGAATGTTTCCAACTCTCTCTAGATCTTATTTGTGGAACCCTTTGGACTAAAATTGTCTGCCATTGAAAACGACTGCATGTTAATTTGTAATTTGAATTGACTTTCTCATATTGTACTGTGTTTTGTTTTAATTTGTGACTTGTATTTGGGTCACTTCTTCAAGTAGCATCCTCCTGAGTATAATGTTATAGAGCACCTTAAATTGAAGAGAGCAAAGATAGAGCTTCATTGTCCATCTGCCTAAGCTGTAAGATTTCCCTTAGGAAACTGCTCTCCATTGATAAGTTGTTAATAGAGGTGATTGAACTCAGTGTACCCCAGTCACAGTGGTTTGGACTTGTAGTGTGACTACCCATGGAATGTAACTAGATGGCAGTTGAATGCCTGGTGAAGCACCACATTGAGCGAAGGACAGTGATTCAGAGTGGATTGCAAATCAAAGAGGAATAAAGACCAGCATCTTTTAATTTGGCCACAAAAAGATGTTGGTTGACTTCCATAAGATCTCTCTCTATTCCCATGAAACTGAAGCTCAATTGCAAGGGTCCAGTAGGGGTTGAGGAGGGGAAATCAAGGTAGTGGGAATCAATGGCAGAACAGGAGCTTCATGCGTGAGGAGCTTGAAAGCAAATGGGAGGAGAGAGATGCTGCAACAGTTAGAAAGACAAGGATAAAGGAATGAATAGGGGGTTCTTTAGGTATGGAATGAAAGTTGTAAATCCCAGATGAGCAAATTACAAAATCGTAACTGAAATGTGCTACAATTTAGACTAATTTTAGTTTATCTCTTCCTCAAATTGGAGGTGAAAAGCAAAAATACACTTTGGGGCATTAAGGGTGCGGTTGTTGATTGATAGTAATGAAATTAACTCTAAATTGTGGCTCTTCTCAGTAATTGCTGTGTGTTTTATGAAAGAAATAGCCACTGTGTTACTGTGCTTATGTGAGGAGAGAACTATCTCAGGATGGAAGGAACAGCTTGTGAAACCCAGATGCTCAAACTCTTTCCACCCCAACCTCAGCCATCTGAGTCTCACTCATAAAGCAAACCTTTCCAATGAGAGATTCTAAGTAAAAAGAGGCAGTTTGTTTGAAATAACATCACTGATGTTCAGGGAAACATCTTACTTTCTATAAATTTGCCTGTGTAATAACTTCATCTTATATTTGATAACTTTTTATTTTTTGGTTCAGTTGCTTTTGTATTTCAGGGAAACCGATTGGACAGGATACCTTTTAACATCTGACTCTTTTCACTCTCCTTTTGCAGATAATGGGCATTGAGCAACAAGCTGGGGCGGTATGCTGAAGTCAGGTTGGGGGCAGAATGAGTTTAAAAGATGCTGGCAGTGCAGTTTGCCAGGAGAAGGCGGCCTATAATCTTCATATTTACCCCCAGCTCTCGACAGAAAGCACCACCTGCTGCAGAGTGACTGCAACTAAGGACAGTACCACTTCAGATGTAATCAAGGATGTGATACATATTTTGAACTTGGATGTCTCAAAGCATTATGTGCTTGTGGAGGTGAAAGAATCTGGAGGTGAAGAATGGGTACTTGATTTGAATGACTCTCCTGTTCATAGGGTTTTGCTTTGGCCCCGCCGTGCTCAGGATGAGCATCCACAAAATGATGGGTACTACTTTCTTTTGCAAGAGAGGGACACTGATGGGACCATCAAATATGTCCATATGCAATTGGTGTCCAAGGAGAAGGACGCTCGACGATTGGTTGAAAGGGGTTTTCTTCCATGGCATCAGGAAGACTTTGATGACTTATGCAATCTCTCCAATTTAACGGAAACAACACTCCTAGAGAATCTCAAACGCCGCTTTCTAAAACACAAGATTTATACGTATGCAGGAAGCATTCTGATTGCCATCAACCCATTCAAATTCTTGCCCATTTATAACCCCAAATATGTCAAGATGTACGAGAATCACCAACTTGGGAAGTTGGAGCCCCATATTTTTGCCATAGCTGACGTGGCTTATCACACAATGCTTAAAAAACATGTCAACCAGTGCATAGTCATTTCAGGTGAAAGTGGATCTGGAAAAACTCAAAGTACAAACTTCTTAATTCATTGTTTCACTGCGCTGAGTCAGAAAGGGTACGCAAGTGGTGTGGAGAGAACTATTTTGGGAGCTGGACCAGTACTGGAGGTAAACTTAGGCTGAAATTTTTCTTTGCACAAATAACTTTTTAAAAACTTTCTGAATAATTGCTGGTATGTGTAATTTTTTTAGGGAGGATTTTGAAGGCCTTTCTCCTGCAGAGGCATTGACAATCCAAGTCTGTGTTGATCTGCTACTTTGAAGACAGATTTTTAAATTTATTTTTGTTTTTAATCTCTAATCTTTCTTTGCAACTAAGTTTCTGCATAGATGAAATAGACCATTTAGTCCTCTTTTGAAATAGGCTATTTCTCTATTTTGCCTTTGCAAGTTACATTCTAGTCTTCAAATATGTCAATTTTGATTGGTTGTATTTTCACAGCCAGAGCTCAATGTGCTGGGCTGATGGATTCATTGGGTGGCTCTCATTAGAACACTGTTAGTATTTGAGTCTAGGGTCAAGCAGAACCAGTCACTTGGTTCCACTGAATAAGGAATACAGTGAATGTTTTCATAAGTAAATAGCTCTCCATTGAAATAGTTACTGCTCTGAGTCTATTGATGCTTTTTTGCATGGTGAGGATGTCTTTAGCATTTCCATTGTGAACTCCCTTTCGCAGGGATTTATTTCTCTGCTGTAAATGTTTGCTTCATGCAGAAGCATGTTCTCAGTAGAGGAGAAATTTTGATTAACCCGTAAGTGTTCTGAGCAAATTCTGTCTTAATTATTACATCATTTTCAGCAGAAGGAAAGACAGCAACCACCAGCCTCATACAGGGGTAAAATAAGTCTAGAACAGTGTGAGATAACAAGAGGGCAAACATAAACAGTTCTTGAATTCAATATCTTCAATTTTTTACTCTAAATTAGAATATATTTTTCTAAAATAGTAAGTTTGCAGGATGCAGATGATCGTTCAGTAATCCACCAGTGAATGCATGATTAATAGGAGAAATGCTGAGGGAATTAATTCTAAAACTGTCAAGGGATTGTATTCAAACAATGTATAAAAGTTTTAACACAATCATTTATGAAGGATTCCAAATTCTACATTAATTTTGGTGCAGAAGGAATATGAGGTAAAGTTTCCAGAAGTGACCAAATCAGCTAGAGACAAGGTGGGTGAGGTAATATCTTTTATTGGGCTAACTTCTGTTGGTGAAACTTTTGATCTTACACAGAGCTCTTCTTCTGGTCTGGGACAGGTACTTAGTGTCACAGCTAAATACAAGATGGAACAGATTGTTTAGTGTAAGTAGTAAACACCTCTGCACTCACTGGACAAAAGAGGGTGTTAGTGGGTTACAGATTGTTGTAATAAGCATTAAATCCAGTGTCCTTATTAGGGTAGCCACTCATATATACCCGGAATACTGGAGATTCTGGTATTTCTGGGAATGGTGTGGGCGTGATCCCATCCTTGTCAGTGTGATGTGCGTGTAGGGTCATGCCACATGGGGGCACCATTTTGAAGATTGTGTCATCTTGCCCCCCACTATTGTGACCTCAGGTGCATGGTATGTGCAAGGTCACGCTGGTGGTGGTGGAGTGGAGCGCTCTCCATTATGGCATACCTCATCGGATACGGGACAAAACCATATCTGCTGGATAGGGAACAAACATTACGAAAGCAGGACAGTTGTTTAAAAAACAGACACATGGCCTGCCTAGTCCCTATTGAGTTCATGATTTTTAGTGTCTAGAAAAGTTATGAATTTAAGCTCCCACGCTCATCTTTTGAAGGTGTTGTGCAGTTTTCCTTTGAGGATGAAGGCTAAGAGGTCCGATATGGAGTGATCACTTTGTGAAAAGTGTTCAACCACCAGTGATAAGGGTTTTTTGTCTTATCATTTTTCAATGTGAGTCACTTAGGTGGTTTTGAAAATTTTACCCATGATGCTTTACAGAACAGGGAGCGCATGCAAGCATTTTGCCTTGCTTTCTGCTACTTGAAAGCAGAAGCAGAATTTGAGGTTTGCTAGTAGCTGGAGCTCAAGTTTGCAGTTTAGAACAGAAAACAGGAAGGGGTCACTGTGGAAAGCACTATTCAATCAGCTGATCTTGCTGTGTCTGATACCATTAACTCTTTTGGACTCTAATTTGCAAGATGTGATACAGCATAATCAAATCAGAGGGGCCTGAAATCACGTTATATTTTGCCTACTGAATGAGAAATGCAAATACCCCACCCTTAAGTAGCTAGATTTGTAATTATCTGTTATGCAATAAAAAATAAATGCTGTTTTATTTAAGCATTCTTAGAAACTGATTCTGACTTTCATGTTAAGTGTATCATAAAGAACCACTCCTAGCTAGAAATAGGACTAAAGATTGAAACTAAAACTTGGGAATTTTCTAAATAAACCTTCACAAAAAGATGACATTTCAACATATACCATCTAAAATTTAGGATTTGATAGTTTCTTTTTAGGCAAGAACTTTTCTCATGCTTTAAGGGCCTTTGTCCATCACACATTGATTACAGCCCCAGATATGAGTTTAGGTTGACTTTCGCAAATTCCTTTCTTTGCTTCTTAATAAAAGTAACAAAATGCAGTACAGTCCTATCCCAAAATGTTTTGCAGAACTGAGCACAAGTTTGTATGCAGGGTGCTACTGATCCGCTTGAAACTAAATAGGAAATAAAGCATTCATAGATGCATGAAAGTTAATAAGGCAGCACAATCCTGCATGTAGAGAAGTTATGGAGGCACCTGTGACTCTAACCAAGAATTATGAGTAGAGTTATGTCTGCATATGGGTTAGGACCTATAATTCTCCAAGAGTTCAGCTTGAGTGTCAATGGGAGCAGTGAAGGTTTGAAGTATAGACAACTCACATTTTTACAGTAGGGGTAGACAAGGTAATAAAAACTGCTCCAGTCCTGTCTGCGCTACTGCCTCCATTGTTATCACGGCTGGAGCTGATGAAGTGGAGAATTATGGGTCCCAGTTTTCTTAGTGTAGGTGTCCTCTTAGTGGAAATTCCTATTCTGTTAAGTGATGATGAATACTTAAGTCAATTGTGAGTTTAATAGGAGAATGCAATGAAAACTTTGTAGCAAATGTTCTGTCTTACAGAAACTGAATTCTTAGCAACCAAAATGTCCTGTTTCAGAGTTGGTGATTTGGCTACAGTGAGAGTCACTTGGGCTTTTCATGTAATAGAACCAAGCAGAACAAGCAATTTTCCTTTGAAAATGAGTGTTCCTGGGGATTTTGGTGCATAAGAACACTTTGAAGTGTGTTTTAGTCGTTTGGCAATACTGTATTTCACTTTTGCTTTATATTTTGAGTCCTTCTGAAGTGGTTTGCAAATGTGAAAGACTATTAACGTTAATGAAGTCTGCTTGATTGCAGTAAGACTATAAGAGCCTTTAGGTACTGGCTTAGAACTTCCCCCTTTTTTCGGTGACCTCTTATTTTAGTGATACGCAGTTGCCAGGCATCTGCTCATGGGCTGACCTTTTCATAGAGTTCAAGTGAGTCATATCAGCATTTCTAATATAACATAAAAAAGGTGAATGGTGGGATTGTACTGGCAAGATGGATTTGTAATTAAAAAAAAAAAATCATATACTTTAAGAATAGCCTGTCAGAAACTTGAAACTACATTTTTTTCCCCCTTACCGCATGTTGTTTGTTCATTTTATGTGAAGACTAGTTAGCCAAAGCTGGTAGCTCAGCTTTCCTCAAATTAGTAGAAAGTGTTGAATCATCTAATAATTTGCTCAGAATAACCAGACTATGGGAAAAATAGAACTACAACTATACCTTGCGATAGGTAATTTCTTGAAATTACCTTCTCCAACATCTGAGACTTTAGATCTGCCAAAATGATTCATTGGTGTCATAGTTAACTATAAAATATATTGTATATCAAATAAATCAAAAGAAAAATCAGTCATGGGTTAATATGGACTTAGTGCGTAAAAGATCATGGATCTTGGAAAAAATAAGGTGGTCAGAAAATAGACTGCTGTTGCTTATACTTCTACAACACTTGACCAAAGGAAATACAACATGGATCACTTATCTGGCATGCTGACTTCATGAATAATTTTTAGCAAGGTCTGTTTTCTGCTACATACAACAATGGTATAGCAATCACATGCAATATCATAATAGGCATGAAAAGCATCTCTTGTTTATACACTGTAGCTTCCGCATGTGTCTGTTTCTCTATGGGGAATTGTCTGGTGCCATGCCGGAGCATTCTAATAAAATCTCTAACCGTAACATCCCCGGGACTGGTATTTTGTTGAATTTCCAGCTTCCAAGATGTAATTTTTAAAAGATGTTTAAAGAGTGCAAGGGGACCAATTGAACATTCAGGATATAGTAGCTATCTTAGTAATAGCTGCTAGGGAGTAAAAGCTATTCAACTGGAGAGTTTAGTGCTAAGAAATGTAGCCAGCAAGCTGCTACATAAATTAGGAAATAGTTTGGGGGCTAATTGAAAGCTTTTTCTGCTTAACTCACTTTCTCCCTCTTCATAACTCCATCTTGAGCTCTGAGAATAGTTTTCTGTTGGTGGTATTTGACCCTCTTTTCTGGGATAGAACTCACCTGACTATGCAACTTGCAGGCAGCTTTGCCTAGGTAGCTTTTTTTGAGTTTTCCTGCCAGCTCCTGATCTAGAAAAATAGATTGTGAAGACTATTCATTTTCTGTGGAAGACAAAACTGTAAAAGTGACCTAATCTAACAGAATTCCTCAGGGAGAAGAAACAAGACTGAAATATTTTCCTCCTATTTAAGTGATTTGCCACTGCACTGCCCTTGTTAATATACAAATGCTAACAAAACACTGTAGTTAAAATAAACTATTACTTTTTTGGGCTGCAGTAACACACTGATTTCAGCATATTTGTGTTTAGTAGATTATGGACTATTTGTCATCCAAAGTGCTTTTTCCTTCCCCTCCCCTCTCTCAAATTGGTGAGTACATGTGTGAAGATCATTTTAAAACTGTTTTGTGCTAATGTGCAAGACACTGGTTTGAAGGCAAACTTAAGAATTCCCAACCTTTAGACTGGATGTGACCCACCTTCTAACTGATGAGGCACCAGTGTCTGACCTGTTACAGGGTGGTGGTAGTTGATACCTTTGGGAGTCACTTGCATATCTTTCTTCAGGATAAAAGTAGGGAATGAAAAAGAGGTAAAAGATGGTACGATCATGGTTCAGCTTAAAAAATTAATTTCTCTTTAAAGTTATGTAAATGTGAAGAGTTAAGAAATGAAACTTGCTGTTTTAACTATAGAGTGGTTGTTACAGATGTCCTTATTGATACTATAGAACAGTATAGGGAATCGGCAACAAATGGCAGGGACGTGTTTTGGGTGGGTGCCAGAGGATGGATAAGAGCGTAAAGCTAGGCAGACTGTTTTTCTCTCCACAATTTAAACAATTTAATCTTTAAAGTGTAATCTCTTACTGAAGTGGAGGATTGCCTGTGGTATGGGCTGTGCTTAGGAAAACTAAACTATGGCTGGGCATAGGGTTTAGAAATTTTTATATGGACTAAGTTATAAGAACATAAGAGCTGCCATACTGGGTCAGACCATGGTCCATCTTGCCCAGTATCCTGTCTCTGACTGTGGCCCATACCGGAGTTTCAGAGGGAGTGTACAGAAGAGGACTATTATGGAGTGATCTATCCCTATCTCCCTCTGAAGGAATTAGCATCTTCTGGGAGCTTTTTATAAGGACAAAGTTTGGGTTGGTAAATCAAACTTTTGCACTAGTCCTGCTAGAAACTTATGTTCCAGGCTTATTCCACATGATTGGAAAGGCTTTACTTCATTACATAGTTTTGGAACTCTCCAAGAATTCTGTATGGTCACTTTGTCAAGGAAAAATGCGAAGTATGGAATATATTTAAAAGACACACAGAATATGTGTTAGAGATTTTATAAGATTGGTAAAAAGATAAATATTGGCCTTCTAAAGTGCTGATAAACTTCACTGGCAGTAGTTTCCAAATAAGAGCCATTCTTGGCAAACCCACTTGCATAATTTGGGAGTGGTAGAAATTCATTGTAAATATCTACTTTTGAAAGATTCAGCTAAAAATCCATCCAGCTTCTGAAACCAAATATTGGTACATGTGAATATCTTGGGTTCATTACAACAATGGCCTTCCTAATCCACTGAAATAATAAAGCGTGGTGCCTCTGAAGTGGAGGATGGTAGCACAGACTGTGGAATAGATTGAGGTACCTCTTCAGTTGTGCAACAGTTTTGATTCTTGTCTTAGTTTGATTTGACAGGAGGATACCAGGTTATTCAAGGATATTATGGAGATGACAGGTGAAATAAAAACAGCACTAGGTACTCTTCTGCCATTTGGATAATGTATTCCTGGAGGAGTCTTCATGAAACTTAATTTTCTTCAAAGGATGGTTCCAAATAAGTGTGGCCCAAGCTATTAATACTTCCTGTAGGTGTTTCTCTTGTAAGCCGCGTTCTGTAATAAATAAATAAATTTGCAAAAAATGAACTAATATGACAGCAGAACCCCAAAGGGAGAAAAAGTGAGGCTTTCCCAAAGCCCAGCCAATTCATACTAGGGAGAAGTTGCTAAACTTCATTATGGAAAGTAAAGTTCTCAATTTGCCAACCCGCTAGAAATGGAAAACAGAGTAAAACAGTTTGAATTTGCTGCCAGGCCTCAGTCTCCTATATTACAGATCTGCTGAGCCTGTGATGTTGGTATGAGATGGGCCAAGACTAAGTGGTTCTTCAGCTCTGGTTTTCATTCACATTTGCCACAAAAGCCTGCATAATATATTTAGTGGGTGTAGACTATGTTCTATTTAAAGTAGATGCTGTTCTGAGGACATACACTTTATAAAATGACCATGGTCACAAAAGGCATGGCAGTTCCCTTTTTTTATTCACTTAAACCTTAGTAGCTTCTAGTTACATGATGTCAAATGTGGCCTGACATGTTGGGTTTTTTATCCTACTGATAAAATACTTCTTTGCTCTTAAGTGTACTTGTCACATGGCTTGTCCAGACTTCCCCAGACATTCAGACACCATGCACTAGTCATGTCGTTAGTCTTTACAGACCGAGACTGTGTGCTGTTCTCTCCAGTTAAGAACATAAGAATGGCTGTGCTGGGTCCGACTGACAGTGGCTAGTGTCAGCTGCTTCAGAGAGAATGAACAGACCAGGGCAACTCATCAAGAGATCCATCCCTTGTCATTCAGACCCAGCTTTTGGCAGTCAGAGGCTTAGGGACACCCAGAGCATGGGGTTGTGTCCCTGACCATTTTAGCTGATAGCCAGTGGTAGACCTATCCTCCATGAACTCATCTAATTCTTAATTTGAACCCAGTTATAGTTTTGGCCTTCAACATCCCCTGGCAACGAGTTCCACAGGTTGACTCTGTTTTGTGTGAAGTAGTACTTCTTTATGTTTAATACCTTGATTGTCCATTGGCCCCACTGATTGTTTGGCAGGCTTCCTCCTTCTGATGTACTTAAAAAAACCCCCTGCTGTTAGTTTGTGTCTTTTGCTAGTTGCTCTTCATATTCTTTTTTGGGCTGTCTAATTATACTTTTATACTCAACTTGCCAGAGTTTGTTCCTTTCTATTTTCCTCAGTAGGATTCAACTTCCAATTTTTAAAAGGTGTCTTTTTCTCTCTAACTGCCTCTTTCACTCTGCTGTTTAGCCATGGTGGCATATTTTTGGCCATCTGACCCTTTTTTTTTTTTTTTTTAAATTGGGGGTATAAAATGGTTTAAGCCTCTAATTATGGTGGTTTTTAAAAGTTTCAATGCAACTTGTAGGCATTTCACTCCTGTGACTGTTCCTTCTAAAAAGTTCCACTTAACTAGCCTCCTGTTTTTTTTTGTTGTTTTGTTTTTTGTTTAGTTCCCCTTTTTGAAGTTAAATGGTGCCATGTTGGGTTTCTTTGGTATTGTCCTCACCCCCCACGCAAGGATGTTAAATTTAATTACATTTTGGTCGCTATTACCGAGCGATTCAGTTATACTCCCCTCTTGGACTACATGCTGTGTACTTTGTACTAATTCAAGAATTGACTCTCCCCTTGTGGGTTCCTGGACTAGCTGCTCCAAGAAGTGGTCATTTATGGTATCCAGAAATTATATCTCAGCATCCTCCCTGAGGTGACATGTTCCCAGTCAATATGGGGCTAATGGAAATCCCCCATTATGATTTGGTTTTCTGTTTTATGTAGCCTCTCTAATCTCCCTGAGCATTTCAGAATTACTGTTACCATAGAATCATAAAAGTGTAGGACTGGAAGCGACCTTGAGAGATCATCTACTCTAGTCCCCTGCACTCAAGCCAGGACTAAGTAATAACTAGACCATTCCTGATAAATGTTTGTCTAACCTCTTAAAAACCTCCAATGATGGAGATTCCACAACCTCCCTAGGCAATTTATTCCAGTGCTTAACTACCCTGAGAGGAAGTTTTTCCTAATGTCCAGCCTAAACCTCCCTTGCTGCAATTTAAGCCCATTGCTTCTTGTACTGTCCTCAGAGGTTAACAAGAACAATTTTTCTCCCTCTTCCTTGTAACAACCTTTTATGTACTTGAAGACTGTTATCATGTCTTCCCCCCCTCCCCCCATCTTCTCTTCTCTAGACTAAACAAACCCAGTTTTGTTAATCTTTCCTCATGGGTCATGTTTTCTAGACCTTTAATCATTTTTGTTGCTCCTTTGGACTTTCTCCAATTTGTCCACATCTTTCCTGAAATGTGGCGCCCAGAACTGGACACAATACTCCAGTTGAGGCCTAATCAGCGTGGAGTAGAGCGGAAGAATTACTTCTCGTGTCTTGCTTACAGTACTCCTGCTAATACATCCCAGAATGATGTTTGCTTTTTTTGCAAAAATTCTTAAGTTTTTTTTTTCAGAGAATGCTACCATCGAGGTCCTGGACTTTAATCTGTTCCCTGGCAGTGTAAATTTGGCCTGCAGGAACTATCTCCTTCTTTGCTTATGCCATTGGTACCTACAAGTACCACGATCACCAGCTCCTCCCCAGCACTGTACATACATCTGTCTAGATATCTCAAGAGGTCCACAACCTTTGCACCCAGCAGGCCATTCTCCATGCAGTTCTCCTGGTCATCACAAAACCAAATACAGATATTTCTAATAATCAAATCTCACAGTACTTTTACCGTCTCTTCCTAATAACTGGAGTCCCCTTCCCCAGAGAGGTATCCTCAGTGCAAGAAGATACCATGACATCATGTGGAAGGACGGCCCCAACTACAGGATGGTTCCATCTTAATGTTATCCTGCCCTGAGACTTTCATCCTCCTCACCAGCGTGGTGGCTGTCAGACTAGGGGTGGGGCCGCTCTGTTGTCCTGGAAAGTCTCATGTATGTACCTCTCCGTATCCCTTAGCTCCTGCAGTTCACCCATCCTGGTCTCAAGAGCCCATACTCGGTCTCTGAGGGCCATAAGCTGCTTGCACCAAATGCACACACATGCCATCAGCCCACAAGGTAGGTAATCAGACATGCTGCATTCAGTGCAATAAAATGATACACACCTCTCCCCCCCACCCTGCTGCCGGACTTCTGCCTGCATTGCTTTTACTCTTGCAGGGTCTTTTGTGTGTGTTTGGTCGTTGTGTGTGTGTGCGCGCGTTTTCTCTTTTGCCCTGTGTGTGAGGGGGTTATTGGTCTAAGTTTAGAGAATATTTGTAGATATATCTAGCTCTCTTGCTCCCTCTCTTAATTCCCCCACTTGCTTCTCCAGTTCGCTAGCTTTTCTAGTTGCTTACTAGCCTGCATTTTAAATGCTCATTCTCCCTGAGTTAGACCCACTCTCTTGTTAATTCTTAAGGGATTAGGATAAAAGGATAGAGCTCCTTGGGAAACTATGCTAGGCTCAGCATACAGGCCCCCACCACTTCCCAACAGACCACATTATACATTTCAGTCAAGCAGACGCACAGTGGACAGCAAACTCACCCCAAAGGTCACCTAGTCACTTCTCCTTCACCTGGGGAACTTCCTCACAAAACTCCTGTTTGCAGCTCCTGTTTGCTAGTTGGGTGTGGATGTTCCTGAAGCACTGGATCCAACTATGGTGAGCCTGATTCATTGGGTTGCTTTATCTCCCAGAGTAATGAAACTAGTTCACTCTTAATAGTAATTAATAAATATGCATAATCCCATAAAACTGGACAGTTCTATAATTAGAAATTGACACCATGGACCTAATTCTGGCTTTGGTCCTTACATACGCAGTGGCTCAGAGTGGAATTGTAGAACTGTTGTGATTCTCTGACTGTAGAGGTGTTTCTGCGTGTTCCTCACCCCACCCCAAAATCTTTGTTTATCCTCTAGTTGTCTCCTCATAATTCTACATTTTGAGCTCTACGCTTGCACTGTCTTTGTTTTATCTGTATGTGCAGTGCCTCATGCAATGGGGCCCTGACCAGGTCGAGGCCTCTAGGAGTTACCATATTGTAAATTTTGGGTTCAAGTACCAGTGCTCTATACCTAGACCCAATACTCTTCCAATTCAGTCTTCAGTTGTCATAATATTTCTCACTTTTGTAGTTGTGGCCAATGATATCCTATTTATAAGGCAATCTGGGGACTCAGTGTGTTCTTTTGTGGTTCTACAAGTCCTCATTAAATGTGCTTTAATAGCCAACCACAGTGTCAACTTTATGACTGTCTAGGTTTCCTTTCTTGTTACTTTCACTTTGGGAGGGTTTTGTGAGCAGTGATTTTTATCATTTATAGACCCTTATTTTCAGTTACCTGGGGTCTGCATGCAAACTTGTCTGAAATAATTACATTGGCATTAATTCACACCTTACTTCAGTGCGAGTCTGTATGGATACTTTTATTCCAAAAGAAGTGTGTCCACACACAGACTTGCACAGAAATAACTAAACCTGTGATTTAAAACTTATTTATGCCCGGTCCACACACAAAATTGTATTGTTCTTCTTCGAGTGCTTGCTCATATTAATTCCAGTTAGGTGTGTGCGCTCGCCATGTGCACGCCTGTCGGAAACTTTTCCCTAGCAGCTACCCATCCAGCGGTCTGTGGAGCCCCCTGTAGTGGTGCCAATATGGCGCTCTATATACGACCCTACCGGCCCGATCCCCCTCTTCAGTTCCTTCTTACCACCTGTGACGGTTGTTGGAACAGTGGTCTCTTGCTCGGGACGCTATCCCTAGGTCTTCTGCTTATCTCTGTATATTGTTACCCATTGTTAGTTAATTGTTCTCTTACTAGTTGTTAATTGTAGTCTTTAGTGGGTGGGGGGGTTTTCCCCTCAACAAGTTCCCCACAGGGCTCTGGGGCATGCTGTCCCAGGGCTTCAAACCCTGTAGCTCCTGCACCAAGCCTATGCTCATGGGTGACCCCCATGCCGCCTGTCTCCGGTGTCTGGAAGAAGCCCATCAGGCAGATAAGTGCAAGATCTGTAAGGCCTTCAAGCCTCGCACTAGAAAGGAGAGAGACATTCGTTTAAGACAACTCCTCATGGAGTCTGCCCTCCGCCCGCAGCAGGACCCGGCCCTGAGCACATCGGTGCAGAATGCTCCTCCGGCAATGCCGTCCGCTGCACCAAAAAAGGACTCGGCAAACCCTCCATGGGGTCGGCGGTCTCCAGGAGCTCAGAAGCATTCCCCCTCGGCACCGCTCCCACTCACCGACTGCCTGCAAGAAGCAGGCCAAGGACAAGCCTCCACAACAGCCTGTTTCAGAAACTGCAGCCTCTGCAGGGCATGCTGCGGAGCATGGGCCTATGGCCAACAGACCCTCCGGTTGGGCTCAACCTCCACGGGCCCCCGTCTCCTCTTTCCACACTCTGACTGCACTAGGTCCGTTTTAATCAAATGACAAGATCCCCTTAAATATACCTCAGCTATAATACCTTAGTTTGGTTTGATTTTTGTCTTGACTTCTAGCTATTTTTAAGAAATGTATAAAGGATCTTTATTAAGCTTTAATACCAAATGATAAACTTTTTAAAAAGTAACAAATGCTAGGGATATGGCGACATTAAACTGTTTTCAGTGCTGTCTATTAAGCAGCAGCAAGTGTTCCTGTTAAGAATTCCCAACTTACAACTTTAAGTGTAGGATAACACAGGTTTCAAAAATGTTTTCTTCCTGTGCTGGAGCTATTGGTATCTTCAGATTTGGTGGACTCCCTTTAATACACAGAAACACATCCTTCTTCTTTGACTGATGGTCAGTAGCGTAGCCAGAGTGGGAGCGGCCGCTCCCCCTTGAGCAGAAGCGGCGGAAGCGGCGCCTTTTTTTAGCAGCACTAAAAAAAGGCGCCGCTTCTTTTTAAGCGCCGCTTCTTACAATCACCCAGCAGCGCTCCGGGTCTTCGGCGGCAGGTACCACCGAAGACCCGGAGTGAGCTGCCGAAGTGCCGCCGAAGACCTGGAGCGCCGCCGGGTGAGTACAGGGGGAGGCGCCTTTTTATAGCGCCACTCCCCCTGCGCTCCGGACCTGATGGTCCCTAGGTTTCTTCCACTCATGTGGAATACAGATAGGGATCACACATCTTGAAGAACCTTCAATTACAGTATGTAACCTCTTTTTTTTTTTGGCTGACTGTGCATCCCAGAGCCGCCATAACCTGAATAATGAAATCCATGGGCACTTCTAGGGTATAGATTCCACAGGGAGACTGCCTGGCATGGAATGCATCTTAAAGTCTTAACATTGGGTGCTTCTTACAACAAAAGGGAGCCAATACCTTCCAACTCTTGGAAACAAAACCTAGCAGATTCCTTTTTAAATTAATGTAAATGACCACAAATTTATTTGCATAAATATACATACGTCTGTAAATACATATTGCCCATTTATCCTTATTACTCACTCCACACATTTATTACACCCCTCTTTCACTTTATCCCAGCTCATTACACATGCATTCCACAGACAAAATTCTCTCTGCATCTACTTCCTTTCAGTTGTGCACTCTCTAATTCTGCACCTACCCATCCACTCATTCTTCATAGATATAGCCACTCATTCCACTCTCAGATCCACCCATTCCATGTGCACCATATCTATTCCACGCACCATTAATTCCTCACTCATCATGCAGACACATCCTTTCCACCTGCTTATTCCACATACCCATTGCTTATCCCAAGAACCCCCATTCCTGAAAGCTCATCTCTAACTGACAGTCCCCACCCATCCCTAACTTCCTGCCCTCAGCTACTCCTAAATTAACCCTTTGGCTCTTCCGCCAGGCTCTTGTAGCAGGGCTGCCAGTCAGGAGTTTTCCCTAGAGTCCAGTAGGAGGGAGGAAACCCCCTGAAGTTTATGGCAGAAAATTAATTGAAGGCAGGTTGGTACGCTCCGATTTTATATCTTAACTCCCCTGAGGCTAAAGGCAATAAAATTGCTGCTAAAGTATTTCAATCTGAAAGTCTGGCTATCAAGGTCAAGTAAATGTGCTGCTGTCTGGTCCATAAACTGGCCCACAGAGGGCAGATTGTTCAAATAATTTTAGGCCAAAACTGATCTATAATCTGTAACAGCAATGGGTTAATGACATTTAAATAGGAACCCTGCGGATGGGGCATGCCAAGCTAAACAGACATGTCATTGTGTTAGAGCAGCGGTTCTCAAACTGTGGGTCAGGACCCCAAAGTAGTTGTGACCCTGTTTTAATGGGGTTGCCAGGGCTGGCTTAGACTTGCTGAGGCCCATGGTTGAAGCCTGAGCCCTGAAGCCGAAGGCCGAGAGCTTTGGCTGGCAGGGCTCAGGTTACAAGCCTCTTGTCTGGTACGGAAGCCCCTTGGGCTTTGGCTGTGCGCCGCCCAGGGCAGCGGGTCTTGGGCAAGCTCAGACTTCATTTCCCTCTCCTGGGGTCATGTAATAATTTTTGGTCTCAGAAGGGGGTTGTGGTGCAGTGAAGTTTGAGAACTCCTGTGTTAGAGGCATTGGAGGTAGTGATCTACTGTCTTTAGTGTCATGGCTGCAGTATTTGTTGTTTCTTTTCCATCCTTCTCTGAGTCTGGGGAAAGTTATTCATTAAAGTGAGAAAAGAGGAAACAAATTCTAGCAGCTTAATTATTGTTTCTCTAGAGAGAGATTTTAGACTGTCACACTGAATTCTACTCCTGAAAGCTGCTCATGCAAGTCTCTTCATGACAAATACTAATGAACCTAAAATTCATTCATTAGTTGAAAAAATGTTGAAAGGACCAGTTCACTCTGAGAGCAATTCCAAGATGAATTTCTACTAACCAAAGTCATATCTGTGAACTTCCATTTTGCATACAAGATTAGTTTGATTAACCCTCAGAATTCAAATAGGCTAACTTTGCAAAGCAGACTTTAATTTCATATTTTCTCTTTAAAGACAAAGCAACTTTTATATTACTTTGTAACATAGAGGGTGGGATTCATTTTTGGGAACAGGAAGCTTGCTCACTTTGTGGTTTTGACTACTGAGAGGTACTTCCTTGGTAGTTGCAGCTTTCTTCCCCTACACAAGATCCTTCTCTAAGCTCATACTTGCTTTCTAATGAATTCAGGCTGTTTAACTGAGGTTTCCTTTGTTAAGCTTTCTTTAATGTTGGCTGTTCGTGTTGCATATTAAAGTAATTTCTAATAAATGTAAGAGCCCCCTTCCTGAAATATCGTCTGATGAGCAGAATGTACTGATATATGACAAATAAGAAAGGAGTCTTAGCAACTGTTCATTCTTATAGCACATGCATCTTGCTCTTTCATTAGGTTTTTGGGTGTTTACTGCCAACCAATAGTTGAATGAACAATGAGCAGTGGAAGCTATGTACCAGCTTATTCTGTTTCACTGATGAAAATATAGACTCACCCTGTTCTTTATTATAGGCTTTCGGAAATGCAAAAACAGCCCATAACAACAACTCCAGTCGTTTTGGAAAATTCATTCAAGTCAACTATTTGGAGAATGGTATTGTCCGAGGGTGAGTATGGCATGAAGTTCTTTCTGGAGATAAACTGTATGTTCTTAAAGTTTTGTGCAGACTTGATGGAGTCTGAAATAGCTTTTCATTTGAGCATTCCTTATATGTGAATGATCTGTTTCTGTGGGTGGTGATTTCAAAGATACATAACTTCATTTCGTTTGGATTTTTCATAACCTACGTAAAAACAATACCTAGTACTTTTCCTCAGTTGGTCAGAGGTCAGTATCCGTCTCATCCCCAGTTTGCTGAGATGCACACAGGGGAAGTGGCTTGCCCAAGCTTACCCAGCATGCTACTGGCAGAGCTGGAAATAGGCCCAGATGTCCTGAGTCCAGTCCAGTGCTCTGTCTGCTAGGCCACATTGGCCAAGGTAATTAATCTCATTTGAATCTATCCCTACACAGCCATGTTTTTAATAACACAGTTTAAATTAGTAATACAATTAATGTAATTAATACAAGTTAAGATTTTGTCTAAACAACAAAGTAAAAGAAGCAGAGGCAAAAAGTCACCCTTTAAAAAAATGGAAGTTAAATCCTATTGAGGAAAATAGAAAGGAGCATAAACTCTGGCAAGTGTAGTGTAAAAATATAATTAGGAAGGCCAAAAAAGAATTTGAAGAACAGCTAGCCAAAGTCTCAAAAAGTAACAGCAAAAAAATGTTTAACTACATCAGAAACAGCCTGCTAAACAACCAGTGGGGCCACTGGACGATCGAGATGCTAAAGGAGCAAATAAGGAAAATGAGTAGGCTGGCCATATTTCCTTGAGACAAAAACGGGACATTGGGATGGCAAAAACGGGACGGGGTTATGTAATATTCCGTATTCATGAAAAAGTAAGACGATAACAAGTTTTATTACATGAATATATTGAGCTAACTATTATTCTTCAGTGACAGAACTCATACAAAAATTTAGGTAGACATAGAGGGGCCAAACATATTTGTGGGCCTCCATTGGGGAAATAGGGCATGTGATGGGTGGCAGTCCACAGAGCAAGGGGCTGGTTGGGGGCAATGAGGCGCAGTGCAGTGGGAGTGGTCTCACTCAGCCTAGCACAAGGGCACTGTTTACAAACCCAAAACTACTAGACACACACTGGCCTGCCCAGCCCTGCGATGCCAGCGTGCCCCTTCCACACTACCTCCCTGCCCAGTGCCATGCCCTTATGCCCAGCACCCCCTCACCCAGAGACTTCCCCCACAGATCCCTATGCCCACTGCCCCCTCACCCAGAGACCTCCCCCACAGATCCCAATGCCCCCGGACCCACTATGCCCAGAACCCCCTGCCCAGAGACCCCTCCCGCTGACCTCCCACCACAACTGCACGGCACCCTGCACACCATACCCCCTGCCCAGCTCCCCCACCCACAGATCCCCTACTGTCCAGCACCCCCTTCACAGTCCCACCGTCACAGCTGTAGAGCGCCCCATATTCCTGAGAGAATGCTGCATCAAATTCTGTGCATAATATTTTAAAATTCTGATTTTTTGATTTTTTTTATTTTATTTATAAGAAGTAAATGTGGAAGCTCCACCATGGCAGTGGAGAGCACTGGCCACTGGCTGCATGGAGGTGGGAGAATACCCTGCAGCCTCCCCCGGCCCCCTGGGACAGGGACCTGGCAATGAGGCTGAACCTGACCGTGGCACAGCACAAGGGCCAGGCCTGCCACAGAAACACCCTGGGGCTCTGCCCATTTTGCGCCAGGCGCACCAGATGTGGGCAGGAAGGCTCAGCCTGGCAGGAGGATCCAAGTGCAGAGGGACTTAGTGTGGGGGTATCCATATGGGGGTAAGACGGTTCTGTAGGGGGGAGGGGGGGTAAGAGGGTTCTGGGGGGGCAGTCTGGGGGCAGGCGGCTCAGTGGGGGATCTGGATGCACAGGGAGGTTCCAGGGGCAGGGGCAATGGGAGTCTGCAGGGGGGACCAAGTGAAAGTGGTTGGAGCTCAGCGGGGGTGGGGGGGGAGTCTGGGTGCAGGGGAGGTGGGGTTCATTTGGGTGGGTCTGTGTGTAGGTGGGGCTCAGCGGGGAGAGTGTCTGTCTGGGGGGGGGGCTCATCGGGGTGGTACAGATGCAGGGGAGGTGGGGCTTCTCAGGGTGAGGGTTTGATGGGCCTGGTAACAGGGGAGCCCCAGCTGCTGCCAAGGTGATCTGCATGCTGGACCCCCACTTTCCCTATCCCCTTCTCTTCCCCATCCCATGCCCCTTCCCCACCACTCCGTCCCCTCCCCATCCCATGCCCCTTCCTTCCCAAACAACTGCAGCGGGGCGGCCGGCGTGCTCCGCTCCCCGCCGGGGCAGCGGGGCGGCCGGCGTGCTCCGCTCCCCGCCGGGGCAGCGGGGCGGCCGGCGTTCCGCCCTCCCCGCCGGGGCAGCGGGGCGGCCAGCATTTTGGCGGGGCGGCGTTGTTCGGGGGGGGGGGGGGTGTTTTGGCCGGCGTTGCGGGGGGGGGCGGCGCTTGTGGGTTGTTTTTTTTTGCTTGGGGCGGCCAAAAAGGTAGGGCCGGCCCTGCCCCTGGCGCCCCCCCTCCCCCTCCTCACCTCCACAGCACCAGCCTCTGGCTTGCTGCAGCAGCGCCCCAGTGAAGTGTGAGCTGCAGCAGCCGCGAAGTGCCATAACGCGCCCCTGAGGTATGCGCGCCACTCGCCTCGCCCTCGTTACAGCCCTAAACAACCCGCATTCAGTTTTTTACAAAAAATTAAAAACTATGTATAGTGTATTTAAAAATGGGACAAAATTGACATTTATATTAAAACGACAGGACGGTCGGGAAATATGAAAAAAACGGTACTGTCCCGTTTAAAACGGTACGTATGGTCAGCCTAAAAATGAGGCCATTGCGGAGAAACTAAATGAATTCTTTGCATCGGTCTTCATGGCTGAGGATGTGAGCCATTTTTTTTAGGTGACAAATCTTAGGAACTGTCCCAGATTGAGGTATTATTAGAGGAGGTTTTAGAACAAATTGATAAATTTAACATCAGTAAGTCACCAAGACCAGATGGTAGTCATCCAAGAATTCTGAAGGAACTCAAATGTGAAATTGCAGAACTACTAATCGTGGTATGTAACCTATCACTTAAATCAGCTTCTGTACCAGATGACTGGCCGATAGCTAATGTGACGTCAATTTTTTAAAAAAGGCTCTAGAGGCGATCCCGGCAATGACAGGCCGGTAAACTTAACTTCAGTACCGGGCAAACTTGTTGAAACTACGGTAAATAACAGAATTGTCAGACACATAGATGAACATAATTTGTTGGGGGAAGAGTCAACATGTTTTTTGGAAGGGAAATCGTGCCTCACCAATCTACTAGAATTCTTTGAGGGGGTCAAAAAGCATATGGACAAGGGGGACCCAGTGGATATAGTGTACTTAGATTTTCAGAGAGCATTTGACAAGGGTCACTCACCAAAGGCTCTTAAGCAAAGTAAGCTGTCATGGGATAAGTGGGAAGGTCCTCTCATGGATCAGTAACTGGTTAAAAGATAGGAATCAAAGGTGAGGATTAAATTATCAGTTTTCAGAATAGAGAGAGGGAAACAATGTGTCCACCAGGGGTCTGTATTGGGACCAGTACTGTTCAACATATTATTCATAAATGTTCTGGAAAAAGGGGTAAACAGGTGGCAAAATGTACACATGACACAAAGCTACTCAAGCTAGTTAAGTCCCAAGCAGACTGCGAAGAGTTACAAAAGGATCTCACAAAACTGGGTGACTGGGCAACAAAATGGCAGATGAAATTCAATGTTGTTAAATGCAAAGTAATGCACATTGGAAAACATAATCCCAACTATACATATAAAATGATGGGGTCTAAATTAGCTGTTACCATTCAAGAAAGAGATCTTGGAGTCATTGTGGATAGTTTTCTGAAAACGTCTGCTCAATGTGCAGCGGCAGTCAAAAAAGCTAACAGAATGTTGGGAATCATTAGGAAAAGGTTTCAGAGTAGCAGCCGTCTTAGTCTGTGTCAGCAAAAAAGAACAGGAGTACTTGTGGCACCTTAGAGACTAACAAATTTATTTCAGCATAAGCTTTCGTGGGCTACAGTCCCACTTCATCGGATGCATAGAATGGAACATACAGTAAGAAGATATTTATACATTCAGAGAAACATGAAAAGGTGGAAGTACCTATACCAACTGTAAGAGGCTAATTAATTAAGACGAACTATTATCAGCAGGGGAAAAAAACTTTTGAAGTGATAATCAAGATAATAAGACAGAAAATATCATATTGCCTCTATATAAATCCATGGTATGCCCACATCTTGAATACTGCATGCAGATCTGGTCGCCCCATCTCAAAGAAGATATATTGGAATTGGAAAAGGTTCAGAAAAGGGCAACAAAAATGATTCAGGGTATGGAACAGCTTCCATATGAGGAGAGATTAATAAGAGCGGAACTCTTCAGCTTGGAAAAGAGACAACTAAGGGGGGATATGATAGAGGTCTATAAAATTATGACTAGTGTGGAGAAAGTAAATAAGGAAGCATTATTTACTCCTCATAACACAAGAACTAGGGGTCACCTCATTAAATTAATAGGCATACTCAACCTGCAGAACTCCTGGCCAGAGGATGTTGTGAAGGCCCAGACTATAACAGGGTTCAAAAAAGAACTAGATAACTTCATGGAGGATAGGTCCATCAATGGCTATTAGCCAGGATAGCAGGAATGCAAAACCATGCTCTGAAGTGTCCCTAGCCTCTGTTTGCCAGAAGCTGGGAATGGGCAACAGGGGATGGATCACTTGATGATTACCTGTCTTGTTCGTTCCCTGTGAAGCACCTGGCATTGGCCACTGTCAGAAGATAGGATACTGGGCTAGATGGACCATTGGTCTGACCCACTGTGGCCATTCTTATGTTCTGAAGATTGTCATTGTATATTTAATTTCCTGCTAAATGGTGGCTGTTCCATGTCATCCATTGTCCTCTCCATGTTGTAATTTAAAATACAGGAGACCCCCGCTATACCGCGCGCCACTACAGTGCGAATTCGGTATTAGCGCGGGGGCGCGCAGGGATCCCAAAATAAATTGTTTATATTGGGATCCATGGCAACGTGGTCCCCACGTTAACACAGTACCGCACATGGCTCCCGAACCCCACCTTCTAGCGGAGGTGCGGTGTAGTTTCAAATCTACTATTTGAAGAGAGTTTGGGGAGAAGTGAAATAGAAGTGAGGAAGTTTTTGTTTTTTTAGAGAAGTCACACACCAGTTGAAAGACAGATGCAGGAGAAAATGACACTAAACAAGGTAGTTAAAACTATGTACATGTGCATTAGCTATTACTTGGGCTTAATGTAGCCGAAGAGGAGTGGAGGATTCGATGTGTGTGGGGAAAAATGTTCCCAAATGTAGATTCATTTTAGCTAGGGCATTGTAGTTACAAAACGCATTAAAAAATCAATATGATAGTGTCTAAATATAACTTGAACTCTGCAATAGACACTAAACATTGCACGTTATTCTTTAGGAGTGCTCCTATCCAAAAGTGGAGTAACTTTATATCAGTAGTATAAAGTGATTAAAGGTTATTTACTACAGCAACAATTAGATGTTATACTGGATCCTTCATTACAAGTAATAGGTTTTGTCCAATAATTGCCTCCTATATGATGTCTTTGCTCTTAATTATCCATCTAATGTCATACACAGAGATCTATTTCTGTCTTGGTGTATAAACTTTGTATGCAGAACACATAACAACATCACACCACACGTTTCTGTAAACACATTAAAGTTCTGCTTTCATGAGATGGAATGAGATAGTTTAGAACGTTAAAATGGAGTTCTGGTTTATGCCGCAAATCTGTCTGTGTTATTCCAGGTAATGAAATTGTAACAGTTAACTGTTTCTGGGGTTTTGATGCAATGTTCCATTGAAAAGTCTTATTTATATCATTGCTGTTTCTTAAACACTTCAAAGATGAACAAGCCTCCACTCTGTTTCAGTGCTTTGAGTATTATTCTGGATAAATCTGGCATCTTTACAGATGAAGTCACCACAACTCAGGAGATTGGTACCATGTGAATTCATTTGTTTTCTGTCTCCAGCATGAGAAAAGGCTACTTCAGCTCTGGCTTCATTCTTTGTCCATTTGTATACCCTGTGGAAGAGTAGATTGTTCTGTCGCTTACTCGCCATACAGTTTCCAACACAGAGTTCCCTGCTTTCTGTCTTCCCGCTGTGGCTGGTGGGGTGGTCCAGTATGAGCCAGCAAATTCAGGAAGTCTGGCAACAATGTTTCTATTATATTCTCTCTGTGTGTTGCGGCCTTTGCTTGAGTCCCTAAACTGATAAGCAGCTCTATTGGCAAAATCAAGTTGTGTACAGTATTTATGGTTTTACAGCAACAGCTAATCTTGGTTTAATCTTTTTCCATTCATATCTACCAAGAAAAAGCACCAAAAAGATAAATGTTCCTTGGGGTAGCTGCCCATTTCAAGCGTTCTCATTGTATTTTCTCAAAGCCAGCACAACATGACTGAGTTTTTTTTTGTCTCAGGCTAGCAGAGGTGACAACGAGGCCTTTCTACCCTGAGCTCTAGGGTCTATGAAATCTTCATAAACTCACTTGTAGCTAGTGGCTTTTTAGTGTTTAATATCCAGATACTCTATTTGACTGTGTTGCCCCATTCATGTTTTATTTCTTTTGGGGGATTGCAGGGCTGTTGTTGAAAAATATCTGCTTGAAAAATCTCGCCTGGTCTCTCAGG
This sequence comes from Macrochelys suwanniensis, assembly GCA_033296515.1. Classification (NCBI taxonomy): domain Eukaryota; kingdom Metazoa; phylum Chordata; order Testudines; family Chelydridae; genus Macrochelys; species Macrochelys suwanniensis. Next base: position 14,662,592 of record CM065799.1, on the reverse strand, counting down.
AAAAGGATGAAAGGTAAGAGGAGATTTGTATTTTGTACTGTCCGTTTGAATGTCCCTCCCACAATCAGTGATGTCCACCTCTCTAAGCACAGTCTTTTGATATAAATGAAATTCCACAATTGTCTAATTCTCCTGACAAGAGACTTTGATCACAATGAGAAGAGTTTGAGGTGAATTGTTGGTACGTGTGGGCAGGTCATCAGCAGTTTGTGTATCTGTCAAAAGGCTGGACTGAACCCGAATGAATACTGGCTAAATCTGTACTGATCAGTGCTCTCTAGAAATATATTTCTAGCATGATGGCTGTCAGTCCTGATCAGATAACAAGGATTATTTAGAGTTATGAAAATAAAGTTAGCTCAGTCATGTCATGGTGCCAGTATTTCTTAGAGCTAATAGACATTAAAGATTTTAAAGGTGACCTGCACAAAATTTTTCACAAATTGGGCTTTTTTTCCCCCTTTTTTTTCTGCTTATGACTTGCATAGAAGGCCTGAAGGTTTTCCAGAGAACTTTTCTGCTTGTTTTTTTTTTTTTTTTTACCTTAAATATCTGAAGTATCAAGCCCGGTTTTGGTGGAAGAACTGTTTGGAGGCTGGGGTCTGTCTCGGATCACTTGTGAGCTCTATGACGTTAATGGGAGTGGGAGTACAAAGACCTTCTTTATCCAACATGTTAACTAGGAGTTGAAGTTAAAATGCTGTTTCTTGACACTAGTTTTCCAGTCATCATAAAAACAAAAAGGCCCGTTTCTTTCCCCTTTTTAAGTCACCTTTAAGCACCTTCCCTTTGTGCACTTAGACACTGCTACATACAAGTGAATTTGTGACAGTGGACCCAGAAGGAGGAAATACTTAAGACATTTCGAGATTTCATATAAAGGTTTCTTCTTCTCGAACCAGTGCTGCTTATCTGGATGTACGTGCTGGAAAAACAGATTATGCACTTTTACTTTTTCTAAGTAAATTCTCTACAATAGAAGTACAATTCTTTATTTATTACTTTTATCCTCTCATTTGTTCTTTATTATTCATTTTCTTCCTCGGGATTTTTTTCTAAACACTGTATGTGTCACTAATGATATGTAATGTAGTAATTATGGCAAAGGTGCCTTTTTATCAATTTGGAAGCATGTAAGGCTTAAAGAGAAACCAATGTCGTATTTTCATTAAGTAGAAATGTGTTTCACTCTATAGGAACTACCATGTGTTTTATTATTTGTTACTTGGAGTCAGTGAGGAAGAACGTAAAGAATTTCACCTCAAGCAGCCTGAAGATTATTTCTACCTCAATCAGGTAAACGTTGTTACTCTGTGTATATCTTCAGTGATGAAGGTGCTGTGTCCCTCTTTGAGGTATTGTTGTGATAAAGGACACCAGAGCAGAGAATCTTTGTTTCCGCTTGTGTCCTGTGATGATTCTCTATCTAGAAACTAGTTCAAATGGCAAAGGTGGCTTTTTGACAAAACGTTGCTTCTTAGCTATGCAGCAACATGAGCACCAACAGCACAAACCGTGGTATGAACCGATCATTACTTTTCTCTCTGTGGACGAGACTTAACCCTCACCAAACTTCTCTATACTTCAGCTTTGTGGGCCCCATATTAGAGATCACGGCAGGTCCTAAAGATGAACCTGTGAGCACCATATTGACATCACACAATTCGCCTTGTAGAACTATTTTAGAGATGTTCTCAACCTCAATATCAGTAATTAGACTGCATTTCTGTTTGAAGACTCAGGTGACTGACTGTGCATCATTCAGCGGGAGGCTGGTTGGGGAAACGGGACAGAGTATGCATTTGAAGTAAGAGCTTAGTCTTGCAGTTGCTGTAAGAACATTTAAATAAACAAAATTCTGGATTTTGCCAGAGCAAAACAAAAGTTGCTTCAGGCCTGCACTTTGGATGGTGGTTCTTCCTTCATTAGAGTGGTTGCATAAGAGTTGTGCCAGTATCTGTTGTTCAATGTGTTTATGTGAACTGAATTATTGTGGGGCTTTTCTGTAGCATAACTTGAAAATAGAAGACGGGGAAGATCTGTGCCATGATTTTGAAAGATTAAAACAAGCCATGGAGATGGTTGGCTTTCTTCCAGCAACTAAAAAACAGTAAGTAGAATTGTTTAGCCTCTTTCTGCAGATAGCTGGGTAGTGTTCATATATTGCAGGGAAATTGATGTGAAGTAGTCTGTATGGCTGTCTGTGCTGTAAAAATGCATTATGAACAGAATGGTGTGGTGTGTGCTAATTTGTAAGACATCAAAACTATATTTACTTTGCTAAGCCAATTAGAAAACAGGGAAGGTAGAGGGCTACTTTTGTGAGCTGCCGTAGGCCAGTTGTGTTGTCTACATCTCTTCAAGTAGATGTGGCTGTGTTTCTGTTATGCACTCTGGCTGTATTAACCTGTTAAAATTAATGTTCTAATAGAAGTTAAAAAACTCACTATTATTTTTATTCTTCAGGATCTTTTCAGTACTCTCAGCTATTCTTTACTTGGGCAATGTTACCTACAAAAAGAGAGCCACAGGTCGGGATGAAGGGTTGGAAGTGGGACCCCCAGAAGTACTGGACACCCTCTCTCAGCTTCTGAAGGTAGAGTATTCCCTTTAATGTGTGCCATAAACATTAAACCACTGTCATGTTCTGCCTCAATAACTTCTTGGGAGCATTTTGTTGCTCAAGTTCAGCATGCCCCAGAACTGGCATAGGAGTATTGTAGGAGTATCTTCTTGGGGAAGGGAGCCAGCTTGCTATACTGAACAGGAATGTGCATGCTGTGAGTGACTTTCTTGGGGATAGGGAGAGATAAAGGTGTTAAATACAACCCAAAAGATGGGAATGGTAAAATCTGGTTACTCTGTTAGCTCTTCAGCTCTGTATCAGCAGCAGAGAAGTGGAGCTTAGCTTGTCAGCACTGGGGCCTTCCCACCACAGAAATCAATCCTAACCGCATGTAAACTGAAAAAAGGATTTTAAGTAGCTCAAGAACTTGTAAAACTTATTCAACCACAGCTGTAGTTGCCCTAAGGGTTTGACTTAGGTATCTGAGGAATTAGTAACTACCGCTGTCACCATATTGCTGTTGGTCAGGTAGCTAACATTTAAGGTTGCCAGTAACTCTTTTTTTCTTCCTTTTTGCGTGAAGGTCAAACGAGAAATTTTAGTGGAAGTGCTGACAAAAAGAAAAACGGTGACTGCTAATGACAAACTTATCCTGCCATATAGTCTCAGTGAGGTGAGTGTCTAAAGGCATTAGAAGAAGGAACTTGGCCATTTACCCTATAGCTGACCTGCATTGTGAGTCTGTTGGTAAAAATGCTAGAACAGTTGACTTGGGATTTACTTACTCTTTAAAATCCCTAACCAGAAAATAGCCACTGATTACATCTGAGCTGCGAATAGCATGTTATTGGATTGCTGTGAGATTTTTACTTTATTCACTTAAATACATATTTTTAATAGACATGGCCAAAATCCCATTATCGGCTGGTGGAAAAAGTTATGTATTATATATTTAGTGAGTCAATACAAATGAATGTTAAAATAAAAACACACAAAACCAAAGCTAGGGCACTGAAAGCCCTTATACTGTGCCAGTGAAAGGTTCAACAGTGGAGTAATCTTATTTTTTCTGACTGATACTGCACCACTGTAGGAAAGTCCTCATATTTCAGGCCAACTTAATGAACTGTTTTTTATCTGTAGGCTATCACAGCTCGTGATTCAATGGCAAAGTCACTGTACAGTGCCCTGTTTGACTGGATTGTTCTGCGAATTAATCATGCGCTTCTTAATAAGAAGGATATGGAAGAATCTGTTACAGTAAGTTCTTCACCAGAAATAATACCCTTCTAAACTCAGCTATCACAGTTGTGCACATAACGCTACCAAAAATCACCCAACAAGACAGTACGCTCAAATATCTGGAGTGAAATCCTGGCCCAATTGAAGTTAGTGGTAATATTCTCAACAACTTCACTAGAGCTGGGATTTTAACATAGGTGTCAAAAAGGCAATGATCTTTATCATCTTGAAAAGTGTTTGTTAAAATTTTAAAGATGCCAGTCATATTGGAATAGACAGTATTACTCATGCTTAGTGCATGGTCAACAACCACAACTGTAATTGTATGATTAGCTCACTTTCATGATGGCCTACCTGACAGGATTTCTGCATTGTTTTCTTAGTGCTTGTCCATTGGTGTGCTCGATATATTTGGATTTGAAGATTTTGAAACCAACAGTTTTGAACAGTTCTGCATAAATTATGCAAATGAGCAGCTTCAATATTACTTCAATCAACACATTTTCAAATTAGAACAGGTAAGAAAGCACATATTGAAGGAATGATCTTCCAGCAAAAGTTTAAGGATGGGGTAGTAAAATATTTTATTCATGTATTGATTTGTCTTGCTTTATAAAGCACCTAACCATTGCAGAAAATGAAAAGTATCCCCTCTCCAAAAAGCTTATGCTGTAACGTTATAGTTGTGAAAGTACTTAGTTAAAAATCCTGTTTCAGGTCCTAGTTTATTTTGTGGAGTGTTTGTGTATTATGGTAGAGGCCCCATTCGGGTACCAGTGTCCCATTGTACCAGCCACTATACATGCACAACAAAGACGGCTCCTGCCTCAAAGAGCTCAGTCTAAATAGAAGATGGGCTACAACACCAGAATACAACATAGATGAGGCAAACACAAGATTACAGTGAAACTAAGTTACAAATTTTGGGACTGAAACTTCATCAACTTCCTGTAGCCAAAAAGGGAATTACTTTGGAAAGATTTGAGAAAGCAGTTGAGGTTCATTTCAAATTATTTCATCTGTTCATAAATACTTGTAGTTGCTTGTACCTGGGGCTATCCTGCTGGTTTCCTGTGGTTCCAGTTTCTTTATTAACTTGTATTTAACTGCAGTAAAGTGCTTGAGAAAAGTCTCATTTGGGACTTAATGGGATAATCGAGATTTATCTTTCTGTGCTGTGGCTTTAACTGGTGCTGGGTCTGGAACCAAAAATTATGAATCTTTCAGTTGTGAAATCTCTAAAGCACAGAAACTGAAATAGCATCCAAGGTACGCTGCATCTTCTGTTCTGCAATCTGGGAAAAACCTATCACTTTCCTCATTTCCTCATGTCTTCATTAACACATTCAGTATTTAAAATATTCAGTATTTCTCATTGCTTCCCCCTCCTGATGGTTGTTAGAGAATGTACTTAACTGCATGGATACATATCAATTACATGCTGTGTGTCCTGTAAAATCAGCTAGTGCACTTCGTGTGTGCATGGTATTTGATTCTACAACGTGCTTTGATGTGTGGTGCAGCATTCAAGATTAGAATCTGGTCTTGTCTCCCTAGGCTTAGGCTTGTTGTTTCTTTGTTTTCTTGCTGCTGGTTTTAGAAAAAAACAAAAACCAAACTTTTCTAGATCATGACAAAATAATTTGTCTTATGGTCAATCTGCGTGAGGGATAAGTTGCTCTGTATTATGTATCTTATGAACAGTATGTAAATAGCTTTAAACAAAAAAGTAAAGGAAAAAGTTGCCCAAACACACATTTCATAAGTAAACACAGCAGAGAGCCAGCAGCATAGTAACTTAGGACAGCGGTTGTTATCCAGACTAACCAGAGTAAATAGTTATATGCTGTTTTTGGTTTTCAAATTCTGTTTTCCCCAAACAGCCTTAATCCTTAAGTAATTCATTTCCTGTATCTCTGTCTGTGTGGGTTCCCCCAGGGATTCTTTGTATATCTTTTTGAGTAGGGATTTGTTCATAGAATTTAAATACCATTTTTTGTAGTGTGTTGTGCATACAAATCACACAGAGTAGATATATTGGACAGATGTAGTTCCATCCAATTGAAAAGGATGCATTTTCTAACATCCATCATGTAGAAAGCACCTCCACTTCACATTCTGCTGCTTCTCTCTTTTTAAACATGTGGTTCTGTTTTTCACCAGGGTGTAAATACGTTACTCAGAATTCTAAGTGTATTATCTCCAAACCAATTTGCCTCTGGCTTTCACACGTAAAGAAAAGCTGATTGTGGAGCTGGCACTGCTAGGTTGTTTGGCACAAAACTATGTGGAGGTGTACTTTGCATAGCTTTATCAAACAAAACGTCAAATCTCTGAACCAAGGCAATGCTTAATGCAGGCAAGACATCCGCCAGTTGCCCTTAGCCCTGGGCTACACTGGGGGGGGGGGGTGTCGATCTATGATACGCAACTTCAGCTACGTGAATAACGTAGCTGAAGTCGGCGTATCATAATACACTTACCTGGCCGTGAGAACGGCGGCAAGTCGATCGCTGCCGCTCCCCTGTCGACTCCACTTCCGCCTTTCACCGAGGTGGATTTCCAGAGTCGACGAGGAGCGCGTTCAGGGATCGATTAAGCGCGTCTAAATGAGACGCGATAAATCGATCCCCGATAGATCGATTGCTCCCCTCCGATCCGGCAGGTAGTGAAGACAAGCCCTTAGAGAAATGGATTCCATGTCTCACTCCCCAGTGTTTTGTAGGCCTGGTCTGCCTGGCTTATGGAATTTACCATACAGAGATTAATTAATATTTTATTTAGAGAATCTATGCTTTAGCATCTATAAATGAAAAAAAAATGTCTGGTTCTGATTGTCCCTGTATGAACTAACAAACTTAGAACCTGGCAGTATCTATCTAAGGAAGCCCTGATGTGAGATGCAGTGTTTAGTTAGCAGGGCTTGACGGGGTTGGCTGCCGTGGTGATATGGAAATTTTCTTGAGTTGCACAGGAGGAGTATCAAAGTGAAGGGATCGCTTGGCACAATATTGACTATACAGATAACGTGACCTGCATTCACTTAATCAGCAAGAAGCCCACTGGCCTCTTCTATCTGCTAGATGAAGAAAGCAAGTAAGTATCAAGTTTCTTCCTCAAGACTTGCTGTGTGTGTCATAAGGGAAAAGGTCATAAATAGAGGAAGTTAATGGTTGTGGTAAATAACAGATTAAGGGGCGGGAGGGATCTTCTTATGTACGATGTACAGCTAAATCAGATTCCTCTCTGAGAAATTATATTGGTGTTCTTGAGTGCTGCTGTAAACAAAACTTGGAGTTTTCACTGTATAATTATGGTGATAGTATGAAGCATATGGCTGTGGAATGTAATTATGAAAGTGCTATAAGATGTAACTACTTAGTACCAGTCCTTACAAAGCTTGATAGTGGAAGGTGGGTGTGAAATGTCTATATGTACAATAGATGTTTCTAAATATTCTGCTTTGCTGTGGACTGCTTTCTGCTTAAAAGTTAACTCTGTAACTCAGCTCTCTAAGTGCCAAAGTGGGACTGTAAGCTGCTTACCCCTCAGTAGGGCATATTTATCCAATTTGTCACTGCTAGTGACATCTCAGACTGTACCAGCTCACACCTCTCTCTATGAGCAGGCTTACCTTCATTCATACTTGGAGAGCAAGAAGCTGACATTTCCCACTCTGTTTCCTACTTTGTCCTTAGCTTTCCCCATGCCACGAACCAGACCCTACTTGCAAAGTTCAAGCAGCAGCATGAGGAGAACAAATTCTTTGTTGGGACACCAGTGAAGGAACCTGCTTTTATCATCCGGCACTTTGCAGGGAAAGTTAAATATCAGATAAAGGTATGTAGTAGATTTTGAATAGTCACCAAAGGCCCTTTCCTCTTTCCTATCCTACAATTCAGTATAAACAGAAAACTTGTTGGGTCTGGGTTAAACTTGGTGTGTCACTAGACTTGGATTAGTTTTTTTGTGAAAGTCTTGGAGTGAAGACCAAGACCATGTTAAGAATTATTCAGGCTGACATATCCCCTTAGTCAAAACACAGTTTCATAGGAATCCTTTCTGATTTAGTGTTTCGGGCCTGGTGATTCTGTTCTGCAGGATTTCCGAGAGAAGAACATGGATTACATGAGACCAGATATTGTTGCTTTGCTGCGAAGTAGTGACAGTGCCTACATTCGGGAGCTGATAGGAATGGACCCAGTGGCTGTGTTCCGCTGGGCTATTCTGCGGGCAGCAATTCGAGCGATGGCTGTCTTCGCAGAAGCAGGACGTCAAAGAGCCCAGAAAACTGCAGGTACTGAGCACAGAGAAACCACTCTGGAAATATTTTTAAAAACAAGCAGTTGCTGTTATTTTTAAATCAACAGATCTAAGGGATTTTTTATCCTATAGACGTAGGATAGAAAGTATTAAAGCTTAATGCTGAAGGGGAAACTGTGTCCTACAGTTTAAATAACTTGTCCAAGGCCAAGAAGGGCATAGATGTTGTTATATCTGAGTTCAGAAGTCAGGAATTCCTGCCTTTAAGCCCTGTATTATGGCTACCACCAGCATGAAAGCCTGTTGCCACCAGTGCATGCTTTAGAAACAGTGTGTGAAATATGATAAAATATTTTGTAAAGCTAGTTGTGATGCAGGCGATTCTAATGCATAGCAGGTATTGTCTGCCTGTCACTGCTTATTTAATGGCATTTTGTCAGGCTTCCCAAGCCTCCACTGAGATCCCAATTTTATAAACTAGATTTTCACCTTTAATATTAATACTCTGTCTTAAGAGCTTTTTGAACATATGAGTTTGACAGCTGTAGTTGGAGCGAAACTTTAGACCCTCAGGTATATTTCTTCAGTTGTGATTGAAATGCTGTATGTTCCATTGTGTGGATAAACTTGTCAAAATTAACGAGCACTGTCCTTTACTTTCCACAACAGGCGTGGTGCGTCATGGACCCCGGGTTCCCCTGGGAGAACTCCAGAGAGCAAACATACCAGTAGAAAAAGTTTATCGGTGAGAGACATATACTTGGCCTCTACATCAGAGCCATTTACACAGAACAATGGGCAGTATCCTAAGAATAGTAGGGAAGAGTTGATATGCCCTGTGGAGAAGGGTCCTACACTGCCGGGCCATGTTGTACACAGTACCTAGTGTCACCGCTATCCACACGCTCGGTTGACAACTCATTTATTTTTTCAATATCTTGGCAGTTGAGTTCTTCCTATAAATACAAATAACAATTGGAAGTAGTACAAAAAATAGGAGATTTGCTAGATGAGGCATAATTGCTCTCTACTTAGTATGCTTGGGCTGTATAAATTATGATGAGAGACTCAGAAGAAGCTGTTCACTTGGAATATCTATCTTTAATTACCCCTCTTCTAAAATGTTGGGAGGCCAAGGATGCCTGAATAACGTTAAATGAATGTGCATGGGCCTGTGGAAGAAGTGGGGTTTAGGAGGGATTTGGAAGAGGAGAATGGGGAGGATGCTGTGCCGTCATTGGGAATTACGGTAGAACCTCAGAGTTAAGAACACCAGAGTTACGAACTGACCGGTCAACCACACATTTCATTTGGTACTGTAAGTATGCAGCAGCAAGAGAAAGGGGGAAAAAAGCATTAAAAAAAAAAGCCAGTACAGTACTGTTAAACGTAAACGATAACTTTAAAATGTAAAAAATAAAGGGAAAGTTTAAAAAAAAAAAAGATTTCACAAGATAAAGATACTGTTTCTTTGCTTGTTTCGTTTAAATTAAGATGGTTAAAATCAGCATTTTTCTTCTGCATAGTACAGTTTCAAAGCTGTCTTAAGTCAATGTTCAGTTGTAAACTTTTGAAAGAACGACCATAGCGTTGTGTTCAGAGTTGCAAACAACCATTCCCCATGTGTTCTTAACTCTGAGGTTCTACTGTAGCTCCATGCATAGAGAGCAGCATGGAGAAAGGAACAGAGGGAACATTGCCTTGTGGTGAAGGATCCAGTAAATAAGATTCAGGGTTGTTGGGCAGGGAACCTATAGATGAGTTTTGTTACTTATACAAGTAGCACCCGCCATTTGCTATCCACTTTCCAGACACTGAGGAAGATGCAGTCCCTGCACCTCTGAGCATGCAGTCTAATTATTTGTGTTACAGTAGTGCCTAGAGGCCTCAATTAAAGATTAGGGTCCTCTTGTACTAGGTACTGTAGAAATATCTAAATAAGACAGTCCTTGACCCAGGGATTTGACAGCATAGGATACCGATATGATGCAGAAGTGCACTGTGAAGAAAACTGGAGATGTTTATATGCTCTCTCTTGTCTAGATATCACTTCTGTGTCAACTTTCCCTCATTGTGTTACTGCTATGGAATTTTAAGATTTTGCTTTCTGGCGCATAGCCACTCTTCCTACTCATTCCCAATTTGGAGTAATAATCCAGATATTATCCAATTTCCCAGCCTCTGGCTGGGATACCAGAAAAGTCTTTTTTCAGATGGAAATAAGGAGCAGATAAATTCATATATGCTGCTTTACTTGAAATGTTCTGACGAAAAGAAGGAAAATAACAAAGATCTGCATGTACGAAAGAATTGTTTATAAATATAAAGTCTTTTTAAGGAGATGCTCCACCTGGTTGTTAAATAAGAAATAGTGCTACTGAATATCACTGATGTAAACTCTGAACCTAGCCTTACCACTAAGTTTCTAAACTCTCCATCTGTAATTACTGTATGTTGCTTTCTATGTTGTACATTTCTTCCTGTGCTGTTGGACCCTGAAAACTGAAGAATCCATATGAGTGCCCATACTTTTGTAGCCTTTATTTCTAGGATTATGGCAGTGATCACTGAAAATGCAGTGAAGTGGTTGGGAGCAAGGAGATTCCTTACAGAGCTGGTTCTGATCATTCCTCTATCTCTGCATATTTACCTTTCCATACAATATTTAGGTTCTATACATGTTCCTTTTGCAGCTGCTCAGTGCTTGAGTTCTCATTTGATTGCTCTGAGGATTTCGATATAAATGCTTTTGAAGACATCATTGCTTTTTATGAAAGCAAGAAGTAAGTAGAAGTGAGAAGACTTTGTAGTTGGAGACCAGGGAGGCACATTCCTGGGCAGATGCACCTTCTGAGCATGGTCAGGGCAGAAATCAAGCCTCAGAGAAGGTTACACCTCATAAAATAACTGTTTCATAGCAAATTGGACACTTTCAGCCAAGTGCAACTGAAGTCCACACTGAACTCTAAGTAGGCCAATAAAACTGTCAGCCATAGAGTCACTCATTTCCTTTAGTTATTTTAATAAAAAAAAATTAACAGCTTTCTTAAAAAGAATTGTCAAAGGAACTAGAGACAATGAATGAAAACCGTTTTAAAAAATGGTTGGTGCTGCTTCACTGAGCAGCTTAGAATGGCAATGGGATTTTATGGTCAGAAATGACTTCTTACACGTCTGTTATATTTTTGGTTTGTGCCTCTCTGGAAAATAAAGAAGGTAAGTTTTTTGCCAAGATGTGACACTTGCCAGCATGGTGCATGGTTAAACTGATTGATTCAACCACTAATTAGGGACCATCCCAGGCTGACTTTTAAAAGCTAAACATGAGTTTAAAAAAATAACTTGAACTGGAAATGGGAGAAGTAAAACTTCACTGTGATGCAGTTTCAAGTACTCCTGCAACATCTAGCTTTCTGGTCTACTTTTTCATGAGATTGTGCTAAGCAGACATACTGTAACATTCAGACATACTGAAGCTATTCAAAGAAATATTTATATTTATTGCTAGATTAAGTGCAAAAAAGTCTCTAAATATTGTCTCTAAAGACCAAATAGCTTCTTTGCACACGTTAAGCTATTCAAAATTTTATTTCTCTACAAGGGAGCAATTCCCACTTTTGGGTCATTTTGTTCCTTTGCTCCTAGCTATTTGTTTGCAGTTTTCCTTGGACATTCGTTAAGGACTTGCTGACTGTGTTGACTTCTATTGGTGAAAAGCTGTGCTCCTCCATGCATTCAGAATTGATGACCCAAATGGACAGTAGGCCTAGAAAATAACTTGACACTTGACCCTGATATTTAAAACGTGGGGACACTAATTGATACGTCAAGCCAGCACTTTCTCTTCCAGAAATGTTCATGTTTAGGAAAAAGTAGCCTAGGATGGACTTGCTGTTGTTTAGAACATACTGGGTGATGGGACTTCCTTTTTATCTCCTTGTTTTCTCCCTCATGGCTGTCTTTGGCTGGCTGTGGATCATGTAGAGACTTGCATGACCAAATCATCAAGAGCATAAAAGGACTTCCCTGGCAGGGTGAAGATCCCTGTAGGCTGCTTCGGTCACTCAGCCGACTTCAGCAACCTCACTTCCATTTCCTGTGAGTTTTGGTGCTCTGGGTATTGCTTTGCAAGTGCAACAATAATGAAGCAGTTATTGCAGTCCAGAACAAAATGGTTATTTTTGTGACAGTACAGCAAGTCTCTCTTAAGATTAATGTAAACAAAACAGAAATTGTGAGCAAAATATTTCCTCTGTAAAAGTGCAGTACCTGTAGTGGCTGCAGAGAATGTTACATTGCTTCCTTTGCACTAGCTAATGCTAAATTCTGCTTTTGGTACCAACTGGCTCTAAACACCAAATTGTATAGAACAAATCAGTTGTTGGAGCACTGCAGAAAATCAAGTTTCACAACATAAGTACAATTTTTATAGTGGGGGTGCTGAGTGCCATTGAACCAAACTGTAAACCCCGTATATGATGGAAACCACTTTAAGCCAGGAGGTGCAGCAGTCCCCCTAGTTCCAGCACCTATGAACATAAGCAAATATAAATGAATAGTTTCCCAAAGTGCAGGACATAGGCTAACAATACATACATTCCTAGATCCAGTGTCTTTAACTGTCAGGTGTATATATGTATGAAAATGAATCTATAATAGGTTGCATAATAATGGGATATTAATTGCCTGACATTGATCTGGGGCACACCTTACACCAAAGGGTTAACACTGCAGGAGTTAGCAGGGAGTGAAATGCAGCCCCATTCCCAAGGGATTCGTTTTCCAATTCACTGCCTCATTCCATTTGGTATCTTTGTGCCCTAGCCTAGGAAGTCCTGGAGATGATCCCATTAGTCAGGCCTCAGAATTCCTAACTGGCATGTTGGGGCATGTGCTGTCCAGCTGTGGACAGCTCCCTGCTCTCAAACAGTGATGCTGGGACCAGCAGACATAGCCTTTTGACAGTGCACAAGTGTGATAAGGAGACTTCCAAAGACTGTACAGTTGGTTGTATAGACTAATCACATGTATTTTTTTTGTTTTATTTTTTAAAGCAAATACAGCATATGCAGCAATTAATGTTTCTATAACAGCTGTGAATTATATTTGTAGACAAAACGTTTCCTTTTTGCTAATACTGCAGGTATGGGAAATTGGCAAAACAGTCTCCTTGCAAAGTGGCTTGCATTCCCTGCATTAATCAGTTATAAGGAACTCCTATGTATGCATGAACACCTCCTGAAGCTGTTGCACTCATTCTCTTCTGCTCTGCATCTTAGCATGGTCTAACTTTCCAGGTGTGGCTAACGCGCTGAACTAAAAAAAGTCATATTGTGTATTGTTTCTTAAACAATCTTTAATATTTTAACAGGAAGAGTAGAGGTACCAAACAAAAGCAGATCATTCCCAAGGTAAATTTATTCAGCACATTTTAAGATGTCTTGGGTTTTGCAAGTACTGTAATGAATACGGATCTTGCGTCAGGAAAGACTGTTCTAGAATATAGAAAAATGTCCATCTCCCGTTCACATCCAAAAGATGAGTTTGCTTTATGGGTACAGTTTGTTCTTTTATTTGAAGAGTTATGCAAATATTTCTTGAATCCTCTTTCTGTAAAGCGATGTGCATATAACTGGAAGGCTTATGGAATATGTGGAGAAAGCACATTTCCTAGAAGCCAGGAACACTTGTCTAGATACTAGATCTGAGGTAAACCTACTGAATTCTAGAGCTCTGGAGCTTGAGTAGAATTCACAGGTAATCTGACTCTTCTGGGCAGTGGAGACTACTTGTGGATGGAACCTACTTGCATTATGATACGGGAGGAGATGGCACATGTGCAGAGCCACTGACTAGCCCACAAGGGGCAGAAGTATCAGGGGGAAGCTGTGTGTTTTCCTTTCCTGTCCTTGAAGAAGAAATGGTTTTGGTATTTGGAAGAGGATGATTTAGGTTTAAAATAAAAGTCATGAGACTCACTGAGGGCTTCAACATTTTCCATATAACACGTGTGATCACAGTTTATATAGATGCATGTTGACTGAATGAAAACAGCAAATCTCTCTGTTCTAGAACTTGCTGGACTCCAAGTCTCTGAAGCTTATAGTGAGCATGACTCTGCATGATCGGACTACAAAATCCCTCTTACACCTACACAAAAAGAAGAAACCACCTAGCATAAGTGCACAGTTTCAGGTAAATGAGTATCTGAACTGGAGATGTAAAGCTATTTCAGCCTTCATAGAGAATCCAAAACCACTGCTGTGCCATGGAGTGTGCAGTGAGTGCACGTCGCTGAGGACCTGTCCCTGAACAGATCTGACTTCTGGTTTATTTCCTTGCCTGTTTGCAAGTTCTCTCTATAGATGATCAGCTCATTCTCCTGGCTCTTATGCAATCTTCTGACACTTGTGGTCTGCCCTGTGTCTCCAAAAAAATAGGACCTTCTGGCAGTCAGCACCTATGGGGTAGATGGTGAGAGGTCAGTAATAAGCTACACAAACACCTAGTTCTTGCCATTGTTTGAGTATCTCCAAGGATTAGAGGTGAAGGTGTCCTTGATGTTCCTAGCAGAGAAAGGAAAAAACCAACACAGAAGAGATGAAATGGTGGCACCTAAGGCCCCCTATGAGATCAATTGTTGTTTGATTAGCCATAAGACTAGAGGGGAATTGTACTCAGAGGAGGAAGGTCTGCTATTGCCAAAATATCATAATCAAACACACAGTGTACTAAGGACCGTTGTGCTAACCAGAGTGACCACCGTTGACAGCATCACACCAGGTATCATGTAGTCAAGTTCCTAGATCTGGCTTTATCCTATGAACACCAATCTCTGGGCAGCCCCATGGGTATGATCAGGGTGTGCACCACTTTGTGCGTTGATGGAGAGTGAGAGCACAGTATGCGTGGGGTGTTTTTGTCCATTCGAGCAACATGGCTGAAGAACATTCAAAGCTATTGCTAAAGGCAACTCAAAATAGTGACATTTGAAGAATGAGTGTATTGAATGTCTCATTCCAGAACTCCCTCAATAAATTACTGGAGACCCTGGGGAAAGCTGAGCCATTTTTCATCCGCTGCATCCGCTCCAATGCTGAGAAGGTAGGTCATTCTGCCTCCCAGAGCTAAGTTGGTCTGATTACTGGATGTACAGATAGAGCATCCCCATCAATGTACCGTTGTCAACATGTTAGATTTTACTTTACTTTAAGGCAGTGTGCAACTAGCATGTGTAAAGGCAAATGGTGCTTTCTTGGATACTTGATAAAAATATAGTAATGCATGAAATAATTCTTAGCCCTTTCTTAGGTTTTTGAAGAGAATGTAATGAAAGCAAGGGAATCTTGTGTGTTGGGAGGGATTCAGTGACTAATGTCATCAGCAAATGGCTTTTGTCAAAATAGCCAATAGCCACAGCAACCCTCTTATAAAACTTGTGTCATCACAGCAGTCCTTGGGGATTATGGTTCTGGCTGGTTCAAGGGACTGGCAACCAGTTCTAGCACTACTCGGGTTGGTAGTGACAGGATGCAGTTACCATCAGATAGCTGTTTGGTGGCATGTGTGGAATGAATTAGTGGGTCTCAGTACAGTTCTTTGGATAGATGTCTGCACCTCAGGAATGACCATTTGGTGCTAGTTGCGCCGTTGTTAGTTCTAGCAGAAGTACCAAGAAGAATCCAAAGATGAATAGTAACAAGCATGCAATTCTTTGTATTATTTGGTTACTCTGGTTATTTTTTCTGCTATGCCATGTAAAGTGCTGTTGCTCTTCTGTCAAGTGGTAGCAGATGCCAGGGTCTTGCTGGTTGCTGATTTCTCCTCCTCCAAAGGGAAACCAATGTGGAGTCTGGGTATTTTCTTATTGCAGCTTGTTCATTTACACTGTAGACACCAGTTCTCGAAGAGAGGCAGTCATAAACTGCATGTAGGTAATATGCTTATTCAGGAATCTTAGTCCAAACACCGATTTCTAATTTCCAGGAAGCAGTTCTGCCCCAAGAACTCTAGTTAGAGAAATTAAGGCAGAGAGCAAATTTCTCCAAGCTTCCTCAAAGAACCTACATCACAAAATTAACTGTATGCAGTAGAACCTCAGAGTTATGAACACCAAAGTTACAAACTGACCAGTCAACCACACACCGCATTTGGAACTGGAAGCACACAATCAGGCAGCAGCACATACCAAAAAAAAAAAAAGGAAATACGGTACAGTATTAAATGTAAACTACTGAAAAATAAAGGGAAAGTTAAAAAAAATAATAATTTTTTTTTTGACCAAGTAAGGAAACTTTCTGTGCTTGTTTCATTTTAATTAAGATGGTTAAAGGCAGCATTTTTAATCTGCATACTAAAGTTTCAAAGCGGTATTAAGTCAATGTTCAGTTGCAAACTTTTGAAAGAACAACCATAACGTTTTGTTCAGAGTTATGAACAATTCAATTACCAGCAACCTCCATTCCCGAGGTGTTCATAACTCTGAGGTTCTACTGTAGCATTTCTTTAAGGATTCTACACTGCTTGCATGCTAAAAAGAACTTTAAAGACTGTATGTAACCGTGCCACTTTTTGATTCCTGCCATAAGAATACTGTCTCCAGCTGTGTGGATCTGGAGAGAAGAAATGTAAATATTTTGGGGTAGTTTGCTATAGGTGAGTAGGAGAAAGGAGTCACTGACAGAAAATCTCTGTAAATTCTCAGTAAGAGATCTTGTCCTAGAGGCGATAGAGACCTAAACACAGGACACAATTTACACTGTTTCCCTGTGTCTCTTTCAGAGGGAGCTGTTCTTTGATGAGGGATTAGTGTTGCAGCAGTTGAGATACACTGGCATGTTGGAGACTGTGCGAATCCGAAGATCTGGTTACAGTGCCAAATATACATTCCAGGTACTTGGGGTGCGGTGGGATCAGACCAGTATGATTTGGGAAGCATCTGCTTCTATAAAAACACACCATTTATGAGATGCACAGGTGTCTTCACCTGTGTGTCTGTGTAATATATGCTGCTATGACCACTTGGACTCGGTTTCAATTTCTGTGCTAGGAAATATCTGCTTAATCTAGCTCTGAAACCTCAATGAAATGCTATCTAAAAGCATTTGTCATTAACCTAGACAGGTCCTGTGTATGCTGACAAGGCACAATCTGAATTGCTCTGAGGATTATCTATGCTGCTCTATTCATTGCATGTAGAGAATCTTAATGTCTCAGCTATGTATATGTCAATAGGCCTATCCCATTATAAAGTAATATACTTATATCCTCTGGATACGGCAGATATACACACACATCCATATACTAAGCATTAACTTGGATGCGAAACTGGAAGGAGCCAGCATTTTACAGCTTAAAAAATATTAGTGCAACTTTGGGATATTGATATTAGTGATATTAGTACTTCCTGAAATTAAGCTAAGTTATTTGGGCTGCAATGACTTGAAAGCTAGAGCTAGTTAGAACTCCTGAATTGTCTCTCTCACTGTCTGGTCTCTCACTGTCTCTGTTTGTTACCTACTCAGGATTTCATAGACCAATTTCAAGTGTTACTACCCCAAAATGAAAAAACCTCGAAGGAAGAGATCTCAGCTCATCTGAATAAACTGAAACTGGACAAAAACAACTACCAAATAGGGAAGACCAAGGTCTGTAAAATGTGTCCGCCACTTCAGCCCCTCTAA
Source organism: Macrochelys suwanniensis (assembly GCA_033296515.1). Classification (NCBI taxonomy): domain Eukaryota; kingdom Metazoa; phylum Chordata; order Testudines; family Chelydridae; genus Macrochelys; species Macrochelys suwanniensis. The sequence goes on along the minus strand of CM065799.1, from coordinate 14,644,838 downwards.
GAATCACTAATGTGCTGAATCTGCACGTTTTGCTGGGGAATCCCAACATGTATTTTAATTTTTCTTCTATCCACAGGAAAATGAACTGTTTTAAAAATTTGACTCTGTCTTTTCCAAGATATCTCAATTTCTTGTAGCTCCGCCAGTCCCTTATTAAGACAGCTAACGGCAGCATCCTGGACTTGGTGCAGGGCTGTACTCTGCAGAGACAGCCTTTATACTTGAAGGACATTGGCTCTGCGGACCACGATTTATCACAAAGATCAGTATTTCCCTTTAGGAAGAGATTTGTGCTGCCTTCAGAGAAGTGTGGGGTGGAATCTGAACATGAGGGTTTAGTTAGTAAAACAGAATTTAAAATAGATTTTTGGGAGGAAGAATTCATGATGTTGGGCTTTACAAGTGAACCATATTCCCAGCCCTGTGTGGGACAGAATTGTGGCTATCTGTCCTCCATTTATGTTTAATACCCAGAAAACTAGGACATGGGATGGAAAAACTTAATGTATCAGATATAATGAACAGATGTTATGTGGCAGGAGGTAGCCAGGGGCTGTTTAGAAAAGGAAATACAATACTCTTATAGCTTGAAAGCAAAGTATATGCATACCCAAGTATAGTATCCCTGGAATGTATCCTTCTAAGAGATGGAGCTGTCTGCTACTGATTAATGCTCATGTGACCTTTTTTACTGACTAGGTGTTCATGAAGGAGGCTGAACGACAGATGCTACAGGACACACTACATAAAGAAGTGATCAGGAAGATTGTTCTCCTTCAGAGTTGGCTCCGGATGGTTTTGGAAAGGAGACACTTTCTCAGAATGCGGCAGGCAACCATTACTCTGCAGGTATGTGCAACTTGATTTTAGTGTGAGCTGCAAATCTCCACCAAAAACATTTCTGTGGCTGCTTCTGACCAACGAAATCTTGCTTCTAGATTTGTTGGCGTTCATACCGTATTAGGAGGGCATTGGAGAGGACTAACGCTGCCATTTATATTCAGTCGGTCTGGCGAGGATACAGGGAGAGAGAATCCTACCATCAGCAGAGGAAGAGAATCTCCCTTGTGCAGGCTCTTGTCAGGGGACACCTACAGCGCAAGAGGTAAAGGAAACGGAGTGATATGGTTCAGCCAGGCCTAAATTCAGATACCTCTCAGGCTGTTTCAGAGCTAATTTGCTATGACTGCAGGAATTGAATTCTTCATTATGGTGCATTGTCACCAGTTATTGGTAGAGCCAATCTGATCATCGTCCCTTAAGAAAGAAGAGTAAAAGCTGCATGTGGCCAGATTTAAACTGGGAAGTGACAGCCCAGGCACTGAGTTTTCGGGTTAAGCCAGAGTGCCCAAGCAGGCTACAATGGCAGCTTGCCCGGAGTGCAAGGGTTGCATCACTATGGAGCAGGGTACAGATGTCCTAATCGTTCCATAGAGCTGTAGCTTGCAGAGACTACAAGGCTCCAAGCAGCCATGCTGGGACTTCAAAATTGAGGATACCTGCTGGTTGGACTCTGAGCTATATTTAACCCACAGCCATGCTTCTTGCCAACTTCTGGGTTAAGCCTTTACAAGTCCTGTCTTTAATGTGTTTTAACCTAGATTTCAACAAATGATTGTGGAAAAGCAACAGGAAATGCAACAAGCTCAAGAGGGAGAGGATAGTGTAAGCCAAGAAGATGGTAATGAACTGGCATTGGAGCAGTTGGCTGTAAAACCTGAAATGCAGCCTGATCAAGGTGTTGAACAGATGGCAGCAGGAGTAGATGAAGCTCAGAATGATCGAGATGAAAAACTGAGCCAAGCTACTGAAAAGGCCATTCCTTCTCAGAAGAGCATAACAGATGGCCATGAGAAGCTCACAAGCAGTCGGGAGAAACGGGAATCTCGCCGGCAAAGGGGACTGGAACATAATAAATTACAGAATAAGCATGTCCTGTTCCCCTTAGAGGAGCAGTCTTTAGTATGTTATGAAGAAGAAACCTCTTCTAAAGAGACTCCAGAAACCGTCCAAGAGCCAAATAAATTCACAGCAGAAGACACAGTCCTTCCAAAAGGTACAGAGGAAGAGAGAATCCCAGTGGAAGAAAACAAAACCCTTTCAGACACACAGGTCCCAGGTGAAATACTGGACAGCGATGTCTCCTTTCCCAAGCAATCCAATGAGTCAAAACAGGAAATACTAGATAAGGATATTGATAAACTGAAAATTCATGAGAACCAAAAGAATCAAATAAAAGGCAGCCAAAGCTTCACCTGTCCTGAAAGGCCATCAGATCTCTCACTGAACATTAAAAAGAATCTTGCTCCCACCAGAAGCTTTCAAACTGCAGATGAGAATTATGGAAATAAAAATAAACACCGAATTGTGAAGGTGGACAAAGATCTGGACAGCCCCCCCTCTTTCCAGATTCAGAGGTATCTGCATGACCCGGGAAAACTGAGGGACAAGCGGGAGAAATGGAAAGGAAAGAGGCAGTCAGAGGCTGGTCAGAATGATGTACTGAGCCAGTCTTTGGATGAAAGAAACCGAACTGGCCAATCCCCTCAGACCCTACTAGCGTAAGAACAGCTTTCCCAATTGCTTTGACAATTCTGTGGTCAGTAGCAGCTGGCTTTAGAGAAATCCATTATCAAAAATATTTAAAATAAAGGCGGGGAGGGGAGGGGGAAAGGCGGTATTGTGGCAGCCTGTTCACCTGGCCCCAGTGTGGGGTAAAGAAATTCTGTCTGTGCTTTAAAATTCCTGGGTTCTAAGGCCCTGTTCCTGCAGTTAGATCCATGTGGATAAAACCTCACTCTTGCTGAGCTTCCTTGAAGTTAATGGGGTTTTCCAAAGGATCCAGAGCTACTGTGTGGATCCAGTTTGAGGACCGGGGCCTTAGCTAGTACATTAGTACCTGCAGTTTGTCTGCATCTTTCAAAGAACTTCCTTTAACATCACTGGATAAAATGTTGCTCCAAAATGGCCAATCTCTTCAGATCCCTAGCATTGGCTCCATGTTTGTGGTAGACAAAATTTAAAGTAAAGAATCTTTGACTTTTAATGCAAATATATTGGAAGAGTGGTGGATTTATAAGAATACGTGTCAATTAAGATTCTCCTACACAAGTTAAAAATCAACATGTGGGTTTTTTAAAAAATGCTTAAATCTGAAGGATACTTCTCAGGTTATAACTATTTTATGGGATGTAAGATTTTGTCCTGAACTATCTGACAATATGAACTTTGATTCTTAAAGTATAAAATCTAGTTTTTCAGTGCAGAGTAATACTCTTCTAATCTTATAGAAAGAAGGGGACTACTTCTTCGCTGGATGATATCGCGAATCTTGCTCAGTCTATCACCATGATTCAGGTATTCACACTCTTCAGAAGTATATTTCTGTTTTCCTTACTTGCCTTATTAGGAGTGTGAAGCATAGGACCCTGTGTATATTTGAACTGCAGTGTGTAATGTAAATGCAAGTTCCTTTTAAGTCAACCTTTGGCTTAATTTCCATGTAATATGAAAGGTTTCATGTGCCAGCTATTACACTGCAATTTGTGCATTTAATTTTATATGCTTTCGCAAATGGAGTCCCAAATGAGGCATTATATATAATAGGGCATCATCTCGCCACATGAGGGATCTACCAATTGAGTGAAGTGGATTCTTTCGATTGTTGTACAAAAACAGAACTTGGTAGATTTCTTAAAAGATAAAACTTAAATACGTGAACTAGCCTTCCTTCATGGACTGGATTTTAAAGATCGTTCTATTCCTTTAATATTCGGTAGCCATCTCTGGAAACAATGGCAGAGGAGAAGAGCAACAAGAAACAGACTGTGCAAAAGAAGTTCAATGAACAGTTTTCGCCCTTGGATTCAGTTGTCTCAGTGCAGTCACCTAGCCAGCCAATGGATGCCAAGTACGTATTCTGTGTGTGTCTATGGGATTGACTTCAAACGAACCAAAGAACATGCCCTTTCTATAGCATGCCCTGTTATGCCCAGGTATTGCACATGTCTCTGTGTACGATTATAGTGCTGTGGGACAAGCTAAGGAAAAGCAAGAAATATTCTCAGCCAATCAGCAAAAATGTGTTAGTACCAATGATAGACTTGAATTGCATTTTTTGTCCATTCATTGTCCCTGGAGCTTTGGTTCTAGCAATAGATTATTTTCCCAAAAATCTATTAAATGCATCTATAATTAATTTATTGACTGAATGACCATTTCAGATAATGTGTTATGCCCTCTCTCTCTGCATTCTTGAAAGCTGTGAATTAATATGTATAGTAAATATAATCCAGGGAGACACTCCTTCCCTTCCCTTCCCTTCCGTTCCCTTCGTCTCATGCTTTACCTTGCTAGTACTTGGAACTTATGCTCTGGAGATTTACTCCTGTCTATCATGGTCATTAATTGTACAATTAAACACACCCTTTCTCTTAAAGCCTGTCTGTCTGTGTCTGTATAAAACAAGCTTCCATTACAAAAATGTAAAAGAAACAAACATGCAACCTGCTTTTACTTTCAGATCCACATTTAAAAGTCCTCTGCGCAAGCTGCTGGGAAAGAAACCAGACAAGAAATACGTTAAGGAGAGTCCTGATGTAATGGAGGAAGGAGAGACTCTCCCTCTTCTATCGTGTATTCTGATTTCAGAAGGAGTGGAGTCACAAAAATTATCAGAAGGTGAGTTTACTCTGCTCTGTTTCAGCCAGGAATGTGCAAGCAGTTGAAATAAAAAAAATGGGTTGAATGCAGAACCTTCACAGCATTAGAGCGACAGTGAACATCTCAAAATTTGTCCTTTTCAAATTCCCAGTGGTGCCTATGGATGGCAGCTTACCCTCGTGTGTTCAGTGAAATTAAGATTCTGCAAGCATTAGAAATGTTTTGTGATCAAAGTTACCTTCATTTTTCAGAATAATCAAATCATATCTGACTAAAGCAAAACTTTAAATTCTGTTCTGCTTCCCATTGAGGCAGTGTTTCTCAATAAGCCTTCAAATTTTACTAATTTAAGCTGTATGTTCCTATGCAAAAGGGAAGTAATCTACACAGAGTTTCAGACTTAGTTTGTCCTCGAGGCTTCTTCTCTTATGAAGTCTTAGGGCTTGTCTACACTTACTAGGGGATTGATGCGCGGCGATCGGCGGTTGGTTTAGTGGGTCTAGTGAAGACCCGCTAAATCGACTGCAGATCGCTCTCCTGTCGACTCCTGTACTCCATGGGAATGAGAAGAGTAAGGGGAGTTGACGGGAGAGCATTTCCCGTCGACACAGCACAGTGTGGACCCTGCGGTAATTAGGTCTAAGCTACGTCTACTTGAGTTATGCTATTCACGTAACTCAAATTGCATATCTTAGATAGACTTTCCCCTACAGTGTAGACAAGGCCTTAGTCTTAATGCTATATTTGGCCAGACTTTGTCACCAAAATTATAGATATGGAAACAGTAATTCCTAAATGTGGTTGGCATGTCTTAAGTGCAAGAGTGTTTGTTTAGAAAGGTGAATTAAATTTATACATTTTAAAATCTGAAGCTGTATGCATCTAAAACTCACTCTTGGTGGATATTGCGTCAATATATTCTATGCAGACCTATCCACTCCAGCTAGATGCAATTGGACATGTTCAGAATGGTGTTCTGAATTTCTGGCTTCCTTGAGTTTAACAGTGGTTTCTTTGTAGTGTTAACAGTATAAATGCCCAGATTTGATCACAAAGGGAAAACTGCAAGGCTAGAGACGTGTCCAAGTCTTTTCTTGGAATCCAAAGAAACTTCTCCAGAAACTGCATTATCCTAAAAGTTTGTGCAGAGAATAAGATAATTGTAGACTTTTTTTGTTTACTTTAAATATTTCTTGTGATATGGATTTGACTTGGCCTTATGTTAATTGGACATCACTATGAAATGAATTGTTTAAAATCAGCTGCTATGATTATAAAATACAATTTTTACCCTTCCCATATTGTTAGTGCCATGCTTTCCATTGTGCAGTGCAAGGGAGCTGAGGGAAGTAAAGCTGCAGAACTCTATCTTCTACCTAGAATATATACTGATTCTTTTCCCCAGCTCCTTCTGGGCACCCACGTCGCCCCCAGGCTGGAGAGCGACCTATGAAAGAAACTAGCAAAGGGAAGAGGCTCCGTAGTATTAAAATCAGCAAGATTTCAGCAGTGTCTGAGAAGTGGCCAGCTTCTGTGTTGCGTGAGATCACAAATGCCAATGAGCTGAAATATCTTGATGAGTTCCTTCTAAACAAGGTGAGATGCAGTGAAATAGAATGGAATGAAGATCAGTGTTGTAGGACCAGTTATCTGATTATGATTCTTCTCACTCCACTTTTACTTCGTCAGCTAATATAAATTGGAGTGGAAGCTTTTCATAATTTATTTTTTACGTTGTATATTTTCTCACTTTTTAAGATGTCTGTATGCCTAGACTTCCAAGGAAGGTCTGCTTAAAACTGTTATATGAACGGACCTGGGACATTTCTTTCAGCCCTGTTCTGTAGCTGCTGTATGTGGGGATGTCCCTTTGACCAGGAGTTCCATGAGCAAAGTGGCCATGGAACTGGGTCTTTAGCTATATCCTTCAAAGTACTATTGCTCATCATGACTTGCCACTGAATAAAGTGCTGTATCTTTTTGGTTTTCTCAAAATGTAAATCTGAAATGGCTGCTAGTGTGATTTTGTGCAAAAGTGCAAGTGCTGAGTAGAAATGTCAGATTGCTTTGAACGAATATTGTTGCCGTTCCTAACAACCTGGAGGTGCCCAGCTCACCAGTGTGGGATTGAAAAGATTATTCTCCCAGGCATCGGCTTCAGTGATGGTTTAAGGGGAGGAGGGAAGTGATTTAATAACTTGACACAAACTAGATCCTGCTGGATTTTTTTCTCAGTCCAGATGTTCCTAATGCATATGGTGTTTCCCTCCCGTGGCAAGTCGCCTTCATTCTTGTATGAAGGCAGTAAGGTGACATTAACAAGAATGTATGGATAAGAAGAGCACAGTCATTGGAGAAGGAGGCAGAGACAAGTATTATCTTTCCATGTGTGACAGAATCCCTTAGTATTATCAAGATGCATCAGGAAATCCCATTTTGGATCATTAGAAGCTTCAGACATGTCTGATCCAAAAGGGTTAGCTTAAATGTAATACAGACTGGATGTTCTCTCCTTAAATATGATTGTGACAAATATCATTGCCTTTCAGATAAATGACTTGAACTCCCAGAAGTCTGCTATTGAATGTTTATTTTTTGAAGCCACAGAAAAGTTTAGAGGAAATATCAAAACAATGTACTCTGTTCCTGTAAGTAATATATCTCGTTAGCCCTAAAAGCGATGTGAGTATCACACTGATTTTTGCAAAGAGCTGAAGTTAAGCATTTAAAATGAATGCTTTAGCTTTACTTGTTTGTATTATCCTTTATCTTTCAGCATCCAAGTAGGAATTTCTAATACTGATTAAATATTTCAGTACTTTTTTATTTTAATGACAAAATTATGATACAAGTGCCAGATCCTGCAAACTTACTCATACAAATAGATGCATTTTTTTCTTTCCCTTTCTCATCACCTCTCTGGCCACTGGTTACAGTGCTGCAGCAAAGATGGCAAGACTTTATTGTCATCAGCTTGTCCATGTTGCTGCATTAGTTACCCAGTGGGTGACCATTAAAAATTATCCAACAGTGTTTCAACATTAAATTCATGGCTGAAAAAAAGAATGATGCACTTTATTGCTCTGATTGTTCATATTTGAATAATGCCTTTACTTCCACTAGAACGGGCAAATCCATGTCGGCTATAAAGATCTGATGGAAAACTATCAGCTTCTAGTTATAAATCTTGCAAAAGAGAGGGAAGAGAAAGATGTCAAGCTGGTTTTAAATCTCTTCCAATCCCTTCTCGATGAGTTTTCCCGAGGATATGCAAAAAAAGAAGAGTCAGAACAGCACAAGGTATAGTACTTCCTTCCCACTAGTTGTGGTGGTTGAAAAAGTTGTTTTAAAACTGTTCAAAGAATTAGAACCACATTTTGCCAATGTCGTTGACATATAGTCCATGTTACTTCAGAACATTTTCCCACCTTGGTGTTCTTTTCGGAAACTTTTTTCCATTTATTAATCCTGAATCCAGCACCTGGTAATAGATTTTTACAGACCTTGGGCAATTTATTTGAAGGTATTTTTCAAGATACTGAAAATACTAAGATCAAGTTGGGAAGGATTTTTGCAAAGCCTCCAAAGTTCTTGGTAGGGTTCATCAATTCCAATGTTTTATCACCAGACAGTGACCCCCCTCCAGCAGATTCAGGAGATGATTTGAACTCTGAGAGGAACCTTATCCAGCTGAGTTATGCTAACAGGTGGAGGCTGCAACGTAGAGCCTCAGATGAAGTTGGAGGTGGAGTGGGGGCTGTAAAGTTGTGAGGGAGAGGAAATCTTTGGAGTTCACAGATTAATATACCTTTGTGTATCTCACAGCAGCAAAGCAAAACCCAGAAGAAGAAACGAAAACAAGAGCGTGCAGTAAGTATTATTTTTTTTATTGTGGTAACGCACAAAGTCCCCCACACAGTACTAGGTGCCACAGGATCCTTCTACTGCAAAAAGCTGCTTATACTAATGTGGCTTCTTGGTTTGCAAACTAAACTAACATAATCTCTTTATCATGGAGCTTTATAGCTGTCATCTTCCACAGTGCAGCAAGGGGTGCAGAACCGTTCCTGGATGTGTGCTGGGTACTTCCAGAGTCACTTAAAATGTTTTTTAAAAAAAAATTTTCTGAAGATAATCACCTGCCCTAGCAACACAATATAACAGATGTACCTCACTATAGACAAGTGCAGTAATGCATGCTGGAAGGAACCATTGAAACTCCAATAACTGCTGTTGGGGTCTGAATGTCAAGTAATATCTCAGGGCAAAGATTAAGGCATTGCTGTGGATGGCTCCAGGAAAATATTTGTACTGTGCACATGAGCCACTAGAAAAGGGGAAAAGATAGCAGCTACATTAAATGATAGCGAAAAATATCACACCAAAAAATAATGGCAATTCCTTGCCTTATAGATTTGGTCCCCTCGTCTCAGAAATTATGTAGAAGAAATATGAAAGGTCCAAGGAAGAGCACCAAGAATGATTAAGCTTTTGGGAAGATTCTTGAAAGAGCAAGCCTATTTCTTTTGGAAAGCAGAGGTGTCCTAAGAGATAGGCTAGAGCAGGGGTGGGCAAACTACGGCCCACGGGCCGGACCCTCCCCCGCAGCTTCAGCACGCCCCGCCACCGGCGCAATGCTCTGGGCGGAGGGGCTGGGAGCTCCTGGGGCAGTGCAGCTGCAGAGCCCGGCTTGACCTGGTGCTCTGTGCTGCGTGGTGGCGTTGGCGTGGCCCGGCTGTAGCGCCGCCAGCCACTGGTGCTCCAGGCAGCGCAGTAAGGGGGTGGGGAAAAGGGGAGGTTGGATAGAGGGCAGGGGAGTTCGGGGTGGTGGTCAGGGGGCGGTCAGAGGGCGGGGAACGGGGGTTGAATGGGGGAAGTCCGGAATGAGAGGAGGGGTTGAATAGGGCAGCGGGCGGCAGTCGGGACAGGGAGAAGGGGTGGTTGAATGGGGCAGGGGTCCCGGGGGGCCATCAGGAATGAGAGGAGGGGTTGGATGGGGTGGCAGTCAGGGGCGGAGGGTTCCAGGGGCAGTCAGGGGACAGGGAGCGGGGGGGGAGGGGTGTGGATGGGGCAGGGGTCCCGGGGAGGCTGTCAGGGAACAGGGGAGTTGGATGGGGCAGGAGTCCTGGGGTGGGGGCCACGACCCCCTCCCCTAACCGGCCCTCCATACAATTTGGCCTGAGGGCCACATCAGGTTTCGAAATAAGTTTGCCTGCCCCTGGGCTAGAGGGATATAAAACAACTGGTGATGCTGGGAGAGCTATCAGAGTTCTGTTTATTCCTGTCCCATCAAGCAAGCAAGGAGCACTTAGTGAAACTGAAAGGCCACAATTTTCAAACAGCATGTAATTGCACTGTGGCACTTGCAGTGGTAGGGTGTTATTGAGCCAAATCTCTTAGTGCAATTCATGAAGGATTAAACACTTCATCTAACTACTGTAATGAAGATATAAATTAAGGGCTGTGGATGCCTGTTTGTAAAGCATAAGATGATTGCTATCTGGGTTCAAGCAGAACCCAGCAATTAGGTGTCAGTGTGGGTTTTCACCACTTGCATCAAAGTTCTAGCATTGGCTTCTGGATTGGCGTGCTGGTCTGTCATCTTGTGCAGCCTGGTGTGTTCCTAAATGCATACATCTCACCTCACCTGGGGTGGTTTTTAGGACAGACTGGTTTTTTAAATGAGGAAATTGTTTAAAAGGGAGGGGTGACTGCTAAATGTTAGTAGCAGACTGCATCTGATGGGTGACTGAGTTAAAGTAACTCTATCTAATAAATGCCTTAATTATGAAACGGACCAACACCAATTATCTTGGATTGAGAGCAGTGGTTCTCAACCAGGGGTATGCAGAGGTCTTTTAGGGGGTACATCAGCTCATCTAGATATTTGTCTAGTTTTACAACAGGGTACATAAAAAGCACTAGTGTAGTCAGTACAAACTAAAATTTCATACAAACAATGAGTTGTTTATACTGCTGTAAATAAGATGCACTGACGTATGTACAGTATTTATTTATATTCCAACTGATTTATTTTAATAATATATTGTAAAAATGAGAAAGTAAACCATTTTTCAGTAAGTGTGCTGTGACACTTTTGTACTTTTATGTCTGATTTTGTAAGCAAGTCGTTAAGTGGGGTGAAACTTGGGGTACACATGACAAATCGGAATCCTGCAAGGGGTACAATAGTCTGGAAAGGTTGAGAACCACTGGTTTAGCCTTACACCAGAAGCCAGATTTCCCTCTATCAGTTTTAATTATGGAAGAGAGGAGAAAAAGTAAGGTGGAGATAGCTCATATTGTTTCTAAAGTAAATAAACAAAGGGAGCCATTAACTTCTCCCCTTCCCCCACCCAGATTGAGGAGCACAATGGCCATGTGTTCGGGAACTATCAAGTGAGCATTCGGCAGTCATGTGAGCAGTGCTCGTCCTACATCTGGCCTATGGAGAAGGCCTGTCTTTGCAGGAGTAAGTGGAAATGGCTCATTCTTGCCACTTAGTTTTTAAAAATTGCAGATCCTTACAACTTTGGTGGGCACAGGCATAGCCTTGTTAGTGGGGGTCTGGGCTGGGGGCGCTTTGCAAGTGGTGGGACCAGGGCAGGTAAGACCTTGCATGGGGTGGGGGCACCTGAACAAGTTGTCATGGGGGTTCATGTGCAAGCTGGCTGGCACAAGTGGTAGGTAGGGTTCTGGCAATTCTTGCCAGCCACTTCATGGAGCAGCAGCAACACCATCTCTCAAATAAACTACATTTCCCTTTTCTGTGGCTGAAGAGTTCAGGATGAGGTGAAATAAGGGAGGAAAACCTCCTGACCACTTAGGTTTCCTAATGACTTGAAGTGATATTGGCATATCCCAACTGAAGCAGCCCTACAGCTAAGAATATTTTTCCATCTCCCATGCAGAGGGTAATTTGTGTTTTGGGGAAAACGCCAGTATGCAGCTTATTCAGACTATATAGAGACTAACAGCAAATGGGAAACAGAGGGAACTCTGCATTTGAATCTGCTTTGACCTGTTAGTAACAGTCCCTCTCCTCTGTAGCCTGCAAATTGATTTGCCACAAGAAATGCAAGTCCAAAACTCAGAGCTGCTGCACATCGCCCTGTGGAAAAAAGGTAAGAGAAGTCCTGCCCTCAGTGTAATGTGTTAGACCAGCTGCTGGGCAGTGATGGCCTGCTTGTACCAACAACTGAAAATCTCGCCCAGTGCCACAGCCCAGACGCCATTCTAGCCAGTGGGCGTTTTGTGACCAAAAGTTCATAACAAGCATGGCATAAAACATTCAGCTTTCATTTGGGGGTAGCAGGAGGTCCTAACTTAAATGAGTTTGTTAGCCTGGAAACAGGAATCCACATGACACTTGACCTGTATCAATTCCAGAATGACCAAGGTGTAGACTCCCGTCACTTCGGAGTGTGTGTGAGTTCCTTAATTAGCGAGAAGAATTCAGTCCCAGTTGTCATGGAGAAACTACTAGAGTATGTGGAGATGCATGGCCTCTACACAGAAGGAATCTACAGGAAATCAGGGTCAGCAAATCGCATGAGGGAGCTGAAACAGTTGCTGCAAACAGGTATGTCTAAATAATGCTGTCAACCTTTCCTGCTTCCCAGCACACAATTCAGCTGCCCTGCTATTCTGAGAGCATCTGTAAGACTATTTCTTATCAGAAAAACTGCTCTGCACTAACTTGTGCAGTATAGAGCCTGTATTACTGCTTAGCTTGCTAATCTGTTCATGCTCATAAATACATATCTTGCAGGCACATTTTGAGTAGTCACATGGGCTCCGGCGGAGTAGATACGCTAGTGCTTGAATTCTTTGTAGGCTCCCTTTTTTGGGAGCTGATTGTGTGCATCAAAGGAATCAGATGGGCTAAATCTAGTAACTCTCTTTTCAGATCCAAATTCAGTGAAACTAGAGAATTATCCCATTCACACCATCACTGGCATCCTGAAGCAATGGCTGCGAGAGTTACCTGACCCACTCATGACTTTTGCACAGTACAGTGACTTTCTCCGAGCAGTAGGTGGGTTTTGTCAACAATTTGTAGAGCAACAGGAATGTTTTCACTTGTTCTCTGTCTTAGAGAAGGATTTAGTGCCCCGGCATTAACTCTGTTATATGGCCTCTTCCTAGTCATCTCTACAGCAGACACTCTAAAATTTGTCCTAGGAAACAAATTCCTGGGGGAAAATCCATTTTTTGGCTTTCTGATGTCAAGATTCCAGAATAGCAGCATCTATAATGACACTGCCCTTTCTTGTGGGGGGGGGGGAGAAATGTTAGTATATTAAGTGCAAAAAATGTGAATAGACCTGGAGTCTGACATTCCTTGCATTTGTCACTCTGTCCTTGCCTTGCTGTTACAAGCATGTGAAAAGTGGGGGAACTAATACCATCTGGTGTGTGCAGTTGTCTCTCACTATAATAGGGTGAGTAAATGAAGTGACAACTAAGGCTTCTGAAGTATTATGCAACGGGAGCGGTTCAGAGATGGTTTTAGCTTAAGATCCCCAAACCCCTCCAAGAGCATTCACATATTCTGGCGTTAATTGATTGGGGATTTAGAACTGCTGTGAGCTCCTGAGTGTCTTGAAATCTTGCTGTGCTCGTCTCTTCTTATGCAGAGCTACCAGAAAAGCAGGAGCAACTCGTTGCCATTTACAGTGTCCTTGAACAGCTTCCACAAGCCAATCACAACACCCTGGAGCGACTCATCTTTCACCTTGTCAAGTAATGATCTTTCCTTTCCTTTGGGTTTTATCTGCGCTGGGTCCATTCTCCCTCTGGTGTCACTTTCCAATTACTGTTAAAAAAGCCACGTAAACCGGACATAAGTATATTCATCTTGTGGAATTTTGAATTTGTCTTGGAAGCTTTCTGACAGCCTGACTCTTTTTGGGATCCGGGTGGGGATTTTACTGCTTTGTGTGAAAGACTGACATGACGGGTGAGAATTTAGGGTTGGCAGTTTGTGTGCATGTGCACGCGCTCTCTTTCCTACAAGCCAGTCTAATTGTATCAGGTGAGCCAAGCAGCATTAGCTCTGAGCGCATTGTAAGTCCTGGTTGCGTGGTGGTGGGTTTGAGCAGCCTGGAATGCAGGGATTAGTGTGGTTGGATGGCAGATACTATGAGGATGTTAGTGCAGTTGAATGGCCTGTAAGTGTTCTAGTGATGAGCTGGGTACTGCTGGCAAGGAGGCATGAAGTGGAAGGATCTGCTTTCAGCGGAGGGGACCTAAGTAGGAACCTAAAAATAGAGTGATAACTGACTGACAAGAGAGGGGGCACAGAGCGGCTGGCCAAGGTTCATCCAGGCTACCTCAGTCTCTGTGGATTCATGTTCTCTTTCATGCAACAAGATGTAAAATTCACTTATTTAAAAAAAAGTTTCCCTAACCTCGGCGTGTATTGAACCCTCGGGAGCTTCCCCCATAGCTGCCATACTGAGACACTAGCGAAGTTTGATCAGATCATTTGTTTTCTAGCAAGATTTTACTAAGAAACTTTCATTTTGTTCCAAACATTGAATTTCAGAGTGGCTCTAATAGAAGATGTCAACCGTATGTCACCCAATGCTCTGGCCATTGTCTTTGCTCCATGTCTCCTGCGCTGCCCTGATAATTCTGACCCACTAACCAGTATGAAGGACGTCTCAAAGACAACCATGTAAGTCTCAGCACTTGGTTTGTTGCAGAAGTCTGTATGGGGTGAAATTGCCCTTTCAGCTGGTGCGTGTCTCTGGTGCTGTCGTGTGCACCTCATCTACCTCTTGCAGTTTGAGCCACGTTAGAACTATCCACCGTAACAAACTTTGTTCGAGCCCTGTTGGCAGGATAGGCTGGAGGACTGAGTGCAGAATTAAGAGCCAGTAAATCCTGAGTTCTAATCCTGGCTCTGCAACTGATTTCTGTGGCTTTGGCCCAACAGGCCCCAATCTTGCTGAGGACATCAGGGTACCACTGTAACTATTAATAATTAAGAGTCCTTTATTTGTTTTGCAAGCAGGGCTTGGATGGATGGAGGGGGATATGTACAACATGGTGGTATTAATCTGTATGTAAATCATAATTGGGCCAAAAAGTAGCACCATTCCTGTATAAACAGCTATCTTATTGCTGTATTGAGATAGGAGCCATTACTTACATGCTATGGCACAGAAATTAAACACTGTCACTAGCCTACTTGGGAGCCCTTCAGGCTTTACCTCTGAACCTCTCTCGAGGTGAGAGTTGTGCCCGTATCCTCCTTGTGCTAATCACTAGCATCGCTAGCCTTACTGCAACCTCTTTAGCTCTCTGTGCTTATTCCCACCCTTGCTACGTTGCTGGCCTTGGAGCTGCCTCAGCCATTTTAAATAAAGAGCCAGAGCAGAAATGAAAAAAGTGTTTGAAGAATAATAAAACGGTGGCTTTTTCCAACTTCTGATTCAGTTTGCTCTTCCTGTGGGGCTGTAAAGGTGGAGAAGGGCAGTTGCGGGAACCTTCTATACCCACCAGTGTCTGTGCCGGAGCAGGCAGAGGACAGCAGGTAGAGGAAATAGAAATAGCTAGCAGTGTGGGTGATGCTTGTTACTTACCATTGTTGCATGGAGACACAGTGTGCAAAGTTCTGGTTATCCAAGTAAGAACATGTATCATCTGTAGCACTGCTTTTGGTTGTGCCCAGTCGTGCTTGTCTGTGTAGACTCTTCACCCTGCACTCATACTGCACCACCCTCTAAAGAAAGTGCCTTTGGAGACTTTGGTTTGAGAGGGGGCCATCCACATGTGTGTCTAACATCCCTGAGCTGGGAGTAGTCACTGGCAGTGTGTTGAAGATCTGTCCATGTGTTGATGACGCATCCCATCCCCCATAGTTGTCCCCAAAGCATCTGTAGGTATCCAGCAACCTGCTCTCTGAATGAACTCTTGCTCTTTCACACAGGTGTGTGGAAATGCTAATAAAGGAGCAGATGAGAAAATACAAGATTAAAATGGATGAAATTAACCAGCTGGAAGCAGCTGAGAGCATTGCTTTCCGCCGACTCTCATTGCTCCGGCAGAACACGGTAAGTGCTACAATGAGTAACAGGCGCCACATCCCAACAGGGGCTGTATAGCGGACTCCTTGGGGTGGGGGAAATGCACTATAGCCTCACCATTCCCAGCCTGCTCAGCTTGTCAAAGACCAGTAATGCTGGTTACTGACCTTGGATTGTAATGAAAAGGGGGTTGTCCCAGCCCAGTGTTGCAGTAGGAAGTAGGCCTCTGCCATGTGGAAGTCTGAGTTTGAATGAGCTCGGCGTGCTGGGGAGGGAGCACCTCTTGATGATGTAAGTACAGAGAGCATCTGGGCACAGCCCAGTGACGCCGCAAGTAGGATTGTGAGGTGGCTGTGCCTGTTTGGTGCCAAGTAACCTAAAGGGGATTCCTTCATTTCAGAGGATATGATGATTCACTTGTTCAAAGTGTGCTCTCATTTCAGTCTCTGGTACTTCCATGAAAAGCTCAGCTACGCTGAGTGTGCCAAAGTCACCTTTCTGACAGCTTTCTGGATAGCTGGCTCTGCAATGGCATGGACTGTGATCAAAGGCATAATGTTTGGGGTGGGAGCAATCGTAAATTATGTATATATTTGTGCCTAGTACAAAGAGCTAATATATTTTCTCTAGGGAACGGTGGTTTAGTATAAAACAGGAGTCACCCACTCAGAGATCTGGATTCTGTATCTAGTTCTGCAACAAACTGTGTGTGTGTTTTTGAGCAAGTCATGTCACCTCTCTGGGACTTGGTTAACTCTTCTTTCAAGCAGGGGAAATGGTATTTGCTTCCCAAAAGGCATAGGTGCTGGAACATTGATGGACCTGTCCTCCATTAATTTATCTAGTTCTTTTTTTAACTCTGTTATAGCCTTGGCCTTTCACTACAATTAGTAAAAGTCAATTAATTTCCAGCTGTCTGTCTTAAATGGCTGAATAATTATTATTTTTTGGCGGGGGGGGGGAGTCAAAAACAAAATATCCGCTTTAAGCAGGAACCAGGCCTGGAAAAATTTCAGCCCAAAAGGGGGGAGAGCTTTACAAAGCTATGAATGACTGGAAATGGTGGTTGTCATTGAAATGCTGAAGTAACTCTAACTATAGTTGCTCTCATGGAAGTGGTACCATAAAACTTCCTAATTTAAAATGCAAAAAGAAAAGCTCTTTGGGAACGTATCTGTAGGCCAGAGGTAGAAGTGTAGGGAGTGAACTGGAGTTAGGGAACTGGCTGTGAAACTGTTGTACATGTGGAGCTAGGATTTGAGTCAGCCCAAGTGAGAAGCTGACACACACCACTGTGCACTTCCAGTGCTTTACAAAAGATTCCATCAGTGTCAGACATGTGACCACCCCTACCCCAAAGGACTTGCAGTCTAACTGCACAAACAAATGCACTCAGTACCAAACAGAACATGCACTGAGTGAGATTTTTTCACGATTCTTTGGCCTCATCATGTCATTGATTTAAAAAAAAAAAAAAAAATTAAAGCAGAACTTTCCTCCAAACTTCACTGTGGAGTTTTGCTTTAAAATCAATGGGATGAAGAGAGCCTTTTGTTTAGCAGTTAAATAGTGTTAGATAACTGTGTGTTAACCTTGCATGTCTGTTTTTAATCCTGGATGTAAGAATTGTGACAGCCAAGCAATGAGATTCCACATATGGACCTCAGGAGAGTGGCCTTGTATTTGCTGATTCAAAACCTGATACAGTTGGTCTGTGCCCCCTAGAAATATGACATAAGTGAAAAATCGGTTAGTTTAAAAAAAAAAAAAAAAAACCACGAAAACCACCTAGATCTGTCTAACCTATAATAAGAACTAGAAAACTACTGATATGACTCCAGTTGATACTGCCAACAAGTTGCTTTAGCAGGTTAAAATATGTACAATGGAGTAAGAAGGTCTTTAATAATGAAAGATCCAATATCTTTGTGTTTGGGTACATCAAAATGTTTTTAAAACTGTAAATATTGCTTTTATGGAACCTCCAAACACATACATTGCAAAATATCACAATGGTAATCTCGATAGTTCTATCGCTAAGTCTGACATACAAAGTTTTAATGTAACTGTTCTGATCAGAAAAAACAGCTTTCTGAAGTTACCATGATGTAGTGAATTTGGTCTTCATCTTTCTCTAGCTCTGGCCTGTAAAACTTGGGTTTTCTTCTCCTTATGAGGGGGTGCTGGTATGTACAAGACCTGATGTGTTTATAGTGCATGGTTAGTTCTTCTATGGCACCACAGCATGATGGGACATTTGCTGCTTATTATAACTTATGTGGTATGAAATAGATTTCAAAACATTCCAGACTGCATGCATCACTGCAGCCCTTTCCCCAGAATGCATGCACTGCTACTATCCAATTCCTTCCTCACTTCACCATTTCTTATTAATGAAGTTCTAACCTGTGCTCATACTGAATGGAACAAGAATTTGTAGTTAACTCTCACAGCTAAACAAGTGTTGGCAAACGTACTCTCTACATTGAAAAATGTGAAAAAATAAAAATGTTAAAACAAATCAGGGGAATTTAAACTTTCAAGGCAAATTAAAACTACTGCGTGACCTTATTCAAACATATCTGTATATATGGAATGGATAACTAACACCCCTCCTTCACTACCTCTGTGGGAGCCCTTCACTTGCCCTATCTTCGCCTGCCCGTCTTTTATGACTAACTCTCTGTCCAGACGGTAGTGAGAGATCCTACTCCTAATCATGAAGCATGACACATCCAACTTTCTTACAGAGTAAAAGCCCCCAAGACAAGGGAAATGACAACAGCATCCCTGAGCTGGGATCACTGCGGGAGGAAGACGAGGTGTCTGATGTTGATAACCGTGAAAAGGAGATTCTGATAGAACGCATACAGTCAATAAAAGAGGAAAAGTGAGTCCCAGCTTCACATTTCTAATTAAACCCATTGAGCTTATGCCTCGTGTCCTGGGAGGCAACACAGCATACTGCTTTACTTCTGTGTTGCATTTCAAATATAATTTACAAAGTCAGAATGGAGACGAGGAGAGGCAGTAAAAGGTAACAGGCAAAGGAAATATTTTCAGATGAAATTTGGTGAGGTATAGGTGCAGGACTGCTTTGCTTCTAAAGTCTGCTCTACTTAGAATAGTTCATGTGAGCAGCATTGGTAAACGTTGTAAGTCAGTGTCCTTCTGGAGTGCTATGATCCATATGTGTTTGATGCAGGGAAGACATAACTTACCGATTACCTGAGCTTGACCAGCAAGGCTCTGATGAGGAAAATCTAGACTCCGAGACCTCAGTGAGCACGGAGAGCCTGCCAGAGGACCGAATAGGACGGCTGGATACTGAAGGTCAGTATTAAGGTAGTGTGTGCTTTTTTTTTTACCCTCTACATTATTTCATATTTTACATATTTTGTGACATCTGGTCAGAACCAGTCATGTCAATTTACATTTTTTAAAATGCACTTTAACTTCCAAGTAGCTTTTCCTTTCTTTAAAGGAACCACGCTGTCTGAAATCCAGTGCCATGGTCGGTGCCCCAGTGTGCCTGCCAAAGATTCTTGCGGAGGGCCCAGCATTTCTCTTCCACTGGCCTCTACAGTCTCCTCAGTTACAAGGCGCAGACCATCATCAATGCTGGTCAAGATGAAAGTCCCCTGCCGAAATCCAGTGATGCCAACAGCAAATATAAAACTTCCGTATGGGATTCCCAAACTGACAGAATCCCAGGGCAGAACACTGGCTGAAGAGTCTCCGCCAGTGGTGAGACGGAGGGACCGGCTAGCAAGGCGAACTGATAAAATTCACTCTGTATACATTGCACAAGGGTCTGTTGAGGCCCAAACTCAGGAACCTTTGGACGAATATGAACCAACAGCAAAAGTGAAGCGGAGGTTTTCAGACCCTTACTCACGCATTTCATGCATAGATGAATGAAATATTCAAAATGTTGGAATTTTTTAAAAATTGGGACCACAACTTTTAGCTCTGACCTTCCTTTAAGAACTGTGAACTTGTGCGCTTGCCCTAAGCAGTCACTGGAGTCGCAGTTTGGAACTCTCAGCACTCTAAGGGTTAAGCAGGGTTGCTTAAAACAAACAATATCCTGCTATTTGTACACAAATTAAACTGGTGGGGGAGGAGGAAACTAGAATCTAAATCTGCTTTGGTCAGAGTAAAATATGGAGACTTGAGTCTGCAGGAAGACTCTAGTGATCTTAGTTTCTCCTGCTGTGCCTTTTTGTATTTGCTTACGATGGGCTCTAATAGGTCCGAAGGTGAGTTAGAGTCCCTAGGTTTTGCCTTACTCCATTTTTTTTGTATGTTTTATGACAAGTTCCTTTGTGGTTTACAGAATTGTTAATGTAATAGCCTTAACTGAGACCAAAAATATATCAAAATGTTTATTAATACATTGCACTTTTTTAAAATACATGTGTTAGGTTATCAGTGTCCTATTGCTACAGTGTCTGCCCTTTCCAGAAAGCCCTTTAGAAGGAGAGAAGACGTGATTCTGACCAAAAGTGGATCTGCTTCCCTGAGATTTGGATGCCATTTTCCACCACTTCCATAAAAGGATTTGGAGAGGGTTCTGCAGGGTAAAGACTGATCACCAAAGGCTGTGTAACCATGGAATGTTTCTGAGAGTTCAGTGTTTCGTGTACAAGTTTAACCGCATTGCTAAGCAAATGCAGTTATCGCAGTGGGCAACTTTGTGCAAGGCTTTGTTCAGCATATGTTGTGTATCACAATGCTGCAAAAGTCACTGAGGGTCAGGCATGAGAACATGCAAGCACAAACCGCTTCTAAAACTTGGGCCATGTGAGTCAGCCTAGTTTTCCGTTCAGTCTCTCTTCTAACAATGTGAACTGGGAGTGTAGATGGGGCAGCAGACTTTCTGGCTGATATGAGGAACTCTGCTTACTGGCTCCAATCAGGAATCCCCTCCAGTCTCCCCATGGAAAATTGTGAACTTTTAGCAAAAAAAACCCTCAAATCAACAAAACCACAACATTTTGATTTGGAAATGCTGTTATGGTGGCTCATGGGAATTGTAATTTGGGTGTCTCAGTGCCATGCTCCTTAAAGGCTGGTGCGACTAGATCTCCCATGATATACCAGGGGGTCTTGGTGGGAAGGGTCATGCATTACAGCAGTAGGGCACCATGGCAGAAGAAGTCTAACTGAAGAGCCTGCCCCAGAGAGAAGAATGGAAGCACAGGGGACCCAAACTACAACTCTCATAAATTTCTGAATAGAAATTCTTCAGTTTTCAGATGTTCAATAAAAAAATCAAAATTTTCCACAAAATGCAGATACTTTTTACAAAAAAATTAACTGAAAACCCTGTATTTAGAGCTGCTGTTGAGTCAGGGGGGAGCGCACACGGACATAAAAAGGCACTCTGGTAGACCCTGGCATGAGGAGTTTGCTACACTAAAGCTTAGAAGTGAGCTGGAAAACTCAAGCACCGTATTTCACTAACTGTACAAATAGGTGCTGAATGCCCCCATCAGCCAGGTAGGGCATCATGAACACAACCTGCTGCTTTTTCTTATGACACAAAATTAGTGGGCCTAATTTAAAAAAACAAACAAAAACTGTACCTCCCATCTGAGATCAGAATTAGGCTGCATGGTATTAAGTAACCATTTTCTTCTGCTGTGCACTATCAGGCAGCTCCAAGCACAAATTGAGGCAGGTTAGTAAGACTTTAAAGTATCTTCCATATGCCTTGAAAGTGTTTTTTTTAAATGTAGCAAAAACATACACAAGTGCCCATGCCTTTTATAAACTCGACTAACCTCATCCTGTTCTTGCTTGCCATCTGTGGGTTCTGCACTGAGGGGTAGTGTCACATCATGATGCATAGGATGGAGCAGAACCTAGATGGACACAATGGAAGTGAATGTCACAGGAAACCGAACAAATCCAGCATGTCTTGGTGAAGTTAGGGGCAGACCCGTCAGTGTGTTCAGAACAGTGCAGCTAGGCATAAAGACTGCTAGCCCTAGGTGGTCAAAAGCTAAAGTGGACAGACAACACTGCCCAGACACACAGATCAACAGCGAGTGGCTGTTCTACCCTCCACCTACCCCAGCGACTTCTCCGTGGAGGATTAGTGTTTGAAGGGTGTGGTGAAGAAACGCTTTAAAGAGGAATGTAGGTGAATTTTCTCCCAAGTTAGGAGATGTATGTAGATGTTTTGTCGCCATTAGCAGCAGGCCTGTGCAAAGGGCTAGGAGCTGGTTACGTGACACAAAGGCTGCAGCTCCAATGTAAACCTAGGTCCGGGTTAAAGGTGTGTGAGGTTAACTGCCTTACGGCGCGAGGGGCTGCGGTGTCAGCGCGTGCGGGCACGGGCGGGTGTGTTACGGGCGGAGGTAGCCGCGGGATAATACAGGATTCCGTTCGGAGCCCCCTTTCAGACACAATGTCCTTAGCCCGGGGCTGCCCCCCCCCCCGGCTGCGTGTAGCTGGACCAGCCCCTCGGGGCAGCCTGTGCCCCTGGCAGCTCCGGCTCCATGGGGCACTGGAAGGAAAGACGGGGCGGCTGCGCCCCGTGACTGCGGCCGCGGCGCCCCAGTGCGCCGGGCCTGCGGGGGGCTGGGCTGGGCTCCCCGGCCGCAGCGGTCGGGCGGGGTCGCGCCCGTCCTGGCGCCGGGCTGGCTCCGCGCAGGCGCCCCCAGCGGCCCCTCGCGCGGAGCAGGACACGTGTGGGCCCCACGCGCTGGGGGAGCCCGGCCAGGCCGCCCTCCCCCCCCGGGCTGTTTTGTTTCCCCACCGGTGACGTGTCCGTGGGGGCTGGAGCCCCGCCCCTGCTACGTGGTTGCAGCCGTTGCTGACCCGGAAGTGGCGTGTTCATGTGCCGGGTTCCGCTTCCGGGTCGGGACGATGGCGGCTACTCGGCTGGAGCTGAACCTGCTGCGGCTGCTGAGCCGCTGCGAGGCGCTGGCGGCCGAGAGGCGGGAGCCGGACGAGTGGCGGCTGGAGAAGGTGCCGGGATCGCCCCGGCCCGCGGGGGCAGCGCGGATTCCCCAGCCCGGTGCCGCTGGCCCATGGCGCTCCCGTGTCTCCATCGCCGGGGGCAGAGCCCCTGTGCGGGAGCCGAGCACGGGGGGCTCCGCGTCTCCTCCCCCCCCCCTCCCTAGGCTGTCTCGCCCCTGTGCGGGAGCCGGGCACGGGGGGCTCCGCGCCCGGCTCCGCGTCTCCCCCCCCCCCCCCCCCCAGGGCTGTGTCCCCTGCTTTCCTGCGAGCGCGGGGGCCTGGCACCTGCTGCTGCCTGCGTCCTCCAGCGAAGGAGGAGCCCGCCCCAGCCCCCGGGGTGCCCGGCCTGCTGCCCGACGCCCCCACCCGGCACCATCCAGCAGCTGGGGGACGGTCTTTTAGCTCCTGTCTCCCGAAGGACATGGTGGAACGTCGCGCGGCTTTAGGCGCCCTGTTAGGGATGCCGCGGGAGCTCCCCGAGTAGGGTGGGACTGTAGCAGCACAGCGCTGCCTGGCTCGATTATGATGCTGCCGCTTTGCCTGTGCAATAGCGGAATGTCAGAATCTTGTCCATAAACCTTAATATGCTCGTGTTTGAAGGACGCAGTGGTTACCCTGGGAGCTGAAAATGATGGGGTGCCTGGGACGAGATACCATTGGCAGAGAACTTGCTTTGAGTCAGGTTGGCTGGAGGAGAGAAATCTCATGTTTCTGGTCTCTGATGTTTTCTTGGGAGATGTTCTCTTTCCCTGCCACAGTATCAGTCTTCCGTGACTGAGATGTCCAGGGTTGTGGGTAGGCTGGTGTATTTGTTTCCTTGGCTAGAGCCCAGTCTTTCTGACTGAGAGATGCTGTTCAGCTTTACTGAGATGAAATCTAATATAGGTGTCCTTGGACTTAGTATTGAAGCAGACTTTAAAACCACATCATGTTTTCTCTTGGAGATTTCTCCATCTTTATTCAGTGAGATTATGTTGTTAAATCTGAGGATTTTTTATATATATGCTGTGTTGTAGTTGTATCAGTCCCAAGATATTAGTGAGACAAGGTGTGTGAGGTAATATCTTTTATTGGACCAACTTCTGTTGGTGAGAGACAAGCTTTTGCCGTTACACAGAGCTCTTCTTCAGGTGTGGGAAGTTTCTAGCTTGTATCTCTCACCAACAGAAATTGGTCCAATAAAAGATATTATTACCTCACCCACTTTGTGTGTCAAATTTTTTGTTTGTTCATTGATTGTTTGACTTGCTTCACTATAGTGTTTCACTTGGCCTTCATAAACTTATTGAATGTTGGCCTTTCAGAATTGTCTACGTTACTCCAAACTATATTGTTGTGAAAAAAGGAGACATTCATGGAGACATTCACAGCCAGGATTTAAAGGATCTTTGTCTAATCATCCTGGCTGTGGCCACTGGATGTCACCCTTACTCCACAGATGTAGCAGACCCTTCTTGTATAAGAACCCTGTTGTGATTGCCAGTTAATTCAGTAACTCCTCTCCCTCACTTCCAACTTACATGAAGTTGCAGAATTCACAGATTCCAAGACCAGAAGGGACCATTGTGGTAATTTATTCTGCACTACAGCTCTCAGAAACCAGAGGGCCTCACAGCAGGATTCCAGTCGAGTTTGCTGCAAATTCCATGAGGGGGGTTCTTGAATTCTAAAGGGTTGTTTCCAATTTAAAAAATCACCATCTGAAATATTTGTACCTGCTAA
Source organism: Macrochelys suwanniensis (assembly GCA_033296515.1). NCBI lineage: Eukaryota > Metazoa > Chordata > Testudines > Chelydridae > Macrochelys > Macrochelys suwanniensis. The sequence continues at coordinate 14,620,446 of CM065799.1, read as the reverse complement.
TATTACTACTTAGTCACTATATCTGAAAAATTAAAGAGTATTTTCAGTGTATGTTGGCAGTATTTCATAAGAACGGCCATACTGGATCCAAGCAAGTATCCTGTCTTTTGACAGTGGCTAATGCCAGAGGGTGCACCAGAGGGAATGAACAGAACAGGCAAGCATTACATGATCCATTCCCTGCTGCCCATTTCCAGCCTCTGGCAAACAGAGGCTAGGGGCACCATCCCTGCCCATCTTGGCTAACAGTCATTGATAGACCTATCCTCCATGAACTTATCTAGTTCTTTTTTGAACCGTTATAGTCTTCACCTTCACAACATCCTCTGGCAAAGAGTTCCACAGGTTGACTGTGTGCTGTGTGAAGAAGTACTTTGTTGTGTTTGTTTTAAACCTGCTGCCTATTCATTTCATATGGTGACTCCTAGTTCTTGTGTTATGAGAAGGAGTAAATAACACTTCCTTATTTATTTCACTGTATATGTTGGTGCAATCAGTTTGTTTTCGCCCCTCTGGTCAGTGTGTGTCTTCAGCACCGCAATAATGGAGAAGAAACTCTTTTTAAAAAAAAAAAATACTGGGAAATCACAGAAGTTGGCAGGGAGCCTCAAGGGCAGGTATAGCATCTGAAACTTGCTAACTCGGATTTGCGTCTTAGATTTCAAGCTGATGATTGCTGTTCTTGGAGGCTTATTTCCATTTGTGGGAAGGAAATTTTGGTTTGAGAGTCCAATTGTATGCCTTGTCAGCCTGCCATTAAATGGAGGGTGAGGGGGAAGAGATGCTGGGAGTAGCCCACAGTGCGTAGTTTTATCTTATTAATTCATAAGTGCCATTGATAAAATCAGGCTGCTAGACTCTGCATTTCCTTAACCTGTCTCCCAGTGATGATCCTCTCATTAAGACTGTAAGATGCAGACTATAAAGAGTGTGTATGTATGAGAGTCAGATATAACTTCGTACAGCTGGCTTTTAAAAACAAGCCACATTAACCCAGGTAAAAACAATACTGGATGATGCTGCCAATGAAAACAATGACAATCCTCATTATCATTAGTGCTTTATATCTGTACAGTCTTTAGCATTTGCCACACTGCTTCCTGTTAATCCTAACTCTTACAACTGTCTGGGTTTTTTTTAGTATGTAGGTGCTCTCGAAGAGATGCTCCTTGCATTAAAGAAACACTCAAGGTGAGATGCTGTCTCTGAGACTGAGGCTGGAAGGAACTCGTGTGTGTGTTCTTTTTCAAGTAACCTCTTAGGTGGGAAATAGACACAACCCAGGAACACTGAAGCCGTGGGACAGTCAGGACTGTGGGGATAGCAGAATGGTTTGTGCTTAGAGGATGCCCTTTGTAGTTATAGCCCTAGAGCTCTAGCAGAATGGTTTGTGCTTAGAGGATGCCCTTTGTAGTTATAGCCCTAGAGCTCAGCTCTGTGAGGTTTTTTTGCTGTTGGGAGGGTGTGTGAATATCAGTAGACAGGTCAGGGACTGTTGTTTCACTTACGTTGCAGGAGCACTCCAAGGCCCCATTTATGACCTGAGCCCCATTGTGCTGCACAAACCTATAGAAAGACATAGTCCCAGCCCCGAAGCCCTTAACAGTTTATTTAGACAAGCGACATAGAAGTGTCAAAATGTCGTATTGGGCACCAGAAAAGGTGCAACATAAGCAGCAGCACAGCAAGCTACAACCCTCTCCCCCACTCACCATCCCTAGCTGCTGCACTTCAGCCCTGTCCTAGAGAGGCCACTTCTAGAGGCGATACTTGATCATTCTGCCCAGTTCAATCCATTGTCCTTCAGAAATGACGAGTGAGGGTGACCCTAGCTCTAAGCTGTTTCTGCTGGAAAATGCTGCCTTAATCTCTTGACTGTTTCATGTGCATGTGACTTTCTGAAATACTTGCAATAGGGAATACTGACTCTTCTGGCTTTCATGGTTTCTTTTGACTCTTGCAGCAAGCCTGCCCCTGAACTGCTGAATGAATACTCCCGCAAAGTGGACTTCTTAAAGGGAATGTTAGAAGCTGAAAAATTGGTAAGAACCTTCTGTCCAGCCCAAGCGTTCGGTTTTTTGTCTGTCTGTACCACATCTCAAAGCAATAAACAGGCGTCATAGCGCACCCATGCACAATCTTTCTCTCAAAATCATGAGTGAATGTGTCTTGGGAACTTGTCTGTTAAATATAAGGGATTGATATTTAGAGTTACAAACTTTCTCCCCACCCCTCAGAGAACCACCAAGAAGGCAAATGTTTCTTCTGTGCTTTATGGTGTCCCCTTCGCCTTTGAGCTGAGAGGTTTTGGGCTGTCTTTGTTCAGCATCGTTTGCCCCTTGTTCAGTGCTGTGTACGTCTACTGAGCTATGGACTACTGATGAGCTGTGCTGCAGTTAGACTGGATTGAGTCTGTGCTGTCATGCCCTCTCGCTCACCTTCCATTCTGCGGGAAGTAGCAGCAGAAGAGCTCCCTGGTTATTCTCTAGCCTTCTCTGCAGAGCACAAGATTAATTTGGCCCTCTCTTTGTAGTCGTCGTCCGCAGAAAAGGCCCTGGCAAACCAGTTCCTGGCTCCCGGCCGAACTCCCACTACAACCAAAGAGCGAACCCCAGCTACTAAAATGGTTCATTTGCAGACAAAGGCTCGCTACACGGGCAAGATGAGGAGTGAACTGCTTGGTACGGTAAGTTACGTTCTGCTGCTGGCCTCTCGCTACTGCTAATTCAAGAGGGATCTGCTGCCTCAGCTAGCTGCTCCCCTGGCACTTCCCTTCCAACCCAAAAGTAACCAGGCCCATATGGGCCACTGTCAGTGACCCTGCCTAGTAGCAGTGCTCAGCCATCTAGTTCCAGCGTGGGGGTAGGAGCAGAGCCAAGGGGAATCGTGTAGCCTCTGGTGAAATGGAATCTCTCAAAAACATCTTAAAGTACCACGCTTTGAGGCCCTGTGTACAGAGGTTACAATCAGCCCTTTCTCTGGGAGAGCACAGACTCAGCTGGCAGCAGGAGTGCAGGGAACTGGACTAGATGCCCTCCTGAGGTCCCTTCCAGGTCTATGATTCTATGCTTCCCTTCAGAGGGCTGAGCTACAATTATGAACCTGGGCTCTCTCCACCTTTTGTGCTGGACTCTTGGACAGTCAGCCCCTGCTTCATGGTGTTAGATTTTCTGATCGGAAATGTTGGGAACAGAGGATACTCTACGGCATGGGGGTTGTGTTGATGCAGGTCACTTCATCTGCACATGTGTAATCTTACTGTGTTTCTCTCTCCTCTCCTCCTCCCTGTCCAGGATCCCTTATCTGTCAATGGTAAGTTTATATCAAAGCAGATGGCTGGAATGTGGGTGGGGGGGAGGAAGGGGAGGAACAAGGGGTGACAAATCTTGCCTGACAAGCCAGAGCATGCTCTGTTTTTTTAGTAGTTTACTAGCCTGGGACTCTTCTCATGAACCACCACATAAAGCAACTAAAAGTGTCTGTTGGTTACTGAGATTGCAGTAGCTCCCAGTTTGGATCAGGGACCCATTGAGTTAGGTTCTGTATAGTTGAAGTCGCTGCCCTGAACAGTTTACAAATCTAATTTAGGACTAGAGGCAACGAGCCAAGCTCTTGCCAGAAGCTGGGAATGGGTGACAGGGGATGGATCACTAATGATTCCTTGTTCTGGTCATTCACTCTGGGGCACCTGGCATTGGCCACTGTCGAAAGACAGGATACTGGGCTAGATGGACCTTTGGTCTCACCCAGTATGGCCGTTTTTATGTTCTTAATGTTACCTATGTCCTCCCGCTGCCAGAACAAGATCACATGCCTCCAGGAGCTAGCAGCATGCATAGTTTGATTCCATATAATATTAACCTTTCTAATCTGATTGAACAATTCTCACTGCCCTGTAGCTGGCCACATTAGTGGGCAGTTTCCTTAGCTACTGTTAAAGTACCTGGTGCTAGGCCAGCCTGGGGTTCTGGCAACGGAGCTGAGGGGCTCTCACTCATGAATATTGGCTTAATGGAGGGTTTGCACCTCTTCCTCTCCACTGGACATGGGTGTGACACTGCATGACACCAGAGCATGTCGTCTGTCTCCCATTGGGAGGCAGGGCTTTCTAAACCCTTGTTACCTGGTGCAGACACCCAGACAGATTTAAACCTCTTCTCTCTCCCCCCCACCCCCGGTACCTCTTAGTGTCTTTAGTTTTGTTTCTGCAGTTTTCAATTATATCTGCTTAGTGGCCTGGAGGTTTATCACCTGCTAAAATACAAACTTTTTTTTTTCCTCCCCACCCAGAGTCTGAGGAGCTAAATTTAAGGAAACGGAAGTAAGTCATAGTTTAATAATTTGACTCTTTGTGATGGGGAAGGAAGAGCCTTTGACTCCTGAATGTACTTTATTAACTCAGCTAGAAAGGTTTTAATGCCCATTTGTAGAAGCAAACGTGAGTGGTTTCTTATTAGCTGTTGTAATAAACTGATGCTCTGAATCCTCTTGCCATCTAATCAGATTTGTGAGCTGTAGCACAACTCTGACATCACCTAATGGTGATCTAAAATCCACTGAGAATAGTCCACGAGAACTCCCAATGAGCCCTAAATGTCCTCCCTTGTGCTCTGCAGGGGCCTCGCGTCTGAAGAGAAGCAGTCAGCCGCTGAGCTGGATGCTATGTTGCAGCATCATCGCAGCATGCAGGAGAAGCTGGCTGAAGAAATGTTGAGTTTGGCTCGCAGTCTCAAAAACAACACCCTGGCAGCACAGAACGTTATTAAACAAGATAACCAGGTAGCACGGATTGCAGTGCAAGAAACTATTCAGATTCTCAGTATTGCAATCCATAACATTAATGTGCCAAGATATGGGGTAAACTGGAATATCTGTAACTTAATTCTAATATGACTGGAGCGGGCGGGAGTTCGCTGGAAGGACCTGTCATCCTCCACAGTGCACGATAGCACGATGGTCTTTACTATAGGTTCTTTAGTTTTGTAATAAATAGCCAAAACTTTCAAACCTGGATACCTCACGTAAAAGTGGTGTGACACTCAGGTGCTGAGCAGCCACAAATCCTGCTGAAGTCAGTGGGAGTTGCAGGTACTTGACACCTTTGACAATCGGGTGCATACAGATGGCTTTAGGGGAGCCTATATTTAACTATTCAGGTGTGAAAACTGCGGGGTTTGGTATTTATGGCTAGCTTAATCATCTCTTCTCCATGGTTGAGATATGGCTCCTACTGTTTAGGCTACATCAACACAACTTGGCTTAATCAATGACAAGCACTAAAATGTCATCTTTCTCATCCTACAAATCAAATCTGACTTGCTCTTTTTTGTTCCCTAGACATTATCTCACTCTCTCAGGATGGCAGACCATAACTTTGAGAAGCTGAAGGATGAATCTGAGCGCCTTGAGCAGCACGCAAAGAAATCTGTCAACTGGCTGCTCTGGATAATGTTAATTGTAGTTTGTTTCATTTTTATTAGCATGATCCTCTTTATCAGAATTTTCCCTAAACTCCGATAACTTGCTCCTGGAGACTGTACAACAGGTAGAAAGCTAGACTATGTGACATTCTGCTCATTCCCAGCAAATCTCTTTGACCAGCTTGGTAAGCACTCGCTGTAAGGCAGTGACCTACCTCTGATCATATCCTGAAGGGGGTCACCAGGGGCCTAGTCTTCCATCCCTTCCTTGTGCCCTTACTGGAGTTGTTGGGACACCTTGAGAAAGGCTTCCTAAGTCAGGTCCCTCAATATCCCTTTTGCTTGACCAATATGGTTGGTTGTTTCTTGAGAAAGAAACTGCAATGAAGATGGCACTTTTGGTGGAATATCCCTAGAAATAGATCCTTCCAGGTGCCTTGGTAGATATCTGCCATCCACTTGTGATGTGGCTAAGGCAAATGCTATTGTTCTTTTATAAGGGAGTTTACTTTCATCAGAACAGTACACAACTGAAGGATTAAAGACCATATTTGCTCTTTAGAAACCCACTGACTTTAACAGGACCCTTGCTGCAATTGTCTTTGTAATCAGCCTGTAGGAGGTATGGAGGGAGCATTGTTATTGAGTGGGCCCCCTTGGGTCAGAGTAGGCAAGAAGGAAAATTAACTTCACAACCTTGCCCTCCTGCCTACTGGGCACTAGTCACTGAAGTCTCCTGAAGCCTGGAGTTATGGGAGAAGACAGAGGTTGGAAGCATCTAGTTTGGAAAGCGTGAACAAACCCGCTCATCTCCTCTTACAATCACAAACCCGAACATCCAACTAAAGTACATAGCGTGTCATTTACCATTATTCCATTCCTTCAGGAAGCAGCTGATGGCGGCTCTTCAGCCCTAAACATGCAGTGTACTCTTCAGACTGTGCAGACCCTGCCTGCCTATGCATCTTGTTGCCTCACTGTAAAATGAGTCGAGGAAGTTGGTCTCTCTTTAAATAAGGCATCTACTTAAGGAAAAAATTAGTCAGTACCTTCTGCGCTGGGCTTATTTTCACGTTAGCCTTCCTTAACTCTTACTGTTTTTCTACTGGAAGATACCTTGAAGTTTTCGGCCTCATTCTGCTCTTGATGAAGTGCTGGCTTGCTGTACTGGGTGAAAAAGAGAGCGGTGTAATCATCCCACCCAACCTGCTCATAAAGAGAGAGCGTGTGAGATTCTGTCTCTTTCACCCTAACTTTTAAAGCATCAGTACTGCAAACTGCCTGCTTTCACTTCGGTTTAAACCATTCTCCTTATTACAAGCTGTTACTGTTGGTATTCTGTATGTTGCTGTTTATTTTGTACAAGTTTGTACTGGTTTCTTTGACTTATTTATTATTATATGATTTTCATAATTAGAAGCAACTGCCATCTTCTCTCTATATAGCAAGTGAATGTTGCACAATACTATACTGCAGCTTCTGGGGTGATATGTATTCCTGCAGATCGTGTATATTTAAGAGCAAACCCATCCACAGTAGAATGTGTACCTTGTAATGTCATACAAATCCGCCTTAATGACTACACGTAAGAAAACTGTCACTGTTCCAAACTCCTGCCTTCATCTGGTGCCTCTCAGAGGAAAGCTGAAAAGTGATACAGTATCTTCCTAATTCTTTATGGGCTGCCTTTGTAATGTATTGTATATCTAGGCTCTGATCCTGCAGTGGGGACTACACAGGAGCGCCATTAGGCCGGTGTGGGTGATGGGCTCAGCCTGGACTGTTCTCCTTGTAGGATCAGGGCTGAAGTGAGCCACCTCTAGCCTTGCCGTAAGCAGGTGAACCTCAATCGACTGCAGTGAGACTTGCACCCCCTTATGTCAAGGCCAACTTTGGTCCGGGCTGTACTTTGACAAACACTTCGCATCCACATTCTGTAGGATGTGTGGTGGTGATATGCAGAGAAAGTAATCATTTACAACCTGATAGGGTTGATAAGACTTTACGTGATGTCGTGAAGGGCTACTGTGTCCAGAATCAGATGAGTGGTATTGTTGACATTATACTTTGTTAGGGTGAGGGTGACTGTGGTAAAGTGTGTGTGTGTAGAGGGGACAGAGGCTGTGCTGTGGAATCTGATGCCCAGCCCAGAATGAGACTACTTGAGAACCATCCATTCCATCCAGGAAGAATCTAGTGTCTGGGTCCCAAGGCAAAGAGAAACTCGTGTATATGCAAAACAGACTCAGAGAACCATTCGGCTTCTAAGTTCTACACTTGGGAAATGATTCTTCAAAATTAGGCAGGACTTGCATTGCTCTTCTAAGTGTAGTTGCTGGTGACAGCTAGTTAGGTGCATCTGGTGTTTAAGTATTTTTAAATCTTTGTGAGGAAGGGAAGGAAATAGAAGAGATCACTTTTATGAACCACTAGGTGTCCATGTTACCAGTGCTTCCTGCCTGCTGTGTTCTGTTTCTCTCAGCAGGAGGATTGCTGAGAATAGTTGTATAATGCTATACAATCATCAAGGCTGGTAAGAAAATGTGACTGACTACTGTTTGGGGGCTGTCTATTCAGAGAAGCGAGCGAGAGACTGCCTTCTTGGGAGAGGTGCTAACAATTATATTTTAAAAGCATTTTTTGATTGTACAGTTTGATCTACACTGGCCCCCTGTGTTAATTCATAAATAGGTTACCAGACTTACTGGTGGAGCTGTAAAGAACACATTTTCTTGTAGATACTCACCTGCCTTCATGATAAATGTTGACTTAATTTTTGAGCAACCTGTTACCTGCAATAAGCCCTGAGAGAAGGGCACAGTTGCAGCAGTTAATTCGTGAGAAACATTAATCGCCCTTGGCCAGACCCCCAAATTGTCAAGTCAAACCATAGCAACTTATGCAGCTGAAGTATTTGTTGTTCACAAATTTGGTTTTTTCCCACGTAGCTGTTTACCATTTTGCCTAAAACCATCCCCCCGTTGCAATCATTTCATAAGGGCAGACTCTGTAAAGCAGTACTCAAGTCACTTTTTGGTGGCAGAATGATATGGCGCAGGTCTGGCTGCCTAACCATTATCTATACTTTCCTCCCTCTTAATACTTGAAATAAAACTCTATTCTTGAAAAAAAGCAAGAACACAACAAGACGTTTTAGCTTGGGAGTAGAAGCGGGGAGTCTTTTACTGCATTATCACAACCAGTTGTGCAAGTATGTGTAAAACCAAACTGCTGTAAGTTCTGCTGTCAGCAGGCTGTTGCTGAAATCTTCTGGCCCCTTTTAAATGGGTAGCCAGAATGGCAAGACCTCAAAGTAGAATTATTAATTTCTAATAGCTTAGATCTGAAGTTCAAAGTGTTTCTAGCGTGAAAATCACTACGCGTACATAGACTTATTGTTCAGTGTGTTTGAGGAGTGTGGACTGCTACACATTAAATCTGTCTTGTAACAATTTACCCCTTCACATTTATATACATGTTAGTATATAATTGTTTGCTCCTGCTAGCTTCATGTAGCTCCACGAGCCAGCAGCAGCTACTGGCCCTCATGAAACTATTCAACCAGTTCAGGAACACAAGCTTCCTCACTTTCTACCTTCATTTACTCTGTCCTTTAGAAATTGCTGGGGGCTATATTTAGAATGTAACTCCCATAGCTGGAATGGGGCCCAAAAAATTGCTCTGATACACTTACTCTTCATGGGCTCTAGAGTGAACACAAATGATTAGGTTCTCTTATGTCTTTTCCCAAAATATTGTGCCTCTAGAACTAGGTTGGGATGCTGGTTACCTCTGCCCCAGGGAAAATATCATTACCTGCTGAATTCCCCTCATGGGATCATTGTGTTGTGTTAATTAGCAGCTGTGACCTTCATTTGTTTCAGATTAATTCAATAATCCCACTAGTTCCAGAACTCAGTAGAGTGTGCTGCAAAGGGGCAGAGCATTGGCCAGGAGTGGGCCCTCCTCTTGATAGTCAACCTAAACTCTCAATCTCCTCAATTCATCCCATGCTCCACCCTAAATTCCTTTCTCCTAAATTTTATTCAGACTAGAGACGAGCCCTTGATACAGTTTATAGGCAGAATGATGATTTTACTCATGACTGATGCAAGGACTGTTGTTCATAAGCTGCTGCTTTGACTCTCAGCCCCATTCTGTAGCAGGAGACTCTAACGAGGCCCCTCCTGGTCACAGACAGGGTAGCAAAGGCAGTTAATGGAGAATTGCTTGATTGATGCATTTGTCAGGCACAGATCTGTGTGTCTCCTAGAGAGGCTGGGTGTTTTGGCAGGCTACCTGCTGTCAGGCAGTAAAGTGAAAACCTTTGTTAGAGACCTGGGTCATGTCAGGCCAATAAGCACAGCAGCCTCCAGGCCTGGCAGCAACAGTGGCTGTGAATCAGTCTGAGCTCTGTTGGCAGCAACCCTTGGTGGAGACTTTTTTAATATTTGTTTCAGGGCCGTGTCCTCAGGCCACAGCTGGAGCGGACGGTTTAGTGGATTTCTTAGGGTGAATGGTCTGTGGGTGTCAGCAGGTCCACAGACAGCAAGAGGTGAGCATTGTATACAATGGTTCCCATGGCTGGGTGGTAAAGCAGTTAGCTGGTCCTGGGTGTTTACCATTGGCTATGCCATACAAAGACTCTGTGTACTAGACCTCATGGACTGTGTCCACCCTGCCAAAACTGGGGCCGGCAGGGGCAGTTTGTCAAATGGTGAAAGCAACAGACAGGAGCCTAGAGTTCTGTTTTTGGCTCTGCCAGTCGCTCACCATGTGGCTCTGGGAAAGTCCCTTCCCTGCTCTGCCGCCATTGTAAATACAGGATAATACCTCACACGGGTGAGGCTTCATTCTTCATTGCTTCTCAACTGCTAGAGAAGTGCCAGTTCTTTTGGAATCCCATCTCAACTGTGGTAGTGTGACAGAAGAGCGGAAGGCAGAGGGGATATTTCCTAGCGTAAATTGGGACACCATGCTGTCGGAGCCCTTAGCTTCGAGTTGGAGAGAAAACGTGACCCCCAACACCAGATGCTTTGTTGATTTTAGGATGCCACATCAAAGGGGTCATAACAAAAGGAGGGAAGTGAATGACACAGGAGGGAAGGCTATTTGTGTGCATTGAGCTGCAGTATCTCACAAAGTGTAGGCTCACTTCCTTCCATGGGACCGGCCATGCCCTGCATAGGGATGACCTGGTAAGTACTTTATCTCCTACAAAAAACATGTTTAGAATCTATCAGTCTATTACAATGTTACTCTAGCAGCTTGTAAAAGGGATGGGGTCAGAGCATAGGTTACTGCCCATAAGTCCTGAATGCGGTACTATGGCATTGCATCCCTCCAATCTCTAATGATACACACACATTAGTTCCATTTCATTCTAGCAATAAGCCAATAACTTGAAGCAGCAGTGACATCATGGGCTGTCGTCAATGGACTCTGTTTCTACAGCATCCCAGAATCCAGCACTCCCTATGAAATCTCACTTGTATGTGGAGCAGATGCTAAGGAGGCCTGTGACACCTGAATTCTGGCAGAAATAGACCAAGGAGGAAGGTGTGGGAGGGAACCCTGTAAAGATAAATGTGGCTGAATCAGGCTTCACACATTAGACAGTAAATCCCCAATGGAGAAGAGAAACTGACCCTCAGGTGGAGAAGAATCACAACTCCAGATTCAACAGTGGGATCTTAATGCAAAGAGAGCAGCTAAAAATTACCAAGTCAAAGAAAATAGCTTCTTTCAGTTCATCCATACCCTCTAATGGTCTGTAGCTACCCTTTCCCACCCCCTGGCTACAGATATCTCCTCCTGCATCATCTAAATGGTCTGTTTTCTTTACTTGCCTCTCGGTTTTAGACAGTGTCTGGTATCCTTTGTCACTTGCTCTGTAATTGTTTGAGTGTCTGGGCAGAGGGGGTCTTTTATTTCTGGGTATATTGGGGTGGGGGGAGAGTCAGTGTTCCCCCAGTCTGTTTTCCTCACTCTGTCAGTCACACCTGTCCAGGCTGCCAATGTGATTCTATAATCCTGCAGCTCACTAGAAGATCTGCCTGTGCTCACCCACCTGCTCTACCATGTTGTTAAGGTGCACACACAGGAGCTACCAATTGAACTGAATCAGTTCGGAAACTGATGTAGCTGATGCAGTGCCTCCTCCTTTTTGTGGGCATTAAATCAGCTTAATATAGCCTTGTATTTATTTATCATAAGTCGGTAAGGAATTGACTTATGCCACACAGATGTGGGGTTCTCTCAAACTGATTTCAGAATGTCCACACAAGATGTGTGTGGGGAAGGTTGCACTGACTTAGCTACATCAGTTTCTGGTACAGCTTTGTGTGTTTAGACAAGGCTTAACAAAGATATCATGCAGGCACACAGCCGTGTGTATCCCAAGTGTATAGCTGGGAGTGTATTGTTTTGGGATGTGGGTTAGGCACATGCCTAGCATAGTGCCTCATGGCTGTGCACTGCTGCTTTGGAGATTTGCAGTTGTACCGACAACATTTCTGAATGTAAGGACCTGGTCCACAGCCCACTGAGGTGAGTGGAAGGATTCCTGTCTCCGCCACATTAGCATTAAATCCCCTTTTGGAAGAGGACTGAGTTGCATATTTGGTCAAATTGTGCTTGTTTTGCATGTGGGGGAAATCTGGTACATTGGTGCTTTGTTTCTGATGCTGGTATGGCAGATGTCTCCCTGTATTGGTCATGTATGAGGACTCAAATAAAGCCGGCTTTACGTGGCCATTTTCTGCTCAATACCATGGCAACACCAGGAACACACGATGAAGGATTTTGATGCTGAATCTGAGATACAAAGTGCCTTCAGGAACTAGAAAGCATTTACAGAGGTTTAACAGGAATTAGTTCCTATGTTTGCTGTTGAAGTTGGGGTGCAGGGGAAAGTGGTAGCTGCTACTTTCACTTGGATTAGAGCAGGCCTGCACAACTCGTAAAGCGGCGAGGGCCATATTACTCCAAAGAAAACACCTGAGGGCTGAAACCCCCCAGCCCTGCGGAAACACACACACACACACACACCCAGCGCCGCTCGCCCCGCGGAAACAACCCCTCCTTCCCCAGCGCTGGGGTGTGGAAGCCTGTAGAGGGGGAAAGAAACAGCACTCATAGGGTGACCAGATCACAGCAGTAAAATAGGACCTGCCCCCTCCCCGCTTGGCCCCACCATCACACCCCTGGTGTTTATCCCATTGTTTTGTCTCTAACGCCATTTGGCTCTAGGATGTGAACAATAAATCTGGAACTGGAGAATGTTTAGGCTGAACAAACTCCACATTCCCGAGAGGGAGACTCTGGTGCGGAGGCATCTACCTCACCTCTCTGGAAGTACAAACAGCCTAGATTAGCTAATGACTGACAGGTAGGTGGGCAGCTGGGGAGCCTCTGTGTAGTAAACAATTTGAAAAAACTGGCACACTAGCAGTTTCCATCAGAGATTGTCCACTTGCCCATTCTGTTTGCACTGCATAGTCCTCCTCCCACCCTTTGTCTCTGACTGTGAGCTCTCTGGGCATGGATGGAGTCCTCTTCTGGATTTGGAAAACACCCAGAATTTTGTAACTGGTATTGCAGTCCAGATAATAAATAACACTGGTGCTTTTTTGGCACTGCAAGTGATGGCTAGGGGACATGTGCTGACTGGATTGATGGATTTGAGCCCCCTATGGAAAAGGTACCTTGTGATAATTCTGTAGGGAACAGCAACCCAGATGGGCAGAGGAAGGTGGAGGTGAGAACAGTAATGGAAACTTTGGTGTTTGTGTTCTATTGCAGTGCCACCCATCTGCTCTCAGTGAGCAAAAATTTAAATCCGTATAAATAGAATTACATTAGAACAAAGGAGGAATTCAATGGACCTTAGACTGAATATTGCACCATCATTTGTGACATTTTAAAACCAGGCTGGACAAAGCACTAGTAAAGATACAAGAGGGCCAGTCCTACAGTAGGGAGTGGACTAGATGCGACGACCTTGATCTTTTCCGTCTCTAGCTTCTTTGATTCCATTCAATGAGGTGCCCTCTGTCATTTTCACCTTGAGTGATGGCTACATTTGCTAATGCAACAATGGGATTGTCCAGAAGGATTTGGCAGCATTTCCTGTTTTAACAGTAAAACACCAGGGCTTCTTTCCTTAGCACGTAAGGCGACAGGATCTTCATCCTCTGAGCTTTCTCCCACCAATAGCTGTATGTCTGAGTAGTCAGTTATCGGAATGGGTGTGGGCGGAAGGAAGGGTAAGAAAGGAACTCCGTCAGCCCATGGTGTGAAATCTTTCACGTTAAGAGACTTGGCACTAGCTCTGTGGGTCTTGGAACAGGATGGGATGAATTTCCCATGGTCGCTCTCATGCATGTTCAGCTACTGGCCTACTGACTCAGAAGTCTATTCTGCACCCTATGCAGTGATATCCTGTCAGTGACATCTGGACTCCAGTCAGCTACTACAGGCTCCCACCACGGCGTTCCTGCTTCTCCAAAGGGCGAGCAGGGCATATGTTGCATGGGGAGAATTCGTGAGCTTGGCAGTGTGTCCCCCCAGAGAAAATCCATCATAAAAAATAGAGATCAAGCAACCCATGCTGGCTCCCAACAAGGCCACCCTTCCCTGGGGCTGGTGCAGGAATGTTCCCAACGGTCTCTTCTCCACTACTTTGTCTAGTGCAGAGGTTCTCAAACTGGGGGTCATGACCCCTCAGGGTTATTACATGGGGGGTCACGAGCTATCAGCTCCACCCCCAAACCCCGCTTTGCCTCCAGCATTTATAATAGTGTTCAATATTTTTAAAATCTGTTTTTAATTTACAAGGGGGGGGGGGGTTTGCACTCATAGGTTTACTGTGTGAAAGGGGTCACCAATACAAAAGGTTAAAAACCGCTGGTCTAGTGAGTTGGAGCCAGTTCCCAGCAGCGGGGCATTGTGGGAAGAGTAACAAGTGGTAGCCAGGCACTCCCTGCTCTGCCCATTGACTCACTGCAGGACTTGAGGAATCACTGACCTACTCTGCTCCAGTTTCCTCTATCTTCACGTAGGGTGAGTGTATTGACTTTCCTCCCCAGTGAGTTGAGAGGGTGAGTTCATTTCTGTAAGGCTCTTTGGAGCTGTAAAGGTTTAAGTCTGACCTTGGATTTGACTGGATTCATGGCTCAACCTGTCACTTCACTCATGGTGGGGTTGGGGGGGAGGGGAGTGTTTGTTTGCTATGGCAAAGCTTGCCGGGCCTCCCCTAACTACTCGGCTTTCCCTGCATCTTGGGAACCCTCCATAAAGAACTGTCTGGGCTGTTATACTGCACTAATTGTGGAGGTGTCTAAATACTCCCTGTTGGAGATCTGGAATGTCCCATCTTTTTTCCAACTGCAAATGTGTTGCAGCTGCAGGCCCCAAGCTCTTAAGCCAGTGCACTGTATTGGGTCGTGGCGGATTCTCCATTACTCACAAGTTTTAAATCAAGATTGGGTGCTTTTGTAAAAGATCGGTTGTAGGGATTATTTTGGGGACGTTCTATGCCCTGTGTTGTACAGGAGGTCAGACTAGACCATCAAAATGGTCTCTTTCTGGCACTGGAATCTAGTAATTGCATATAAAACATGACTATCGATTAGTGGTAGAGCGTCCCTTATTCACGATCGAGTAGAATTTCTAAAGTATCTGTCAGCGAGTTATCTAGGCACTGAACTGCAGCCTATAGTGCAGCTCCCATCTCGTTCCAATTGCTCAGTCTCTTCCTTTGCCTCCAGCAGGGTTCATTCCTCTTGCTGGTGCTGGGACTATGCTGTTTAGAGGAATGTTTTGATCTTGGCCCTTGTCTCTCTCTTTTTGACCTAAGCTGGGCTGGTTCCATGGCAATACAGCAGTTTATGAGCACACCAGCACTGTAACAACCCTCCTACCTCCAAGGATCTCAAAGTCAAGCTGGGTCCTTGGCTTACACCACCAATCAGAGACGTTCATCAAAGGACCAAATGAAACTTTGGAGTCCCTATTTCAAAGCTTGCTGCATTCAGTGAATCTGCAGTAGCATGAATGGCCAGCTCTGTGTATAGAACTTAGAGAACAATGTGTTGTGGAAGCACAAGGAACAGAAGCCAGCTCAGTCTCTCTTAGCAGCATTGGCTCTAACAGGTGTGATGTAAGAAATAAAATGTAGTGCCTCAAATCATCAGTTCTTCTGGTACTGAATGCCCAGACGGAACAGGCCTGCTGAGTAAGAGAGAGCTAGTTTATATAGTCAAACTGCAGAGTGGAACTATATGTTGAATCTAAAGTTTGCTGCTGGTCTAGGTGAATCCTTTTGGTAGGGATCTTGCTGCAGGGAGCAAACGTTTTGAAAAGAATTCCCAGTTCTGATGGGATTGATCTGATGCAGCTATGTTTTTTTGTTTGTTTGTTTTTCTTGAGTCAGTTCAGTGGTTTCAGATGGAGGCTTTTGGAAGGAGGACCAGCATGATTCTTAGTTTCCAGTGTCACAGAGAAGAGGAAGCCTGGAACACAGCAGAGCTCTCCAAAAAGAGTCCTCAGCATTTTCAGGCTGCAGTAGAACAGTGTTCACAGGATGGAAAAACTAGATTGTTTTGTGACCTAATATACGTTGAAATCCTTCTTCTGGATGTGAAGCCATGCCAGATAGGTCATGTGTGAAGGCATATAATCTGAAACAGCTTGGGTTTATGATAACACCAACTCCTTGGCCAGCGTATTCTTGCCTTTATGCTAATGTGTTTTCAGTGAAGCAAAGGGAAAGAGAACACGTGTCACTATTGTAATAGTTAAGGGCCTGGTCTGGAGGTGTGTGCCCTTAAAGCCACTGGTGCAGCTCTGTGAAAGAGGGCACAGGGGAAGCAGCAGCTAAACGCTATTTGCCAGGTGAGAGGGCTGGGCCCACAGTCTGCTCCTACCCTGAGAACTTGGAGGGCCTGAGCGAGCCAAGAGTGCAGTTGTTGAGATTTGTGTGGGGCATGGTCCAGCTCCCGCCAGACCCCGCAGCCCCTGCATGGGCTTCTCCATGTGGGAGCCAGCTGGGACAGTGCTGCTATTGCTGGGGAACATGGGAATGTGCATTTCCAGAACTGCAGCTAAGGAATATCTAGGAACTGGGTTTGTGCAAGTCCCTGTGCGCATGACGTGGCCCCACAAGGCAGCTCAGCTCCCACCATGGCCATGCTCTGAGTGGTTTTCACGGGACTTTTACAGCAGAAGAGGGGCTGCCCCATAAGAATCTGCAACAAACTCAGCTCAGCAGAGCTGTTCCAGCCCCTTATTTCACTTTCTTTTCTGGCACTGGGCTCTCTTGTTGCCATGGTGGTTTTTGGGGGGGGGGCAAGGATGGGGGGCATTCTGCTGACTTGTTTTGTGTCGCTGCTGTGTGTGTGTTGGTGTGTCTGCTGCCTCCTCTGAGGAGTGGGGCTTGTTGCTGGGCGTCCGGGATGGGAAGGAAACTAAAATCTTTGGCCCGTCTCTTCAGGGAGGCCCCATTGATATCCAGGCTTCTGCATCACTGAGGACAGTCTCACTGATGCCCAGGGCCTGCAATTCCCACCAGATTCAGGGGGAGCTGAGAGGGCTCCTTGGTAAAATGGCTGTTTGCAGCCAGCTGTTACTCAGGGGCAGATATGATGGGGTCTGGGGCTGGTTCTGAGCTCCCCAGGCTGGCAGCCTCTAGGGGCCAGTCACCATGGCAGATGCCTGGCATGGCACTGAGCCAGAGGGAGCCAGCCTCTCTCTCTCTCTGTGTCCCCAGGCTGGTGGGAAGGTCCCCATTGCACATAGCCTCTCTTCAAAGAGTGCAGGGGAGGGTATGCATGGAAAAGATTGCTTTGCTCCTCCCCCCCAGTTTGTTTCCCTTTAGCCTGGGGCAAATCAAAGCCGCCTGGGGAGATGAAAGGCACCGTCCTGCTGTGCTACAGCACCTGCTAGTGGCACAATAACATCATGCATCTCATTAGCCTGGGAGCAGTTCTTAGCAGTGATTCCAACAGGAATCTGTGAGCCTCCTCTGTGCAGAGTGCTCCGATTGAAATTCTCTAATTCGCACACAGTGATGCTTTCACCCTACGCTCCATCTTTTCCTCCGATCCTGTGATCAGACAGGAGAGACACCCCTGCCAAACGCAACAGGTCTATGCAATATCTAAGTCCTACTTGAATTTTGTTTTGGCTGGTCCTTTGCACAAGGATGAATTTCACCTGCATCATTTTACGGAGAGGAATAACAGGTCCCCATTGCCAATGGTTTGCATCACACTGATCACTGTACATAAATCATTTAGTTTTGATAAAGAGAAGGTCAGAGGTACAGTGGCAAGGAATTGGGAACTGACCCTACAGTAGCTTTACAGTGAACAAGACTGAATCAGCCCTAATGTCAATATAATTATCCAGGACTAGTCCTCCAAAATGCAGCAGGGACACTTGTTCACCCTAATTTTGAGGCCTCTTTTTTTCTCTCAGTAATATTCCTAGAAACATAACTTCCCGAGGACAGTGTTGAGTTGCAGATGGTTCCCCAGATGACTGAGCTGTCTGTGTAGAGGAGGTAGACGGTAACTGAACATAGCAGTCACCATTAAAAGCTGTGGTGTTTACCAAGAATTACCAGTGAGTTGTATCTGGTTCAGTGCTGTTTTCCCTTACTGTGTCTACACAGGGAAATTTTTATCTCAGATGTGCCCCAATGACATTAATGATGACTGTTGTACTTGCCTATTTCTAAAGTTCTGGGGTTCAGAAATCCCTTTTCTAGGTGATTCTTTCTGTGTAGAAATGTCACACAACAAACCTGTTCTAGACAATAATTGCCAAGGCAATCTATCGTATTAAGTCACAGGACAGCCCCGAGGTAAGGCTGTAAACTTTCTCTCTCAGTTGAGCTAGGATTAGCCTTTGCATTGCTGTCATGTTAGCCATGCCTTCTCTGCTGTAATAAACCATCTGAGAAGCAAGGTCACAAAACATTAAAATATATATGAGAAATTGCAACCTACTGAGATCTCCACAGGGGAGAGGATGAAGCATGATAGGACTCAAGACAAGCTAGTGCTGAAAAGTTCCCTGTTCATGTTGGGAGGTTTGGTTTATTGGAGCTGTCAGCAAAGATCAAACCTATTGTGTTACATACCCAAGCTTCTGGCAGTGCCATTGCAAATCTTCCATAACTCTGAATCTACGGTTTGTGGAATAACTAGCAATATACTCTATGGCTATAAACTAGGTCCTTAATCCCCCGCCATCCCACCCTTTTAGAAAATGATTCCTATTCTGGACTTCAGGGGTTAATTAATCTCTGAATTTCCCATTTGATATGTTATGGTGTGCTACCTCAGGGTGTGATGTGTAACGTGAAGCATGAAAGATGCTACCCAAAAGGAGGTGCCACAGTCAAAAATCTGAAAACTTTGCTTTCTGAAAAGCAGTTGCATGGAAAGCATTTCATTGAAAGCAGTTACATGTTGCTCCCACTGATGTAACTGCCCCACTATGCCGACTTAGGCCATGTCTATACACACAGTGCTTCACCATGTCTGGTGAAAACACTCTATGCCAACAGGAGAGAGCTCTCCCACTGGCATAAAAAACACTCCTGGGAGCAGCATAAGCTATGTTGGCAGGAGAAGCTTTCCTCCCGACATAGCGCTATGCACATGAGCACTTATGTAGGTAAGAAAAACTTGTAGCACCTTAGAGACTAACAAATTTATTTCAGCATAAGCTTTCATGGATTAGAACCCACTTCATCGGATGCATGGAATGAAACATACAGTAGACAGATATTTATACAGTCAGAGAAACATGATAAGGTGGAGGTGCATAGACCAACCTTAAGAGGCTAATTAATTGAGAGGAACCATAACAGCAGGGGAAGAAAAACCTTTGAAGTGATAAACAAGATGGCCATACAGGTGTGAATGAGGATCGTATGTAGGTACACTTATGTAGGTGTAACTTATGTCGCTCGGGGAGATGGAATATTCACTCCCCTGAGTGCCATAGTTTTGCCAACATGGGCTGTAGTGTAGACATAGCCTTAAAAACACCTTTATGAACAGCATAGAGTCAAGGTTGATGTAGTTAGGTCAACACAGTGTCAGCGTAGACACTGCGTTACTTATGTCGACTATTATTAGCTTTCAGGAGCCCTACCACAATGCCCCACACTAACAGTGCAATTGATACAAGCACTCCTGGTGAGGCCACACACTGCTGACACAAGGAGCAAAGAGTAGGCATGCACAAGTGGTATAATTAGTGTGGTGGCTGTATGCCGACTTAACTTTGTACCGTAGACATGGCTTGAACTAAATACAAGTTGTTGAGCAGCGTGGTAACCCATAGTGGAGGTGGTCACTTGGAATGAAGTGGGCAATTGCAGGTTAGACTGTTATGCATAAAGGGTTTGAAGTGGGCAATTAAGGGTATCAGGCAGCGTGGTATGTTACAAACTGTTGTAATAAGCTATAAAAGCAGAGTCCCTGTTAAGTCCATGGTATCTAGCCAAGTTATAAATGTAAGTTCATGATGTTACCTCACCTATATTCTCTCTCATATCCTGGGACCAACAGAGCTACAATAACACTGCAGATAATTTTTCAAATACATTCTGAATGTAAGCTGTTCATTGTGACTCTTGTGGTGATTGAGCATTTCCAATTTTCCAGTGCTTGGACAGTTCTCTTATCAGTGTTTTACAAATGACATGCACATTTATGCATGTCACAGCATTATACTGAGATAACATTATCTTACATCAAGAAAGAAAATTTTTAAATACATGAAAGGAGAATGTGATTATCTCAAAGTTCCCCATTAAAAGTTGTTAGAAATTAATCTAGGGAAGTAAGCAACGAACAAAGAAAAAGCTCATTGTTTTGGGGTACAGTTACTGGGTCAGGTAGGAATATACCTTGTGTACTCAAGGCTGTTTACATTTACATCTTTTGGGGAAGAAAGGGAGTGTGTGTGTCTGGGAGCCAGGCGGGATGTGTGGGAGTCTGTGGATTCAGTGGGGATATTGTGAAGGCAGCAGGATAGTATTTAATGCATCAGCCCAATGATTTTGGGAAAGTGTCTTGAAGTCCATAGAAATTAAAACAGGAAAATACCTACAGATCATCTAGTCCAGGGGTGTCCAATAGAAATGCAATGCTAGACACACTGCGAGCCACACTTGTGGTTTTGAATTTTTCTTATTAGCCACATTATAAAAAAGCCACATGCATTAGCCACAATTCAATAGCCTATTAGCCACATATGGCTAGTGGCGAACGTATTGGACACTGCTGATTCTAGTCCAACTACAAACAGAGCTCTAGGGTCAAAATGCATAAACAGAAAGGTATTGGCTCTGCTCCTCAGAGCCCGCACAGCTGCTAGTTTATCTGATCTTGCAGACAGCATACTGTAGCATTAACACCATGTAAAACTGGCTGTATTGGAGAGATGCTGGGGAGATTGCAAACTGATGTTCTAATCTGAAATTAGAAACTGAAAGTAGTATCTTTGTGAAAGATAAACCTGTAACTTTAATCCTTCTGTGAAAAGTTGCAAACCAATATCAGTCACTTGATTTGGGACAGAATGGCAGCTGGAATAGAAAGAAGTAATGCAAATGTGTGGAGATGAGTTCCTGTCTGCTTCCTGTAAAACTTGCCCATACCGGTATTGCCCTGGCCTCTTCTTTTGTCATTCAGTGTTGCACGCATTCTAAAGCAATATGCATTTCCTCACCTTTTGGGGGCGAAGCCAGACTTTGAGGCACCTGCTCCCCCACTTGGTGTTAACTTTGCTTGTGCCAATCAGAAACGAACACAAACAGGTTTTGGGCCCCGTTCCCTATGACACTTCTATGATGTCATAGTTGGTACTTTATGGGCCTGCAGGCAGGAAGAGGAGAAACACAAGATTCGTTTTTCTATCCTGTGTACACCCGTAACCGAGCCTGATCACCTCGAAGCCTCTCTCTCAGCTCACGTGTTTCAAACAGAGTTTCTACGTTTGCCGGTCGTCATGCGTTGGTTTGTATTTGTGAGTATCAGTTATTACTAAATGCTGCATCTTTGTTTATAAATATTGTTAGTAGATATTTTAGTCATTGTGTGTTTTAAGTTTCATTAACTCTATTAGCTAATCTAACGCTGCTCCCTTACCCCTTGTAATTATCCCCAATAAAACTTTAAATTGATTAATTTTAGTTGTGTGTGTGCATGTCTGCAGTTTGCATTGTGACCCATACTCTCCTTGCATCTCTTACCAATATAGTCTATTGCCATGTGCAGCCTAGTAAATAACAGGCCTGCATTTTCTTTCGCCCCTGCGTGCCCATGGCAATCCACAGGTATTACCCGAGGTTGAAATGGAGCTCTGCTGACACCGATTATAAATCCTACAGAAGCCAGGGGTTCTAACTGACATTTGGTCTTGCATCGGTCTCTAAGTAGATAGCCATCGGCAGACTAATTCACATTCATAGTCTGAACAGTGCAATGTTACTGTATGTGCAAATACACTTTAAGATAAAAATTCTGTATTTCAGCTGTTTCCAAGCACTTGGACGAGTTTGGAGTCTCAGCTGAGAGCTGGTCACTAGCAAGAGTCTTCCCATCCCTGCTTTGCAGTGCTCTGTTTGTGCATGTGCATTAGGTTGGATTTAGCGGTTGTTTGCAGTGTAAAGCAATTAAAGGCAGTCTTGGTGATCTCCAATGCTGGGTTTTCATCCTCCCAAGTGGAGGGGATTGCAAAATACAAATAAGTAGCAGAAATGGTGAAGGCTAAGTGAGACTTTAAACATTCTTTCTGTTTTAATCAACCTGGGTATTGTTTGTAACTCAGACAAAGAAGCTTGTTAAAAAATATGAGCTAAGATTTTCAACAGCAACTTATGATTTTTTTGGGAGTCCAGCTTGAGACCCCTTAAAGGATCTAGATTTTTTTTTTCCAGATGGCAGGTGCTCAACACTCTAAAAATAAGGACCCTTTAGGGGAGCCTCAAGTGAGGTTCCCAAAAATGGAGAGGCTCCCCTGAAATCATTAGTCACTTCTGAAAATCTCAACTGTGATTTTTAAAGACCATCCAATATGCTAAGTATTAGTAACAGACTTGTTCCCAGTCTTGCAGTACAGAGTGATTTTTCTCCTGTAAATGTCACTATATTTCTATTAAAGGGTTTCCATTAAAGGGTTTAACAAATAAAACAGAGAGGGAGGAAGCTTGGATAATCAAAATAGGGTGAATGTGGAGGGATGGACACCTAGGATATGTCAACTCTGTAATGTAAGCCCAAGGTTAGTAGCACTTGAGTTAGCAGACCCTGGGTTGTTAACCTAGCGTTTGAGCATCTATACTCATTTGTAACCCCAGGTTAGGAATTTCTGAACCCTGGGCCCGAACCTGGAGCTCCAGCATCTACATTGCCCGAGCCCAACTACACATATCCCAGACTTCCTAGCACAATCCCAAAATATAGCTGCCTTAGTCCTATGTTTGTGATGCAGTGTGGGAAAACTTGACTGTCTAGAGGACAAAGTTGGCCCATGGGATTGTGGGATATTTTTGGCAGACTCCCAGAGCACAACTCCAGTGGGGATGCATCTACATTGCAAAGCAATAGGGCTTGAACCCTGGGTGGCAGCTTGGCTCAGGCTGGGACCCTGGGTCTGAGACCTGGGTTAGCGCTATTTGCGCGTAGATGGAATGGGGGTTAGGCTTGAGCCTGAGTTCAAATCCTGGGCTACAATGCAGTGTAGATGTATGACCTCTAATGGAAACACACAACAATATGACATTTACAATAGGCACTCTCTCAGGCTTTCACAACTGAGGCCTAATCTGGCAGGGACTGAACCTTCCTGGGACTTTATCCAGGGCAGAGATTACTACTTTCTTCAACTCCAAGGAAAATATATTTATCTTTAATCAACTTCTTCTAGATAAGCCCAAAGCAACATCAGGTGTATGGAGGAGAAAGCATTCCTACCAGGCCAGTTCTGCCACGTGAGTAGGCTGGAAGAACAGCCATATAGCAGGCAGAAAGACATACACTTGAAGGATTTGTCACACACGACACCAGAGAAAATGCAGCAGATTGTTGCTGTTTTAAACAGCACTTTTTGGCTTTCTAAGCATGTTGCAAAGGTGAAGCCTGTTACGTAAATACCAACCCAGTTACTCCTGACTCACAGTGGAGCAAAGAAGAGTGAAATTTGGGCTCAGCATCAGCAGCCCAAACTCCAAGCCTTGTGCTCTAATCACCAAGCTAGGGAACCTCAAACCTTTCCACAGTGTGGACCACACCTGAATAGACTCATGGACTAACTCCTCTGTGATTTGTGAGTGGGTGAGAAAGTGGTCCACGCATTCATGATTGTGTAATATCCCTGTGCCAACTGCAGCAACTGTTTACATAGAAAAGTAACAGTGGGAAACGATTTAATATCATTTTAGCTCTTTTAATACAAATTAGCAGATGGGGGGGAAGAGGAGAGCCAACACTAAGTGACCAGCCAGTTCTCTGCAGACCACTGGCAAGTGCTCTGCAGTCCACCAGTGGTCTATGAACCATAGTTTGAGAGCCTCTATACCACTATCAGTAAATACAAAACTGAAGTAAATGGTCTGGTATATAGTGGGGTACTGGAGAAGGAGAGGCAAAGATTTTAGGAAATAATAGTTTAATTCTAATATGCCTTATAAGTAAACAATCTATTCAAAGAGTTTGTATAACTCACAATCTTGTGGAAGTGGGACTGCGCAAATATCAGAAAAAATTATCGGAAGTAGTTCTCTTGGTTGCCAGGAAATGTGTTGTGATGCATTAGCTCAAGGACAAACAACGAACATTTAAAGAATGGAGGAAAAGCATCAAAGTCTGTATCCTACTGGAGCAAGAATACTACCAGACCTTTGGAACATAGATCTGGACTGTAATCTTAGACACTGAAAAGGCCAATGGTTAACATAGCTTACCCTCTCCTACACATCGCATGGCTGATCTCGAGTAGAACTGAGCCCATAATGCTTTTTTTTGCCAGGAGTTCTGTTGGGAGTGAATGAAAGAATGCTAGTAAAATTAAGATTTTTAAAAGAACCATATCATTTTAAAGGTGGTTTTTAGCCTACTAGTAGAACTGACTTGGCCAGCCACCCAACACTAAAAACAAATGACTGTTTCAGTAAGCCTTAGATATATGACTTATGCACTTCTAACTTGAAGTCAAAGCTAGTATGAGCGTGAAACTATTTCTTCTTGTTATAACTTTTAAAAGTGACATCATAGCTTGAATATCACCCAAAATGTAAACTTCATCAAAACAATAAAACAAATCAACACTGCAGTGTGTGAAAGCAAAACACTGCAGTACAAAGGCCCTGAACTTGCAAAGCCTATGCACTCAATAGAACTATAGACCGTGCAGAAAGTTAATCATGTACTAGAATTGGGCCCTAGACATTAAATCTAACTGCAGATGAATGTGAAACTGACTTCTGATTTTTCATTGTAAACAAGAATGTAAACATTGACCAATAAACTGGATTTTAAAATATATATGTTTTAAAATATTGTTATAGCATCTTGAGAAAAGATATTTGTATACAACATTTTTTTACCAGGGCCTTGAAATTAAGTGATTAATTCAGATATGTAGTAAAAATTCTGAGATTCTAATATTGTTACATCTTAGCCATTATATGAAAAACATTTTCTGTTAAATCTGTAAAGGTTATGAAAACAAACTTGCAATTTCACCTTAACTAAATTAATTTCCACAGACTTACAGCACTGGCATGGCATACCTCTACTCAAAGGAAAATAAATGTAGCTTTCCAGACTGCATGATTTTGGAAAGGTCCCAAATTCTGGCTTTCCAACAGGCTTAACCTATTCCTCAAAAAGGTCAGCCTGTTGCAGAAGCCCTTCATCCTACAAAAACAAGCACCTTCACAACTGCAACCTAATGAGGAAGGGGGGGGACTCATAGCAAAAATTGCATGCCCTCCCAGGCCAGATTCTGGTCCTAGGTGGGGCTAACTGTGGCTAGCTGACACTATGGTCCTTGTCTACATTGATTACAAAGTTGGGGTCAGCATTGCCTCAGCTAACTAGATCCTTAACATTTGTGTTTCTATGTAAGAATGTTTCCTAATGTAGAGAAGGCCCCTGTGTGCAATAGGGACAGCACTGCTGACGGGTGCCACAGGGTGAGGAATTTGGGCTGCTGTCAACTATATTGGTTTAGAAACCAACAGTTC
Source organism: Macrochelys suwanniensis (assembly GCA_033296515.1). NCBI lineage: Eukaryota > Metazoa > Chordata > Testudines > Chelydridae > Macrochelys > Macrochelys suwanniensis. The sequence goes on along the minus strand of CM065799.1, from coordinate 14,594,754 downwards.
AACTGGTGCAACGTTGCAGGGCAGTGACACGGGTGTAAAGGTGCTTATCCCAGTACTCAAGGCACTGTACATCTTCAGCGCTCATAAATGTGATGTTCTTCGTTATTTAATAATCTGCCATCATTCAAATTCCCTTTTATTTTCCTATCTACCGCTGAGCTTGGCTGTTCAGAGTGTGCCTGTGTGTGACACTGGTCGGAGCTTGGGATGGATCTGTGCATTTGCAGGGCTGGGCACTCTGCACGTGGGTAGAGAGGGAGGGGGAATCCTGTGCACGGAGAGTGGGTGCCAGGGGGGAAGGGTGGCCGGGTGGAGGGAAGGGGTGGTGCAGTGGCACTGGTCCTGGGTAACAGGGGCTAGGTGCAGGGCACACTAGTACCCAGGAGTGTGTGCAGAGGCACTAGTACTGGGTGATAGGGGCTGGCCACTGAGTCCAGGGCACTGGGTGCGGGGGGCTGGGCGCAGGGCACTGGGTGAGGGGGGATGGGTAATGGGGCTGGGTGCAGGGAGCTGGGTGCAGGACACGCTAGTAGCGGGGGGGAGGAGGGTGTGGGCCCCGGGATCGGGGTGCAGGGCACGGGGTGAGGGGGGCTGGGTGTAGGACACGCTAGTCGCGGGGGGGAGGAGGGTGCGGGCCCTGGGATCGGGGTGTAGGGTATGGGGGGCTGGGTAATGGGGCTGGGAGCAGGACACGCTAGCAGCTGGGGGGGGCAGGGCACGGGGTGAGGGGGGCTGGGTGCAGGACACGCGAGTAGCCGGGGGGGGGGGGGGTGGGCCCCAGGATCGGGGTGCACGGCACAGGGTGAGGGGGGCTGGGTGTAGGACATGCTAGTAGCCGGGGGGGGGGGGTGCGGGCCCTGGGATCGGGGTGCAGGGCACAGGGTAATGGGTCTGGGTGCAGGGCACGGGGTGAGGGGGGCTGGGTGCAGGACACGCTAGTAGCGGGGGGGGGGTGCAGGGCACGGGGTGAGGGGGGCTGGGTGCAGGACACGCTAGTAGCGGGGGGGGGTGGGCCCGGGGATCGGGGTGCAGGGCGTAGGGTATGGGGGGCTGGGTAATGGGGCTGGGAGCAGGACACGCTAGCAGCTGGGGGGGGCAGGGCACGGGGTGAGGGGGGCTGGGTGCAGGACACGCGAGTAGCGGGGGGGGGGTGCAGGGCACGGGGTGAGGGGGGCTGGGTGCAGGACACGCTAGTAGCGGGGGGGGGTGGGCCCGGGGATCGGGGTGCAGGGCGTAGGGTATGGGGGGCTGGGTAATGGGGCTGGGAGCAGGACACGCTAGCAGCTGGGGGGGGCAGGGCACGGGGTGAGGGGGGCTGGGTGCAGGACACGCGAGTAGCGGGGGGGGGTGCAGGACACGCTAGTAGCGGGGGGGGGGTGCAGGGCACAGGGTGAGGGGGGCTGGGTGTAGGACATGCTAGTAGCCGGGGGGGGGGGGTGCGGGCCCTGGGATCGGGGTGCAGGGCACAGGGTAATGGGTCTGGGTGCAGGGCACGGGGTGAGGGGGGCTGGGTGCAGGACACGCTAGTAGCGGGGGGGGGGGTGCAGGGCACGGGGTGAGGGGGGCTGGGTGCAGGACACGCTAGTAGCGGGGGGGGGTGGGCCCGGGGATCGGGGTGCAGGGCGTAGGGTATGGGGGGCTGGGTAATGGGGCTGGGAGCAGGACACGCTAGCAGCTGGGGGGGGCAGGGCACGGGGTGAGGGGGGCTGGGTGCAGGACACGCGAGTAGCGGGGGGGGGTGCAGGACACGCTAGTAGCGGGGGGGGGGTGCAGGGCACAGGGTGAGGGGGGCTGGGTGTAGGACATGCTAGTAGCCGGGGGGGGGGGGGTGCGGGCCCTGGGATCGGGGTGCAGGGCACAGGGTAATGGGTCTGGGTGCAGGGCACGGGGTGAGGGGGGCTGGGTGTAGGACATGCTAGTAGCCGGGGGGGGGGGGTGCGGGCCCTGGGATCGGGGTGCAGGGCACAGGGTAATGGGTCTGGGTGCAGGGCACGGGGTGAGGGGGGCTGGGTGCAGGACACGCTAGTAGCGGGGGGGGGGTGCAGGGCACGGGGTGAGGGGGGCTGGGTGCAGGACACGCTAGTAGCGGGGGGGGGTGGGCCCGGGGATCGGGGTGCAGGGCGTAGGGTATGGGGGGCTGGGTAATGGGGCTGGGAGCAGGACACGCTAGCAGCTGGGGGGGGCAGGGCACGGGGTGAGGGGGGCTGGGTGCAGGACACGCGAGTAGCGGGGGGGGGTGCAGGACACGCTAGTAGCGGGGGGGGGGTGCAGGGCACAGGGTGAGGGGGGCTGGGTGTAGGACATGCTAGTAGCCGGGGGGGGGGGGTGCGGGCCCTGGGATCGGGGTGCAGGGCACAGGGTAATGGGTCTGGGTGCAGGGCACGGGGTGAGGGGGGCTGGGTGCAGGACACGCGAGTAGCGGGGGGGGGTGCAGGACACGCTAGTAGCGGGGGGGGGGTGCAGGGCACAGGGTGAGGGGGGCTGGGTGTAGGACATGCTAGTAGCCGGGGGGGGGGGTGCGGGCCCTGGGATCGGGGTGCAGGGCACAGGGTAATGGGTCTGGGTGCAGGGCACGGGGTGAGGGGGGCTGGGTGCAGGACACGCTAGTAGCGGGGGGGGGGTGCAGGGCACGGGGTGAGGGGGGCTGGGTGCAGGACACGCTAGTAGCGGGGGGGGGTGGGCCCGGGGATCGGGGTGCAGGGCGTAGGGTATGGGGGGCTGGGTAATGGGGCTGGGAGCAGGACACGCTAGCAGCTGGGGGGGGCAGGGCACGGGGTGAGGGGGGCTGGGTGCAGGACACGCGAGTAGCGGGGGGGGGTGCAGGACACGCTAGTAGCGGGGGGGGGGTGCAGGGCACAGGGTGAGGGGGGCTGGGTGTAGGACATGCTAGTAGCCGGGGGGGGGGGGTGCGGGCCCTGGGATCGGGGTGCAGGGCACAGGGTAATGGGTCTGGGTGCAGGGCACGGGGTGAGGGGGGCTGGGTGCAGGACACGCGAGTAGCGGGGGGGGGTGCAGGACACGCTAGTAGCGGGGGGGGGGTGCAGGGCACAGGGTGAGGGGGGCTGGGTGTAGGACATGCTAGTAGCCGGGGGGGGGGGTGCGGGCCCTGGGATCGGGGTGCAGGGCACAGGGTAATGGGTCTGGGTGCAGGGCACGGGGTGAGGGGGGCTGGGTGCAGGACACGCTAGTAGCGGGGGGGGGGTGCAGGGCACGGGGTGAGGGGGGCTGGGTGCAGGACACGCTAGTAGCGGGGGGGGGTGGGCCCGGGGATCGGGGTGCAGGGCGTAGGGTATGGGGGGCTGGGTAATGGGGCTGGGAGCAGGACACGCTAGCAGCTGGGGGGGGCAGGGCACGGGGTGAGGGGGGCTGGGTGCAGGACACGCGAGTAGCGGGGGGGGGTGCAGGACACGCTAGTAGCGGGGGGGGGGTGCAGGGCACAGGGTGAGGGGGGCTGGGTGTAGGACATGCTAGTAGCCGGGGGGGGGGGGTGCGGGCCCTGGGATCGGGGTGCAGGGCACAGGGTAATGGGTCTGGGTGCAGGGCACGGGGTGAGGGGGGCTGGGTGCAGGACACGCGAGTAGCGGGGGGGGGTGCAGGACACGCTAGTAGCGGGGGGGGGGTGCAGGGCACAGGGTGAGGGGGGCTGGGTGTAGGACATGCTAGTAGCCGGGGGGGGGGGTGCGGGCCCTGGGATCGGGGTGCAGGGCACAGGGTAATGGGTCTGGGTGCAGGGCACGGGGTGAGGGGGGCTGGGTGCAGGACACGCTAGTAGCGGGGGGGGGGTGCAGGGCACGGGGTGAGGGGGGCTGGGTGCAGGACACGCTAGTAGCGGGGGGGGGTGGGCCCGGGGATCGGGGTGCAGGGCGTAGGGTATGGGGGGCTGGGTAATGGGGCTGGGAGCAGGACACGCTAGCAGCTGGGGGGGGCAGGGCACGGGGTGAGGGGGGCTGGGTGCAGGACACGCGAGTAGCGGGGGGGGGTGCAGGACACGCTAGTAGCGGGGGGGGGGTGCAGGGCACAGGGTGAGGGGGGCTGGGTGTAGGACATGCTAGTAGCCGGGGGGGGGGGGTGCGGGCCCTGGGATCGGGGTGCAGGGCACAGGGTAATGGGTCTGGGTGCAGGGCACGGGGTGAGGGGGGCTGGGTGCAGGGCACGCGAGTAGCCGGGTGGCGGGGGCGGGCCCCGGGATCCGGGCGCGGGCAGTGACAGGGGTGGGGGGGACCGACCCGGCCGCTCCCCACGCCCGCGGGGCTCGGCAGGTGGATGTCGCCTCCCCGGGGCCCCTCCCCCGGCCGCGTCCCGTCCCCAGCCAGACTCCGCGCCGCCTCTTGCCGCCGCCCGCCCGCCCCCAGCTGACGGGGCAGCCCCTTGTTTACCGGCCAGGGAGGCAGCGGCGAGCCCGGCGAGCGCCGGGAAGGGCCTGAGGGAGCGGAGCGAGCCCGGCCGGGAGCCGCGGGCTGCGAGCGGGCAGGAAGGGGCCTGGCTCCGCGCTTCCTGGGCAGGCGGCCCCGGGCCCGGCCTCGCAGCGCCGGGGGCTCTCGCCGAGGATGCGGCTCCGGCCTCGGCCTCTGAGGGCGGCCTGAGGGAGGCGGCTCCGCGCCATGGCGCTGAAGGCGGCGGCGGCGGCGCTCGCGCTGGCGGCGCTGCTGGGGGCCTGCTGCGGCCCGAGCCGCGGCGAGAGTAAGTGCGGGGCGCGGGGGGCGCGGCCTAGTCGGCGCGCGGGGCCCGGCGGCTCCGTCCCGCTCCGCGCCCCTCAGGGGGGAGCCGCCGCGCAGCTCGCGGGAGAGGCGGGGACGCGCCCGGGGCAGAGCCGCTCGGGTTCCCCCGGTCCGTGCGCGGGCGGCGCGGCGGGGGCGGCCCGGGGCTGGGTTACGGGGTGTCGGAGACGAGGTCACCCCCCCCCCGCGGAGCCCCGCGTTTCAGCCCCACCTGGTGCGGCCCGCCAGGGGGTGCAGCAAATAACCCCCCCCCGGGAAACGGACACCCCGAGATCCGCCCCCAGAACAGCGGGTTCGCGGGTGACCCTAAAAACACCCTGTCCCGCTGCTGCACCGAGCGAAATCCTTACAATGCCACGCCTGTTGTCACACGTCGGAGCGATCTGTGGGGAGGGGCAGCTCGGGAGATGGGGGTCACCCCACAAAACAACCTTAACTCGGTACCCTGCTCCCCAGCCATCGACCAGCTCCCATCCCGTCCCCCCCGAGCAGGGAGACCTGGTCCCAGGCGGAGCAGAGAGCCTAGATGTTGCAGCAAATGCCCCAGGACTCTTCACCCTCAGCTGTGGACTTTCTTGCTTTTAGGGTGTTCTTTGGAAGCTCCCAGAAATTCAACTAGTGTGAGAAGTACCTGCCTCTAGCTGAGAGAGCCTCTTAAAAAGATACTGTGGGTGTCTATTTTGAACAAAAAAAATCCTTTAAGTAGACTGAGTCATGAGTAAAATGCTTTATTCCTACTTTGCTTGGCATACTCTAGTCGGAGTTACTTGTTTTTGAATTTTCATTTTCTTTTGATTTGGGGATAAATTACAAATCTTTAATTTTCTGAGTTGCTGGTAACTTTACCTTAGTGGCCATTAATATTTACTTCTCAAAAATGTTTTGAAATGGGACCTCTAAGTTGACTTCTGAATCAGGTTCTAAAACTGTTTCTCTTAAATGTGGCATTTGGCATGTGAAGGGGGTATAATTGTATCATCTGTCTATATATAAAATCGGGAGCTGAGAGGCTTAGCCTGTGCTTTTCTGTTGGAATTTACCCTACAAGTAATAGAGGGGTAGCCGTTAGTCTGTGTCCACAAAAACAACGAGGAGTCTGGTGTCACCTTAAAGACTTAACAGATTTATTTGGGCATAAGCTTTCATGGGTAAAAGTACAACTACAAGTAATGCCTTTGTGGGTCTAATTTGTTTTAAATATGAAAAAGCATGCCCCCTCTAGCCTTTTCCATGCCACGTTAGAGGATTCTAACTGTAGTTCCCCCTCACTTCTCTGTTTTTTTCTTTTTCTTTTTCTTAGCTTTTTTTTTTGGTTAATTTCAACACTAGATATAGTTTCAGAAGGCTCAGTATAGGCTTAGAGTTGCAAGAGTTGGAAATTAACCACAAAAATATTCTTAGGCAGGCCTTGTAGTCTACAGGTATTAAAAGCAAGGGTGTGGGAGAAGTTACATTAAAACAGTAATAGTAAGAATCTGCTGTGGAGGGATTGGGGAGACTAAATAAATGAAGCTGACAGCTATCTTAGCTAGTGTCAGGCCATTGCTTTTTATGGCTGATTTTGTTGGATAAGCTTGCTTAAAAAATTGCTTTAGCTAGAATTTTCTGTTTTAATGTAGAATGTTTGTTTGTTTTTATAGAAAATGAAAGGACCTGCTAGTAAATATTTGCATAAAGAGAAGTATTGAAATTGTTCATTTAATAACTTTCATTGTACTTGGCACATTTCCCACAAAAGGAAGTAATATTAGTAGGGTGGTTCAGAGTCCAGATACTGCAATGATGAACTTGTCACATACATACAATAATAAAGGGTACAAAGCAGGAAACACCTCTGACTGCTGGAAAATCAGGCTGTTTGGCTGGTCATGTAATCAAAAATACCTCCCCCTCTTCACTCTCACGCTCTTTTAAAAAAACATATTTATTTATTTATTAACTACAAATCTTGAAAAGGAATATTACTGTATTTTTCATCTAGGAGTTGAGATATAGTCAGCAAGCAGCCCAAACTGTGGCCTGTAGAGAGAGGTGAAGATTTCTCTCTCCAGTGTACAACACTAATATTAATACTGATACTACTTTAATCCAGTGACCTCAAAGTTCTTTACAGATTGTTACTGTTACAAACAAATTGCTACTACTGTGTCTTTCTGTAGCACCTTTTGTTCTTGGATTGCATGTGTGTTTATGAACATAATGAATTAATCCTCACATCCTTGTGAAATAGGGAAGTAATATTTCTGTTTTACAGATAGAGAAGTGGGAGCAATGCCCATGGAGTCAGATTATAGCAGAGCTCAGAATGGAATTTAAGGATATTTCTACTTAATTTTGTTTATACAGTGCCAATAGTGTCCTAGGCGTGTTACAGATGTGTAGGAAGATGAGGTCCCTAGTCCAGAGATTTTTCAATTGAGTCTTGACTTGCATTTCTCTGCTCTAACCACTAGACCACATGTAAAACTCTGTGTTTGTAAAGCTTCTTAAAAGATGCCCCTCCTCCCCCAGTTCTTTCACTTCTGTCACATGCTGAGCATCACCCTGGAAGCCAACTTTGCTCCTGTGAGTTGATAATATGAAAAAGTCAATTGTCACCATAGTTATACAGGCCTTCTCTCTTGCAGTTGTAGGGTTCCATGAAATATTCTTTTATAAAGGGAAACTGTCCTCAGTGTGCTCTGCTTGCAGCCCAGAGAGGTCCTAAAATGAAAAGCTCTCATCACCAAAAATAACCTGGTGAACCTTTCAGAGGGCAGTCCTGAGGATGTCCAACTTGCTGAAAAAAGTTAGAGACAAGGTGGGTGAGGGAATATCTTTTATTGGGCTAACTTCTGTTGGTGAGAGAGAGAGAGAGAAGGTTTTGAATGACCCAGAGCTGCTCCTCAGGTCTGGGAAAGGTATGGAGAGTGTCACAGCTAAATACAAGATTGAACAGATAGTTTATCATAAGTAGCAAATGTTCTTGGGCAGGGGTTCTCAAGCTTCATTGCTCGTGGCCCCCTTCTGACAACAAAAATTGCTACACGACCCCAGGAAGGGGAACTGAAGCCAGAGCTCTCCCAAGCCCAGCCAAAGCCCAAGTCCCATCACCTCGGGTTGGGGGACAAAGCCAGTGTCCAAGAGCTTCAGGCCCAGGTGTGGGGGAGAGCCTGTAACTTAAGCCCCATCACCTAGGGCTGAAGCCCTTGGGCTTCAGCTTCAGCCCTGAGTGGTGGGGCTCAGGCTTCAGCTTCTGCCCCAGCAAGTCTAATGCACCCCTGGCAACACCATTTAAAATGGGGTTGGGACCCACTTTGGGATCCCAACCCACAGTTTGAGAACTGCTGTTCTGGGGGATCATTCCAGATGAAGTGGCCTGTTAAGAGCCCTGTGGTCTTAGGACAAAAAGGAGGGTTAATGAGTCACAGATTGTTGTAATGAGCCGTAAATCTAGTGTCTTTATTAAGACCATGATTTTTAGCATCTAGCAAAGTTATGAATTTAAGCTCCCAGGCTTATTGTTTGAAAGTGTTGTGCAAGTAGAAAAAAGTTGTCATTTGTGAAACTGGCAGCGTATCTGCCTCATGGTGGAGATTTGAGGCCTGACTGCTTCCTCTGAAGTCAATGAGAGCTTTCTACCTGAACTCAAACTCCTGTAATATCTACTTTTTCACTCTTTGGTTGACTAGTTCTGAACACCTTGGCCCAGTGGATTCATCTTTGGTTGCTTCAGTCTGTCCTTTGCCTTTGTAGAGGACAGGCACAGCAGTAAAGAAATAGGCTCCTGCTATAACTTTAATATATAGAACATAAAAATGGTATCAAATCCCAGGTATGGGGCAGAATGCAGAGTGCAACAGGGCAGGCTATGGCATTTGTGTGCAATTGGCACAGGAGGAAGCTGTCTGCAGGACACGGGGATTGCCCTTGCAAAGGTCTCCTTTCTTGCCTACAGGAATGAATGCAGCAGCTGCCTCACAAGGTCATCTGAGGGAGCTTAAGGGTAAATGAACAAACTCTCACCTTCATCACAGCCTCATCTGAACCTGCTTCACCGCACAGACCTCATTATCAGGGATGGCAAACTGAAGTTTAAAATTAAACAGTTTAACTATTAGATCTTTTTCTGTTTGTTAAACCATTATTAAAGTAGGTTGGAAATTGGCTTTTGCAGTCCCTTGCATTGAGGTCTCACCTGGTTGGTAGTACTCATGACCTCTCATCTCAGCAAGGTGCACATCCCAGTCACTAGATTCAGAAATTGTCATACAAGAATGAAAAAGAAATTCTCAGAAGCCCTCTTTCCATATCTTATTCCTGAAAACAAGAGTTTATTATGTGTGAAGTGTCATGCTTTTGGATTGAGCAAAATGAATGTTTTCTTTTAATGATTCAGTTACTGAGGCAGGCAGTATACATTTTAAAAACTGTAGCGTTAATAAAATATGTTAAATGGTCTTTGATCTTATTTTCATGAACAGTACTATGTTATCTCGGACTTAATGGATAAAGAAACAAAGCTCTGGAGTAGTGAGTCATTAAGCTTTATTATCCACACTGTTTACTATAAATAAGGTTTAGGTTCCAGAATTCCTCCTAATCACTATATTTTGAAAACCAAAGCTGACATCAGATGTGATTTCTCCATTCAGTACCTTAGTATTGCTGCCAAACTAGTTTGTACAAGAGGCCCTGCCTATCTTTATGGCATCTATTTTAGAAAAATTGCTGTGTCTTGCCATTTAATTCTTTCTTGGTGGCCTGATTAGAAATGTCTAGAAATGGTTTTGTTTTCTTTTTAAATAGAGGTACTTTGAATAGCTTGATAACCGAGGATGCAGGAGTGTTTTTTACTTCTGCTATATGGCTGCTGTCCTGTTTGTCTGTCTCTTCCCTTTTTGCAGTTTGGGCTTTGTGCCTGTTCCCATTGAGATTAGCGGTCCAGATTCATTATGTGATGTCATAGATAGAATTTGGCTCTCTGGGAATTTTGTCAGCAACTTTAGTGGGAGCAATGATGGACCCTAGTATGTACAATTTGTTGGAGCAAATATTTGAGGCTCGATCCCTTTCCTTAAAGTTTCCAACATCAAAGCAGAACTCAGCTTATTTGTCTTTAAGAAAAACTCACTAATAACTGGCTTCTGAACTTTTGTCTTTCTTCTGGGAGCTAATTTGACCAGTTTTTATATTCATTTGTTGCTGAATTTTTCCCCAAGAAGAAATTGCTGAGAGAAGGTGGGAAAACCACTTGTTCCTTTGGTAATATGAAGTTATAGGGCTGACATGAGAGTGGCTGCAGCACAAATAGAAGGCTGAAATGGCTGGGTAGAATTCAACAAATATATTCAGAAAATACCTTTTTTTTTTTTTTTTTTTTTCTATTCTACAGTTCTGAAGATTTATAAAATATTCTTAACTGTATACCTTTGTGATGTACCATGAAATGCTGTTCACATAGCATGGTGATGGCTGTAGAATGAGAACCTGAATAGAATACGAAGTCATGAGCAAAATCCCTTGTAAGTCAATAGATAAATTATTTTTTAAAAAAGAATTTCCACAGAAATGTGAAATTCTACAAAAGTTTCAATAGAATTTCATTTAATATTGCTATAACCTTAGATAGGTTGTGCCTTTAAAGAAGCTGTTGGTTATTTTAGAAAAGAAGCTCTTGACCCGTGATTGTTTTTTCTAGGGATCCACCTAATGCTAACTCTTAAGCGATAAAAGACTTGGATAGTTAACTTACCATTGCATCCATGTACTAAATAATTTGCAGTCTGTTACATGTGTCTAGTGGCCTTGAACCCTGAGCTTTTATTCTTGGTAGTAATTCCTTTCCTATGGAAAAGACTTGAGTAATATTTATTGTCTTTTCCATTTCCCAGAAGTTAACTGTATATATTTAAATTACATTAAACATAGCTTTATGTGTGTCAAAGTAGCTGCTCCTGGTTAACAACTTTGTCTGCTGCAACTTGTTACCCGTGCATTTAGTAAACAGAAACCAAGAATTAAGCTGATTGTGTTACCAATCCTATCTTAGTTGCACTTGTGGTTTATGCATTGAATATCAACATATTGTGGTGGTTTTTCTTTCTGTTGTTTCTCCTTTTGCTAGAGGAAACCTGTGTTTTAAGTGTCAGATTCAGGTTTATTTGGTAGTCGATTTATGTTCTTCGTGAAGAATAGCTTGACTTTTACCTTTAATAATACTCCTGAACCCTTTTTAAAAATTAAATTTTAATAGAAAGTATTCTCTTTTCTGGCAAGACACTTGAATCTATCAGTGGGAAAATAATGAAAGAAAAACGTGCCTCCCTAGCCATCAGTTTTGCAGTTTGTGTGTGGCTGCCAAGAAGTGCATGTTCCTTGCTTCAAAGTGTCCTTAGAAGAGTTTGTTGACGCTTTGATGCTTGGCACCGATTGACTAATGATCATATTACTGCTCCTGCCGATTCCTCTTTGTTGCCCCAAATAGCATGCTGCCCTGGCACTTCATTAGAAGAAGCAACAAGACCTCCAGCAAAGTTGTTGGCCTCTTGGTATGGCCCAAAAATTTAAAACTGTATTTGTTATTTTGTGATGTCTTTTTTTTAAAATGGAAAAATGATGCTGAAAACATTCGCTTTGTTAGAATGAACAAACTCCTTACCGTGAAATTTCCCCCAGTTCCCTCCACGATTATTTCATATTGTGCTAGCTATTATCTAATTTAATGTAAGGCTAGTTATTAGGTTGGCAGAAATCGTGGATATAGATGAGATACTGCTGAGCTAAATGTAATAGCTTGTATGAAAATTTAAGGCTTTGCGGGGGGGAAGCCCCACTGTGTGGGTGTCACCCCCAGCATGCATTTGCTGTCCTGAAAGCACCCTTCCCCTCCTAACTTGTTCTGAAGAAATACTAAAAGCATCCATGTAAGAGAAGCATCGGTGAGGAAAAGAGGTTCTTGTTAGCTGATCACAGGATTCCCTGTCCCACTTTTAAAGGTACACATTTTGATGTGCTGTGTACGTTGTAAAATTATTCTGCTAATGATTTTTGAAGCAACTTGGATATAATGCCAAAAAAATCCCATTGAGCAATATTATTGCTCAGTCTCTGAATATTGCCAGGTTTAATTTTTATTTGCAATGAATCAGATTTATGAACAATTGCTATGAGGTTTTCCTAGAAACTAAGTACAATTGTTTTTTAAAAAGCACATTGGGGTCTGTGGAATACTAAGATCAGAATATTTATTGCCATTAAACGGCTAGGTGTGTTACTTTTGCAAGAATCTCACACTAGTAGTAACTTCTTAAAATGGCAACACGCATGGTGGTTGTATAATGAGTGGGGCTTATGTATATTTTGGCACGTGGCCGAAGGCCTTGTGCTACCAGCACCCAAGAAATGTGTTGTGGGAAGCAATCCTTCCCTGTAGTGTGTTCCTGCATGCCCTTGCAAAGAGCTTCTCTTATGCTTTCAAATGAATCAAACAAAATAGAACTAAGTGGTTTTAAAGTCTAATCTAATGCACCATGATCCCTCTTAATATAAAACTTTGAGCATGTTTTACTGCAAGATCCTAAACTCTAATGTCTTTGAATGCATTGGACTCAGTAAGCTACTGCGAGAGTAGATGGGTTCAAATGAACATGGGTGAATGAGCAAGAAATTAGGCCTTATCTGTGTGGCTAGACTCCTATGTTCATGCAGGGGATGGCACTCTCAATCTTAATTCCTTTATAAGATGCAGCACCTATTTTCTATTGGTAGGGTGCTTTGATGAAATTCTGATTTAACATACCAATCCGTCTGCAAGCCAGAACTCAAATATTAAATGGCTTAGTATTTAAAGAAGAAAACCCATTAACTATGCCTGAACTTATTTACAAGCTGATCTAAGTGGTCCTATTGTGAAAGCATATATTTAGACAGCTTTAAAACAGTGGCTTGCCTACCAGGCCATAATGGCCCAATATACTTGGACTTCATTTTGAATGTCTGTATTCAGTGGAAGAGTCTCTGTTAGGAAACCACAGAAATGACTTCAGAGTGCATTGTTGTTGCATATAGTCTTTGTGAGAAACAAATTCATAGTGTAGCTTTCATATGTGTGTAGAAGAGAAAAGAAAGGTTGCAGGGAAAAGTTACAACAGTCTTTGGAAGAGCTCTTTTCAGAGTAAAGAAGCTAATTAGTTGCCTTTATAAGAACCCAAGTGATGATATTGTTTTTAAGTTTAAAGTTGTTATTATAAATGTCAACTGTTAAACAAAACTGTTTGTTTATGGTTTGATTTGTATTTGAAGTGGATAGAAGGCCTCTATAGTAAGTTAAACTAGACTGCCTTTGCATTCAGTGTTGTGTCCTTTGGACTCAAACATTGAAAAGTACTCTTAGATTGGTGGCTAACTTGATGTTTTTGGGGTTATGAAAGAGGTAAAATCTGAATTCAGTTGCCTAGTGTTACTCCTGTTGGCTTTATTAAAGCAAATGTAATAAAACCAAGTTAAGACAATCTGTTGGAATAGTGCAGTATTGTTTTAGGATTTATTCTATACTTGCAAACCACATTTTGCAATTAATCTGCTAGAAAAATGGCTAAATTATTCCAATTATAATTAAAAATCACTCGCTGCCTCTTGTGTTGATAAGAATCTTTGAATGTGGATTCTAAAGCTTTCAGCCACCCCAGTCCTCATGTATATTCTGATTCAGGAAGGGATTTCTGCACAGAGATAAGTCTTTACTGAGATGGCAAAGCAACTAGACAAGGAGAATTCTCACAAGCATGACAGTTATAAATGTATCATGTTTATGAGCTAATTAAATTAGATTTCTATGGAAAATTGTTTTAACACCTCAGCAGAAAGCAGGGATGATATCAGTGACAGAAATCAAAGATAAATGCATCACATGCCTTACAGAAGTTAAAACGAAGAGGCACAAAATGCTCTGTCTAGACTGAACATGCCTCAGTTGTTGGTGTTTTGATAAGTAGCCAACTTTCAGTCTTGAATTTTCGTATAGTTATACTCAGTTGCACCACTAATAGTTAATACTTTAATTTGTGCAGTGCTAGCAGCGTGCTAAGTGTTTTACAGATAAGTATGGAAACTATCTGCTTGCCACAAACAGTTCTGTAAAAAGAAAATAAGAAAGAAAGAAATACTTGTGGCACCTTAGAGACTAACAAATTTATTTCAGCATAAGCTTTCGTGGGTTAGAACCCACTTCATCGGATGCATGGAATGGAACATACAGTGGACAGATATTTATACAGTCAGAGAAACACGATAAGGTGGAAGTGCCTATACCAACCTTAAGAGGCTAATTAATTGAGAGGAACCATAACAGCAGGGGAAGAAAAACCTTTGAAGTGATAAATAAGATGGCCATTGCGGACAGTTGACACACAGGTGTGAATGAGGATCGTTAACTTAAGGGAAATAGAATCAATTAATGTAATGGCCAAGCCATTCCAAGTCTCTATTTAATCCTGAGTTGATGGTATCTAGTTTGCATATCAATTCAAGTTCAACAGCTTCTCGTTGTAGCCTGTTTTTTAAGTTTATCTGTTGTAAAATTGCGACCCTCAAGTCTGTCACTGAGTGGTTAGGGAGGTTGAAATGTTCTCCTACTGGTTTTTGAATGTTATGATTCCTGATGTCAGATTTATGTCCTCCCTTACAGACAGCCCCCCAACCTGAAGCAAATACTCACCAGCAACCACATACCATACAACAAAAACACTAACCCAGGAACCTATCCTTGCAACAAAGCCCGATGCCAACTCTGTCCACATATCTATTCAAGTGATACCATCATAGGACCTAATCACATCCGCCACGCCATCAGGGGCTCATTCACCTGCACATCTACCAATGTGATTTATGCCATCATGTGCCAGCAGTGCCCCTCTGCCATGTACATTGGCCAAACTGGACAGTCTCTACGCAAAAGAATAAACGGACATAAATCTGATGTCCCATGTCTCATGTTACTCCCATTTTGGTTAGTAGCTCCTGCTCTGCAGATTGCCCCTTGCACATAAAAGGTAGAATTGATATATAAAAGCAAACAAACCAAGGGGAAAAAAACCACCCAGATTTAATGCTGATTTTCTGTTCTAGTAAATTTTTAGCTCACTTTCCACTTGACTTTTATTTTGTGGTGGCAGAATGTTTACAAGCATCCAAGAATACACACATCCTTTCTCCTATGACAGGAAAAAAAGGATGTATGCTAAGGGGATCTTAGTCTCCTCAAAGTGATGTCAAGAACAGGTTAGATGCAGCTGGTGCAAATTGGGATTTGACTACTGCTACCATCTGACCTTTTCACTTTGGCCTTTTACCTCTCTTCCTCCCCATCCTTGTCCACCTGAAGCAGTAATCCTGCATTTGGGAAGGCAAACTGTTACCAGCAAGGGTATGATTCTGCTTCATTAGCCGTCTCTGGGTATGTTGCAATGAAATATTTGCTATATCTGGCCATCCAGAGGCTGTGTACACTTGTAGAACCCTCCTTGTATCCAGTGCTGATCAGTAAGCAAGTTTGCCCTGCCGTTGGCGTAACGTCTTGCACAACAGGATTTTGTTTTAATATTTCCATGAACAGAGTTTTTTTAAAAAGAGAACTTGTGGTACAAAAAGGCAAAATATCCTATCAAACCCTCTCTCCTACTAAAGGAAAGTCAGGAAGATGGAAAAAGGGTTACCAGATTCCATTTAGTCCATCCCCTTAGACAAATGCATAGTGCTCCTTACAAGGCTTTGTCCTGTCCCTTTTTAAAAAATGCCAAGAAATGGTACTTTTGTTAAAAGTGCCAAGAACCCTATACTGTGGATATCAGTCCAAGTGCCATGCACATTTTTATGGTGCATGGAAATTTTACTGCCTTGTAGATTATTCATTAGAGCTGTATTTGTTTCTCTGGAATCAATTCATTTCCCTCATTTCCAAAAATCCTTTGATGGTAACTAGTAGCCTTCCCCTTAAGAGGAGAGGCTAGCTATGGTTCCCTTTGGAATTCAGTATAATACAAAGTTTGTGTAGTGTTAATACAAACTGTATTCCAGATGACAGTAGGTTGAGGCGGGGCGGGAGGAAAATAACTTTTTTCAATGAGACTAGAAAGGCAATTGAGAGCTAATGAGTGGGAGAGATTCAGGGAGGATGGTCTAGAGAGGTCATGGTGTTGTATGTAGAGAGAAGAATTTTGCATTAACAGTTGAAAGTTTGTGTGAAAAGGAAGAGCAGGCTGGTGCTAAAAGAATAGAGGGCGTGAAGAGAGGTCTAGAGAGAGAGACGAGATCTGTGACAGCTGGAGCAAGTCCACGGAGGGTGGGAAAATCAAGGAAGATAACTTTTTGACTTGATACTGAAATATATGATCAGCCAGCGAACCTGATTTGAAGAACAAGGTGATACATTTGTGCATTCTGTGCAGGTGAGCAAGAGCTTGTGAGTCACAGCCTGGGAACAGAGTGGCAGTAGTCAATACAGCTTGTTCAGCTGGGGTGATTGAAAAGGGAAAGAAGAATCAGTAGACAGAGTGAGGGATGTCTGCCTCTCCTCCCCTGTTGCCTTGAAGAGAGATGGACTGAGCTGAAGATTCAAAATTAGAACCCAGATTTGGTTCCTTCACTTGGCAGTGTGGCTAGAGTAGACGCTTTGTCTCCCCCACATCACAGCCTAGGAGGCTGTGGCTGCAAGAAAAGCCCCGGATGGCCGCATTTGAGAAATGCTGGTCTAAAGTTGTAAATACACCCAGGCTCCTTTGGTTCCTTGTTTCATTGGTGCCTGGTCTTATGTTTCTGTTTTTCTTCCAGTTTGAGCCATGTGTGATTGTTCACTTCGCCAGTTTTCTCTCTGGATTATTGGTTCTGTTGAATAAAATGCTTAACTAGATATTGCAGGGAAAAGGTTTCCATCCTTGGAATGTAAAAACATTAAAATAAACCAATCTAGAAATCTCATCATTGTCCTCTCAATAAAGGCCAAGCTAGAGTATAGGCTGTGTTCTTTCATTGTCACAAAATTTCCTTCACTCTCTCAGTCCCCTGCATACGTTACCATGTTGCCCAGTTATTCCCATTAAATCCTTTTGTATTAATTGCATAATCTGACATGAGGTAGGTATGGAGTTCTCTTTAAATACTTGCCAAAAATCCTCTGCTGAATCGATGCTTATTCCTCTCTTACGAATGCCAGATGGCTGTCTAGAATACCATTACTTCCATGTGGAGACTCCATTCACAGCAAACATAAAATCCTAGAAATTGCAGATGACCAAGACCTATGAAGTCTTCTAGCCCACAGCGACAGGCACATATATGCAGGATTGTTCCTTGCAATATTTCCTAGTGCTTAAGCCATACTACTTTAAAATGTACCTAGTCATGTTCTGACTGTGCAGTGTATTGTACATTGGTTGAACATATATTTTTTAGAAAATTGTCACTTAATTATTTCTGTTCTTTGCCTTCCAGTTTGCGGGAGCATGGACATTCGGAATAACCTGACCCGGTTGAATATGCTTGAGAACTGCACTGTGATTGAGGGCCACTTGCAAATATTGCTGATGTTTAAAACCAAGCCTGAAGATTTCCGTGAGCTCAGCTTTCCCAAACTGACTATGATTACGGACTACTTACTGCTCTTTCGGGTATATGGCTTAGAGAGTTTAAAGGGACTTTTTCCCAATCTCACTGTGATTCGAGGAACTCATCTCTTCTTTAACTATGCTCTGGTCATTTTTGAGATGGTTCACTTGAAAGAGATCGGTCTTTATAATCTGATGAACATTACTCGAGGTGCAGTGCGGATCGAGAAGAACAATGAACTGTGTTACTTGTCCACAATCGACTGGTCTAGGATTTTGGACTCTGTGGAAGACAATTACATCATTGCCAACAAGGATGACACAGAAGAGTGTGGAGATGTGTGTCCAGGCACTGTGAAAGGAAAAAGCAACTGCCCACCTACTGTAATAAATGGCATTTTCATTGAACGCTGCTGGACCCACGATCACTGTCAAAGAGGTAGGAATACAGAGTAAAATATTATTTTGATTTTGAGAATGCCCTGCTGGCAGCTTTTGCACCATCCTTGCTGCCATTCAGTATGTCTAAGTACTAATATATATATTCTTTCATTTCAAATACGGATTTACATTTTTATTCAAATGTAAAAAAGAGCAGTTAAGAAAGTTTATGGCATTTTAATTTTTCAAAAATTTTCTTGTTGCACAGCTAAAAGACCCCATTCGAAAATATCTAATAATACCCTGAGCTGCATAGCTTTTTAAACTGTTCCTGTAACTTTTTTTTTTTTTTTTAACCTATCTCCCCATGCCCACCTCCCCGGTTATGTGGCTAATTAATGGCAATTTCTTCAAGATCCCCCTCCCCCAACACAACATCATCACCCACCTGTCATCTAGCTTCCTTTATAAAGAAAATTAATGAAATTTTAAATTTGGAAACAACTTAATGATCTCTGTGTGTGCATGTGCTCTCTCTTCAAATGAAGAATGTGATTATATGTATGTTTACATTTCAACTCTGTATTTGTATGGTAACTTTAAAAAGTGAATACACATTTAGTTTGCTTGCTTGCAAAGTCATTCTCTCTCACTCTCACTCACTCTCACACACTTGTATATTTTCTTTTCCTTTTACAAAACTTGGTCAAAATATTTAGCGTGGCAACACTTGTAATTGACATCCAACTTGAAAAACATACTTGATAAGTTGTATTTTGACTTATCTTTGAATTCAAGAGCTCTGCAGTTAGTGTTCTCAATAGGAATGTATATGTACTTATTCTCTGACACCTACCTGCCTCAAATATTTTTTTAAGTTAATTGTTTTTGGTTAGTCATAAGCGGTGAAAGTGTTAACAAACATGCACGCTAGTCTCCTGGTAACTATGGCAGAGATTAAATGACAGTTCTTCTCGAGCTGAATGCGTTACTGGACCCTCGGTGCTTCTGTTCTTGTGCCATCCACAATAATCCTCAACCAAGGTTGCCTTAAAGTGTGTGACTGTTTTTTGCTAAGCTTAAGGTAAGCTTGTGTGAATTGTACTTTGGTTTTCATTTGTCCAGAGAACCCCATGGCAACTTCTTATGCCATAGATATCAGTGTCTTAAAATCTGATACTCTGCATTTCTGGGGCTTACCTGGTGACCTCAAACATCTATTCACTGCCCTCCCTCTCCTCCTGCAGCCCCTTGGACTCCTGTCTTTCTGGACTTGATCACGTCAGACTGCTTGAATTTAGCCCTTCTCTCCCCTCCCCCCGGCGCCTTTTTTTTTTTTTTTTTTTTTTTTAAACTACCGTGGCTGAGACGAAATGCAGTCAGTTGATCTGTCAAAGTTCTCACTAGAATCATTGTTTTGGAATAAAATAAAGCTTGCTGAGCTTTATATTTGGAGTTTAATACATTTTAAACTTAATGCAGGTTCTTCATTTTGGTATGTGGTGCTTAGTTGCTAAGGCAATGGGTGCTTTAAGTGCTTAGGGTAGATACATAGTGACAGTAGAGAATATGGAGGGAGAATTTTGCCTAGTTTTCTGTGTGATTTAAATTTCTGAATTGTCGGCTTTCACTCTTCCTCCTCCTTTGTTCATTGTTCTCACTTCCTACTTGTAGCGGTATTGTCATTCCCTGCACTGCAACATTTCCTCTAGCTGCAGGAATCTTTCTTTAAAAAAATAGTTGTTGTGTTGCTGCAGACAAGATACATAAAACAACTGTTTGCATTCCCTGGGCTGAAACATCATGAATAACTGATATATGATGAATACTGAACTTTGCTGTTCAGTGTTTGAGCTGTAGTGAGTTACATACTGTGTGGTAGAATTCTCCTCTCAGATATCATAGACTGATAGAAAATCCACATGCATAGAGACAGCAGAAACTCAAAGATGAGCCTCTAAGAAGAGAAATTTGTCGTTAGTCTACCGCTCAGCTTTCTCAGGGTTTTAAGAAGGTGGGTATAGTAGTTGCTTCCAATTATGTTAAAATACAGAGCTGTCTACCTCTTTAAACAATGTTAGACTTCTTCCCCCTCTGAACTGAAGTGTTCACCATGTAGTGAAGTGTTCTGAATGGTAGCTGTGCTCTTCTGAAAATCTGGCCCCAGTTCTGGGTGCTGAGCATGCTTTAAAGTCTCTGGCCTTTTCACTTCAGGGAAGCTCTTGCAGCTCATCCTTTAAGGTATCTGAGGCTTAAAATTTACTGCTCAATTCCTGCCCATTCCCCAAAATAAAACAGAGACCGGCTTGATTCTGATCGTGACTGTTATACAGCAGTTTATTTGTATAGCAGTTTAAAGATATATTGTCACTGCTTCTGGAGTCCCTCTGCTGTCTCTGTGGTTCAAATTATGCTGTGGTTGATGTTTGGAGTGTGGATTAAATACCTCTGTTCATCATGGAATTTCCCTTACCAAAGTTATATATTTGGAGTGAGCAAGCAGAGTTTTAATTTGCTAGGTAGTACTGCTAATAGAGGGACCAGTATTTTTCCATTCAGGAGGAAATAAAGGAACAGCTCATTCTAAATTTTTACCTATCCGGCTCTTGTAACTTACTTACCATTATGCACTTGCACTTGCACTTGGGATTTCTCTCATGCTCTTTTCCTTCATAGGACATGAGCATGGTCTGCTTTTCAACAACAACAATTTTCAAAGTCACAGCAAATTCTATTAAACATTGCCAGCCCTGCTCTGAGTCGAGCTTCCCAGATAGTTCTGCTTAAACACTCAGCTCCCCACAGAGAAGACCCGGTCTGACAAACCTTGCTAAGTCTATCATGCTGGGACTCCACTGGTGAACCTCAAGAGGGGAGCAGGATGAGTAGAGACACAGAAAAGTCTGGCGTGACTGATGCTAGAGTGTAGCCTGGGAGACAGCAGACCTAGGGAGCAGGGCTTCTGCCTGTCCAATTTGCCTCTCCAATAACACTCCATACACTTCCCAAGCCCGGCTTCCGTTTCTCCCACCACCTCGTCTACTCCACATCCCTTCCCCATTTCATGTTTACTGTTTCTCTTTATTTATGTTTTTACTAGGGCTGTCGATTAATTGCAGTTAACTCACGCAATTAACTCAAACTTAATTGCGATTAAAAAGATTACTCGCCGTTTTAATTGCACTGTTAAACAATAGAATACTAATTGAAATTTATTAAATATTTTGGATGTTTTTCTACATGTTCATATATATTGTATTCTGTGTTGTAATTGAAATCAGTGTATATTTTTATTACAAATATTTGCACTGTAAAAATGATAAACAAAATTATTTTTCAGTTCACCTCATACAAGTACTGTAGTGCAATCTCTTTGTCGTGAGAGTGCAATTTACAAGTGTAGATTTTGTTTTGTTACATAACTGCATTGAAAAATAAAACAATGTAAAACTTTAGAGCCTGCAAGTCCACTCAGTCCTACTTCTTGCTTAGCCAATCGCTAAGGCAAACAAGTTTGTTTACATTTACAGGAGATGCCGCTGCCTGCTTCTTATTTACGATGTCACCTGAAAGTGAGAACAAGCATTTGCATGGCACTTTTGTAGCCGGCGTTGCAAGGTGTTTGTGTGCCAGCTATGCTAAACATTCATATGCCCCTTCATACTTCGACCACCATTCCAGAGGATATACTTCCATGCTAATGATGCTCGTTAAAAAATAATGTGTTAATTAAATTTGTGACTGAACTCTATTGGGGAGAATTGTATGTCTCCTGGTCTGTTTTATTCACATTCTGCCATATATTTCACGTTATAGCAATCTCGGATGATGACCCAGCACGTTTGTTTTAAGAACACTTTCACAGCAGATTTGACAAAATGCAAAGAAGATCCCAATGTGAGATTTCTAAGGATATATATATATATCGCACTTGACCCAAGGTTTAAGAATCAGAAGGGCCTTTCAGAATCTGAGAAGGATGAGGTGTGGTGGAGCATGCTTTCAGAAGTCTTAAAAGAGCAACACTCCGAAGCGGAAGCTACAGAACCCGAACCACCAAAAAGGAAAATCAACTTTCTGCTGGTGGTATCTGATTTAGATGATAAAAATGAACATGCATCAGTCTGCTCTGCTTTCGATCATTATTGAGCAGAACCCATCATCCTCATGGACGCATGTCCTATGGAATGGTGGTTGAAGATGAAGGGAAATATGAGTCTTTAGCGCATCTGACACGTAAATATCTTGCAACGTCGGCTACAAAAGTGCCATGCGATTGCCTGTTTTTATTTTCAGGTGACATCGTAAATAAGAAGCAGGCAGCAGCATCTCCTGTAAATGTAAACAAACTTGTTTGCCTTAGCGATTGGCTGAACAAGAAGTAGGACTGAGTGGACTTGTAGGCTCTAAAGTTTTATACTGTTTTTTATTTTTCAATGCAGTTATTTTTTGTGTATAATTCTACATTTGTAAGTTCAACTTTTATGATAGAGATTGCACTACAGTACTTGTGTGAGGTGAATTGAAAAATTACTATTTCTTTTGTTTTTTACAGTGCAAACATTTAATCAAAAATAAATGTAAAGTATGCACTGTACACTTTGTATTCTGTGTTGTAATTGAAACCAAATATTTGAAAATGTAGAAAACATCAAAAAATATTTAAATAAATGGTATTCCAATGTTGTTTAACAATGCGATTAATGGCGATACATTTTTTTAATCGCTTTACAGCCCTAGTTTTTACTCTTCTTTTTATCAGTCCTAATACTAAAAACTTTGACTCCTGCTTCATAGCTAACTCTGTTTCAGTTTCAGCAAACAACTGTCCACAAGGCACATGTCAAAGTCTCTGAATCACACTCAAACAAATAACTAACTCTTGCCAAGAATTTTTTAGTTGGAAATCTATAAAGTGTTATTTCCAAAGTAAAAGTATCTATTTCAGTAAGATCTCCATCATTCTGAGGTCAGAGTTAAGGTTGTGCATGAGTGCAGTTGTGATAGATTGAATCAATGTATCGGGGCAGTTGCCCGTGGGAAGAGGAATCTGCATGTGTTTGGGTGTTACGATGTGTGGGTGGAAGGTCATGTGAATTGAGATTGGTCATTATATGAATGTTGGCTTAACTAGCAATTTCTTTGTTTGGGTTTTTTTGTGATTTGTGCTGGTGGGAGATGCAATTCAGTTAACTTACAATTAAGGCTGCTAAAAAAATGTTTTGGGGAGTTGGGGGGAGATGATGATTTCTGAATTTGAATCGAGGCCACTGTGATGTCTCTGGCAGCTAAATGCTGACAAGTGTTCCTGTTTTATTTTGTACAGCACACACGGCTCTGTATCCTGTTCAAGAGCTCTATTTTGTAAGGCTGTTGTGCATCTTCAGTCAAGTTTTACTGAAGCATTGTTTTTAAATCATATATTCACTTCCATTACGATGAAAATATCATTCCCAGTTCATTGCACTGTGTTCAGCCAGATCTTGTCTTTGCTGAAGAATTCAGTAGGCAAAACAGTTGGAAGTGCAGTACCCCGTCCTCACATTTGTCAGACTAGGTTTGTCAAACATCATTATCATATTTTGCTTTTTTTCCATGTGGTTTCCATTTAACCGTAAGAAAGTGTTGTGTATCTTTTCCATTGAGGAGGAATAGTTCTGCTCCAAAACAGAATTCCCTCCCAAGTTCCTTTGGTTTGCTCTCTCATTCTCCAGCAAGATTTTTAGGCAGTCTGGTGTACATAAGGTGTCTCTTCTATAAAGACTTTTTCAGTCACTTACTTGTGAACCAAGGGTGGACTGATTTTATATCACCAGTTTTAATTATGATTTAAATCTGCAGGTAGGAAACTATGATTTAGGTAATTTTAATCTTGTTTTGCATTTATATTTTTTAGTTATTTTCCTAAAGAAAAGTTGATTCTAATTGGTTTTTAACCTTTGAAACATATTGATTTGCAACTAAATATAGCCTTTACACTTGGTGCTTCTTTTTAGTAACCAGGAAAATACATTATATACACTTTTATTTAACCAGTTATATAGTTTAACATGCATTTAATCTGATTCTTAACTTTTTACATTTTTAATGTTAAGAAATGTATCATTTACAATTTTTCTATTTACCAGATCCTTTTTACTTGGGGATTTAATAAACAAAAGTAGTATTATCTGTAGTTTAGTTAATGATTGTTTTTGGTCACCATGTCCTTTAAGATTTTAGAACTAGTAGATCTCACCCAACCACACCTAGTTCAAATTCATATATTGGAAGCGGAGAACAAGCTTTTCTGTCTTTTCAACTCCCATTTGGTTTCTTAATAGGTCATTCAAAATTCACTGCACTGAACTAGTTGAATAAACTCACTTGAAGAAAAATTATCTCTGGACCCGCAGAAGCCGTTACTGCTGTCAAAAGCTGGTATAGCACTTCAACAAACTGGTTCCAGGTGCTTAGCCAGTGACTTCCACCACTTCAGTAGTTTCACTTTCTTGAAAACTTTGGCAGCAGACTTGTACTGCTTAATATTATTTTTTTTACATTCAGTGATTTTAATAGATTATAGTAAATTTAGACCTTAACAATGATTGTCTTAATTTGTTTTTTTGTTTTTTAAAAACAAAATTGTATTTAATTTAAATAAAAGTATGATTTTAAAATCATTTATTTTTATGCACCTTTTCTGAATACATGATCCAAATTATTTGGAGGAGGGGAGAAGAATGAGGAGAATGGGAAGAGGAGAGATGGATCAATGGTGTAGAGGGGGATGGGGTTTTTGTTTTTTTTTCTGTTTAAGATAAACGAAACTCTATATTTCCCAAATGAGAAGCATTTACAGCATTTACCCTAAGGTACACTACTGAGATGTGTAAAAGAGGAAGAAAGGTGAAATGGATGAATAAAAATGGGCTGTAAAACAAGACTTGTAATCCCTGGATGTTTATCTGAGAGCTGCATTTGCACTGAGATGAGGTTCTCCTGACCCCTCCAAGTAAACTGTCTATAGCATTCTCTGAACATCGTGATGTCCAGTATCAGCAGAATCAGAAGTCTGTGTGACTCACTAGTACAGGCTACTTACCAAGTCTGCAGATATGCTCTTTCTCCTAGTCCCTGCACAGCAGAAGTGAAGGAGTACCTCACCAGTTTGTACAGTCTAGACCAGGAGTGGCCAACCTGTGACTCCAGAGCCCCATGCGGCTCTTCAGAAGTTAATATGCAGCTTCTTGTATAAACTGACTCCGGGGCTGGAGCTACAGGTGCCAACTTTCCAAGGGGCTGGTGGGGTGTGTGTGTGTGCTCACTACTCAACCCCTGGCTCTGCCACATGCCCTGTCCCCACTCCACCTCTTCCTGCTCCCTCCCCTGAGCCTGCCATGCCCTCACTCCTTCCCCTCCACCTCAGAGCCTCCTGCAGGCCACAAAACAGCTGATCGGGAGGTGCAGGGAGGGAGGGGGAGGTGCTCATCAGGGGATCTGCCAGTGGGCAGAAGGCACTGGGATTCAGGGGGCAGGAGAAAGCTGATGGGCTGCTGACATATTAGTGTGGCTCTTTGGCAATGTACATTGGTAAATTCTGGCTCCTTTTCAGGCTTAGGTTAGCCACCCCTGGTCTAGACTGTGTGGTAGAGCTAAATGTATTAAGACAAAAAGTGGAGGGTTTGTGTAAACACTTCAGGAAAAATTCTAAAGTGATGAATAAGATGGTGTAAGTTATCAGTCAATAAGTAGGTCTAAGGGATTATGATCTGGTATGATTTGCATGCTGAAAAGCTTCCAGAGAGGGACATAGCAGGAAAAGCAACTAGACAAAGGTTGTAGGACTTTGTCTTCAGGTTTCTGGAATGTTTCTGCAGCAAATAGGCTTGGAAGGTGGAGAGAGTCCCTCCAATCTTCATCTGTCTCACTAATTGGAAAAAAACAGGAAGAGATTGTGGGGAGGCGATAAGGCAGCTTTTTTCTGTTTCCTATTACAGGGGACAAAACCATAGCAAAAACATTATATGATCAAGGCACTTATAAACTAGTGTGAAATAGACCTGATGGCTCTTAAAGATGCTACTGCTCACAGAAATTCTGAGACTGTGAACATCTGCAAGGCGGGCCTGAATAATAAAGTTCAGAGGTGTGTGTGGGAAATGTTTTGTGTTGTTTACTTAGGTAGAAATATTACTTAGCAACAGCTTCCTGTGATTTGTATGTGCTGGGAATTTCTGTAACCATAAACTTGGTTTTATCACCTTTGTGTGGGAAAGGGGCCTTGAAGGCAGTGCAGAACAGACTTAGCCAATCTCAAGGGCAAAATATTTTTAAAGTTTTAAACACAAAGAAATGTTTCCAGTTGCTAGCACATGAAGTGGAAGTGCTCTTTTTATTTGGAGATCTGATAAGAATTGGCTCACCCCCCTACCCCAGTGCTAACAAATGCCAGATGGAAGTTGACACCCGATAATTTCAGTGAGGTGCCTGTTCTGAACCTTGCCAAGCAACAGCTTTATTGAGCACATACAATGCTTGTACTTGAGGCTATTGTGATGCTTGTAAAAGACTGGGCATCCTAAACTAATTCAGTTTAGCGTATTGGGAATAGTTAAGAGATTTATGGCACTCTGTGATATGATGTAACTCCCAAATTCTGAGGAAAAACAGATAATGCAGAGAGGGATTAAATTTTAGAATGAATTATTTAAATCACTTTTTAAGAAAGTGCTGTCCACTTAAAAGCAACACAATAAAAAAAACTGGCACTGTGCAGATTTCTACTTTGACTTTTTTCTCTTTAGTTTAACCATTCACCTGTCAAGGGAGGCACAAGAGGAATCGATGAGATTCATAGGGTGACAAGCAATGTTCCCTCTAATTTTTGACAGGCTGTGTGCGCAAAAAATTTCTTCTATGCAAATTGTTGTGCGCACAGTGTTTCACTGTGTGCGAGGGAACAGTGGTGACCGGTTCGGTCACAGAGACCCCCTTGGGATTGTCACCTGATGTGCTGAAATTACCTCTGAGCCTGTTTTCCCTGCCAGCTTGGATGAATGATTCCCAGCTTGAGAAAACATCCTTGTGCTAGCTCTGATAGAGCTGTGGAACCGAAAATAGAGTGTAGCCACGGTGCCACAGGTGACCGGATAAGCTAGAGACACTGAGTATGTACCCATCTGGGCGTGTACTTGGGCGGCTAGCTCATCCTGCTGCCCGTGCTGCCATGGCTACCCTCAATTTTTCAGGGTGCTAGCTTAATCCGAGCTACCGAGAGCATGCTTTCCTCATGCTGGCAAGCGCGTCCCTAGTGCCAAGCCTAGACATAGCATTTGTTTTGTCCATGGTGTATGTCACTGCCTCATTAGTCGAGGTTAGAAAAGAGTTGTTAACGTTCTGCTTTTTCTCTCTCCTGACCTGTATTCACCAGCTCTCCATGCCTGTTATGTGTGACTTATTTTAATTCCCAAATTTTGCATAGTTACACTAACTTTCCTCTCTCCATAGCCTTATTAATAGTCCTTTACCTGTTCACTCTTTCCCGAAAGGCTTGGTATAAACATCATGGTCCCTCCCTCCTTCCCTATGTTCCATATAAATAAGTGGGTGTTTTTTGGTTTGGTTAAGATCTGGTGAGAATAAAACACTTTCTGCTCGAGGACTCTCGGATGCTGCCTGTTGTCTTCTGGCATCAACTAGAGCTCTCACCAGCATGAAGATTTAGGTGCTTAGCTCCCTCTGGTTCACCTGTTTCTTCTCTACCTCTGCAAAGTCTCAGTTCCAAGCCAAAAAGAGCTAGGTGCCAAAAACTACTTTCAGCGAAGAACTCTCCCTGATGCTAAAGGAGGAGGATTAGCTCCTATATCAATATCAGTGAAGCTCCATGTGATGTAGAATCCTTTGACACTTTCAGTGCCACTCACTAACTTTGTATCTGACACCTAGATTCTGTGTTGATGTAGTAGATAGAAAAGCAGTTTACAAGGAGGAACAAAAAGTGTGTGTGTGGTTTGTTTTGTTTTGGTGGGATGTTTTATTTTTGGCATATTGTTTCTGCAAATCTGACTGTGGCTAGGAAAGAGATGTATTTGTAGCTTTCTGAATTATACCATTTCCCCTTCTCTCTGGAAAGTGACCATGAATAAAATAGCAATGTAACATGTTAGTAATGTATAAAATAAATCTATCAACTGCCACAGAAAACAGAATTTAAGACATTTAAAGTCTCTTCATTTCAATGTAACTCATAATTCAGGCAATGGTTTCATTACTTTTCCTTTATGATGCACACACCCCTAGGTTTTCAGGAAAAAGCTTGAGAATTGGTATTTTTTGGGGGGGTGTGCCTCTAAAATCTGCCTTAATTAGTTTCCTACATCACTTCTGGTCTGCCTCATGTTGAGCTAATACTGTGTTTAAAAGACATGAATAACAAGAAAGTTCTCCCTTGAGGATATTCGGGTGAGCGGACTCAGAGCAGTGACATTTTAAATTTATCCCGGCAAATAGACTATGGACTTTTAAATGCAAAGCAGCCCAAATTCTCAAAATTATTTTTCAGATATTAAAATAATTGTAATTAAAGGTATTGGTGTAACTGTCTTTAGTTTGTAGTATGCCCAATCCAATAGACTTTAGATGTGGGTTCTACCAAAATGGATTTCTGCTCTCTGCAAACTGAGGGGATGGAACTAGTCTGGCTAATTTTTCATCTTATGAATAATTCACAGCCCTCTCAGGGTTGAAATGCAGCAGCGGATTGATGTAGCACAGCAATACTGAACAACAGTAAGGAGTAATGAGGACTATATCAAACTGTTACACTAAAATCTCAGGGGCAGGTGTAATCCTCAAGTGGGAATTTGTCCAGGACGCAAGGGTTGCCATTTGGACTTTTAGCAGAAGTGCTGAAGGATCTTCTATGATCAAATAATTAGGGGCTTAGTTTGTCTCCTCTGAAAGACTGTGGATCCTGCAGCACAGTGCCTCCTAGCATTAACTTGGAGGGGAAAGGCAGCTTGCTTAATACACCTAATAGTAAATCGTGCATAGTCCCTCCATAATCTCCTGCAAAATGCATTTAACCTACTCCTTTTGAAATATACCAGACACATTCAATGAGGAAGAGAATTAAAAAAAAAAATAGACAAACTTCACTCATTCAATTCAGAGTGAAACACTAATCCTGCCTGCACGATGATGCACAGGGGTGCCCTCTCCACATTGCACGCTTACAAGTGAAGACAGTTGTTTGACATGAAAACAGCTACTGTAATTTTTCCAACACGTGATACAACTAGATAGAAGTTACTAGGAATTGGTGCCCAAATTAAAGAGAGAGAGTGATTGTTTTAATGAAGAGCAACATCTAGCCAGCATCAAACAGACCATGGGGGGGGGGGGGGAGTCAAATGCAAAACAAGCAAGTGCTATTACATCAAGCTCAAATCCTGCCACAACCCAGATTTCAAAGCTCTGGATTACAAAACTAAGCAAATGAAGGGAAGAGGAGTGGGGATGGAGGGGAGAGAATAAAGATTCTTTTTAAAAAAAAGCAAATCTGATCACAATCCAAGCTAGCTGCAGGATTTAACTGAGGTTGTAATAAGGAACACAATCTTACCCAGCTAATGCTGGGCACCTGCTTCTCACATTTGGGAGGGAGGTGGGAGAAGAGAGGAGAAAGTTCCTCCTTCTCTTAACTGGTTGTAGAATACAATGTTCTACATTCTTTAAGGACTGTCTACTTAAGAAGCACCATGGGGTACTTTTCAACTTGCCTGGTAAGACACCAATCAGAGAGGCCATGTAGCTACTCATAAAAAAAAATCTCTTCCTCAAACCAAAACCATAACTCTGTTAATAGGGCTGTCTGGCACTTAATGCTGGGTTTTGTGGAGACGCAGAATATTGCATATCAGACTATTGTGCGGAGAAAATAGCTTCTAATTTTAGTATACAGCCCCATAAGCAAAGAAAGGGGATCTCAGTACAGGCTTTTTTCAGTAGCATAAGAGTGAATTTTACTCCATTCACCTTAGCTAATGTATTGGCAGCTTAACCCTGTCTCTTTTGGCCAATGCAAATTCAGTGAAAGAAGTATCAATTATCCATCTCCACCCACCCTCCCACAAGACAGTATCTTCTAGTAAACCCGTCTTGCCAATCATCTATATTTTGTCTAACAAGGACTAATCCAATTCCTTAGTTCTTGTAAACAAGACAACTTTGGCATTTTTGCCACTTCAGTTCCATCCTGTCAGAAGTATTCTTGGCATGCCATCCTCAGTAATTACAAGTTGTCATCAGCTTTGGCCTTTTTTCTGCTTAAAAAGATCTCAATCAAAGGACTTCTTTTTGGCTTCAGCCTTCCTCTGAGTAAAACCTGGAGGCCATCAGCACTCCACCTTGGGAAGCAGACTGTAGATTGAATACAGATCCTCTCTCATTGCATTTTGTGTAGAAAAAGCAGTGGATTTGTCCTAATAAACCTCAGGGAAAATAGCTCTTTTGAATATATAAGGCCAGAGTCTAATCTCTGTTATAAGATGTGACTCAGTGCATATTTTTGAAAAAGTCTATTACTGATGCTGCATGAGATTTTGAGCTAAATGGTGGAACTTCCTTGCTTTGAGGACAAGGTTCCCATGCAGTTCTGTGCCAATAAAATGCAAAAGTCAACTTTGCAAATTTCTTTATGCTTCATTTCCTTCTTCCACTTCTAATTGTACACTTTTATGGCCAGATCACTTCTGAATGTAGTCACTTAATTTCACAAATCAAGCAGGATTGTTCTAGTTGTCTGGGATGGGAGGTGAATGAACTTATAGGGAGCAGTGCTTTTTCTGTGCTTTCTTACCAAAATGGTTTAGGCCTTTTTCCTGTTTTAGTGTTTTTAATAGCATTTGACAGAAATTTGACTTATTTATCTTTGACATTAAGATTATTGCCTTGAAAATTGGTACCTTTTTGAAAGAAATAGTTTGACTTTTTTGGTAAGAATCTTTCTCCAGCTGGAATTGAGTTTAACAAGTATTACTTGTGTAAATAAACTGTGTTGTAGCACTATGATGTAAGTGTGACCAATGCAAAGGTGTTCCCAGCACAGGGCTTAAGGATTTGGGGACCTTTTGACTCCATTATGAGGTTAGTCAAGGAGTAGTCGGTCCTGGAGGAAGTGACACCAAGCCTTTCTCATGTTGTAACAATAGCTGTTGAAAAGTTCAGCGATCGTGCTTCCCGAATTATATCCTGTAATTGTGTGTGACTTCCTATTGGAAGGGAGTGAATGAACTTACTGGGATTTTATGTTTTTTTATTAGGACACCTTGTAGCGCTTTGTTGGCTAAAAGGAGTGTTGAGTGGTAGGAGGCTGGGAAAGTTCCAGTTGTGAATATTTGGCAAGATTTCAACTACTTAATCCGTGCCCATAATTTATTTGGATACTGCTGTGGATCAGTGTTCATGCTTGCTGTCGATGACATGTTGCATATGAAGCCAGTGCTCCATGGTTCACTTGTTAAGTACTTCACAAGTTAACTGTGCATGTCAGTACCTTCTCCAGATGTAAGATGGGAGGCTGTTAAGGCCACTCAGCTAACCTTAAGTTTGCTTTCTCCATGGCTTGTCCCCCCCCCCATTGTGGAAACGATAATTAACTTGAACATACAAGCATTTCAACTCCTCTTCTTCAAGACTTCTATTTAAATAATTAAATAGAAGAGTTGTTGACATGTCTCCAACTTCTGTTCTGATTTAAAGGCTTTTTTACCTGGGAATTTACTGCTTGCCTTTTTCAAATGTGTAAGAATTGCTTTGACAGGAGTGCCAGAGATGATACCTCATGAAACCAGGAGAGAGCTGCTGGCAGGGTGTTCTTGTGGGTGAGTTCCTCACCTCTGAAACATATTTCCTTTGTTGCCTCACCAGAGGCTGAATCTGTTAAGTAGGCATGTTGCAAACTCCAGGGCTCCTTCTCAGGCATCAATGAAAGATTGGGGGTCCCTAGAAAGAGAAGCAAGAGAGGAAGGAAGATTTGGATGTGCTCATATGATATGCTTGGGTAGAGCATATCTGATTAATCTAAGTATTGTACTGAATATTGTCTTCTATTTTAATTTTGTGACTGCATGTTTTTAGTTCTTGGGAGGTACCTAAAGCTCTGGACAGGTACCAGAGAAACAAATAATAACCCAACTAAGGAATTAAGTGTGACTTTAATCTTGTATAAAAGAGTTGCACATTTTCAAGTACGTAAAATCTACTGTTAAGTGTTGTTTTAAAAGTCATGGTTAGCATTTCAAAAGGCTGTGCAAACATGAACTATTTATACCAACCCTTTAATTGTACCTGCATTAGCTATGGCTGCTTCAAAGTGTTGTGTTGTATTCCTGGATGCTAGAAATTTTGTTTCTATCAGAGAGTAATGAGTGTGATAGATATCTAAAAATGTTAGTCTCCACCAGTGTGTGTGTGATGGAGGCTATAATGTTAAGAGCTGTTTCTTTGGAGAATGGGAGATTTTATTTCTCAAGCAGTTCATAGAATCTCACATCATTTGTTTTTCTACTTAACATATAAGGCTTCTGGAGACGTGCACGTCTTGTTGCTGATGGTTTGGAATTGCTGCTGCTGTTGGTGTGTGGCCATGCTGGAATTTCTGGGCCTTGACATGAGGAGCCCTGCCTGTCAGACTCCGCTCAAGTTACAGGGGAAGACTGCTGGTTTTTAAGTCATGCATATTACATTTATTGCACACTGCATGCACCACAAGATTTTTTTTTTTTAAATAGTGTGTTAGTAAAAATATTCATTAAAATTCAAATCCTGCAGACGTGGTGCTTGACTAAACAAATAAACAACACAACAGATGTATGTGCTACAGGTTACAATGACATATTTATTATAAGTAACATTAGCAAGAGTGGCTTGTTTTTCCTTGTCTTTAGTCTCCTCTGAATGTTGTCTTTCTGAAGCAAGGTGTATTGCACTGAGAGTGTTTACATAGCTTCAGTTCAGGCTGAATGTGTCCAGGAGACTTCCCTCATAAGTACCTCTCAGAAGCTCCCAAAAAGCCAGAGACAAAAGGAATTCTTCACAGTGTGATACTGACTGTCTGAAAGCCTCGCCCAGCATGATCTTAATACAAATTGAGGAATTAGGATTTGAGTTTTCAAAATATATTTGAAATGAAACCTTTAAAAGTTGATGTTTCTTCTTCTTGCTTCTTCTGTAAATCTGTGAAGATTGATGTAGTTCTTGAGGAATTTAAAGGGTAACCTGCAATAACAGTTTTACTAGCTGATTTAGTGAACGGGGCAATTATATGGAGGCCGAGTTGTATGTACAGTGATTTGCCATGGCATGGAGACAATGATTCTGGCACTTCATGGTCACTGACAAGGTTCTGCATGCATGACAAGACTAGAAGTCTAGGGGAGAAGTGGATCATGTAATATATAGAGATTACTTTCTCCTCAGGGTTATGTAGTGTGGAAGCAGAGGCTATCTGCAGTGCCATTCACATGATTTGTGTGTAACATTCGTGCCTTCTTCAAGGCTTGAGTAACGTCACTGTGGCTTCACATAAAATTATGAAAGGTCTGTTTATAAATGGACATCTTCAGGAAATATGTCATTACTCTGGAGAATATAAAATATAAATTTCAGCCTGTTTAGTACTTTAACTTTAGAGCATGGTGTTTCCCAATGCATGATAAATGTTGATCAGCACAGGAGATTAATATATCACTTTTCAGCATGTTCAGATGTTTCTGATAACTAAAGGAACTCCCAGTTTTCATTTTGGAACAGTCTTTTCAGGCATAACTAGATTACATCAGGCACCTGTATGACAGGAGCTAATTATGTGAAGAATAATTTAGTTTGAAGAAGTGGTATGGCTTCAAATCCTTGCTTCCTATTGAGACTTGAAGGTATTGATGAGCTTACTGAAATGAATTGCAGAGTAGTTTGTTGAGGTAGTGTGGCCTAGTGGTTGGAGCACTGGACTGGGACTTTGGAGATCTGTGTTCAGTTCCCAGCATGATACTGAGCTCCTTTGTAAAGCATTTGGATATCTATGGGTGAAAAGTGCTGTACAAGAGGTAGGTAAATACAATAATTTAAGCAGGATAGCACAGCACTGGATGAGCAGATGTTTAACAAGAGCATTGTTTTCAGTACGAGCCTGTCTATACTGATATCTGAAACAGTCTTAGCATTTTCAAGCAAAAATCCTGTGCTGTGGAGGTGCTCACATGGCTTCAACACTGTGTAGACAGGGCCCCAGGCAAATATCTCCTTTTTAGATGGCTCGTCTTTTGTGGCAGCTCTTTCAAGGGGCTTTATCCACACTAGGTTTATTTTAATAAAATTTCCCTTAGTTGCTACCACTAGTTCAGCTCCACCAGTGGGTAGCATCAGTGTGAGTGTTAGTGTAGACAGGGGGATCAGCAGCTGCTAGGTTTTAAACTGCTCTCATCTAGACCTGGAATAGCTTCAGTCAGAGTTGGGAACCCTGTGCTTAGCCAGTGGACTTCCACCAGTTCAGTGGTTTGATTTGCTTTAAAACTTTGGTATTTGACCTACTGCTTGAATATTTTTTATTTAATTTCAATTATTTTAATAGAATATAGGGATTGAAATGTTTCAAACAGTGTATGTGGGATCTGTACATTGACTTCAGGCTTCTTTCCTTGATTATTTTTAGCATGTGATTGAACTTAAATGGAAGTAGAAGTGAGAACATTATTTAATCAGACCGGGTGAAGATTAAGCAGATGTTTCCTTCCAGTGTCTATTGCGGGCAGAAAGCTCCTGTAAAGCTTCCATTGTTTGTTGGTATTTGCGTTGTTCTGATCTCCGTGTGTGTGTGGAGTGTGTTACTTTTTAATGATCTTTCTGGTATAAGGAAGACCCCAGGGCAGGATGGTTGTGAAGCTGGGGATAGAAGCCTTTATCCATGATCATCTCTGCAAATAGGCTGTTAAGTTCCCCTTTTTCAGAAGTTAGTCTAGCCTTTATCAACAGTCTCTTCATAAACTTGGCTAGGCAAGACATTTTCGCAACCTCTTTTGTTTATTGCATTGGTGTGTTCTTCTCTGGTCACTTGTGCAATCCCTTTGGGGGAAAAATCTAAATTTAGAAATGCATTTAAGACTTAGCATAGGATCATACTTTCATTGAGAAAAGCCATACTAATGCATCTTTAGAGGGTAGGTTTTCATGTCAGCTTGTGTAAGTATCTAGGCTAGCATGAAATTATAGGGTTGGTAACTGGGCTTTTGTTCTGAGAGATGCCTGCTCATTATGTGGAATGCCTTTTGTGGAAATCTCATAAGCAAGCTGATTTTCCTCCACTACAAATATGTTCTCTCCTCCTTTTTGAGTTCTGCCATTTTCCATGCTAAACAGCTCTAATTTTCCAGCTTAACTTTGAATTCTATGCCCACAGTTCCAGCCATCTTTTCTCCACCTTGACTCGCTCCTCATACCTTCCTCTCCTCCTGCATCCACTTCTCTCTCTGCACAGGATCTCCCAGGCTTCGTCCAAGAGAAAACTGACAAAATATGTGACCTTCCCCCTCCCTCAGCTTGCCGTCTCTTCCCTGCATGGTGGATAAAAAGTTAATTATCTAGTAAATAAACAAATACATTCAACCATATTCTAACATACTAAAAATGTACAGTTAATAGAATCTTAAAATATTAAGGTATATAGTTATAGTGTGCCAGTCTAGGTAGCAAAAGGATGTACCAAATGTAGTGAAATGACTCTTTAGCTGTAAATCAACATGTTTTAATGCTTATATCAACCAATGAGAGTGCACCTTTCTTTAAAATTGATTATTTAAATTCAGGCTTTCCACATAATGATTTATATCATGACTTAAATTGTTGATTTAAATCACCTTGATTTTTAATTCAGTCCATCCTGATGTGATTTTTGGACACCAACTCCAAGAAGCAGGCCTGACCTACCTGTCAAAAAGCAGCTGCCACAGGACCCTTTGTCGCTTCTAAAGAGCTGAGTTGTAAGCACTAGTTAGTGTATTTTCAACTTCTTATCATTATCTCTATCTGTACTCTGCCTTTAGCAATGCTGCAATGTTTTGAAATCAAACTCCATGTTTTGAGCTTCCTTGTTTGATTGCCTGGAATTTAGTCTGAACTCTGAAGTTGTTCTTTACCTGCTCAGATGGATGGGGTTAGGACAAGGCTTTTCATTTTTGTGAGGTTTTTAAAATTTTTGTTTTAATACACTCTCACACACTATAATGCCAGCCAAGGGGGTCCATTCTGCCTACTATAAACAATGGGAATGGAAGAGAAGAACAGAAGTGAAAACAAGGAAGGAAAGGAGGAGAAAACAGGTCAAGAATAAGCTCTCTGAAATGACTGGGCCGTTCAGTGTTCATTAAGGCTTGCCAGTGAGGGAAGGGAGTTCTGCAGCTGAAGACCTTGGTCCAAGGAGGTCTTGTCTCTAGACATAGAAGCTGACAGCTGAGACACCCCCTTGACTCCATCTGCCGAGCAAGGTAACTGAGGCAGAGATTATGAATGGGTTTAAACACGAAGATGAAGATCTTGAATTGTAGCCTTTGACCTGTTCAATCAGTGCAGCTCACTCGCAGAGCTATATACATTGATAGTAAAAGAAGTAGGGCTTTCAAGAGATTAAAAAAATTAATCCCGATTAATGCTGGTAACGGGTTCTGCTTGATAACGATTCAAAACAGTGCAGAACGACACATGTTTATTTTCATCATCTGAGTCAAATACCACCAGCAGATGGTTGATTTTCATTTTTTGGTGCTTTGGGTTCTGTAATTTCCACATCGGAGTGTTGCTCTTTTAAGACATCTGAAAGCATGCTCCACACCTTGTCCCTCTCAGATTTTAGAAGGCACTTCAGATTTTTAAACCTTGGATTGAGTGCTATATCTATCCTTAGAAATCTCACACCTTCTTTGCATTTTGTCAAATTTGCAGTGAAAGTGTTCTCAGAATGAAAAACATGTGCTGGGTCATCATCTGAGACTGGTAT
The DNA here is from genome assembly GCA_033296515.1 of Macrochelys suwanniensis. Lineage (NCBI taxonomy): Eukaryota > Metazoa > Chordata > Testudines > Chelydridae > Macrochelys > Macrochelys suwanniensis. The sequence goes on along the minus strand of CM065799.1, from coordinate 14,558,044 downwards.
AACATGAAATATATGGCAGAATGCGGGTAAAACAGAGCAGGAAGCATACAATTCTCCCCCAAGGAGTTCAGTCACAAATTTAATTAACACATTATTTTTTTAACGAGCGTCATCAGCATGGAAGCATGTCCTCTGGAATGGTGGCTGAAGCATGAAAGGGCATACGAATGTTTAGTGTATCTGGCATGTAAATATCTTGCAGTGCCAGCTACAAAAGTGCCATGTGATGAACACCTGTTCTCACTTTCAGGTGATATTGTAAATAAGAAGCGTTATCTCCCGTAAATGTAAACAAACTTGTTTGTTTTTCTTAGCGATTGGCTGAACAAGAAGTAGGATTGAGTGGACTTGTAGGCTCTAAAGTTTTACATTGTTTTGTTTTAGAGTGCAGCTATGAAACAACAAAAAAATCTACATTTGTAAATTGCACTTTCACGATAAAGAGATTGCACTGCAGTACTTATCTGAGGTGAACTGAAAAATACTATTTCTTTTGTTTATCATTTTTACAGTGCAAATATTTGTAATCTAAAGAAATATAAAGTGAGCACTGTACACTGTATTCTGTGTTGTAATAGAAATCAATATATTTGAAAATGTAGAAAAACATCCAAAATATTTAATAAATTTCAGTTGGGATTCTGGAATTATTAGGAATGGCAATTGGGATTTTGTTGTTTAGCAGTGTGATTAAAACTGCAATTAATCACAATTAATTTTTAAAATCATGATTAATTTTTTTGAGTTAATCGTGTGAGTTAACTGCGGTTAATCGACAGCCCTAAAAAGAAGCATGTCAGTCAAATGTGCAAAGGTACTGTGCAAATCATGGCTTGGTGACTTGCTTCAGTCTGCAGCAGATGATCTCATTATACTTGTTCGTCGTCTCCTGCACTCCTCTCGGTCTTGGCAGCAAGAAACTGGACTGGAGAGTTTGGAAACAATCCAGTGAGGGAGCAGCAACTTACTTTGCCATGGATAGGGCTGCTTCAGCTTGTAACAGACAAAGAGGTCCATTTGCTGTGTGATGCACAGGAATTAGGCCAGGGATCTCAAACATGCGGCCCGTGGAGCTCTTCCCTGTGGCCCGCTGGGCTCCCTGCACACCCCCCCCCCCCTCCGCCGCCTTAAAAAAAATTATTATTTTTTTTTACCCCCAGGCAGTTCCTGCCACCAGACAGTTGTTCTGGCGGCGGGAACTGCCTGGGGGTAAAAAAATATATAAAAAAATTAAAAGCGGGGGTCAGGGAGCCCAGTGGGCCGCAGGGAAGAGCTCCGTGGGCCGCATGGGAAGAGCTTTGCGGTTTCTGGGAGGGAGGGGGGAGGAGCGGGAAGCCGTGCACACGGGAGGAGGCGGAGAAGGGGCGGGGCCTAATGGAAGGGGTGGAGTGGGGGCAGGGACGGGGGCAGCGAGGGGGCGGGGTCAGTGATGTGGCCCTTGGGCCAATGCACTAGTCCTCATGCGGCCCTTGTGGTAATTTGAGTTTGAGACCCCTGAATTAGGCTGTTGCTATTCCCATTAATGCTAATCAGTGTCACATGGCTAAACTACACATTGCACTGACCATCCACATTGTTTTTTGTCTGCTTGTGCCCCACCTGTCCCCAGAGGTGGAGCAGGGCGACGCATCCAGGAGCAACAGGGAGGGAGGAGGAGGGCTGATGCTTTGCCTTCTCCCCCACATCACCACTCAGGAGGCTGTCATGGCCGCACAAAAGCCCCTGGTGGCCGAATGCGGCCACGGTGGCCGCATTTGAGAAACGCTGTGCTAGTTAGTGCCTCCTTGCAGTGCAAGCAGCTCTGCTCCCACTGCCCAGAGCACATTATAGCAAGGCTCTGTTAACTTTCTGCTTTTCCCTGCCAGCTAATAAAACACTTTATATGCATTTTAAATTCATTTTATTGGTATTTAATAGCATGCCACAGACCAAACAGCAACTTAATACTCCTGTTAATCTGGGGCTGTTAACTAGCTGCTGTACAGCGTCTTTGAATCTGCTGCAGATGGAAAGAAGAAATTGCCTGTAGCAGAGTGAAGATCAATGGGCATCTTAAGACACGGAGTTCAGTGTGAAATGCATTGGACACACATGATCGTATGTACCAAGGGTTGCCAAACCTCCAGGATTGTCCTGAAGTCTCCAGGAATTAAATATTACTTTTTAATTAAAGATTGTCATGTGCTGAAACCTCCAGGAATATGTCCAACCAAAATTGGCAACCCTATATATACCTCTTGGTCTAGCTGCAAAGATCCCAAACTCCACCAACATGCTGTCTTCCTGGCACTGAAAGAGCTTAAGCTGGGAAGCTGTGATGGTATGACTAAAAGATCTAATGGTGCAAAGGCTTCTGATGAATGGATGCCTAGCAGTATTTGCAGATGATTGGGTGGCTGTCTTCTTATGTCAAATAAGTGAATTAGCGGGAAGCTGTCCATATCCAATGTGTAGAAGAGGGGCTGGAATTCCTCATGGTTCTGGTAGATAGTCTGTGGTTCTCTTAAAAATGGCTGCTCAGTGGGTCATTCTGAAAAGGGTGAGGAAGTCGGGGAATGGGCAGGAGGTGGGGAGAGACCCAATAGATGAGAGGATGCTGGAGTGGTGAGGTAAGAGCTGCTGCTTTGGATTCTTTCTATAGAGGCAGAGAGAACTGAGTGGACAGGCAGCAAGAGAAGGAAGCAGAGAATGAAATATAGATTATGTTCCAGGACAAGGGACGGAGCATACACGGGCTGCGTGAAACGTGTTTTGTATGTCTCTTCCTAGTCCTTTTTCACATGGGCGGTGGGTGAACCCCCACTTTGGGGAGGCTGGCCCGCTGGCCCTGCCCCTTCCTCCCAAGGCCCTGCCCGCCACACGCCAGAGTCCTGAAACCTGCCGCCGCCCCCCCCCCCCCCCCCCCCCCCCCGGCGCCGGGCCAAGTGCTACACCAGGCCACTCCCCCCCATGCCGAGCTGATCCCTTCCCCCCCGCCTGAGTGCTGGGCCGAGCCAGAGCACACACCCCCCAAACGAGCCAGCGGCCCCAGTGCCCGGCCGCGCTGCCTTACTCCCTCACCAGACCTCCGCACCTGCTGCTTGCTCGCAGTGTCCCTCCTCACTCCCCTGCCCCTGAGGAGATGCAGTGAGCAGCGGGGACCGTGGGGGTGGGGAGTGCAGGTAGGCAGGTGGCAGCAGCAGGCGGTGGGTGGGAGGGGCCTCGGAAGGGGCGGGACCACCGCAGCCCAGGTGTCTCTTGGGGGTGGCTGCGCCAAGGAAGGCCCAGCCTTCCCTGGCCTATTATACCCGCCACCCATGCTTTTCTAAGAAGTGGAGGGAGAGTGGGAGGGTATGGGTACAAATCTGCTGATGAGACGAATGAAAGTGCTGCTTGCTCTTAAGCAAGGCACTAAGTTTTCATTCCACAGTGCAAGTGAGCGTATGGCCCAGAACGTGACCCCCAATAATGGAGGTGTATCCTGCATTGGTGGATTAGAATTTTTCCTCTCCCAAAGGCAACTCGTGTTTCCATGGGAGTAAAGTGTCATTTCTAGTGTTGTGACCCAGATACTGAGCTGAGCCCAGCAATGAATGCATAGACCCTACTAGAATAAAAGGTTGAGTTTAAATTGAGATCTAATCACACTAGATCTAACCACATCACTAACCACAAAAAATGCAGCTCAGCTAAGTGGCCACTGTAGAGTTGCATTCAATCTAGAGCTGTCTTTTATACAGATAATGGCTCCTACAGCCTCTTTAAATAGTCAGGTGCTTCATAGCTGTAGTGCAGGAAAATGTGTTTTGCCCTCTGTATAGTGCATCCAAACCTAGAATTGCCAGGAAACATCTCCAACTCAGGTGAGAGAGATTTAGCTACCCCCACATCCTCATGTTAGATTTTCTCAGCACCAGCCTGTGCCTTTAGTCAGTCTTTAGGTGCTGAATCTTGCTGAGTCTGGAATGCTGCGATTGTGTCTGGTTTCTGTTCATTGTCTGTTACGATTAACAGTGAATTGATTGGGCTGTGAAGCACAGTAGTTTACAGGTACGGCAGAAGACTCTTTGCGTCACTGGAAATAAGTGGTCCTATTATATTTACTAATTACAAACGTGTAAGAGAGACTCAACCAACATAAACATTCACAATCTGCTTGGAAGGGAGAGAGACAAAAGCAAGTAAGTTGCATCATGAGCATTGACATAAGCTCTGCCTGCTTCAGCAGTTCATGTCCTGTTTGCCTGTCCATCACAAACTGCTGTTATAGACTGGCTTACAATTAACTTAGTGGTGCAGTGCTTGGTGATGATACTAGCCTTTCTCCTCCTGGCAATTTGGGTTCAGAATCCTGCATTAGGACACAGGTGAGAGAGAAATCTGACCATCCTAGCTTCTTTTGCAAATCTGTATGTATTACTAAGTCACCGTACAACTTGACACAAGCTGCATACATACCAACTTGTGTCTATTTATGAGGAAAGGTCCTTCATGTAAAGAGGAAAAACCCCTGTATCTCTCTTCATGGTGTCTCATAAAAATATCTGTTTATTTCAGTGGCGACAAAAGCTGCTGTTTCTCCCTTGAAATGTCCCCATCAGTTTCCTTCAGCTGATTGTGTCCAGGAATGTATTATGACTAGCAGACCCTGTTCATTGGAGGCCCAGCACTGAGATAGAAAATGATGTAGCATTGGCAGAAGTGCATTGCTGTTTCTGGCCACCCTGTCTCTGTCTCTGACAAGTTAAGTTTCATGAGCACCTAACAATTGCTCTGTCTCTTAGGAACATAAGAATGGCCGTACTGGGTCGGACCAATGGTCCATCTAGATTTTTGTCAAATCTGCAGCGACAGTGTTCTTAAAATGAGCAGCGTGCTGGGTCACCATCTGAGACTGCTATAACATGAAATATATGGCAGAATGTGGGTAAAACAGAGCAGGGGACATACAATTCTGCCCCAAGGAGTACAGTCACATATTTAATCAACGCATTGTTTTTTTAACGAGTGTCATGAGCATGGAAGCATGTCCTCTGGAATGGTGGCCGAAGCATGAAGGGGCATACGAATGTTTTTAGCATATGTGGCATGTAAATTACTTGAGGTCCACAATGTTTGCTGAGATCTCGCCATGGATTTGGTGGGGGTCTCAGCATCTTTGTCAGTCCTAACTAGGCTGGCCACCATGAGCACAGAGGTGCCCCAGGTACATAGTGGGAAACCCCAGCATTGTACAAGGCTTGAAAATGGCACTGGTCTTTCTTTGAGAAATTTACCATAGCTCCAAACAGGTATGTAACTTGTAAGGAGTTTGGAAGTGAAACATGCTTTTCCTACCCTTGGTGATCCATGAGAAGATAATTGTGGTGGTCTCATAAAACATGTCAATGGAAAGACTTCCCTTTACATTTTAGTAACAGTAGTGTTGTTTTTGGAAGTCGCTGTCTGTGGGAAGGGAGGCACCTGCAGTTAATTTGATCAGTTCCTGTGTAAATAAGGCCCTCTTAGCATTCCCAACTCATAGTTCAGAAGGGTCATGGCATTGTGTACTGTACTTTCTTATTTTATAAATAACATTTTAATTTAGTGCTGATAGTAAAACCTTGAATTTATCTGGCACTTTTTCATCACCAAGTTCATACAAAGAACTGAGATTCTCAGTAATAAAGGCCCCCGGGCCAGGTGAGTGTCATTGCTACACTCGGAGAGAAACTGAGCCTTGGTGTCCAATGTAGTAGGGAATGAAGGGTGATGAAGGTAGCCCGAGGCAATTAACTTGAAGACCATGGATAAAAAACACTAGGTTTTTCTAGTGCATTGTTGTGATGCTTCCGGGATTTCACTTGATGAGACCATAGTTAGCAACTTGGTCTTGGACATAGTACTCTTCTCTGTGCTAGTTGACAAACAGCGATCACTTTGTAAAAGAAGTGTGTAAACTTGATGTTTCCTGTTCCTATTCTAGGTTTTTCTGGATTTTTTTATTACTCTGGTAGGCCCAACTACCATACATGCTGTCCGAAAGCTCTGTTAGCAACTCTTACGTACATTGGATTTTATCAGTTAGATCACCAGCTTTTAGTGTTGCCTCTGGGTTGCTAAGAATGCTACAGTCACTGTAGCCTTGGCATTCACCATCCCCTGCCTTCAGCTGAGCAAGTTGATCTAAACTCCCTGTACTCAGTGTGATCTGCTAGGCATCTGGGTTTATGCTGTTACTCAGTATTTGGACTTCTTATTTTATTTTTTTAATAACGCGGCACTGCGAAATGGTAGCCCTTAGCCTGCAAAGGGAAACCATTGGTTGAGTTTAGACTTGAGCTCCTCTGGTCTTGGTGACACTAAAAAATGGCTCAAGGAAGCAGAACACCGTGCTGAGAGAGAGTTACAGAATACTGCTTTCCTTGCAGCAGCCATTTTAGAATCTCTTATGAACTCTCTCCCCCTTACGGAGTGTCTAACTCTGTACTCTTGTTTCACATTTGTATGTAGTTGGGATTTTTTAAATAAGCTATGATCGTCCACCTTTGAATTATATTAACTTGTTCTTTCCTGAGTCTAACAATCCCCCAGTATTTCCATGTTGTTTTTTTCAAGTATTTGAAAGTCAGTCATATTATTTTCCATTTTCAAACTTTTATTCCCTTCCCTTCTCCATCCCCATAGCCCCCCCAAAAAGCAGCTTGTGTGTGCACTCAATCTGGACGTCATCTCAATATGTTGCTACTAAATAAATGGGCATGGAAAAATGGATTGCTATGACAGTTTATAGCAGGTGCTATAAAAATTTTTTAAATAGCACTCTGCAAATGTTAATTAAAAATGGCCAGTGTGATACCATCCTATTCAAAGAGCAAGAGAAGTACTTTTAAAAAAATGTTTCTCCTGTTTCGCTTGGCTTAGCGGGTAGAAAGTTCAGAAGATGGAAGTGTTTCTACAAAGGTGAGTGTTTAAAGCATAGCACAGCCTATGCTAGGCAGAACTTAAGTCCCATGAAGTCACAGTTCTGAGCCATGAAAGCATCTCGCCTACCCACTGATGAGGTGGAAGAATCTGTGTGAGCTGCAGATAGCATAGGCGTAGAGTTTCTCATCTGCACGGGGGGTGCTCCCTCTGGCTCCGCCCAGGCCCTGCCCCCACTCCACCCTTTCCCCAAAGCCCCACCCCTATCCTGCTGCTTCCCATCCCTGCTCCACCCCCACCCTGCCTCTTCTCGCCCCGCCCCTTCCCCACTCAGTTCCGCCCCCTATCCTGAGCACACTGCATCCTCACTCCTCCCCCCAGCGCCTCCTGATGCCATGAAACAGCTGATCCGCGGCAGGCAGAAGGCGCTGGGAGGGAGGGGGAGGTGCTGATCTGTGGGGCCCACCGGTAGCAGGAGGCACTGAGGGGAGGGAGAGGTTCTGGTAGGGGGCTTCCGGTGGATACTCAGCACCCACCATTTTTTTTCCCATGGGTGCTCCAGCCCCGGAGCACCCATGGAGTCGGCATCTATGGATATGTCTACATTGCGCAGTTGTCGTCAAAACTTTTGTCTTTCGTGGGTACTTTAAAAAGCCCTTCTCCCCCCGCCCCCCACACCGCGAAAGACAAAAGTTTTGCCGTCGCAAGCAGCAGTGCGAACGCAGCTTTGTCGGCAGGAGCTCTCTCCTGCCGACAAAGCTACTGCTGCTCATGGGGCTGGAAGTATTTTGTTGGCAAAAGTGCTGACAAAATACCGCAGAAGAGCATTCACACACGTTGACTTTTAGCAACAGGGCTGTGTCAACACAGCCTTGTTGCTAAAAGCTGCGGAGTGTAGACAAGCCCTAAGGCAGGTAGCGTTCTTATGTCCCTGTGGAATGAGGTGCCCCTCTCTGATTTCCCCTTCTGTCTCCTCAAAAATATGTTTGGCATTTTGGAGCCTCTTTCCATGGGCTGCCTGCCTCTGTGAGCTTCCCACAAATTACAAACCACGGGAAAAATAACAATCCTTTCAAGAAGCGGGAAGAGTGGTCCAATTCTGTACACAGCTGTGTCCCTGTACTGACTTCAGGACCCAGGTGAGGCTTGCCGTTCTCACTACCCATGCTGCGGGGAAAATGCTGCCTGCCCTATAGTTGAAACCGTGCTAGTAATAATTATGTCTCAGTAGTTTGCAGATTTCCAGCACAGATTACATGGCTAATGTTAATTGGGATTTTTTTTTCCTGAGAGAGGTGGTAGCTGTGTTGTGCTGTCAGTGGCTTGTCCCCATCCCAATGCCAATGACTGGTCTATCAGTAAAGCAGGGTTTTATAACATGGTTTTACAGAGTAAATTGCTGTCCACAGTAGTCATGGTGAAACTGCCATGGGCCCTACAGATATCTGTTCTTTGTTACCATGGAGATAAGTAGCTTAGAAATACATAAAATTGAAATTCTCTGCCCTTGAACTTCCACAGACATTGAGGGCTCTGTATGGATTGTAAGTTCAAATAGGAATATTTGGCTTGGCTACAGGATGTCCAGCTAGTCTTGTAACACAAGAAAAGTGCTAACAATTAAACCTGGTGATAGGCAGCAGTGCTACAAGGGTTACTGCAAAATTTGGGGGAGACCTGCTGTTCTGCCTAGGGAAGTTGCAACTGCACTGTTTCTTTCTGTGTAACAGTGCCTAGTCTATCGACTCTTCTGCCCTTCTTACAGTCGATGTGGTGCGTTAACATGCATGTGCTGGCCTATGGCTTGATCCTCTTGTTAGAATTTTTTTTTGTTCTTCCCCTGCTGTTATGGTTCCTCTCAATTAATTAGCCTCTTAAGGTTGGTCTATGCACCTCCACCTTATCATGTTTCTCTGACTGTATAAATATCTGTCTACTGTATGTTTCATTCCATGCATCCGATGAAGTGGGTACTAACCCACGAAAGCTTATGCTGAAATAAATTTGTTAGTCTCTAAGGTGCTACAAGTTTTTCTTTCTTATTTTCATTTTGCTGACACAGACTAACACGGCTACTACACTGAAACCTATTGTTAGAATTTGTTTCAGATGAATTAGAAGCCATGTAACCACATAGTACCTGACGCTTCTGTATCTTAGGCACTCTCATTATGGTGCTAGGTGCAGTATAAGAACCTAAATCGAAAAGCGCTTCCAATAGAAGAACAGCTGCAATTCCTCAGAAGTGGCTAAATTAGCTTTCTGTGTTGGGAGGTTAACGTTTGGAGGTTTTGAGAAGGGCTGTGTTAAGGTTATAATTTCATTGTGTTGCCATTAATCTAATTGTAGGCATTTGTGTATGTTTGGCACAGCGACCTGTGTATTACACTTGAAATAAAAAATAGTTCAGTTTAATAGGATACTTCTCTTCTTTACATGCTATTTCTTTCCAAACCTTTAGGCTGCGGATGATAACTCCTATAGGATAGCACACATTCAGACCCCATATGTCAATTTCCCATTGTTTGTAAATCGGGATTGTTTTTTCCTAAGGAAGGTAATGTTTATATTTATTAGAGTACACATTCCTAATAGCTGTAGCCTAATAAAATGTTGGCTTGGCTTCCAAGATTTTACTAGTATATTTTCATGCCTATCCTCAACTCTTTATTAAAACAGCCAAGCCACATTAGGAGTGAGAGAAAAGGCAACTTCATAAGTCTTATAGAAACAAACCTTTAATCAGGTCTGGCCTCATCCAGGTTTATTATATTTGTACTTCCTCACCATGCTGTGTATGGTAAGCTCACTGCATTTGAACCCTGTTATTGTTAGTTTAAGAAAAATTGAAACCAAACCATTCATTTGTAAAACTGTTGTGAAAACATAACCAGTTTTATTTGTAACCATTAGCAGAACTACATGTTCCTGTTTGTATATCTGAATACATAAGGCTGGATGAGTAAAGTGTTTTTTAGAAGGGAGGTAAACCTTCAAACTTAAGGGCATGAGTCAATCATTAACTGCTGGGGCTGAGTGGGTTAGGAGGAAGTGTCTGTCTGTTCTGGGTAGGTATTCAATAATTGCAAATTATGGGTGGGGGAAGGGGGCGAGTTGCACCTTCCTCTGAAGCAGTTGGTAGTGACCACTCTTGGAGGCAAAATACTGCACCGGATACACCAAATCAGACCCTTGGTTTATCTTTTCCTATGAGTATTAAAGCCTCAAACCTTGAGAGGTAATGCTGCACCAGCGTTTCTGTTCTGCACCCCATATTTGAAGAGTTTATAACTCTTCCACAAAACATTTGCTTCAACTTGTAACTTGTTATGCATGGTCTTAGCCCAGATGTGTGAGTAGTTTACATTTTAAAATAATTCTTTCTCCTACCTTTCTTGGCACCGACTCCAACCTAGCAGAACTTCTTTTTGTATTCCTTTTAAAAAGCAAGCTTCTAAATTAACAAGTAGTTTAAGCATTTTCTTGTCATCTAATGTGATATACTGAACCTGTGCAAAACTAATGTCTCATGCAAAATGTATAAAACAGCCAATTTTATATAAATAAATGTCAGGATCCTTGCAGAAGGATTAGTGTAATAACTAATTATTGCAACTTGAATAGTTTTTTTGTCAATTTCTTTACTAGAATAAAATCCTTTTTTAAAATCCAACAATATTTAATCCACGATATACTTGTTAAATGCTGCCACTTCACAATATCTTTTGATGTTTAGTCTTTGAATGTGCAGAATCACATACCACTCATTTGGGTTGTGGTAGTAGTAATTTCATTGTGTGTGACTCTTTTCAGTCACTTCTAACCCTTTTGGATGAATAATCTCAGGTCAAAGATGGCCATGGGTGTGTGCAAAATTCAGTCAAAATCTGGTTGGCCATTTTGGGGTTAACAAAAAATGTAAGGGGGGAGAGGAGAAAGGTGCTCTGGGCAATGCAGAGTTGTGCTCTAAAAGTTCAAATAGACCATGTCCTCAACAAGGAGAGAAATGGGCTAATTTTGAAGAAAAAATTGGTTGAGAAATCAAGACGTGAAAATTATACACTATGCACATAAATTTCCACTAGTAATTTCAAATTCCTAATGACATAAGTGGAAATTATGGCTACTCATCCTGTATGAAAATTTGCCCACGAGTGCAAACTACAGAGCTCTAAAAAATGTAATAAACACATTTGTATTTAGTTGTTATAATACAATCCCACAGCATTTAATTAATGTAGTGTGTGATTACTCAGAGGTTTTCTTCTTTCTCTTTTTGTTTAGAACAAATATTTTTTTCTCATTTAATACATTATCGTTGACATGATATGCAAGTCAGGAAATTCAAAGTTGTGGTTCCCACAGCAACTGTAACCCAACCATGTGTGTATAACTATACATAAAGGCAGAGAAGTTATTGCCTTATACAGTAAGAGGGAAAATTATATATATGAGTGGGAAGGGAGCACAATGTAGTATTTCTGTAGGATGATGGCTTTGAATTGTGTTACTCTTGTGTGTGTGTAACATTGCACAGTAAAAGCACACTAACCTGGGCTTTGGCATTGAACTGCATAGATCGCAGCCAAAACAAGCCATTTTAAGCTGTGTCAACATTAGATTCAGTTTTTTTCCTCCTATGTTTTTCTTCTAGTTATAAATATTCTTCATAAATTAAAGTCCAAGATGAGACTCTTGCCTTAAATCCATACTTTTTATTAGTATAATGTGTCTTATTGAATTGCACCCTGAGAATTATATAGAATAATCCACATGGCGAGAGGATCTAGTTTTTTCTTCTTTTCTTTGTCTGCAAAGGGTTAAGTGTATGTTTGCTTTGTGCAGAGATAGAAAAAGTCGTTGAATGGCTCCCTAGCCTAGGCAGCAAACACATTGGCTAAGGGTGAGGGCGGTTCTCCTGTCAGAGTTGTTTCCTGACCTGGATTTCTGAGGAACCGGAGCCTTTACTTTTTCTTAATTGTCTTGTTTGTAGTCAAAACACATTTGTGTAATTCTTGAAAACCTCTCTAATTGTAAAAAGAGACTCCTTTCCTTTCTGCTTCACTTGTCAAGCCTCTGTGTAGAGAAAATGTTTGTACAGGCAGCCTTCCGACTGCCTAGCATGGATCGACAAGAAGGGTCCATGTTGTTTGTGTTCCAGCTATGTTGACATAGTATCGCATGAGGAAGGGGTTTTTATTACGAATAGACAGACTCCTATCAATCCCTGAACTAAACAGCCATAAAACGGCTTCTCTCTCGCTCTCTAGAATATACAGTATCTTAAATATGTCAGTGTGCACATGGTTTGTGATTTCCTTTGAATCTGTTTGTATAAATCATAAATGCTGGACTTTGAAATCTTTTAATTTCACCTAAACTTCTACCAATAGTTGAATGTTCTACTGTTTTATCAACTCACTTGACACAGAACATATCTGTCCGAATCATACCAATGTTAGGGAACTCAGAAGAAATATCGTTTGGGAAGGTATTATCTTTTATCTTTTTTTCTGACTCACTGCGACACTGCTGCTATCACAGTTATTTCATAAGGAAGCAGGAAATAAGGGCTAATTAATGCAAATATTTTTATGGTGCTTAAACATTCATATTAGGCTACTGATTAGTAGCTGGATTGTTTAGTGTTTAGCCCTTTTCTCTGCTTGCTTTTGTCTAGCGAATATTTAACGTTGTTGATGTATTTTGTCTGCAGGTGAAGCACAGGAAAGTAATTTAAATAATGCAAAAGGTCTGTAGGCTTGAAATTCCACTGTGTAGACTCTTCCCCATCTGTCCCCTCTGCTGGGCCTCCACAGCATGAAGAATTGTCATCTTGAATCCATAATCAGAAAGTTTTGTAAAATCATTGTTTCCTGAGCCTTCAGAGACACTCTGGCCTACTAGTTAAATATTTGTTCACCACTGGAACAACAGGTTTGAATCCCAGCGCCATCAACTCCACCTTTCCGTCCTCTGAGGGAAATAAATTAGGTACCGTGCAGTTTACTGGTTTTCAGATGGGGTGTTCAAGATGGAGCAGGGCACTTTTTGTAAGACTAGGTTTTATCCTGGTGTCCTTGCCAAAATGTCTCCTCTGAGCACCAGTGTTCAGGGTGCAGTGTGCTTGCTGCTGATCTCTACCCCAGAAGTGGCTGCATTTCAGTGTCTCTGTATTTCTAAAGCTCTTGGGATCCTTTCTCCCATCCCTTGCTGTGTTGTGTCTCACTCAAGACTCACACGAAGGGACTGGCAAACTCTTGCCTCCTGGCTCCATGCTGCCCTGTCAGTGCTGGTCACTGCCCCCTGACAATCCCACTCCCAGTTAGTGTTCCCACTGGGGAGAGGGCAGTCCACCTCAGTTGACTGCTAGATCCTGCAATGCTGGGCATGTTTAAGCACAAAAGAGAGAAGGACCCCGCTGTATTGGCTGGCAGTTCTAGGGTAGGGGAGGAACAGTGCAGCAAGGTGTGGCTGTACCTTCCGTCCGCTTTTGGAGGGGGTGAGCCATGAAAAGCCGCACAACCTGAAACCATTTAGGGATGTGAGAGGAGAGGTTAAATGGTGGACGTGAGGCCACATAGCTACTTAACAGAGGTTTATGCGCACCTTGGTTGAAGGATTTTTATTGTAAAAATAATAAAGTTATTTAGCATTTGTGGGGTTGCCAACTTTCTATTTGCAGAAAACCGATCACCCTTGCCCTGCCCTGCCCCTTTCTGAGGCTACACCCATGCTCACTCCATCCCCCTCCCTCTGTCACTCGCTCTGCCCCACCCTCGCTCACGCGCTCATTTTCACCGGGCTGGGGCAGGGGGTATGGTGGGGCGGGAGTGGTGGTGAGGGCTCCAGCTGTGGGTACAGGCTCTGGGGTGGGGCCAGAGATGAAGGGTTTGGGGTGCAGGAGTGGGCTGCAGCCTGGGGCAAGGGTTTGGGGTGCAGGAGAGGGCTCTGGGCTGAGGCAGGGGGTTGGAGTGTAGGAGGGGGTATGGGCTCTGGGCTGGGGGGGGGGGTGGGCTCTGGGGTGGGTCCAGAAATGAGGCATTCAGGGTGCGGCATCCAGGATGGGGTAGGTGATTGAGGTGCAGGAGTGGGGGTGAGCGCTCCGGCTGTGGGTATGGGCTCTGCGGTGGAGCTGGGGTTTGAGGTGCAGGAGGGGGCTCCGTGCTGGGGAAGGGGGTTGGGGTGCTGGGGTGGGGTGAGGGCTCCGGCTGAGGATGTGGGCTCTAGGGTGGGGCTGGTGTTTGGGGTGCAGGGAGTGTGCGGTCTCCGGGCAGTGCTCACCTTGGGCAGCTCCCTCCGGCTCCTAAGCGGAGGCGTGACCATGTGGCTCTCCGCGCTGCCTGCGCCTGCAGGCACCGCCCCTTCAGCTCCCATTGGCCACGGCTACTGGCCAATGGGAGCAGGTGAGCTGGCACTGGGGGCGGGAGCAGCATGCAGAGCCCCAGTGGCCGTCCCTCCACCTAGGAGCCAGAGGGAGATGCCAGCTACTTCCTGGGAGCCACGCGGAGCCGGGTAGGGAGTCTGCCTGTGCCGCTGGCTCTTACTTTTAATGGCCCAGTCAGGGGTGCTGACCGGAGCTGTCAGGGTCCCTTTTCAACTGGGCGTTCTGGTCGAAAACCGGACACCTGGCAACCCTAAGCATTTGTATTGTGGCTAACCTGGTCAGGGAGCATGTGCTAGGTGCTGGTACAAGATGCTAATAAAATAAGAGGGGTCCTGGCTGCCTTCCTGTCTTCAGTGCTGTTTATAGACGCGTGAACAGCATTTACTACCAGGTTTTATTAATGCACCTTCTTCCCTTCTGCTTCAAAACAGCTAAACTTATATTTAGAGAAATCTCCAGAGCTGAGAACTTAAACCAGTTTCTGCTCTGCGAATATTTGCAGCCAAGTTCATAAGCCATAAAAAATAAGCATAGGAATTTGAAGTCCTGGTTTTTATTATAAATATAAAAACCTTGTGTGGCATATTCTAAAATACATGCCAGGTGCATTGTCATTAACAGTCCCTGTGTGTTCTGCATTTGGGCTTGTTCTCTCAAAATTACCTGCCTGATGCATGAAGTCCTTGCTTCAGTCCTTTAGAATCTCTTGGGAACTTAAACCCTGATGTTTCATAACAGTGTCAGAGTTTAAGGCAGAATGGACCTCTAGTTGGATCTCCTGTATATCACCAGCCTCCAGCAGCAGCGTGCGCACTCACACACACACACACTAGGGAAATAGCCTCTTCTTTTCTTGATAGGACCTATCCAATATATCCTGACTTGCTTTTTTTGTTTTCTGTGGCTCTCTCCAGCTTTTTAGGAGTATATTTAATCAGGTCAGGAATTGAAGAGGTGGTAGGCTTCCTCCAACATCACTAGCTGTCTTTTAGGGTATGCCCAGGCTGCAGTCGGAGGTGTGATGACTCACACTGGCTCTAATCTAGTGAGGTTTAAAACAGCAATGAAGAGACAGCAGCAGGCGCTCCAGCGAAGCCTGTAGAAGCACAGCAAAGACCCTGGGTGGGTATCCATGTTGCTAGCCTGCGCTGAAGCCCGTGCTGCTGCATCTCATTGCTACTGATAGCTGTGCTTAGGGTTACCGTCTTTTGACATGCAAAAAAAGATCCAGCCCTCCCTTTGCCCCAGACAAGCCTGCCACAACCCCAACCGCCAACCACAAGGCAACTCCGCAGTCCTCCACCTTCAACAGCCACTTATAGTATCTAGAGCGGTAACACACAGAGATAAGATTGATAACATCATTGATAGCAAACGTGTGTTTGTTTTATCAACACATTTTGCCAGCCAGTCTTTGTAGACTCTTTCATTTAGTCAGTTGTCACTGAATGTGCAGGTTCTGAGGCCAGCTCTTTCCCCCTTGAGGGTGTAACGTAGGATCAATCGCACCGTTGTCCTGATTGTCCCTTATTTAATATGCCTCGCACTTCTCCTCACTCTCGCGGGACTCAAACCCTCTTTCATGCACATGCGCGGTGCGATTGCCTGTTGGTGGGCAGACAGCTGCTGTGTTTTCAACAGTTTGTATCTGTTATTTAAATTGCGGAAGTGGGAACATTGTAGTATCTTTAGCTGGACACAAACTTTTAGCATTAGATATCCCAGTGTATTGAGATGATCATGCAAATCTGTAGACCCACGTAATAAAACCCTGGCAGATTAAATTATTTTTTCTGGCAACTGGCAAATCCATAAAAAACCCGCCAGGCCTGTCAAATACTAGCCAGGTGGTAACCCTAGCTGTGCTAGCTAGGCTAGACCTAGTGTGAGTATGCCAGCCCATAAGATTGCAGTGTAGATGTAGGGCAGGGTTCGGCAACCTTTGGCATGCAGCCCATCAGGGAAAGCCGCTGGCAGGCCGGGATGGTTTGTTTACCTGTAGGGTCCGCAGGTTTGGCCGATTGCAGCTCCCACTGGCCGCGGTTTGCCGTTCCCGGCCAATGGGGGCTGCGGGAAGCGGCGGCCAGCACATCCCTCGGCCCGTGCCGCTTCCCGCAGAATTATTAATGCCTCTTTGTGTAGTTGGTGGGGGGCACATATGGAAAGAGCCAAACCTGCAGAAATGCAGTACAGGACACTATTGATAATTGTGGCTTACTCCACAATGCCCCATCATTTGTGTACAAAACATTCACCCAATACGCTGGCCTTGGTTGAAAAAACCCAAGCATATGCTTTCTAGCTCTGCACAGAAATCCCACCAGAATGGCTGCCTGCTGCAATTCGTATGCTTGCTGCTGTAGGTGATTGGGGTAGGGCGTAAGTGAATATGCAACACACCCATGCTGGTGAGAGCACAGTGTGAAGACACCTTCATACCTTGTGTGTGTCTAGGACTTTTCTGATCCCTTGGTGGATCAACACCTTGTGTTGCTGGCTCGCTGTTCAGATAGCTTTAGCTCAAGTTATTTTTCTCCATTCAGCTGGAGCATTTTCACACTGGTGATGAAACTCTTGTTCTGGCCTCCTTCCACTGTAGGATAGACCACATCTCCATCTGGTAGACTAGCCTAACGCTGCACAGAATCTGCATAATGGCATTTTACTGTCTGGTCATTGGCATGTATACTCCCCTAGAAAGAAGATCTGGGTTCAATTCCCACTCTGCCACCGACTTCCTGTGTGGCCTAGGAAATCACTTCTCTGTGCCTCCATTCCTCTTAATCCATTGTTTTGTGAGGTGCTGAGGTACTATGGTGAAGAACATTTACACAAGTGCCTATGCATTAAACAGACTTCCTTTAATGTTATCTTGTATTGCCTCTTTTTAACAACTTCTTCCTTATGTGTTTATTTTTATGCTTAGCCCAATATAAGGGAACAACTGCAAGTTGTTTTTGTTTGCCTACTCAACCTAATTACCACTTCTAAGTATCAAGTTAATAAAATAAGCATTATTGCTCTAGAAGTGCAAAAACTTTGCTAATGTAAAAGGAAGTAAACCCACATTTCTGTATTTTAAGTCGGAGTATCAATTTACTTAACTGTACATGAGGTTCTTCCTGGGGTTAGGGTGGGATTAAAATGCATTTTGGGGTAAACTAGATAGTCTTTGTCCAAAATGTTGGAACTTTTATAGTGAAAGTCAGGAGGCAGATGAGAGGAATCCAGGAAAGTGGCCTGTCTCCTGTCACCCCTGGGTAAGGTGACCAGATGTCCCATTTTTATAGCGACAGTGCTGATTTTCAGGGCTTTGTCTTGTATAGAGGCACCTATTATCCCTCACCCCGTCCCGATTTTTCACATTTGCCCTCTGGTCACCCTACCCCTGGGACTTGCTCATAATTAGAGCCCTTCAAATACATGGCTATCCACAAATATCTGGATCCACAGATGCAGTTGTATTGTTTAACAATTTTGTGGCTTGGATGTGGATCCAAATTTTTGTATCTGCGCAGGGCTCTCTACTCGTACCTTTCCTGGGAGAAAAGGACCCTAAAGTACTAGGTCTGAGTGTTTAGCTCACTAGTTTGTGTCAGTGTGAAAATGGCATGCAATACCATGCAAGTCCTGCTCTTGCAACTATACATTCGTTGCACTCTGTCCGGGAGTGTGATGTATGGGAGGGACATTGCATTTCCATTATAAGGATAATTTGCAGTTCAAACTATATCAGCGTAATGATGAGAGAAGTAAAGGTCTGAATAGTGAACTAGCCCGGTCTGAGGAGGGTGAAATCTTGCCTAGAGAAAATGTGAGGGTGGAGTGGCTGTCTGGAAATTGTTTCCTCAGCTGGAAACAATTAGGGTTAATGTTGTGAAGGCAATAAAGTGCCTGGGCAGCAGGCAAGATTTGTACGGAGTGTTTCATAGAATCAGAGAAGTGTCAGACTGGAAGGGACCTTGAGAGGTCACCTGGTCCAGTCCCTTGCTCACAAGGCAGGACATTAATGTTTGTCGTTAAACAATTTGTTATGGGAATTGTAGCAGAAATAGAGGGGGTGCTGATGGGTTACAAGAACGACTCGGAGCCTCTCATAACGGGGAGAGACTGAAATGACTGGAATTGTTTT
Source organism: Macrochelys suwanniensis (assembly GCA_033296515.1). Lineage (NCBI taxonomy): Eukaryota > Metazoa > Chordata > Testudines > Chelydridae > Macrochelys > Macrochelys suwanniensis. The sequence continues at coordinate 14,539,643 of CM065799.1, read as the reverse complement.
TCTTAGACAGGATATGTGATACTGGTACAAAATAACGAGTAGTATAGCGCAGGTGGATAAATCTGAATGCGAAAATGCTCTAGAGTCTAAGAATTTTACACTAGGGTGATTGTTGGGTTTCAGCCACTTGGCCAAGGGCCCTTTGTTACATGACCAATTTGTGTGTGTTTCACTAGTTTTAAAATAAGATCTAGTGACGGGGTCCTGCGCTTCCATGAAGAATCTGTGAGCTAGCTGTGTGATGGGTGTCTGTCCTGGGGGGACGTGGTGAGGACAGCAGCTGCTCCTCTGGCTGATTAGGGAGCTGGACAAGAGAGGAATAGGAAAAAATGACTACATGGCCATTTTTGGCAGAAAGCATGGCCAGCTGTTTGAGGCAAGGGCTAGCGAGGTACAGAGTTGTCTGGTCTGGTCTCCATAGACCACAGAGTTCAACTAAAGATTTCTTAGAGCGTGGCAGTAAGAAGCAGTTCTACAGATGCTACCAAATGCACCCTCAGACCAAAGGCCCAGAGCCCGTTCCCTGTGGGCAAAATGTCCATTGACTCCAGTGAGAGTAGGATCATGTCCTGATTGGATGCTTGTCAATACAGTTATAGTCCAAATGGCATTTGTTATCCTACAATTAACTCTACTCCCCACCCATGCTGCATCCCTGTCTTGCTTCCTGTTATTTTATTCGCCACACTGGATCAAAGCTGTTTATATTTGGCCTATTATGCTCACTCTGTTAAAGTTGTTTTCAGACTTTCATTATAACATTCTGAACTGAAGTTCATTGGCTGTGTTTTGAATGAAGTAATTGCATTTGATTTACTCCTCAGTCTAACATTACTAGTAGGACTAAGCCTGAAAGTCCTATGCAAACAATGAGTGAAGTGGCAGAAAGCACTTTTCGGTTTTCTCAATGGCCCCGCAGTTTGTCACTCAGCTCTAGTTATGGTATTTGCTCCGGGCTATACTGCTGTGTGGTTTCTGGTTCAAAACCCAAACCACTTGTTAAAGAGTATTGTGAAGCACTGAGTAGTGGATAATTAAAAAAACAAACCATGAAAACCACAAGCAGTAACACTTGTGGGTTCCCTTCTTCTTGGGCTCTTTGGAGAGGAATGTTAAAGTATTTATATTGGGTGCCCTTCTTCTAGGACCTCAGGCCTGTCAGTTTCCCCTCTTCTTCTTCCCCAGCAAAGATCATGACAGGTTAGTATAAAGCTAAGAGACCATTGAGAATATCCAGCTAATGCCGAGGACTAAACTAAAGGATTATTGCAAATAAATTCTTCGCTGCATTATCATTAGGAGTTTGATCATTGGGAGTTTGAGTTGGGGGGGGAGGGATAGCTCAGTGGTTTGAGCATTGGCCTGCTAAACCCAGGGTTGTGAGTTCAATCCTTAAGGGTGCCATTTAGGGGATCTGGGGCAAAAATTGGGGATTGGTCCTGCTTTGAGCAGGGGGTTGGACTAGATGACCTTCTAAGGTCCCTTCCAACCCTGATATTCTATGATTCTATGATTCCTTTTGAGTGAGTTGTGAGGAGCTCCATTTAGTTTAGTGGACTGAGAAACTGGAATCTACTCAATGTAATTGGTTATCCCAAGGTCTGAAAGCTCTTACTGTATGAGGCTTGTCATTCATTATCCATTAGCACCTGGGATTTGATATTGCAAAGTCATAAAAGCACTTCTTGTGAGCCCCAACGTGCTGTACGTAGAACATGTCCTAGAAAAATAAAACTGAGATTAAGAACTAGAAAAATCTGCTTTAAACCTACATTTAAATAGGACCAATGAGTTGTCAAGGTGGATGTCCGGAGGTAGAAGATGCCACCTCCATGTAGCAGCATGGGTAGAAGCCTGGTATTTGGTACTGGCAAGTAGAGGTAATCAGACATCCAATTCAGCTTCTGAGCAGGTGTCGCTACAGGAACTAATGGCTTGTCTTCGCCGAGGAGCAGTGTGCACTACAGGCATATGATTTCTAAAGCAAACAAACATGTTGTGCACTAACTGGTATGTGCAGACCCTGCAATGTGTGAACTTCCCTACTGCGCTTTAACATAGTCCGGTTTGAAACTCTAGGGAGCTACCTGTGCGCACAGAAGAGTCTACACATTCCAGTTAATGTGCTTTAGAAATCACAGGCCTGTAGTGGGCATTACCCCACCATGTAGACAAGCCTGAAGTTGCAAAGCTGGGGGGATGATGCTGTGCAGCAAAGGGACTTTGGGGTCTTATATCAGCAGGCTCTCAACAAGTGCTCAGCTGTTTTTCGTTTTTGTCTTTCAGTTTGTCCACCTGCTTGTAAGTCACAAGGCTGCACCTCTGATGGTCAGTGCTGTCACAGCGAATGCCTGGGCAACTGCTCGGAGCCCAACAATCCTGAGAAGTGTGTGGCTTGCCGTAACTTTTACCTTGATGGCAAGTGTGTGGAGACCTGCCCAGCGAAGTACTATCGCTTCGAGGGGTGGCGTTGCGTGACCTTCAGTTTCTGCCAGGAGCTGCACAACAAGTGCAAAAATGCCAGGGAATCGGGGTGCCATGTTATTCACAACAATGAGTGTGTTCATGAGTGCCCATCGGGATACATCATGAACTCCAGCAAGTAAGTGATGTCCATGTTGTTGCCCATTGTTGTTGCTTGTGTTGTCATTGTGTGTCACACTTATTTAGACACACACACTTGCTGTAGCATAGGGTTTGTTTTCTATACCTTGTTTGAGAAACAACTCCAGTGTTGCGTCTTATTGACTCATAGATTTTTAAGGCCAGAAGGGACTTGGGCCAGAAGGGTCAGCTAGTCTGACCTTCTGCAACACAACGCAGGTCACAGAACCTCACCCACCCACTCCTGTAATAGGCCCATAACCTCCGGCTGAGTTACTGATGTCCTCAAATCTTGATTTAAAGACTTCAAATTATAGAGAATCCACCATTTACTGTACTTCAGTTCAGCAACTGACCTGTGCCCCATGCTTCAGAGGAAGGCAAAAAATCCCAGGGTCTCTGCCAGTTTGATCTGGGGGGGAAATCCTTTCCTAACCCCAAGTATGACAGTCAGTTAGATCCTGAGACTAACCCGCCAGACACCTGGGAAAGAATTCTTGTAGTAACTTAAAGCCTCCCCATCTAATGGCCCATCTCCAGCTGTTGGAGATGTATGCTAATAGCTGTTGTGGATGGGCCATATGGCATTATAGGCAATCTCATCATACTATGATAAAGGGACAATGTAACAAACAAGCATTGTATGTGCAGAAGAAGGATAGTCTTTCTGACTATTCTCAGGGCTTTAAGGACAAAAGAATAAAATAATGTACATAGTCATGCTGTTGATCGCAGAAAACCTTTTTTCTCCCTCAATAAAATTATGTATTGTGATGAGTCAAATTTCCTGTGACTATCTCTAGTTTTGTGTTCATGTACATTTGCTCCTTGAGTAACAAATCAGGGAATTCATGCTATGGCTGGATTTTTAAGTCTGTATCCTGTTTTTTATTTCAAACATGTGAACCAGCAGCCCCAAAAGTGGGCTCTGCATTGCTTGTGTAATAGCAAGGTCCTCCTCTTGCCCACCCCGCTCACACCAGTCCTTCTGCCACTGGGACTTGCTCACAATGTCCTGATGCTTTTCCTAGAGGAGATGAGACAGTTTTCCTCTGAATTATACTGGAAGTAGGTGCTGGTGTCATAACTGCAAGAACAGCTTGGGTGGAGTCGGGGTGGGGCTGGGGGCAGAGGGGCGTCGAGCACCCACTGGCGCCAGTAGAAGTCGGCACCTATGCTTACAAATAGCATTAATTAACCCTAAGATCAGGAGCTACAATCTTGTCCTCATAAAGAATCATTTTCCCCTTCATGTGAATGACTTTGAAAAGCCATGGGCTTAAAAAGTTCAGGATCTAGCATGTTAGCAAGAGGGAACAGAGAGAGCTGTTGGTTCTGGAAGATCTTTACAGTATTTTGTCTCCAGTAAATACCATTTGAGTAAGAGCACAGCGTGCAGACATGCCTAGGTGAGAAGGAAAGTAGTTGTCTTCTTTCCTTTGTCACCATAGGAATTTCATCTTCGTAGAGGAACAGTTCAGTGCTACGAGTTTTCTCATTCAGATTTCTCTGGGAGGTTGGCCTATTAATTGTGGGCTTAAATTGCATAGGACAAGAAGCAATGTTCTTAAATTGCAGCAAGAGCAGTTTAGGTTGGACATTAGGAAAAACTTCCTAACTGTCAGGGTGGTTAAGCACTGGAATAAATTGCCTAAGGAGGTTATGGAATCTCCATCGTTGGAGATTTTTAAGAACAGGTTAGATAAACGCCTGTTAGGGATGCTCTAGATCAGGGGTCTCAAACTCAAATTACCGTGAGGGCCGCATGAGGACTAGTGCATTGGCCCAAGGGCCGCATCACTGACCCTGCCCCTTCGCTGCCCCTGCCCCTGCCCCCACTCCACCCCTTCCATTAGGCCCCATCCCTTCTCCGCCCCTTCTCCGCCTCCTCCCCTCTGTGCACGGCTTCCCGCTCCTCCCCCCTCCCTCCCAGAAACCGGGAAGCCGCCAGACAGCTGTTCTGGCAGCAGGAACTGCCTGGGGGTAAAAATAGAACCTTGGAGCAGCGCGGAGGGAATGGGGATTTTAGCAGGCACAGAACGTAACGGGGGGGGGGGGGGGCGTGAGGGGAGTTGGCAGCCATAGGAAGTAACTGGGGGGTGGGGGGCGGGGGAGCCCGGCGGCCCGCCTCTTCTCTCTTCTCACCCCCCCCCCCCGCCCCATGTGCGCGCTTCCCGCTACTCCCCACTCCCTCCCAGAAACCGCAAAGCCGGCAGACAACTGTACTGGCAGCGGGAACTGCCTGGGGGTTAAAAAAAAAAAATGGGGGGGGGGGACGGAGGGGGTGCAGGGAGCCCGGCGGGCTGCAGGGAAGAGCTGCAGCCCGTGGGCCTTGTGTTTGAGACCCCTGCTCTAGATAATACTTAATCCTGAGATGAGTGCCGGGGACTGGATTAGATAACCTCTCAAGGTCCCTTCCAGTCCTATGATTCATTGTTGAATTAAAGAATCAAAGCTTCTTAGACCATCAGATGATTCTTTCTTTATCAGATCTCTTATTCTGGGTTTGATTCACAGGCTAGTGAGGAGAAATTGTCCTCTGTCCCAGTATCTTGTATTCCAGCGCTGGGACTTCAACGAAGAAAAGCGTAATTTTTAGGAATATTCAAGTGTTATGTGAGGCTGTTTAGAGCCAGGTATTGTGTGATGCAAATAAGCTACTCAGCATATTGTCAAAATACTGTTGCTTTTTCAGTTGATTACCCTGCATTTGTGAATTCTGATGGAGAAGCCCCGGTTTATTCTCTGCAAAAATATCTCTCATGTATCTTCTGCACTCTCTTGTTTTTCAGCCTGCACTGTTCTCCATGTGCAGGGCCCTGTCCGAAGGTTTGTGACTACGGCAAAGAGAAGATAATTGATTCAGTGACATCTGCACAGGAGCTTCGTGGCTGCACCATCATTAATGGAAGTTTAGTCATAAACATCCGTGGAGGAAGTAAGCTCTGCATCTTATGAGCTGCATCAGGGAGAATTCGCAGAATGTGGAAAAGCATGACAGTGGGGAGAGAGAAATGAATGTCAAAAAAGACAACGAGGCAGTGTCCATTGAGTCTGAGATCTCTGCAGGGCTTTTAAAGCTTGAATGCAGCGAATTTGTTTGCAGAAAGTGTGCTCCAGCCCCACAGTGGTTCAGGAATTAATCCCTCTATGTAGTTAGTTATCGAAATGTAAATTAAGTTTCATAGATTGAAGGCTAGAAGGGATCACTGTGATCATCTAGACTGACCCTCCTGTATAACACGGTCCATAGGACTGCTCCAGAATAATTCCCAGAGCAGATCTCTTAGAACAATATCCATTTATACAGAGAAATATGGGATCTGGTACAGTGCTCATCACCATGGTATTAGAGAGCCTAAACCTAGTGTTTCCCTCTCCCCAGATAACATAGCAGCTGAACTTGAAGCAAATCTTGGCTTGGTTGAAGAAATCTCAGGTTACCTAAAAATTCGTCGCTCCTATGCCCTGGTTTCTCTTTCTTTTTTTCGTAAGCTACATCTGATTAAAGGGGAGACGTTAGAAGCTGGGTGAGTTTTTATATAAGATGCTTCAGTCTGTTGTTGCATATTGGGGGCTGATGTAAGTCATCGTGTGTGCGCGTGTGAGAGAGAGAGAGAGATTGCTGTCTGCCCATAGTTGCAGCCTGTCCTTATGGGTACTCTGTGTGGGGAACTTTCATGTGATGTCTGGATTAGTGCATAAGAAAAGCCAATTTATGAACGAACCCATCCTCGTCCATTCTCTCTCTTCTCACAGGAATTACTCCTTCTATGCCCTCGACAATCAGAACCTGCGCCAGCTCTGGGACTGGAGCAAACACAACCTCAGCATAGCACGGGGGAAGCTCTTCTTTCATTATAACCCCAAACTGTGTTTGTCAGAAATCCACAAGATGGAGGAGATCTCTGGGACTAAGGGACGTCAGGAGAGGAATGACATAGCCCTGAAGACAAATGGCGACCAAGCCTCTTGTAAGGAAGCTTCATGATGTGATGAGATCTGTGCCATGTGCACCCCTTTGCTAACCTCCTTGCCTGGCTTGTGAACTTCTCAGGGCAGGGACTGTCCTGGCACGCTCTGTGTAAAGCCCCAGGCACATCAGTTACTCTGTGAGCTAACTGGAGGGACACTCTCAACTTACCATGAGTTAAAAGTAGTTTCAGGTCTGATCTTTGCCCTGGAGGCCCCCTGCCAGCTTTTGTGGTTATACAGTTTTTCCCAAAAACATTTTGTGGTGCCCTTCCCCCTCCCACTCTTTGACTGGGGGCTCTTCAGCGGGGTCTGGTCAGCCTTGTGTCTTTGCGCAGCCCGTCACATGCCACAGCCTCGATCCTGAGTGGGGTGCCTGGGCCCATGTTTAATGCTCTCCTTTCTCTGTGCGGCGGGAAGTGGTGACACTGAACTGTATGCTGCAAAGAGAGTATTTCTGCTCAGTTCGTCTGGAGCGGTTGCTGTGACAACCGTCAGAGAAACTTTTCAGGCAGAAATGTGACTTATTTTTAAAGGCTGGCAGTTTCCTTTCAAGTAATAATAAGGAAGGTTCCATGTCAACAGAGCTAAGGAATACAGAGGGGGCAGATTTGCCTCCAGCAGCATTCCCAGGCCTTAGCCTGAGTGCTCAGAACCAGCATCTCATCCTGTTCCCAGCCAAAGGTGCCACTCAAACAAGCAGGGCACAGTGGATGCCAGTCGAGCCTCTCAGACCCACTCCAGCGTTAGGTGAGGCAGAGTGAGCTGGATCTGAGGGTGCTGCTTCTGCAGGATTCCTGTCCCCTCTCCAGTCAAAGAGCAGCAATGGGCTTTTCCCAGAGCCAGAGAGCGCTGCCTGTGCTGGCCCAGGGAGTGAGAGGCTGGATCTGGGGTCCAAACCATGCTCTTGTGTGGTTGTATGTCTCTCTTGGTGCAAAGCTGCCAGGCAGGCTGTCCGGTTTGTCTTTAAAGCAGCCCTCCTCCCTCCCAGTGCTACCTCTGGTGGGCTCAGCTGTGGCTTGCTCCTCCTCACGCCTGCCCCAAACTAACCGTTGTTGATGTGTTTGGCTTTCTGTTTGTTTCAAGTGTAGTTTTCAAATTGGCAGCATCCTGTTTATAAAAAAAATCCATTGTTTTTTCTGGACTAAGCACCAACAAACTTAACAGCTTTCCTCCCTCATGCAGCTACTGCAGGGATGCCAGATCCAATCAGTGCCTCACAGTTTGTCCTTCCTGGGTCCCTTGGAAATAATAGGCTGTAAGCCTTCTCGCCTTGCAGTGGCTTCTGTCATTCATGTTCCTCTCTGCAATGGGACCCTGCTCTTCCCTGGCAAGAGTGGGCATTTCATCACAGTGGAGGCAGAAGCTACAGCAGCTTCACAAACCATTTCATTGGTCTTGTCTCTGCAGACTAGCATGGATTTTAACCCATTTAGGCTTTAGATTTCTGTCTATCTAGGGTTGAGGCAGCTTTTATTTCTTTATCGCTTTAAATAATTGACTACGGGTTCTCCTGGGTCTCCTTTCGGTAGACAGTGCAGTTGTAAACATCGTATTCTTCACTAGATTTGGCTTGTTAAAATCTGTTCAGCTTTGCTTTTTCCTCCATTTTTCTGCTGCTTAGCCTGGCTCATTTTTGTCTTCACAATAGTAGCTAAGTGTGTCACCATGGCAAGCATGTGTTGTATCACTGATGCAACATTAAGCAAAAAGTCCTATCTCCAGTTCTTGCTTTAATGCTCTTTATTCTCAACACCAGCTCACATAGGTACAATCTCTTTTATAAGAATTTTTACAAGAGTGTCAGTTGTTTCTGACCCAATTTATCTGTATTGTTTAAGCAAGTACTAGTAAGTAGATCTGACAACAGACATCTCGCTGAACAGAGATCCTGTAAACTGGATATGTTGAGCAAACCAATCAATAAGTTCATTGGATTGTTCACAATCCTACCATTTTACAACTGTAATCTAAAATGTACAGTTCTTCCCAGCTCTAAGCATTTCCCAGAGCTTTGGTTCTAAAATGTGTTTATGCAAAACAGGAACTTAAAAGAAACCACTTCAGTTTTAAAATAAAGTAAAAAGCAATATCCTTTGTCTTTTGCTTTAGGTGAAAATGAATTGTTGAAGTTTTCGTTTATCAGAACATCTCATGATAAGATCCTACTAAAGTGGGAGCCGTACTGGCCACCTGACTTCCGTGATCTCCTAGGATTTATGCTTTTTTACAAGGAAGCGTAAGTAGAGAAGTCTGTACAATAACTTTGGGGAGATGCCAGCTCGGATGACCCCAAACCATGCAGTCCCCTAGTAGCTCTGTGTACTTTCACAAACTGTTTCTGACCTCAAAAGAGCAGATTTCAGACCAATCACGGTTACCACTGTTTATTTCTTGTAAATGTCTGACCATTCCATGTAACCTTCCGATGTCACTTTTCTGCTGCACAGGTGCTAATTACGATCTCTGCGTTAGCTGTGTCGGGTACAGTCAAAAGACTCCTCTAAAGAGTAACTTAAAAATCAGAACTGAAGCTTATTCAATTCAGCACTTATTACAGAAGCCATAGATTTTGTCACCTCTCCGTTTGCACTGAGGAGTGAGGTATTTCTGTTCCCTTTCAGACTAGAGCCATTTTAAAAGAAACCAGGGATATCAAACTGGCTCTGCTGAGGCTGCCCACAATTGGCCTGAATTATAGCTCACCCCTCACACACCCAGAGTTTCGGTGAGATGTGGTAGGCATTCACTGGTCTGTGGGCTCAAATCGAAGCCCCTGTCAACAGGCAGAAAGCTAAGTGTATTGATGACACCAGAGGTAAAATAGAGATTTCACAAAATCCCTTCCCAGGCACCTGCACCCCCTTTTGTGAACTCAGAGCTCTGAGCTGTCCCATGGTAGGGAGCCCTTGCATAGCTCATGAGCTATAGCTTGCTTGGGGAGCTAAAATGCATTTTAAGGAATGGTATTTCTGGACCCTCTGGCTGTAGACGACTGAACTTCTGGAAAGGCGCATTTCCCAGAACCTGGTGAGCAGGAGAGAGCTCTATAATACTTAATTTAAAAAAATTGTTTAAACGGTAAAATTTGACTGCCTCAGTTTAGCTGGTAAGAAGGCAGGACTGGCCAATATGACTCTGTGCTTCCCAAGGAGGGCGATTTCCTGCTGAACTCCCAGATGATGACTATTTCCTTCCCTATGTGCCAAATGTTCTGTAGGGACTACCTCTGCCATGGCCCATCTGCTCGCTCCTTGGGGTTAGATTCTTCTGTGGCTGGAGGAATATCGGTCTTTCGTGTCTGGAATGGTTGTAGAGCCCGTGCCCCTGAATTCAGTTTTTAAAAAACAAACCAGCCCAGATGTGAGAAAGCTCTGGGATTCCTGAGCATCTTTGGGCTCCTTGAGTGCTGCTGTGTTGTTTTTTCAGGTGTGGGCACTGCAGTTAGTGACAAGAACTAGTTTGGATCCTGGTGAGAACTGTTCTTTCCCCATGGGGTGCCTCAAGCAGCTGTTCTGAGCTTCCTTATAACAGATCAAGTTATAGCCACCTTTGTCTGATTGCCATTTCATTCCATTCTCCTAAACCAGCTGTAAATCATTGGCTTTCCTTTAGCAGGGGGGCAGATTGAGTAGGGCATTGTTTGGGATAGGCTGTATGAACAGAAGGGCAAAAGTCTGCCTCCATATGTTGAGAAGCAAGAGTAGAACTCTTCCATTTTTGTTTGTGGAGAAACTTTGGGTTCTGGCTGCCTCCTGCTTCAAGGCTTGGAAGAAATAATGCCCATTCCCCCTGTCCAGCCCCACTCACTGCTAGGTCATTGCACCATGGGCTCAGTGGGTTCGTTTGAGGTTGTTGCATTTTCCTTTATCTGCAACTTCCTTGGTGGCTGCTGCAGTGAGAATAGTGTTCTGCAGACCAGGTGTGCTCTGGCTTGGTAAATCCTGTGTCTGTGGAGCAGTGACTGCTGATGATTTGTGGCACCACTAGATGGATGTCAAGATTCCAGGGTTCCTGACAGACTTCCTAGACAGACTCCCTTCACCTCTCTGTGCCTCAGTTCCTCCAACTGTAGGGTGGGGCTAATTCCCTCCCCCTGCCCGGATGTTGTGATGCTCTGCTTGTAAAGCTCTTGGCAATCCTGAGATAAAGGATTATCATGGTCTTTGGTGGTTCATATTTGTTGTGATTATTTCCTAAAAACCTGCAGTTTGGATTCTATTGACGTGAGGCCTTTGTCCTTCTCTTTCCCTTGAAAAAGTCCATACCAGAACGTGACAGAGTTTGATGGACAAGACGCTTGTGGATCAAATAGTTGGACAGTGGTTGATGTTGACCCTCCGCCACGGTCAAATGAGCCGAAAGCGCAGGCCCAGCCGGGGTGGCTCCTGCGGGGGTTGAAGCCATGGACTCAGTACGCTGTGTTCGTTAAGACGCTGGTCACCTTCTCGGACGAACGAAGGACATATGGTGCAAAGAGCGAAATTATCTACGTCCAGACCAATGCTACTGGTGAGGGCTGTCCGATGAATGTCCCCTTGCATATGGCAAGGAAAAACATACCCACCAAACTCCTTGCCTGAATGGTTCTTGGTCTCTCCACTGGCATTGTGTGCCCGAATCTAGTGCACGCAGGCTCCTCATTTATTCTTTGTGCATGAGCATGTTCACACGCTGCTGTAACCCTGCTGCAGTGTCATAAGGTGCCACTGAATCTGGGGTGGTGGAGGTTTGATTTTTTTTTCCGTGCAGGACATTTCTCCCTTCGTTTCTGTTTATTTGCCTGGTAAAGCAAACTGTTGAATCAGGACAAACCAAGAAGTCCTAATGTTCTGAGGCCTGGTTGGAAGACTATAAGGAAATAATACATGAGGGAATGACCCTTCACTGGGGAGAGAGCTGAATGGAATCCCCATAATGACTTACTTAAATACAGGCAATGTGTGTGTTCACTGTGTGCAAAACATGCAAAATATAAAGATAGTCCCTGTCCAGAGAAGAAACAGCGCCACAACTCACCCCTGCGGTGCCTCTTGTCGGTCCTCCTGGGAATTAGCTCTTTTGACCCGGAGTGCCCTCTGCAGCCTGGTGCCTTGCTTGCCGCCGGGCCCCCGTGTCCCTCCCGGACCCCAGTGCCCTTCTGTCTGGGGTGCTGCCCCCGTGGTGGTACGCCCTTAGTCTGGGTTTCCCCTCCCAGGGGGACCCCCACCCATTATCCCCACCTTGCCTAAGCCAATAGGCCTAGTCACCAGTCATCATCAAGCCCCCGTTCACTGGGGCAGACTGCAGTCTGTATTAGCCACTCATCATAGGCAAGGGGGGTTTGGACCTGCTGCCTCTGCCTACCCGTGAGCTGCCCCCTGCAACCTCAGTACCCCTTTTGGCCTTAGTCTAGCCCTGCAGCCTGGGGGTTTCCAGGCTGGAGCTCCCCAGCTCCTCTGGCCTTCCCCCAGTCCTGCTCCACTCCAGGTACCTTCTCAAGCAGTCAGGCCCATCTCCCTCCACAGCTAGAGGAGACTCTCTGAGCTCCTGGCTAGCAGCCCCTTTATAAGGGCCTGATTGGGGCGTGGCCCAGCTACGGCTGCTTCCCCAATCAGCCTGCTCTTCCCCCTCACAGCCCTCTCCCGGGCTGCTTTAACCCCTTTAGGGCAGGAGCGAGGTAGTCACCCCGCTACCGGTGCGTTGGGAGACCCAGAGTAAGATTTTTTTCCTTCCCTTATTGTGATGATGATTAACAACAGTGAGATCAGGACCTGGGTCAGTTTCTGTATGTTTCATTCAGGGGGCAGTGAGAGGGCTCCAGTTTAGTGAAAAAAGTTGATCGACTGTTCCAGACAGTAGGTGAGACTGGTACTAGCACTGCCGGGAGTCCTGTGGGGAGGGCGGGGTGGCTCTGATCGTCCTGTCTCTAAGGTGGGGCTGGCTGAGAGGGGTAACACAGTAACTCTCAATTCTGGGAACCCCTGCAGATGGTCACAGGACAGACGGTTTGGGGAAAATTCAGGACTGGGAGGGTGTTGGGATCACACTGCAAAAAGTGACTGGGTGGTGGAAGCCAGGGCATGACCTGCTTGGTTGTAGGTTGGCTGTTGGTGTCAGGGCTGTGAGCCATGGCAGCATAGCACAGAAGGCACCCAGAGTTGCAGGGCAGGCAGTGACACAATCCCTCCCTGGTCTGGGTTGAATCCCAAAGCGTCACAACAATTCTTGCCTCTTGTTCTAGGTCTCTTTTGGTACAGTGATGTGAGTGACCTCTGTGTCTTTCTCCCTTCAGTTCCCTCAGTTCCATTAGATCCAATATCGGTTTCCAACTCTTCGTCCCAGATCATTCTGAAGTGGAAGCCGCCCTCTGAGCCGAACGGGAACATCACACACTACCTGGTGTTCTGGCAGCAGCAGCTGGAGGACAGCGAGCTTTTTGAACTTGACTACTGCCTGAAGGGTAGGTGCCCTTTTTGCCCATTCTGCATCCGGGGTTTAATATTCAAGCTTCCGGGCTCTGCTAGTCTCTTACTAGCTGTGGGGTTTCTTTCTCTGCCATGTGGGAGGTGGGTGGGACACAGGGTCGTGGTGTGTTAGTGGATGATGCTCTTGGAACACACAGTGATGTAGCCAGAGCTTTTAAGTCTGTGTTCTCCCACTCTCTTTTGCATTGACCTGGTCGCTATTGTCAGGCCCGCCATCAGAGATCGTGAGGAATGGCTGGCTGGCTGGTTGGTTGGTTTGAACACAATAAAATCAGTTGTTTTAACCCTTCTGGGATCTGCCTTCTGCTCTTGCTGCTCTTAATCTGGGTAACCAGTTTTATCAAAGCTAATAAGAGTGAGATGAAATATTGTCGGCCTTCTGGAGACCTGGGGTCAGATTAATCTGATATGTAAACCACCACCACCACCACCCCCCACCCTTCCCCCGGTGGCTTCTAGATCTGTTTTGGGGATAAAGAGGTTTATTGGTGTCTTTCTAAGTGTCATGACACTGCAAGCATAGATTGGGGCCAAAGGCTCTTTCACATCTGCAGACTAGAGACTTCTAGACCCAAGATGTGAGAGGACTGGCTGTCTGAATGTTTCATGAATCCAGCAGCCCCTAGTTACAGGTTATAGGCTTCACCCACCCCAGCTGGCAAAGTCATGTTAGAAGCCCCTTTTGGCTACAGACAACAAGAGTATACTGTGCTTAATCTTAGTTTGAAAGCCAGTGTAGGCAAGTCCTTAAACATGTCACCAGTGAACAATGCCCTGCTGTCTTGCTGCGTGTGTCATAAACATCCATTGAAGTGGTGAACTCTACCTCACCTAGGATCCTACTTCTAACCTCTGATCTGCCAATACGTACACCCCTTTCAGGGCTGAGGAGGGCATCAGCTGTGTTGTATGCTGGCCCAGCGTGGCTAAGCAGAGCTGACTTAGTGTTCGGAAATTCATTGTACTGGCGCATCCATGGCAGGATGGTTCACTGCTGCTGGTATACATGTGACAAGCTGCCAGCCAGGATGCTGCGTCTGGATTTCAAGGCTCCATGACGAGAAGAGACATGCCAAAAGGAATGTCCGCTCAGTGGCCTTCAAGGAATAACCTGGAAATAGTTCTGACTTTTATTTTATGTGACTTAAACTGCTGTGCCAGCCAGCTAGTGACTTTTGCAAGGTGGTGTGTGTGATCTAAGAATTCTTTTCTCCATAGGACTAAAATTGCCGTCGAGGACTTGGTCTCCCCCTTTTGAATCTGAAGACCCTCATAAATATAATCAAAGTGAAAATGAGGACATCAGTGGGGAATGTTGTTCCTGTCCAAAAACTGACTCTCAGATACAGAAAGAGCAGGAAGAGTCTGCCTTCCGCAAAATGTTCGAAAACTATCTTCACAATGAGGTGTTTGTCCCCAGGTAACAAACTCTGCTGCTGCGTTTAGTTGGCATTGGGGTGGGGAAATGTAAATTGACAAAGTGAAACCGAAGACTGATGGCAGGGTTTGGTCATGTTGCCAGTCTCTCCAGGGCACTATGTCAGATAAAGATATCTACAGGGCTGTCTAGAGCAATATCTGGATGGGGATATGTGACTGAGACTGGTGAAACTAGAACTCGAACAACTGATGTTACCTCAGTTTTGGGAAACCCCAGTGTGCTGCCTCTTCTCGGCATTCTCCTCAGCCTGACCATAAGCTGAGAAATCTCAGCGAATTGTTAAAAACCTGGAAGCTTATTTAAACTCGTGTGATGCCAGAAATGGCCGTTTCCTCTGCCTGAAACTTTTTTGCAGCTTTTGCGCAATAACCACTTAAAAATAAAAGAAGAAAAAGGGAAGTTTACCATGCCACAACCTTGTCTTTTACTGCGGTATTTGCGGTCTTCCCTGTACTTAGCATGGGAAATACCTCCAATACCATGAGGAATGTAACTGCTGTGGGTGGTAAATGGCCTGTTTTGAATGGCACACACTGTGTCACATTAAGTGACGTTGAATGTGTTCGCACTTCTTATGAGTTCCAGAGAATGCACTATGGGAATCAAGTTGGGGTTGGTAGTAATTTGCTCTCTAAACTATCATAATGAGTTTCAGACATCAAATCTGTTCTTTGCTCGTTGCACTTAACCAGAAAATATTTATTTGCAGCTGCCTGACAAAGGCCTAACTATGACAATGAACACTTTTATTAAAAGTGCAGCACTAAACAGCATTCCTCTCTGTGAGCCTGAGTAAGCGATGCCTGCCCTTGGCACAAGGAAGCATCAGCAGAGTCCCTTACTTTTCTGTTTCCTTGCTGCTTGTGCTGTGCAGATGAGCAGGTTTCCATTGTGAAATGTAGAGCTACAGTGGGATTGCCCAGAACTCTGTGTACTCAGAAGCCAGAGAAGCTACAAGCCATTATCACATAGGCAATATCCCCTTGATCTAGGCAAACAGCTCTTATAATGTGATTTTTAATTTTATTGTGCAGCCAGCCCAGGATGCTTCTCAGGCCAATTTCTGGGGTATGTATTCTAAGAAGAAATGAATAACCAAGACACCACCTTGTCAGCCTGCTAAGGAAGAAACCTCCAGCCCTTTTACATTAATTAATTTACTAACACAGGGCTCCTTCACTGTCATAAGCCAGCAGCAGACACACAATCCTCCTGACATGCAGTCTGCCTGCTAGGTTGCCTTTTGTGATGGGTTTCAGCTTGTGGCAAAGCGAAGTAGAGGTTGTTTTGCTGTTGTTTCTTGCCTGCCAATCTGCTCCAGGGCAACTTATCCAGGGTCTGGCCGCAGAATAGGATATGTATTTAATTCCATATTTCATTTCTGCTGCTGCTAACTGCCAATGGCCTCTTCCCTAACAGCATTGCAGAGACCCTACTTGAAAGCAGAGTCTGCTTGGTCATGAGAAGGAAGACCAGGCCCTTGTAGGAGACTAGCAGGAGGCTTGTGAAATTGTGCAGGGTTGTAAGCAGAAGGTGGAAGGGGTAGTAAAGGGGGCCCCATCTCCCCACTGATTTGCCTCCCTGTCTCATCTCCTGGCTCTCTGTTGGCTCTCCTTGCTTCCTTTCGGCTTTTTTCCCCTTCCCTGTTTTCCCCTTCCCTGTTTGTTACAGGAAACCTGTTCCCCAGGCAGTGTCTGTGCCCAAAGCCATGACCTGCCACAGACACACCCAGCCAGCCTGAATCCCACTGCTTCTCTCTTTGTTTTTGTCTGACCCACTCTCCGAACTCGGGCTGGAAAGGATTGTCACAAGGACTGCTCCGTGGCCAAGTGCAGGGTGGACTGGGTGGGGGTGGGGTGGGACGGGACTTGCGTAGAACTTGTAAGCTAACTTCCTTTTGCACTGATAGAACAGGCTAGGGATTTTTTATGGCCCTGCCTTCCCATAGCCCCCTTCCTAACCATCGGTAGGGAACTTTTCACCCCAGCTGCAAGCTTCGTGACTTCCTCTTGCTGCTGAACAAAGTGGAAGTCACAAGCTGATGTTGTGTTTCTTCTTTATCACGTTGTTTGCTCTTGTACTGGAAAGAGTTTCACACAGGGATGAGCAACAATAAGGAAGAGGCTTCAAAAAAATAAGAGAACATGACAGCTCAAATGGGGGTGGGGGATTGGAAAAAAATAGAGCGAGGCTCAAATGCCCCCTCCCCCTGAAGGCTCGCCCCGAGGGAGGACTATATGGCTTCTACTGAGCCAATAAATGCTTCTGATTCAGCCAAGGCCATCCCTGGTGGGTGTTCCCCCTCCTGTGGGACTGAACACTCTCTCTCAGCGTTGCTAGACCAGGCCTCTCTGGGGCACAGGGAAATCTGGGAATGGAGACCAGACCTGGGTATTTCACATAGCAAACCACTGAAGCCACCAGAATAGCCTTGGGTTGTATTGAAAAGAGAGGCTGGAATGACAGCGAGGAGAGCAGAGAGGATTTAGCAAGGGAGTTGCTTTAAATCTAAGAAGGGATAGTTAATTATTTTTGGTCAAGATCCAGATTTATTGGTCAAGGTATAGTCAAGGTCCAGACTCCAGAGGAAAAAAAAAACCAAACAAACCCAATAACAACAACAAAGTAAATAAAAAGACTTTGGGGTCTGTTCAAAAGTGTCTTGTGGTCTGGATTTGGCCCGTGGTCTGCCTATTGACTACCCCAATCTAGGACAATAAAAGACTTGGAGTTCTTGAGTTTGCAGCTTCAGAAGCTTTTCTTCTTCTCTAGCATTTTAAGAGTTCATTCTGTATTTTTCCATTCACAGCTCTAGGTTAGAGGAGAGTGCCGAGTAGCACAGCTCTCATCAGGGAGATTACTGTTATACTTGTGAAAAACAAAAATAATCTCAGATTTGGGAAACTGCTGAGTCAGCCCGTTGTAAACAGTGGGGAAGAGTTAAATTGTGAAGTGTAAACAAGATTCTAGTTAACCATAAAGATTCCTTGGGGTGGGTGGGAGGTGATCTGTTTTTTATTGTGACCTAGAATTGCATCTTTGAACTCTGCCTCATTGTTAGAGGGCACAGTTCAGAGCAATGCACAAGTTGGGAGAACAACAACTTAAAAAATGGTTTGTCTGGAGTTAATTAGTAATTACAGGAAGAGAAAACTAAAGCCGAGAATGTGCTGTGCTGAGCCTGCCATTTGGTGTCACATTCTCCTGCCAGTGAATTTGTCCGTATTACTGTGCAAAACATAATGTTTAATTCGACGACATTTTATATCTGCTTTCAAAGTAGTTGCATTTGTTTTTTCAGAAAAATAACATCAGGGAATGGAACTGAGGACTCTAGGTAAAGACCTGACCCATCCAATCACCTGCTGCAATTTTAGTTAGCCAATCATGTGCTTGATAGACTGAGGGTGGCAGTGGAAAGTTCAATTCAACAGCAAAGATTTGCTTCAACAGCTTGTTGCATTTGTAAACTCTGGAGATGTCCATAGTGCTGGTTCCTTTCAGATGACCCACTTTAATAGCAAAGATCACAATTGTTCCCTTTAACATGTGATTTGGATTTTAACCTGTCTGGTAAGAGAGTGATGGAAAACTCTCATTGAGGGAAACCGGGAACATGGATTCCCCTCAAGCAACTAACATTGATTGTTCCTGACATAACTTGGATCCCCCAATTCGCTCAGAGTTCCCAGCCTGAAATTCTTAGTTGCAAATATGATCACAGGATTCAAACGCTGAGTGTAACTGACTTGATTTAACATAATCTTTTATAAAAAAAAAAAAAAAAAAAAAAAAAAAAAAAAAGGGAATCAGGCTGGTGAATTCTAGTGAAACAAAAATGTCCCTTTTTCTGGTTTTGAAATTAACTAGCAGCTCTCTCTTACAGTGTGGGGGACTGCCAAAATTATGTTTGACAACTTGATAGTCACAACAGCAAGAAGTTGAAGTAAATCTGCTAACTAATATACAGTAATTTGAAAGAAAAACTTCAGTTAACCACTACTGAATGTTACTAATGTGTGTGATGTGAGTCTGGCAGGACTGGGGTTTTCGTTTAACTTTATTCTTTAAAATGTTGAAAAGAACATTCAAGACCTGCTTGGTGTGAAAGGGCGAAAATTCTCTTCATGTACAAAACAGAAACTAGGGCTCAGAGTAGTGGACATACTCCAGTGAGCCATGAAACCAGTCTTATGAGTTTTAAATGCAGGTTTAGGATGCCTGGAATATGTGCAGCACCCAGTATGCTCAAACTCGGGGCTTCGATCATGATCCCTTATGGTCAAAGTTTTAGTAAATGCAGGGCAAAGTCTTGAGTATTGCAGTCTTGTTAAGGCAGCATCCTACCTCTGCGGAACCCAGAGATTAGTAACATCATTGTCCTGTTCAGCTGAGGAGAACTTGAGTCATTGCATACTCTGACCTTAGCTTTTATTATTTCCATGTACAGTTTTGAAACAAAGGTAGATCAAGACCACAGGCACCACTAAAAGGTAGCGTTTCCGCAGAGACATTGAGACAGGGTTGTTAGAACAAAAAGTTCTGAATTCTTTAGTTTGTGCTGCATTGCAAGTGCACTCTGCTTGCATTAGAGTTTTCAGATGAACTCTGAACTCCCAGATAAATATGTTTGAGTTAAATATGGTGAATAATTTCTTCAATGTATTGTTCTGCAGGCCGTCACGAAAACGAAGAGATCTTGGCAGTGTGGCTAATGCCACTGTGGTGGTACCCACCATCCCATCTTCGCTGAATACCTCCTCTGCAGTAGCACCTGAAAATGCAGAGGAACAGAAACCTTTTGAGAGAGTTAAGTCTAAGGAGTCCTTGGTTATCTCAGGTCTGCGGCATTTTACAGGGTATCGCATTGAGCTCCATGCTTGTAATCATGATGCCCAAGAATCCCGGTGCAGCGTCGCAGCATATGTTAGTGCCAGAACCATGCCAGAAGGTGAGTTACCTTTACTGAGCTTTGCTTCAGGGGACTCGAATGTTTTTAAATGGCCGTTTTCTTGGTGTCTTAGCTGCATTTCAGAAAATGCCTTGGGAATCTCATGCTGATGAACTGGGCTGTACCTATTGCTAATAAATATCCCTGTTTGGTGGTTAGATGGGAAAGGCTGACATATTGGGTTGGGCCAGGTTTGCATTTTGTAAAATATTTTAGAACTTAAAAAAAGCTTTTTCTAGACATAACTTTGTAAAAATCTGTTGGTTTTAGCAAAGGCTGATGACATTGTTGGTCCAGTTACCCATGAGCTGGTCGAAAAAAATGCTGTTCATTTGAAGTGGCAGGAGCCAAAGGAGCCGAATGGGCTAATTGTGCTATATGAAGTGAATTATGGGCGTCTTGGGGAGCCAGAGGTGAGAGCTTCTTTCATTCAGTCTGTCCATAGATGGTATGTGAGTAGGCGTTCGCTTTACACCCGGCTCTAACATGGGGAGATAGCTGGTAGTGACAGCTGGGAAGTTGAATTTGCATATTCCTACTTTCCCTGGACTCAGCTCCTCCATATCAAGTGTCAGGACAAGATCAGAATTGAGGCTGTTTGAAGAAGAGTCCACCAACTGCCTCCATCACTCCTGGTTCGGTAGCTTTCTTGGTACGGACATATTGGAATGGAAGACCAATGAATTCCAATGTGTGTGTACCAAGGAATGCTGTGACACAGCCAGCAATCGTGTGGGTGCCAGAAACTTTGGTGGCACAATCAAATTCCCAGCGATGGACGTAAACTGGATATAGCAGCACCCGCTTTAAAGAGCTAGCCAGAGTGCGAGCTGGATGGTGCTCACTCTTCAAGGAGACCACATCCCTTTGGGATTTGCCATGATGATGAAAGTGCCGTGGAGAGTCTCTCTGCCTGGTAATGACTGGCTGCAGCTAAGCACTCCCCATGGAGCACAGCTCTGCCCATAGGGTGGATCACTATAGCTGCAAGGGAGGACTGGCTGCAGGAGTTCATGGAAACTCAGCTGTTGAAGTTCTGTTTTGCATGATGTTGCTCCGGAAATGCAAGGCAGCCCACCCTGCCCTGTTGTTCTAGTTTGTCTGGTTTCTTTTTTGCATGAACTTACCAGCCACTCTGGCACAGAAATGTGCCCACTCTTACCCTCTGGGGGTGTGTTCCACGGTGGACAGCACTACAAATCGGTGTCCTCAGCATGAATCTCTCATTTGTTAGCCTGGTGCAGGGATTTCTGTAGGGATTTTAGTGCATAGAAAGATATGGAAACGATATAGATGTAAATATCAGCTGCTTATTGCGAAACAGTTAGTTACAATTCAAGGATCTAGTAAATGGCAACCCTGACCCTGCAGCCTGAACTGCATGGGCAGACCCCAATGCCTGGGCAGGGTGGGTGGAAGGGTTTGCCTGCCCAGATCGAATGGCAGAATTGAGGCCCAGTACAGCAAATGGCATGCATCCCGCATGATCTAATACTACTTAACAATGAGAGGCAAAGCCAGGATATACCGTTATAATGGGGAAGATTGGAGCATTCCTACACACAATTATTTGTCTCTTTGCTGTTTGGGGAACTGTGAGGGGGGAGTCCTCATGCTAATAACCTTTAAAAGGTATCCGTGGGAGGTCTTCATTTGAAATAGCTTGTGATTTAGCTCTTGTTTTCCTTTGGTTGGTTGCTTGTAGCCCTGTGCTTAGTATGTGCTTCCTCCTTGGGTGATCAGCAGAATATTCCACTTGCAGCGTTAACCTTTGGACTCACAAAGTTGTTGTTCTCGTTTGTTTTCTTGATCTTTGGGCAACATGTTTTTATGGCTTTTCTTTCTTTGCCTTGCAAATCCAACTCTCAGGGTGAGATGCAACCCTTCCCTCCCTGCAGTGGGCTGGGTATGTGCTGAGACTGGTGAATGATTTCATGGATAAATGGTGTTAGGAATAAACTACTGCTAGTCACTGAGCTTCTTTGGGTGTTAAATACGTGCCTAAGTTATGAGCTGGTAGGAAGGCTGAAGTCTTGGCCTTTCTAGCTCTCCCGCCCTTTTGATTGTTTAAGAACTCTTCTTTTGGTGTTTTGAATGTTGATTTGATGCCGAATGAAAATCACCATTAACCAGGGTATTAGAATTCTCAGCGGCTTTCATAGGAAACTGCCCACTGGCTGCAATACATCATTATGGCGTTAGCTGAAATACATTTAAAAGCACGCAGATGTTAGTGATATAAATAAAAGCCCTTCCCAGACATCCTCCTGGACAAAGGCAGAAGAACCCTGGGATCTCATGGCGCTCTCCTGTTCTGACTTGCAGTAAATGTAGTTGATAATTGTGTATAAACAATGCAGGTGATAAACTGCCATGCTGTGCTCTGGCTGCCTGCCCACTAGCGTGTTCAGATACATAGCACTGTCTGCTCTAGCTGACTGAAATCCACCCCAAATGCTAGAATTGCTCTCAGTTGTTACAGGGCCCAAGTACAGGTGCTGGACAGCATAACTAATCTGGGCTCTGGCAGTGAGCTGGGGGTGAGGGGAGACTGCAGAATGTGGAGATAACCCTCGCTAGCAGCACCCACCTATTTACATCCCATTGGCAGAGCCAGTCCCCATGAAATCAGGTCCTGAGCGACTTAGTGCTTTAGAATTTATAGTCTAAACCCACCACCTGGAATCCCACTTGGAAACGTGCAGGGAGCCAGCACCGATTATGGTGCAGCACTTCCTCTTCCCCAGGGCTGGTGTCTGGGGGAGTGCTGAGGAACAGCCATGTCTCGAGGGGAGAAGGGGCTGCATGTCAAAAGTGCACGTGCTTGTTTCACTGGGCACAGGTGGAGAGCAGCGCTCTCGGAGTAACAGCCTTAGGGCAGGCCAGATCTGAGAGCTCGTAATCCTTGGTCACAAGCTGCTATTTCCGGCATCATCTCAGTCTCCCGGGATGCCGGGCTGTTGTGCTGTGCCCTCTGTCTGTTAGGGTTCAGCAGGGGCTGGACGGGGGAGATTTGCAGATTAATCTGTGGAAGGGAGGTTGGTTGTTACAGGCCTCCTGACTGTGCTGCATTCTTCAAGAGGCAGTGAAGTAAAGCTGTCGTTTTCCATCCTCCTGCAGGAGGCACACTACTGCGTTTCTCGTAAGCAGTTTGCTAATGAACAGGGCTGTAAGTTACGTGGACTACAGCCTGGAAACTACAGCGTCCGAATCCGAGCCACCTCGCTGGCAGGAAATGGGTCATGGACAGAGCCCACCTATTTCTATGTGGCTGATTATTGTGAGTTTGCTTACTCAAAGTTTAATGTTTTAATAGAAATCTGGGCTATTCTCTGGAGGGGGGAGCACAGCACAGAGCAGTGGGCACTGGAATAGAAGTGCACGGGGAAAAGTATGGTGATGGGGGGATTACAAGTGGTAAGCGCGATAGAGAAACTTGAAAATCAGTCTCAAAAGCTGACCTATTTCCTTCACTTATTTGTTAACGCTGAGGCTGAGGTCACAGTCCTGGGTGGCTGTGCATTGCTTGCCTATGGCTTCAGGGCAAAGCAAACTGCCTTCCTGTATGTGAGCTTAGAAACCTCTGGAAATGGGCTCTTTGAAACTGAAGAGCTGCCTTCTTCATTGAGTTGAATAGCGAGAAAAGCACTCCCTTCCACTTCGTGTCGGAAATGGCTTTGCTCTGCACTTGAGTTTGGGAGCGCAAGAAGGCAGTGGAGATTGGAGATTGTTTGGGAGCCGCCTCTGGTTCTGTTCAAAGTTCTCATGATCAGGGATGTTCCTAAGCACTTTGATTTGCCCACATTTGACATGAATTAGCCAGCTAGCTGGATCGTCTGCAGCCGTCAAAGTGCTGAGGCGCTTGCCAATCTCGTTCTGGGTGGAGCACAGCAGGTTTGGATAGGAAGAGATTCCTGCTTTGTGCACTGTTGGGCCAACTCTGGAGTGCCTCAGAACACCTCTGACTCCTGTCAGTTTGGTAGGATCTCACCCTGAACTCCTGGGTGTGCAGCTGTTCCAGGGGGGATTTCAGTCAAGAAAAGACTAAACTGCTTGGAAGCCCATGTAATGCTTCTCTCTCTCTCTCTTTCTCTCTCAGTGAACCCTCAGTCTAATATTGCTGTGGTTGTTGTCCCAATCATTTTTTCCATAATAATTGCTGGAATTATTGGAGCTGCCTACGTATTTGTGAAAAAGAGGTGGGTGATGTATATAGCTCTCAGCAGAACAACAACACTGTTTTACCAAACAAAGATACTAGTAGTTTTCTGTGGCTTTATAAAAGAGGCAACCGATTTTAGAAAAACAGCTAAATGACTTGTCTAGGAAACATCTTGCATTTGGAGATCTGAAGTTCAGGAGCTGTTATCTGTCCTGTACTTTTGGAGTTGTTTTAATTACATGGCTGCATGTCTCCACGGCAACTAGACCCCTGCGGCTGGCATACTCTGACTTGCGGGACTCAGGCCACAGGACTGGTGGAGCCCGGGCTCTAGGACCCTGCGAGGTGGGAGGGTCCCCGAGCTCAGGCTCCAGTCTGAGCCCAGAAGTCTACACAACACCGCAATGAAACAACCCTGTGAGCCCGCAAGCCGTAAGGTGAGAAAAACAGGAGAGACAAAACTGTAGAAATACTGAAACTTTATATGTATCTGTCTTGCTTCCAGACAAACTGAAGGACCAACTGGGCCACTCTATGCATCCTCTAACCCGGAGTACCTGAGTGCCAGTGATGGTGAGAGCATGCTGCAGTTCTGACCATTCCAGTGCTTCACTTGGTTTTGAATTATGACTTGGGAAACATGGATCAACTTATAAAAACTTAAAGGATGTTCTTGTCCATTCCTGGGTGGGCAAATGCTGCTACTAGAGCAATTCTAGGGTAGAGAAGAGGAGCTCGGTTAGTTTAAAAAAAAAACAAAATAAAAACCCACTTTTGGGTTGGCGATAACTATTGGGAAGTGGTGTGCTATTAACATGCTCGCTACTTTGAGCTGTGTCTGCAGCATAGGAACAGAAGGCAGGTGACGCTGGGGTTATTTCTGCCTCTCTTGGCTGTTGTATTTCTCCAGGTTTTTTTTGCTCAAGAATCTCTGGTACACTGATGCTTTGCAAAGAATATCTAATGGGATCACAATCAACACCTGCATCTTTCGCATGCCCTGCATTTCTCAGGGCTACTCTGTGTAATCCACTGAAAAGGGTTTGGAAAGGAGTTCCCTCCCTTTCCTGCTGTAGGAATGCCTGTCAGCTTGGACAAATACACGGTGTTTAAGCAAAGTACTGTGCATCCAATTTCATTGTGTTAAGAGGAGTAAGAAGGGGGCTGTTTACTGGAATCCAGCTTTAGCTTATATCTTTACTGAAGCAGGCATGTTTGTCCTCTTGCCTAGGCTTCTGCAGTACAAGGTTGACAGTCTGAACACAGCAAGATTATTTTAAGATGTTGAGTTTTAGAACAGTGTCTTTGTATCCATTATTTGTTTAGATTTGTGTTATCTTCGTAGAAAGTGAGCTCAGAGCGGAATATTACATCCAGTACAGGAATGAGACACGGGCGTTGGAACTAGTGAATGCGGATGCTGGATGTCTGCTTGTGAATCATAATCCCCCTTTTATCTGCATTGTGCGCTTGCTGCTGCATTCTGTCACTCACCCTGCAGATTCTCCCCGGCACAAGCTTTGCAAGACTCAGTCCTACTGTCTGTGGGACAGACGCTCCTCGCCTCGCCCCTTGTGCAGACATTTGCACCAGGATAAAGTGGGTATGAAATACTGCTGTCTGATTAGGCAGTGTTTCATACCCACCTTGCTCAGGTATAAATGGCTGCACAAGGCAGGGGGTGATTTTGGCCCCCAGTCTCTAGTCCAGCCCCTGTCTCGCTGAGGTGGGAACAGTGTCAAGGCCTGGGTGCGCCTGTCCCTTGTGCCTGATTGCAGAAACCTCTCTCCAGTAACTGCTCTGCTCATTCAGTAATGTCTTTCTCCATGTGACAGTTTATGTGCCCGATGAATGGGAAGTCCCACGAGACAAGATTAACCTTCTCCGAGAGCTCGGGCAAGGTTCCTTTGGGATGGTGTATGACGGGATAGCCAAAGACATAGTGAAAGGGGAGCCAGAGACTCGGGTAGCTGTGAAAACCGTTAACGAATCTGCCAGCCTCCGGGAGCGCATTGAGTTTCTGAATGAAGCTTCTGTAATGAAAGGGTTCAGCTGCCATCACGTGGTAAGTGAAGTTTCTCTACATTAAATGACTTGCTGGTGAAAATCCTACCTTCGAACTAATGTCCCTTTAGTGCTTTATAATGCTAGAGGCTCAGGCTGAAAAAATGGTTAAAAGGGAAGCAAAATCCATCAGAGAGAGAGACGGGCAGTGTCTGGAAAATTTGTCTTCCTGTATAATTTCCCTTGTGCTCTTTCAAACACCACCCCCACCCCCGCCCCCAATCATGATAGGTCCCCGTGTCCCGTGACAGCACTCTGGGATCTTGCTACAGAAGTGTTGGTGTGACCAGAGTGGGGCCAGCTGTGGTCACTCAGGATGAACTGCAAAGAATGGGGCAGACAAACCCCATAAAGCTGGTGGATATTCCAATACTTAGATTTACCAAACCAGCATAAAACAGCTTCTTTATTACCTTACTAGTTACTCAGAAGTCCAGACAACACAGTTCCCTTAAAAGTGATCCAGCCACAAGCCCCCATCCAGGTATCTAAGTCAAATATGATGATTTCTGTAAATCTCATTTTATCATATAAAAGAAAAGGTTCTACCAATCCTAAAGGATCGGACACATTACCTCCCAGGTTAATGAATGTTTCAGATCTTACCCAAATACACGCTACAGCCAATTCTTATTAACTAAACTAAAATGTGTTAAAAAACAAAAGAGAGAGAGTATGGTTAAAAGATCAATATACATACAGACATGAGTTTAATCCATTGAAGTTCAGATTCCTAACAGAGATGGTGAGCTTTGTAGTTGCAAAGAGTTCCTTTAGAATTCAGTTCATAGGTCATAGTCCAGTGTCCAAATCTCATATTCAGGGCGTACCAGCATAACTGGGACCTCAGTCTTGAGATGCAAACTTCTCCTGATGAAGCCTAAGCAGATCTGAGATGACAGAATCAGGACCCACGGGTCTTTTTATACAATGTTCTAGCATCCACTTGACCACACAGTCTTAGTTAAACAATAGGCTTTTGATTTAACCTTTTGCTTTCTAAGCACCACCAGTAATTAGTTACACAAATTAACACAGGGCAATTTATCCATTAGGCAGTCTATTACAAACTTCAGAGAGACATATAGACAATGACATTATTTTACCCAAGATTCATCTAAACGTTAATATTCCCTTTCGATCTCTGAATCAATAGTTCTAGTGACAGACAGGAACTGTCTGTTAACAGGTAGCATCTAAGATACACGCAATTAGCCCTGGGCTACACTAGAGTGGGGGGTCGACCTACGATACGCAACTTCAGCTACGTGAATAGCGTAGCTGAAATCGGTGTATCGTAGATCGACTTACCTGGCCGTGAGGACGGCGGCGAGTCGATCGCTGCCGCTCACCCGTCGACTCCGCTTCCGCCTTTCACAGAGGTGGATTTCCGGAGTCGCCGGGGAGCACGTTCGGGGATCGATTTATCTAGACGAGACGCGATAAATCGATCCCCGATAGATCGATTGCTCCCCGCCGATCCGGCGGTTAGTGAAGACAAGCCTTTAGTATTACTTCTAACAATATGGGTTTGCATTTCAAAGTTTTAGCCTATTTAGCATGAATATCCCTAATTATCATTTGCATACCTTTCTAACATGACTTTAAAGGTGGGCTTTGGGTCATTCAGCCTGCAAGCTGTTTAACCCTTTCTAGCCATGAGTCACAGTTGGTTTAATTGTAAACTCCATTTTCACAAATGTGCCATGCCAGGCACAACGCTAAGGGAGAATCCCCATTTCTGTTTTTCAGGTTCGCCTCCTAGGGGTGGTCTCAAAAGGACAACCCACACTGGTTGTTATGGAACTGATGGCACATGGAGATCTGAAGAGTTACCTTCGCTCCCTGAGACCTGATGCTGAGGTAAAGGTGGGAGAGAAGCCGTATTGGAGGGTGGGCGGGGGGGTCATACAACAGACTGACTTGCTTTGGTCTTTAATACTTTCTGACTTAACTTCAGAATAACCCTGGCCGTCCCCCACCAACTCTCAGAGAGATGATCCAGATGGCTGCAGAGATTGCAGATGGTATGGCTTACCTGAATGCCAAAAAGTTTGTCCACAGAGACCTTGCAGCCCGTAACTGTATGGTTGCAGAAGATTTTACTGTAAAAATTGGAGGTATGTAATGTGTGCTTCAGATCTAATACTAAGCTTGACCTGTTGAGAAAGAGGTTCTGTGAAATCCTAGACTAGTGCTACAAAGAGCCAGCTGATCTCAGCTGATTTTTAACTGGCTTTAAAGTTCTTCACTAAGGTGAACCTTTTTTGCCCGATACCTTTTCCTGTTTCACCTGCTTTGCAGAAGGACCTGCAGGCACTTTGGTAAGTGGATTATCTAGGTGAGCCTCACTGCAGCTTCTATAGCTTCTACTGAAATGCAGTTAACTTCTTCTAATGAAAGCTCCTCAGGGAATGTCATATCATTTCTTGCTTCCATGAGAACTGTGACGGAGAAAGTATCCTATTCATGGAGCATAAACTAAAAGCTAAGAACTGCTAAAGATGTAATTAGGCCCAAGGACTAGTTTTTAATGGAGTACAAACGTCTAAAACAAGTTCTTAACTCAACTGGTGTTAAGTCGACAAAATTTAAAAATAATCCTCTCTCCCTCCTCTCCTCTCCCCCTCTGCCCCCCCTCCCCACAGCCTCCGGAGGCCAGCCATCTGCAATTTCAGGCCAAAAGGAATTCTGTTTTCATCAAGAGTGGAAAGAGATCAGTCAAAATAGGGCTTAGTTACAACTGTGACAGTTTCCGTTCCAGTGGAATGGTACCATGGCTGTATAATAGTTTAGGAAGGAGATGGGGGCGGGGGGCAGGGGAGAAATGTGCTCGGCCTCTAAATACTCTCAAGATAGCAGCATGACTGAAAGTTGGGGTGTCATAGGCACAATAGCAGGACCCCAGGGAAAGGAATTGTTTTCTGTGGTTAATGTGCTGTATAGTTGGAGTAACTGGGCGGCAGGACAGACTCTAAGGCAAGCGACTGTGGCTCCCACACTGCAGAGATCCAGGAGAGAATTGTAGAAGACACCAGTGGACTGAAGTAGGCAGGACCCTGCGCTGTGGGTGCCTGGCCCTGCCTTCTGTGCTGGTACACACCGTGTTAATGTGCACATGTTAGAGAAATCGGAGTCCTTTCAGCAAGTGGCAGGGCTGGACTGGGCATTAGTAATACAGCCTAACTTCTTTTGTCAGATTTTGGCATGACCAGAGATATCTATGAGACCGACTATTACCGTAAAGGAGGCAAAGGGCTGCTGCCTGTGAGGTGGATGGCACCCGAATCTTTAAAGGACGGTGTCTTTACTGCTTACTCGGATGTGTGGTAAGTTGCACTCTGCATTCCATGATGAATTGTAGCAGGAGCCCTAATAGTAACATGGGTGGTAAGTTCTTCAGAGAACAGGAAATTATATTTTAAAGCAGCTTCTTAAATATATAGTGCGTCTTTTAAAAATCTGCCTGCACCAAAAGTAAGCTGAACATTGTTTTCTCTAGGTCCTCAGTATCAGTCTGATCAGTAATTCTGGTCTTTTCTCAGGTCATTTGGAGTTGTCCTTTGGGAGATAAGTAGTTTGGCAGAGCAGCCATACCAGGGACTCTCTAACGAACAGGTGCTAAAATTTGTAATGGATGGAGGATACCTGGATCAGCCAGACAACTGTCCAGAGAGACTGTAAGTACTAGAGGCGAGTGGGAACTGACCTAGTGATGCTTCTTTGCTTAAGGTATGGCCAGTGAAGGTGGCTGTAATTCCGCCCCCTTCCCACTCTGATGAATGGGGGGAGCAAAGCTGAATGTTGAGAGCCACCTGACAAAGAAATGTTGTCACCCTATCCTGAGTGACCCAGGGATGAAGAGGAGAGTCAAGGGCAGCCCAGGAGACCAGAAAGGAAAGCCAAACTAAACTGGGCTATATGATCGTAAGAAGAGAGAGTGCACCCCAGAGGGCGTGAGGGCCAGAACACGGGGAAAGTCTCTAAAATATAAATAGGCCAAAACAAAAGGCCTTTCCCATCCCTGCGTTTTAATGCACAGTCATTCACCTCTGCAGAGTGATGTGCTAGGTAGGGCTGTGCTTGCGTCTGCAATTCCTATCCAAGTGGCTGTAAATGCTGGGGAGAGGCTCATGAATCAGAATGGGGTGGGTGCTACAGCACTGTAGAAGCTGTCTGCAAATTGACACCTGCCTGGTTGACATCTGGTCATACGTCTGTGTTAGACAGTTCCACCTGGTTTTCTTCTAGGCAAGAGTGGTGACCACTTTCCGTGGATCAACTTTCAGGAATCCCTCGTATGGTGAATGGGAAGGGAGGGTGGAAAGTGTTTGTCTTGTGCTTTTCCCTGTCTCTCAGGCACAGCAAGGGCCCTAGTCTGTCCTCTCCAGTGATTTTGTCATCCCATCAGCATTTTATCCTTGCCCAGTGTGTGCTCAGTGTTTGATTCTGTAGCCAACCTCACGGAGCATTGAAACTCTCCTCCCAAATGATGGGAATAACAATGGGCTATGGCCCACTCAGGCGGGGGTTACTAAGAGAGTGAGGGTGCTTAAGAGCTGGAGTGCTGAATGTCTTGCTGCCACTAACGCAGGGGTGGCCAACCTGAGCCTGAGAAGGAGCCAGAATTTACCAATGTACATTGCCAAAGAGCCACAGTAATACATCAGCAGCCCCCCGTCAGCTCCAGTGCCTCCCACCCGCCGGCAGCCCCCACCAGTCAGCGCTGCCCACCTGCCGCAATCAGCTATTTTGCATGCGCAGGAGGCTCTGGGAGGGAGGGAGGAGGAGCGAGAGCATGGCAGGCTCGGGGGAAGGAGCAGGGGCCTTAGGGGAAGGGGTGGAGTGGGGACAGGGCCTGGGGCAGAGCAGGGGGTTGAGCAGTGAGCACCACCCAGCACATTGGAAAGTCAGCATCTCTTCCAGCCCTGGAGTCAGCACCTATGCAAGGAGCTGCCTATTAACCTCTGAAGAGCCACGTGCGGCTCCAGAGCCACCCCTGCTCTAACGAGTCCTAGAATGAAACGTGCAGCGTCTCCGATGAGTTGCTAGCTCCAGCGTTTAGTTTTTAAAATGGCAGTGGAGCTGTTTGTGTCCTGCTGCCCAAGCCTAGCCAGCTCTAGGCTGCGTGTTGTCTGACATGTTAGCCATCATCTTCCAGAGCCTGCATCTGGAACATGAACAGGACCTGGGCTGCCCACAGGAGCAGCTGGGAGGAGGAGCGGCAGGGCAGGTAGAGATGAGAGGGCGGGGGAAAGGGCAAACACTGGAGGTCAGAAATACAGGGAGGCTCGAAAAGAAAACCTCTTGGAGAGAGAGCGAGCGCGCAACACATTAAACAGACTTGGAAAAAAGAATACAAAATGGTATACATTGGCCATGAGTAAATTGAGACTGGTAATTAGAAGAAGGTTTCCGATCATTAGAGGAGGGAGGTTCTGGAACAGCCTCTCAGTAGGAGTAGTGGGGCAAACAACTGAACTAATTTTAAAATGGAGCTCAGTAAGTTTTATGAACAAGGTTATATGATGGGGTGGCCTGCAATTGCAGTGGAATGGGCTCCATGACCAGGAGGTTCTTTCCATTCCTGTGTTTCTACAATTGAATTAATCTGAGAGGAGCATGAGGCTATAATAGGAAAAGTGGAAACCAGGAAGGGAAACTGGAGAGGAAGAGAAGAAAACATAAGAGACTGGAAGTTGAAATGTTCGACCCGGGAATCAGAGTTGACAGCCATTGCAGGGAGTTTGTCCCAACATCAGTTTGGATATTAAATACACCAGCCCCTACTCAGGTCTGTGCCTGTGAAAGTGATTCCCAGATACTGACTCTCCTCTTTGTCCCTTTTCAGGCACAGCCTGATGCAGATGTGCTGGCAGTACAACCCCAAAATGCGCCCTACCTTCATCGAGATCATCGAGATGCTGAAGGAGGACTTGCACCCTAGCTTCCAGGAAGTCTCATTCTTTTACAGTGAAGAAAACAAACCTCCCGAGACAGAGGAGTTTGAGATGGACTTTGAGAACATGGAGAGCATACCCCTTGACCCTTCCTCCTATTCACAGAGGGACAAAGTCCTGGGGCGGGACAATGGGCCCTCCATGGGCCTCAAGGGGAACTATGAAGAGCATATACCTTACACTCACATGAATGGTGGCAAGAAAAATGGGCGGATTCTGTCCATGCCTAGGTCAAGCCCTTCCTAACACCTCCTGTTTGGCCCAAGGGTTGTGTCTTTGCTTTTCCCCTCCGTGAATCTCAGGACTCTTGTTGTTGCTGCCACAGCGTATGACATACAACTACAAACCCTCTGTTCAGATTTTTAATCATCCTATGATTAAGAGACTTTTTTTGACAAGTTGAGTGGTTGTCAATGGACTTATCTGTGAACATAAATGGAAAAGGTTTCCATGGCGGCTGTCCCTTCTGTAGCCATGGTTCAAAACAGGCACTGACCTTGTAAATTAGGTTGAAAGAAGAGAATCCACATTTGCCAACAAAGGAAATGAAAATCCATGATGTCTGAGCTACATTATAAAAGTGCAGAACAAAACTTCTGCAAGACATAAATGTTCTCAGTGGAATTCCAAGCTTTATGGCATCCTCTTCAGAAGCGTTTCTTTCACTACAGCCGAAGGATTTTAACACCCATCAATTGGACACGCCATTTCCTCAGATTGACCAATAGCTGCTGCTTTCATACTTTTTTAATGAGTTAAATCTGAGTGTGCGTGTGTGTGTGTGTGTGTGTGTGCGTGCGTGCATGCGCGCGCAGTATATATACATGGGGTGTGTATAGATATACAAATATACACTTCTTTTGTACATAAGTTTTGTATGTTCTCACAGAAGCTTTCCTCTTCTTGGAAGTGTGTACTCCTCTCTTTCCCGGTTTCCTGGAGTGATTGAACCCTAAACAGATTATTTTTGTACTAAGGACTCTTGGGAGTAGTTTTCTCTCATTAGCATATGAGGAAAAATATGCTAGGAGCCAAAGGAGTAGAAATCTGAGATTTGTGGCAACTTTCAAGACCAAACAAAACAGGAACCCCTGACCTGATATCAAGCTTTCTGTCCTTACAGCATTGAGTATATATATTGTTTGTTGTAACATATTTAAAATGTTTTTAGTTTTAAATGTTAACTACCATATAAATTATTGAGTGTTTATGATTCTTTTGTGGGGGAGGGGATTGGGGAGTTTGTTTGTTTGGTCTTAAAGTGGTCCATGAATTTCAGAATGAACTTTATTTTAGCTGATTACCCTCTTAGGAACTATGAAGCACATGTTAAGTTTGTACTTGACAAGGCTTTAAAATATAGTTTCATGATTTATATCACACAGTCAGCCGGCTCCAGCTAAAGCCCCAAGACAAAGTAGTTTGGACTTCAGTTGGTTGGTGGGGGCTGACAGACAAAGCATTGTCTCAGCCCTCCGTCGCTCTGCTACTTCACTTTCTTTCCCTTCCATGTGCACTTTTCCACAGACATTGGAGAAAACGGCGCCAGGTGAAGGAGCAAAAACTCTAACAGAACAACAGACACTAACCCAACCCAAAGTGGGGAGTGCCAGGCTCCTGGCTCCATGAGTGGAGCCAAAGCTGAACGTGACTGTGGTGAGCTAGTCTGTGCCTGTCTGCAGCCTGCGTGGGCATTTGGCCTGGCACAACAAGTAGGACTTTTCCTGAGATACCTGCACCATGCCCTGTGGATATTTACGGGGCCGTTTTGTTCTTAGCCAACACCTCCAGCTCTTCAGGATGCTAACTCTTGTGTTTGGGGCTGGGCTTTGTTTTGCTGCTGTTTGCATAAAAGGCAAAGCTGTTTAGCTTAGGGTGTTAGAAAAGCATCATGAAACGACATGTCTCGGACAGTGATGAAAGGATGTACTGTCAGGGAAAGGGGCTGAAGCAGAGGGGAGTGACTGTAAGAGGTTTGAAAGAAGCAAACCCCTGGATGTTGCATGACATTGTAATGCAGGTGATGGTTTCAAAGGGAGACAGAAGGTGAAAATCAGCAGCTTTTCTTTGTGGACAACTCAGGGAGCCCCAACTAACACAGTGACCCCAGGAGTTCCCTGTGCTGGGAGTAAATGGTGCAGTCCTGACTCATCTGGGTGGGGCACTAAGCATGTA
Source organism: Macrochelys suwanniensis (assembly GCA_033296515.1). Lineage (NCBI taxonomy): Eukaryota > Metazoa > Chordata > Testudines > Chelydridae > Macrochelys > Macrochelys suwanniensis. The sequence continues at coordinate 14,505,847 of CM065799.1, read as the reverse complement.
GGTGTGAGGCTTGTTACTCTAGACCGTGTGCGGCTGCTTCGTCCTCCCCGCAATTGAAAGGCCAATCATCGAAAATAAAATAAGGGTTGGTGCTAATAGGGAGCACATCACTGATCCCTCCCTGCTAACCCAGAACTATAGATGCCTGGTTGTATGGCACCTAGATAAAGGATTATGGACTTTCTGCACCTCCTGGAAGGAACAGCACCCCCTTAAGTTTGTAGGGCCTGACTTGGTTGGGACAAAGGGAGAAGGTACAAAAATGTTCACAAAATGAGATGCAAAATTTATTGTATAAATCTGAGGCCAGAACTTTACAGTTCGAAAGGCCTAGCTTGCATTCTTGTGCTTTACAAACTAGTAACTATTTAGCAGCTCTACGCTACACTGCAGGGAAGAAGTATTCACACACTTTTCTAATTGAGAGAGGTTTTCTTATTAGGAAAATTTTTATTTATTTTAATATAAAATAAATCACTGTAAAAAACAAACAATTTTCTTTCTTAAAACATACAAAACGTGTACATTTTTATCTTTGAAAACTAGGCAGGAGGGTGTGGTGGGGATTTTATTTTTTGTTCTATTCTGGCACAGTCTACCTCAGTGTCCCATAAGGCTATTTTTAATATTGTGCATCTCTAGACTTGATGAAGTATTCTGGTCTGGACCTATTGTGAATTGGGGAAAATCAATATCAGCTGATTCCAATACGAGGGACCATTTACCGGAGGGATGGGAGAACAGCTAATCATTATTTATCACTGAACTTAAACAGTAATGACCAAAGACCCTATTTGTGGCTCGAAGTACACAATGGCCGAATCCGACTGATGCAGTCCTCTTAGTTGTGCTATGATCAGGATGATCCTGATACGGACAAAATAGCAATTTCCAAGGCTAAATATTTTAAGTATTTGGACATTCTTCCTGATGCAATGCCCTGAAATAGAATAAATGGCATTTGTTTGGAATAACATGTGACCAGTGTGGACCAGATAATCAACAGTGCGTAATAGATCTAGTTTGAGTTGGACAGCTTGGATCATGTCCATGTTCTTAATATATACCAGTGTGAAGCTGGAGTAAATGATAGCAAGATGTGACCCCTAAGGTACAACTTTCTCACCATACTGTTGCTTTAGGAACATTGCGGAATTGAAGTGATTGTCTCTGGGTATTATTTGCACTGTAGAAGACTTTATATGTACACAAATATTGGAACCCCGTATTGGGTTTGACTAGCTTTAGTTGATATTGGTTGGCCCTGAGTAGTGCACATGACTTGCAATGTCCAGCTCTTTGAAGAAGGCAGGGAATACATATTGTGTTTTGTGGTCCAGGCAGTCCATTCACGTGGCATAAATACATGTTCCTCACATGGGTTACTTCAAACTTCTTTTCTCTCTCTTTGCGTGCGTGTGCGTGGGTGCGGGGGTGGGTGTTGAAATCTAGTTCCTTTTTTTAAAAAAACCAGCTGTTACAGCACTTAGCTTTTACAGCTGATGCTTGCTTTTTTGAGGCGGTGAGAAGCACAATTGAAAATGCTCTGCTAAAGCCCAACATTTGCTTTGGAAAATCTTCATTTTTAGCCCCCAGTTGACATTGTGGTCCATGCTGTTGAAATTATCCTTATCCTGAAGCGTGTTGGGGCTCAAAAGAACCCTGGCATTGTGCCTTGCTGGGAACTGCTCCTGTCACACCTGCCAAGAGGCAGCAGGGCCCATGCATGAATATAGTTGATGAGATCTGTGTGTGGACAAAAGTTTCTGGTTTTGAGCTGTTCCTACTAACTCATTTGCAGAAAGGGTGATCGCAATAATTGGCTTGTTCCTGGTCCCTGGGGAGCTGTTGCTCTTATGAACTTAACAATATCAGAGCTGAAAATACTGTGACTGTAACAGAAGCACAGGCACACGCCGAGGGAGAAATCCTGCCCTTTGGAGGAGGAGGAGGTGGAGGACAACAATAGTCCAGGACCCAGGGTGGAATGGCTTAGGATGAGCAGTTGCAGCACACTACTGAGAAGCCCTCTTTCTCCTTGTCCAAAGCATGTCTCTCTGGCTATCATTGGTACCAATGACCACATCATATGTCTGGATGGGCCCCCCTTCTTAACATTCACCTGAGAACCCGTCCTGCTGCCTTGTGATGCAGGTAGGAAGTTCTCCACATCCTCCACTGCAAAAGGTGTCCAGCCCCACAATGTAACACTATTTCTAAAGCTAGCAAAGCAGAAGAGAATAGCAGTGAGTCCCTGTGCACTGCTGTCTTTCTGTAATGCAAACGTTAAAGCGTGAGAACAGACAGGTTTCTCAGAAGCATTTGCACGTTAAATTCAGTTGCCACTTCCTGAATGCCTCTTGCGAGGCTAGTGGTACTTCACTTGCAATACAGCACACCTTGCACTGCAAAAACCTATCTGCTAGGTTCAAAAATGTCTGTTGTGGCTGCTTGTAAATATTCTATTGTTGTAAAATAGAAGAGCTGATTATCGTAAACTAACTGTGCCAGCAGTGATTAGGTTAGACGTGTGTCATGAAATAGATGAAGCTGCAACTTCACGATCTTTCTTACATTGAGTAGTGAAGCAGCTACATCAGATGGAAAAAGGCTGCTGTTAGGTTGCTAAAGGGTACTCTGGATTATGGGTAGTATATCTGTTTCCTGTCAAATTTGTATTGTAATAATGGGACACTTTTGCTTAATTTTTAGTATGTTGCATATGATGATGGTTTCTCTTTGGAAAATTTCAAAGTTGCTTCCCGTGCTATTTACCTAGAATATGATGGAGAAGGAGGACAGGAGTGAGATAGATACTGTGCCAATTATCCTTGAGCCTCATTTTCTTGGGGGAAGGGGAGAGAAGAGCAAATTCCCTCTTGAATGTCACTGTGCTATGAAGAAGGGGCCTTGAGGAGCACTAAGCCTTCACTACAGAGCTGGTGCCTCCAGATATTACTGAGACTGTACGCTTGTTTTACAAGTTAGAACTCAAACCCAAATTTTTTGTGCCATAAATGTTTGCTAAAGAGGCTCATGCCGGGTGCCCCATCAATCCATGTGAGACGGGTTGCGAGGCTCTGCTCTGGCACCTTGAATAATACCAGAGGAAGCAAGACAACTGCAGGAGAACTTTTGATCCTCTTTATTTCCTAGCCTGCCTCAAAAGCCACCTGACTAAACTTCTCTTGGAACTTCTCTTTTATTTGGAGACTAGGTGGGCATGTTTTATGTCATGAACTAATTGCCTTTGAAAGCACAGCTGGTGCCACCTATCAGTTTCCTATGAGTAGTGTCCAGGGAAAGGAGCTGTTAACTGAATTGGAATCGAGGAATAGTAACTTCAGAAATACATGAAGTCTCTGAGATAAGATTAGTTGTTGTTTTTATGAACTTAATAAAAAGGCCAATTTTAATTTATCTTCTGCTTGGCTCGATGTTAACTCTGCTTGCATACTGTACACAAATGTTGATGTAAGAGCATTAACATGCCTCAGCCTGTTCTATTTTGGCTTGCCTTGTTATGAATATCATAAGAATGAGGCCCAACAGTAAATTTTTTCCCCTTTGGAAGAATTTGAATATTTGAAGGCAATTTTAAAACTTTTGTTTTTATCAAATACCTGCTGCCATGAAATATGTCCTTTTTTAAAAAAACAAACCATTTGTGTCCTTCCAGAAGATAAGCACTTATTCTTGCAGTTTAACAAATATACTGCATCACAAAGCAAGCTATAAGAGTACAGGTGGAGAAGTGGTGATTTTTATATTGTATAATAAAGTTAGTATTAATTTTTACAGTGTTACTCTTTTTTTTTTTTTTTTTTGGCAAAGTAGTTGCAGTCAGCAAGAAAACGTTCCTGAAAGTCTTTTTTTTGTTTGTTTGTTTGTTTGTTTGTTCTTAACTCCCTAAATTGTCCAAAATTCTAGTAAATGATTGATTGATGAACGCCTTGGCCCAGACTGAACTACATGCCTAACTTTTCAAAGTACTTGGGTAAATCTTATTGACTTAAATTAAGGCGTGTGCTTGAGCAACTAGCTGAATCAGAGCCAATATTAACACTCTGCGAAGTATATTCCCAGTTTAGCTCTGGCTTTGTATTACAATGAATAGAAAAATCTAGGTTGAACTGGGAAATATTGACTCAACTAGAAAGTCCTTGCATTTCTCTGATGTTCTATCCCCTTTGTTACCAAAGCACTCTTATCTCATTTAAATTCTCCCAGCAGCACCCAGTAACCCTTCAACACCCATTACTGAATACCCCACCTCACCTCCAAAGATGAAATTTTTACAGAGGCCACTTTTGACTTTGGACGGTTGAATTAACATTTTAAAATCCTATTTAAAATTAAAAGCTTTTACCTTTTGCTTTATGGGGTGCAGAATACACTTGTTCAAGTATCAAAACAGTAGTTTGTGTTTGAGGAACTACACAGATGTGGGTACTGGTCATCAGCTTTATCAAACTCAGCCAGAAGTGAATATTGTTCTGCTTGTACTTTAAATAAACTGAAGGCAAATTCAGTTAAATGTTAGGTGAAGTTCTGTGAAGTCTTTATATTTTCTGTGTTTAATCTTGCTGCTCCTGCCTTCCTTTCTGCACACAGACAGTCCCAGAATGCTGATAGTCTTGCAGATACCTCTTTTTTGAAATAAAGGATCAAAATGTGCCATGGTTTAAAAAAAAAAAAAAAAAAGCTTGATTTATTTTTTCAATGTTTTCATATAAGAGCCAAGCAGTGACAAGTATAAAAAATACTGTTGAATATTAAAAAACTTGCTGTGTGTAAAATATTGAACAATTAACTGTTTATATTAAAATTCTGAATAAATTATCCCAGAATAACTCTGGTCACTTGTGTCTCTGCTCTCTGTGCAGCACTGAATGCTGCTTCCCCACATTAAAGGCGTTAGATTCACCTTTTGGAATAAGCGATACTTTCACTGGCAAAATGAATGATGTTAAGAAAAAAATGGCCAGACCTGCCAATTTATAGGCTTGTGGTTTGAGGTGTGTTTAACTCTTCTGCATAATTGCTTGTGTGATCTGTCCTCGGTTCTGTCCTTAGGGCAGAGGAGTGTGTAGCATGAAGCCATTAGATAAACATTGGCAAGAAGGAACGCCTTCTGCCAGGAGACGTCTAGAGCCACCTTTCTGTTACACCAAGGGGAAAATTAGTGTTTGGTTTGGTTTTTCCCCCCACTGTTGCCTTTTAGAGAGGACTTGTCCCACACAGGCAGGTTAAATAAGACTGTTCCAGGCACCTCCTTCATGCCTAACCGCAGAGTTGATAGAACATGCTGATGACCCATCTAGTCCAGTATCCCGTGACATGGTAGCAGGCAGCGCTGGATGCATTGGAGGCAGATGTAAAACCATTTTATTTAATCATTTATTTATTTTCCCACTTCCACCTTGTTTTATTTTTTACCAGAGGGAGAAATTTCCTTCCTGACCCCAACTGGAGATCAGCTCCAGCCGTGAAGCAGGAGGATTTATTGTTGCTATTGTAACTACAGATATTATTTCCTACTCAGTTAAGTAATGGATCCTGCTTTGCATCTTCCTGAGTAGTAAGCCTCAATAGTCTCCTGTGCCTAGCAGTTATACACTGTAAAAAGCATCTGCTTCCATTTGTTAGAAGCCTTGTCGCCCTTTGTTATGGGATGGAGTGAATGGGAGCCCCCGATTGGCTCCTCGTATGGCTTCGCAGACTAGAGCCCTAATGCTGCAATGAGCCCAAACTCTTCGAAGAATCAGGGCCAAAATAGCCCTCATCCTCCCTGTGTGAACGTCCACTGAATCATCTGATGATCAGCGCCTGTCTCTAGACCTTCCTTATTCCTGCAAGAAGGAAGCCAAACTGAACGCAGGATTCTAGGGGATGGGCATGCCATCGATTTATAGAAGAGCCTGTTGGTATTTCTAGTACAACATAACCCTGTTTTCCTTAACTGCTGCTGAGCCGTGAGTGAATGTCTGCGTAAGGCCTAGGAGATTATTTTCCTGGGAGGCCAGCTAATTCAGAACCCATCAGTGCATGAGAGGAGTTTAAATTCTCTCTTCCCTTGGGCATTATCTTAGTCTATAAGGTGCCACAGGACCCTTTGTCGCTTCTGCTGTTTTGTTACCCAATTTCCTCGTTTTGTTAGTGCCTTCTGAATCTCCTTGCAGTTTACCCTGCTCTTCACTAACAACCTGGACTGCAACCAGAAAATACAGCCACCTGTATTCCACCCCTTAGGCTAGTAAAGGGGATGGCCTCAACTTTTTAAAACTATGCCACTTGAAAATGTTTTACCTGCTGTTATTACAAGTAACCCCTGAAATGGCTAGAACCAAAAGACTAGAGGGAAACTGTTTCCAGTTTGCTGTGTAGATTCACCAGCCTTTTGTATAGTCTTTCCCCTCTAAGATCAGCCGTCTCTGCAGTTTGTGTGGGCCTATCACAAAGCAGCAAGAGTGAGAAGAATGCTTTAAAAAGAGACACTGTAAAACCCATAAAAATTGGTTTGGGGGAAGTATAGGACCTGAACTGCTTTTCACTCGGTTCCCTCTCCCAAAAGGACTAGTTTTCAAGCACTGATGGCATCTCTTTTAACTGTGTTGTCCCACCCACGTGGTGCTAATACTGATCCACACATTTTAATATCTTCAACCTCATTTATAGCCTGGCTTAGACTGGCCTTAGTCTACAGGTGGACTGTTGTGGTATGCTAGCATGTAACGTGTTGTATGTGTCATAAGATGAGAATGGTACAACTTGTGGCATAGACAGTGATCTGTGATATATCACAGATTGTTGGGGCTGGGAAAGCAGGTGTCCGACTGTAGGCCCTTGGGTGGAGGTGCAGAGCTTTTCTTCTGACTCACCCTTGAACCCAAACCAAGTGAGTCTCATGAGCCCCCACTAAGGCGCTCACCAGGCTGTGTGATCACACCAGTGAGGCTGCAAGGATATGTCAGGAAGGATCCTAAAATCCTGCCCTTGGTGACTGATCCAGAAACCTGCGTGTGGCAGCACGTCCTGGGACTCGCAGGGCCCAGAGCTCAGCCAGCTGGGCAGGGGAGCTGGGGGTGAGGAGACACCCCCACTTTCTCTCCTGGGACCCACTGCCGGAGGGAGGGGGGGAGCAGGTCAGCCCTTCAGCTAGAGCTCTCACAGGAGCGGTGGGTTCGCTCGGGCTTGGAGCCAGCCTGGTGCCCAGAGGAGGAAAGAGTCTTTGTAGCTGCTTGGAGAGCAGAGGCGGGTCTGTCCTGCGGGTGTGTTGGTCTCCATTAGCCAATGCCAGTTGCTGTACGGCGCCCTGCAGCACTGCACTATCCCGTCATCCCACCTCTTCCCCTGCGACGCTGGGACCCCGGCTGCAGACTCTGTCTGCAGTTGTCATCTCCTGTTGCTTTCATGCGTCGCTGTAGGGCTGGGCAGGGCTCAGGCAGGCCATGCTCAGGGCCTGGCAGCAAACCACAATGACAGTGGAGCGCCCCAGAGGAAAGGGCACAAGGCTGTGGATGCTGGAAAGTATTAGGCAACCTCCCCGAGGAGCCCTGCTGCTCCCTAGGAGTGCTGCAGGGAGGTGGGGCGCTCAGCGCTTGTGCGCAGGCCAGTGCAAAGTGGTTTCTCTTTGAGCGGAACAGGAAGCCATTTGTGGCAGTCGCTGGCCACACATCCACTGCCGCCTCGGGCTGGGCTGTGAGCCGCCAGACTGGGCGCCCCTGGGGTCCCGCTCCCAGCCGTGTCACCTAGCAGGGTCACTGCAGGTGTCTGCAAGCAACCGAGCTACCTTGGTCTGGGCACAGCGCAGGCCGGGACGGGTGGGTTTGTTTATGACTCAGGAAAGGGGAAGTGGCAAGAGGATTGAACCAGCAGCTGCTGCCACTCCTGAGATGAGCCTTGATGCTGTGTCTTGTCCCGATACCTGGCAGAGAAGCCCGGGGCCTGGGCTGCTGAGGCTGCTGCTGCAGCGTGCTGAGGAGAGGCCTCCCACGTCCTGGGTAAGTGTCATGGTACCACCTCCGCCCCCCGGCCCTGGGTCCTTGTTTGATGGCTGCAATGAGAACCAACTCGCTCTGGGCCGAAAGGGCTGGGTCGTGGGCTTTTGTCACTCACTCCCTGCACCCCCCGCCTTGCTGCAAGGCCCCTGGGATGCCGGGCTTCAGGCCAAGAGGGGCGACGTTTGGGGCAACAGGGGAGAGGTTGAGGGCAGTGGCTCCCCTCTGCCCCAGTCTGTGGGGGGAGCTGAAGCATTCGGAAGCTCTGGGCCGGGCCAGCAGCTTGGGGACGATGCTCTTGGCCTCAGGTTGGCGACGTTTCTGGTGCGGGTGGGTGGTGTGGTGAGAGGGGGCGCAGTGCAGCGGGGCGGCAGAGGGAGCTGGCTCCAAAGCAGGGTCAGACCTGGGAGCGGTGAAACATGCCGGGCAGCTTGTCCCCCTGCCGCCCAGGGACCCGCAAGCCCCCCGGCCCAGCTGCCAGGGCCTGCCTGGCTGGGGGCGAGACGAGGCGATGGCTCAGGTGCCAGCCACCAGGTGGCAGCACCGCACGTCCAGTGGCTCAGAGGCCGGTCGGCCAGCGAAGCCCTGACGCGGGTGGCCCCGTCATCCCCACATATTGGGCAACTGGGCATCTTGTGACTCAGGCTTCCTGCTTCCCACGGTAGCCGGCCCCAGGCCAGGCTCTCGCCTAGCTGGCTGCAGAAGGGCCCTAGCCCTGCACCTGCCCCCAGGCTTTTGTGCCGCTCCAGGTGCCCGCGGGCGTAACTTCGTCAGGAGTCCTGGGCACTAGCTCGCCTCCCACCTGCTCCAGCAGTGAGGGGCCGGGCGGCCAGGCCTCATGCACCCAGCACCTCTTCCATCCCCAGAGCCCTTGGGCTCCTCAGCTGGGGGCAGCACGGCCAGGGGAGGTACCTTCAGTGCTTCCCGGCTCTTCCCTGGGGTGAGGGCTGGACTGTCGGCACCAGCCTGCGTGCGCGGCCCCCCACTCCAGGAGCCCTTCCACCCTGCGGTGGAGGCTGGCATTGGTCTGACTGCAGCAAACCAGAGGGAGGGGCAAGGGGCCCCCGCCTGCTGCAGGCCATGGGCTGGGACAGGAGAAGGTTGTGGGGCTGCCCCATGGCTCCTGAAGCAGGAGCCCCACTGGGCTCCGGGCTCCAGGCCCCTAACACCCACCCACAGCATCGAGGGAGGAGGGGGGCCCTGGAGCCAGGGCGGGGATTCTGGAGGAGAAGCTGGCCTGGGACACGGGTGACAATCTGGACCCAGCCCCTTGGCCCTGTGCAGTCCGGCAGCTGGAGCCTCGCACCGGGACGGGCTTCAGGGCATGTTGCTAGCGAGAATGACCACGTCCCTCATGGGGTGGTGTCACCAGCCCCGTGATCTAGGGAGGAGCAGCGGAGATGGGTCCCGGGAGTGACTGACCCCCAGTCACACAATGAATCGGGGTCAGAGCCAGGAGCCCTGGCTCCCAGCTGTAAGCCACACCCTGCTAGCTCCCTCGGGGCCTGTTGTCAGGTGGCTGGACACCCCCCGAGGGCAGGGTACAGGGAGGGGGCCAGGAGCTTACCCACTACGGCCTGAGGTGGCTGCCTCCCCTTCCCTTATGCCCAGGGGGAGGAAGCCCTACAGACCATGGGCCCTGCACGGCCATTCAGCCTCAGAACAGGTTCGGATGGGGGGAGAGGCCCCAGCTCCCCCGGAACATCTCCAGGAGTGAGCCTCGCTCGGCAGACCGGAGGGACAAGGCCTGGACGACGCTGTGGCGGCGGGTGAGAGGTCCCGGCAGGAAGCTGTGCCCGGTGGCGGGGCGAGCGAGAGGGCTGATCTAGGCTCCGCTGGCATCTGCCTGGAGCCGTGTGAAATGTCTGGGGACTCCGGAGCCTGTTGCCTGGTGTGAGAGGGGATGGGAGCCCTTATGAGTCCCTCTGGTCCCTCACTGGTTCAAGTGATGCTGTCACTGGGCCTGGGTGGTGAGTGCTCTCCGCTCCTGGGGTCAAAACAGCCCTGAGTGCAGCGCTTGCTAGTGCAGGCAATTCTCTCCCAGGGCGTTCCCAGCTGAGGCGATGCTCTCCCTGTTCTGCACCCTGCTCTTCCCACTCTGCTCTCTCCTCTGGCCGTGGCTGGGGAGGGAAATGCTTGGAGCTGGGGGCTGAGGAGACTCCAGAAGCCAATGCCTGCTGCTCCACAGGCTTAGGTTAGCAAGGCCTCCCACCAGGCGTCTCTTGAGGAAGTGGGCTTTGGGGGAGACCAGTCTGAGAGCAGGGCCTGGCCGGGGACAGGGTCTTTTCGCCCCAGGCAGCCTGTCCTCTTCTTCAGAAAGAGCCAGCCGCGTAAGCGAGGCCTGAGAAATAGCGAGTCTAGCCATGGGGAGCAGACTCGGCCGTAGAGAGATGGCCTAAATCAGTGGTTCTCAGCCAGGGTTAGGCGTACCCTGGGAGGTATACCCCAGAGGGCTTCCAGGAGCGACATCAACTTATCTAGATATTTGCCATGTCTTACAACAGGCGACATAAAAAACACTGGCAAAGTCAGTACAAACTAAAATTTCATACTGACAATGACTAGTTTATGTTGCTCTATATACTATGCACTGAAATGTAAGTACAATATTTAGATTCCAATTGATTTATTTTATAATTACATGGTACAAATGAAAAAGTATGCTATTGTTCAGTAATAGTGTGGCTGTGACACTTTTGTAGGTCTGATTTTGTAAACAAATAGCTTTTTAAGTGAGATGTAATTTGAGGGTACGCGAGACAAATCAGACTCCTGAAAGGGGTACAATCATCTGGAAAGGTTGAAAGCCACTGGTCTAGAGCTCAGGCAAGCTTCCCATGGCTAGCACTCTGCTTTTCCAGCCTTGTCACAGGGCCAAAGGATTGGGCTAAAGGTTTGGGGCATCAGCTGGGACGGAGGGGTGGGGGGAAGCTGGCTGAATTGCCAGCACAGAGTCAAGGGGGCCACTCAAATATTGGGTGAAGGGTCAGGTCTCTTATTCCATCTGAAGCAGCTTGAAGATGGGGGCTCCCCTTAGCTTGATCAGATGCTGTGGGGAAAATGAGCTGGAGACAAAGCCGTTCCAGGGGTAGTTTCTCCTTGCAGGTGGTGGGTTTGCTGCAGAGCCGCCCAGAGCTGCTGGCTTGTCGGAGGGACGGCTTCCCAGGCCTGCCCTGGGGAACTCACTCAGGCTCTGCCTTTGCGCTTGGATGCACTGCCAGCCAAAGCCGTAAACGCCAGGCCCGTGTGCGCATGGCGTTCATCCTGTGTTTCCATGGTATGAGTACCCGGGACCCCGCAGTGCTGATTGAGTGGCTGATGGATTTGGCAGGCTATCATCATCATGACCATGAGTGGAATGGGGAGCTACTTGCCAGCCAGGGGAAAGTTACCGATGTGCTAATAGCTTGTTTTTGTATTTGGTTTCAATCCGGTAAGTAGTGCTTGGTGCTTAGGGAGCAGAGCCGTCGTCCTAGATGTCCCCATCCTGCCTGCACTCACTGCTGCAGGAAGTGTGCACGGCTCCTTCGTGCAGGTGGGAGATACGAAGCTCAAGAATTTCCCTCTGGCTGCCTCTTCTATCAGCTGATACTTTTGACAAAACACTTGGCTTCTCCACTCCCCCCTCTTGGCAGCTCCTGGGCTGGAGTCTGCAGAGCTGCCTCAGACCGTGCTGTGCTCTGCCTTGCAGCGACTGCATCATCGCCTTCTGCTTGGGCTTTATCCCCTGACGGGGCTCAGGAGGCTTCCCAATGGCAGACTCGCTGCTAAACCACTCCTGGCCGTCGTTCTCAAAGCGCTGGATGAAGAGATGGTCCTTTAAGCGAGGTAACGTCCCACCCGGGGGCCGTGGATGCCTGTTGGAGCCCTGCTCTGTGGTGCTGGGTAACTGCTGCAGAGCAGTGCAGACACCCAGACCCGGAGCAAGCTGGGAGCTAGCGGAGTTTGGCTTGCTTTGGCAGAGAGGCTGATGTTTGTTTAGAAACGAGCCTTTCCTTGCTGGAGGGGATGCTGCATAAATATTTGTCCATGTTTTTCCTTCCCTTTAATCTTCTCTTCAGGGCACCTCAAGTGCTTTTAGCAGCTGGGTAATTGGTTAAATATCAGTCTTCTGCTGTGATAATGAACTTGATTCATTGCTCCCAGAGGGCTGGAGAGCCTAAAGTTTCTAGAGGCAGCTGTCTCCAGGTGAACCTCTGGCAGTGCTGCAGGTTCTGTTGTGCGGAGAGCTCAGCTCCCAGAGCAAAGGGGCTGACGGCCCCTCTGGTGCTATCAAGGAGACCCCTTGGAACTTGTGGGCTAACAGAGCCCCAGCACTTGACGGGAGCAGCCTGTGATTTGAGGAACGTGGCACGCCACACGGTGCTGAGGAAGGCCCCGCGTTGTTAATCAACAACCAGCGGTGTTAGTGAGTGGGGACAGAGGAGACCGATTCTGTATTGGGGTCCTCAGCCCCCAAACGCTGCATAACTTTCTCTGAAAATGTTGTGTTGCTTTTGGCCGACACTTGAGCCAGAGGCCTGAGGAGCATGAATTTTGCCGTCACTTGGGGCTTGGCTCGTCCCATGCAGACATCGTTTCCGCAGTGAATATTTACAGTGTGCAGCTGCCGCGCTGCTCTGATGCTTCCAGGTATTTTTACCTGCGATGTCAAAGTTCTCAGCCTGCTCCTCCCGCTCCTTGTCACCTGGCTCCTCTCTCCCCACATCCCTGTCTGCCTTTTCCCCCAGCACTCCCCTCTCCTGAGTGGACGAGCCTTGGACACAGGGTGGATCTGAGACTCAAACCGAGGGACCCATGGAAAGTCATTCTGGGCAGGAAGCAGAAATTGACACGGGACTGGGCTCCCGAAAGGCTGGTTCGGGCTAACCCTTTCCAAACCTGGATGTGCTATGGCAGCTGGCTGGGGCACAGGGAGATTTGAAGCAGCTGATGAGAGCTGAATTTTGCTAATTTCCAAATTAAGCAAATCTCCCTTGTAACGATGTCGTGGTGCTAACTGGCCCCTACGCATGGGGTTGGAGAGTGTCTGTCTCCCACCAGCCTCCCTCCCCTTGCTCCTGCAGCACCGTAGGTTCTGCACACGGGGTTCAGTGAGCGCCACCTCAGAACATATTGTCCTTTGGGGCATTGGTGTCCCGTGCACAGGGCGTTCAGCTGCAGCTCAGCTCTGCCCTGCTCTGGTCTGCAGGCCTGTGCTGCTGCTGGGGATGCACTTTCTCTGGGCCAGCAGCGGAGGGACCAGACTCTCAAAATGCATCTGAATCCCCCACTTCCTGCCCCACACGTTATCTGGGAGCTTCCGAGGGGCTTTATCCGTGTGACAGACACAAACTGTACTGGGCTCGCGCCGTCCACCACCGCCGTGCGACCGTCTCTGGGGTGTCACAACGGACTCGTGAAAGCAGTGTGCGCCAGCTGGTCAATGAGATGTCCCTGCACACACATCCTTCCTGTGGCATGGGCTCTAAGCGCTCATCTAGTGGGGACCGCCGGCCTGTTAACCACATCGGCGTCAAACAGACCCTAGCTGCCGGGAAACTCAGGAGCCAGGGTTACAGACACAGCCCCTCCCAAGCACATCTCCTGTGCCCTGGAGCCGAATCCCGCTGCGAGATTCTCCGGGAGCCTTTCTCAGCAGGACCCTGGCAAGTGGAGCTGGTTTAAAGAACAACGCCAGCACTCTGCTCCTCTCTGCCCCCTGCCCAGCGGCTGCCCCCACGTGGGTGATCCCTGGCCTGTGGGGAGGGAGCAGGGGCGTTGTGTCAAGGAGTGAGATGGGGAAAGGGCACTGGGCTGTCTTCTGGGTCTCTGCAGCCTGGAGCGGAGTAGGGCAGGTGCAGCGGCTGCCAGCCTCAGAAAATGGACAGCGGGCATTTGGCTCAGCAGCGCGGAGGGAGTGAGCGCACACGCCCGGAAAACAAATGGGTTCAGCAATAGCAGTCGCTGCCAGAGATCCCGACCCAGGGCGGTCAGAAAGGCTCTGGAACCTGTGACGATGTGGGTGTGTTTGCCAAAGGAAGCTCAGAGCAGGCTCGGGGGCTGATTTAGGGTAAAGAGGAAGAAGCTGAGCATGTCACTTGGCCTTGGGCCCACTGTGTGAGGAGTGATTGCTACGGGGAGGAGAGGTCCCGAGGGTGCTACAAGGGGCTACACCCCACCGTAGTGGGGAAACGGAGACCAGAGCTCGCTGAGATGGAGCTGGCTGGGTTCTCATCTCTGGGGGCAGTTCCAATGCTTGGGAGAATTTAAACTAAACTGGACAAGGACCTAGCAAATGTACAGCCAGGGACCATGTTGCCCTGGAGCCCAAGAGGGACCAGAGGGGACCCAACCGGGGCCTCCGGCTGCCTGTCTTCCTACAGCGGTGGCAATAGGGTTCAGTGATTAACCTCATCCCCACATCCCTGCGTGGACACACTCGTGTGTGTGTTCGTTTCCTTAGCCGTCAGCTGGCCCTGCCTGAGCCCAGCAGCCGGGCCTGGGCACAGCTTGGAGGAACGGCCGGAGACCCCCCAGTCCCGGTGTATGGCTGGAGTTATTGTTAGTCAGACAGCTTGTTTCCCCTCCCCCAGCCCAGCCCTCATGAGCTGCCCTCTGCCACAGCGAAGGGCTGCTCACGCATGGCATTGGCACACGCACCAAGGGCACACGCACCGAGGGCACACGCACCATTGGCACACTCACTAAGAGCCCCCAGGAGCGTCAGGTTTATTGTGCGCGCTACAGCTGCCTTAGTCTGTAGCTCTAATAATCCGAGAGCCGGCCCGTAAAGGGTTGGCTTTGGGGCCAGGAGTCTCTGGCGCATGCTCTGCTGCTCAGGCTCCTGGGAGATCCCCCCGGGGCCCAGCCATTCCTGCCTCATGGAACAATTCCACGGCGTGGTATCGCTGCCTTTCTTCAGTGTCTGGTGTTGCCTTTTAGAAAAAAGAAAGTGGGGCGAATGCCTGAGACCCGGAGCTGCGCGTACGGAATGTGCACTCTTGATTTTTCTCCAACATGTTTCCTCCCCGGACGGTTCCCTGGCTCATTCACTGAGCCTCACAAAACCCTGCGCTCTGTTGAGTGGGGGAAACTGAGGCCCAGCTAGGGGAAAATGTCTTGCCCAGGGTCATATAGTGAGTCAGTGGCAGAGCTGGGAATAGACCCCAACAGTCTGCTTTGCTCTAACCACTAGGCAGGTGCAGCGTTCACATCGGATTCACCTGGTAGCCAAGTCTGCAAAGAACCAGGGACTGGTTTGTCAGAGGCAGCAGCAAGGGCTGCACTGACTGGGCTTTAATCCTCGGTGGTGGGGCGGGGGGGGGGGGGGATTTAACCCCCGGTGGTGGGGTTTTCCTGGCACTTACACCCAGACTCTGCTTTAACTGAGTGGAACCAGCTCAGCCTGTCTGTATCATCAGAGCCAGAGAGGGGCTACATGCCCTTCCGCGTGACCCCAGGGATGGGACTCTCCTGGCCTCGGCCGGCTCTCGGGGCTGAGGGGCGCAGGGAGTGAACCTGATCCAGTAGCACCGAGTGGAAGAGGCTCCAGTGTTGTCCTGTCCTTTGGGGCCCGGGGGCAGATTCACCCAGGTCACCGGCCTGCCCTCTCCTACTTGCTGTGCATTTACGCACGTCCCAAACGGTCCTGCCCTGCTGCATGTTCCTTCCCTTCTGTCTGTGCAGGAGCTCGGCTTGGGTACCCAGGCTGGGGCTGAGCCTTCAATCAAACCAGGCTCCCAGGCTGCTGGTGGGGCCCTTTCCAGTCCTAGGGAACTCGGAGACCATTTCCCCACAAACTCCGCTCTGGGGATTCCAGGGTGCTCGCGCGCTCACTCGCTGCAGCAATACCCTTTTATGGTTCCCAGCCAGAGGCGCATTAAGTAACCGCAGTCCTAATCTGCTTAATGTTTCCTTAAAGCAAACAGTGAATGCTCTTGAGAGCGTCACTCTGTCATCTCATCTCCAGCCTCCGGCTGAGCAAAGGTGGGCTCTGCTGCTGGGTGCCGGAGGTGTCTATCCCCACAGCACTGGGCTGGCCTGCCCCGAGGAGCCTGCATCTTTTACAAAGGAGTGAAACACACGGAGCCCAAGGCCTGGTCTAGGCTTCAAAATCAGACGGCCCTAGCTGCGGCTCTCAGGGCGGGGACGCGTTTTGTGACCTAAGACCCATTGACGACGCAGCCAGGTTGACGGAAATTCTTCTGCCTCTCGGAGAGGAAAACCCCCCTTCTGTCGCTGTGGGAAGCATCGACACTGCTGCGTCGTTGCGGCACCGTGATCGCGCCCGCAGTATAGACGTGGCACGGGGCCAGCAGCTGCGCTGAGCCCAGAAGCTGCAGGTTCCTACTCAGTGTGATTTTGAGTTGGGGGGGAGCCTCATGCTGCGTCTCCTGCTCCGTTCAGGGCTGTGGACTTGTCCAGCTCTCCCAGAGTGGAGCTGGGGCTGCCCCTTGCCACTCAGTCCGCTCCTGTGTCTTAGTCCTGCCCCGCACTGTGCTCCAGGGTCACTGTCCCACCTGGGCCTGCCCTGCTCTCACTTGTGCTGTTGGAGTCAGAAAGGTGTAGGAGGGGAATCCTGCCCCTGGGTTCCTGCCAGGCTACTTAGAGGCTTCCTTGGGGCCAGGAAACCCCTCCCACTCAGCGAAGGAGGACGGGTCTTTTCAGCGGTTGCTGAGTGGCTGTTCTGCACAAGTGTGGATAGGGTCTGGCCCAGTGGGTTCTTGTGTGCACACCAGTCTGCCCAGCCAGGAATGCAGTTTCAGAGGCTGGTTTGCGAATGTGGTGCGCCTGTCCACGCACCAAGCTGTTGGTGACCAATGGGGTGTGGCCGATAGTAGGAGACTCTCTCCTGGGAGGGACTCTCGGGGCTGCGCGTGTTACGTGGATTAGCTCAGGGGTTCTCACCCTTTTTCCTTCTGAGCCCCACCCCACCCCGCTATAAAACCTCCATGGCCCACCTATGCTGAAACTACTGCTTTTCAGCCCCGCCGTGGTGGGGCTCCAGCTTGGGTTTTCTGCCCTGGGCCCCAGCCAGTCTAACGCTGGCCCTGCTTGGCAGACCACAGACCCCCAGGGGGCTGTGGCCCCCAAGTTATGAACATGGCTGATGTGACATGACACCCGTGCTCCACAGTCTGCACTGGCTCAGGGCAATCGGGGGGGTCTGTCGACTTGGGCATTTGCTTCTCCTGGCAGTTGGATGAGGCCAGTCTGACTTTCAGGGCATCAGACTGTTTGCTCCTGGGAGGGTTTGCTGGGGAGTGTGTGGATGGCTTTGCGACTTGGCTACCCCTTCGCTCGTCCCTCTCCATGGTACTAGCTCGAAAGGAGTCACTGCAAAGGTAGCGTGGGGTGTAATTTGTCATGTCTGGCTGTGCACACATTGCCTAAAATGGTCTCCCAGCCCTATAGCTCTGGGCTCTATATGCTGCTGAGTAATGATGCCTTGCTGTGCGGAGCTGTGTTGTGAAGTTATGGGGGCTGGTCTGCCGGACTGATTTATCGAGTGTTGAACAGGAGTGTCTGCAGTGCACAGAGAGGATCTGTGCTGTGGGATGAAGCAGTTATGTTGGCTGCAGTCTGTGCCTCTGTCCAGATCCCCAGCCCCGGGATGGCACGAGGAGAACAAGCTGAATGGTTTCCAGGATTCCAAGAGGGCTGGTTCCATTCCAGGGTTCCACTTCAGCGCTGAAGATTGAAGGGCGCCGCCTTGTACAGGCGCGACGGGGCCTCTTTCTGGAGCGGCTCCGGCAGGCAGGACGTGGCTCCTGCTGTTTGTTGGTTTAACTTCGACCCGTGTGGCTCGGAGCTATCACCCACATCGGTGTGGAAGCAAAACGAGGGTCAGGCTGCAGTGCCTGCCTGGTCCCTGCAGCGGGCTACCTTTGGGGCCCTGCCCGGTCACTTTCAGAGGAGGTCCCCTGTTTCAAAGGAGGCATGAAAACAAGAGGCTTCATTTTTCTTCCCTTGTTCTAGGGCACCTCTCAGTATGAAACCCAAACTTGATTCCCTCCCCTTGGGCGCTGCCAGCAATACAGTCCCTCCTGCTAGTGGCATATCTGACATGGAGGCCAGTCACTGTGAAAAAGACTTGGGGGTCCTGGCGGATAATCACCCAAAGATGAGCTCCCAATGCGATGCTGGTCCATGGGAGGGTCTACCTCAGTGACTAGCCCTGTCCATCAGGAGTGTCTCGGTGGCTTTCATCACACGGGGCATCCGACTAACTGCCTATTTAATCTCAGCCCAATGCCTGTGCTGTAGCCAGTCAGTTTGATTTAGGTTTGTGATGTGACTAAGTGTGAGATGTCCTCTTCACTCCTGCTGCTACCTATTAAACGTGAGGAAGCCCAGCACAATCCTATGACAGAGTAAACAAAAGCCTTTAGAAATCCTGGGACACTTTAATGGGGGTGTTTATGCTGATGGCCCATAAATAATAGATTCAATTCAAATGTTTCTTATGTGGGATTTCAGTGTAATCTTTTAGGGTTTTTTCTCTCATATGAATCAATTAATACATATGGGAAAAAATAAAATTAAAAATGTATATTGCCAGACACTTGCCTCTGCTGATTGGTAGCAATTATAATTTGAAGTCTCTGGAAGGAACACAGAATTCTTAAGAGTCAGGAAGGAAAAGTTAACAGCCATCTAATAGCTACGTCCCCATGTAGTGCATTGGCATGCAGAGGGAGGTTGTACGCTTACGCCAAGACAGTTCTGTAGGGCTTACCCATCTTGAGGCTGGTTGTATACTCAACACCCCGTTCGATGCTGGACAGTCCTGCTTGTGTAGAAGAGCATTAAGCCAGCCTAGTCTAAACAAGTGAACCATGTGCATGAAATGCGTATGTTGTCATTGCAGAGAGTGAATTTAAACAAGTTTACAGTCATTAGCTCAGGTTTCCTGGTGTCAGATACGGGGTCAGCAATAGAGATCTACAGAATACTTTGTTTCATTTAGATTTTGAAGTGTGTTGTGGTAATCCTTGCAGCGTTGGTTTGTCCTGTTGGGTCAGCTGGAGCGTTTGGCCTCTTGCAGAGAACAAAGCAAGAGACTGTATCTTAAATTACCCACCACAATGCTTGGTCCGGTGGCCTGGCTTCTGTCCAGTGTATTTCTTAGAGATGGCATCTGAATTCTTCACGAGTCATGCCAAGGTTTAGAGATCATGGTTAATGTTTTCAGTGTGGCTCGCTCCATAGGAATGTGCTGTATCAGCTGGATGATGCATTGTACCACGAACCATGTCAAGCTGTTGTTTTATTTCTCAATGAGCTATCAGGTTGTGTGCATACACACGCCTCTCTCTCTCTCACACACACACACTCTACAATGCAGAGGACGTGGACGTAGGAGCGTTCTGATCCCAGAGAATGAAATCCTTCCATGCTGCTCAGGACTGTCATTAGAACCCCACGTCTGGCTCTAGCCTCACACCTCCAAAGTCTCCTGGGCTGTAGCCTGTAAGAATAAAGGATGAGAGTAAAATTGTTGGATGTGTTTAAATCTTGTAGGTTTAGCACCTGCATTCCCATGGAGGACAGCTGCCTACGGGCCCTCGAGCAAACTCCTAGGACTATAAGCCCCTGAGAAGTGCCTCAAAGCTTGTGACAACTATCTGCAATCCAGCTCTGGAACTGCTCTTTGTGTGCTTTAGCTGAGAATGCCAATTTCCTCTTTTCAAAGACAATGAATCTTTCACTGTTGGGACTTATTGGGAAACAGCTTTTCATCCCTGCAGTATTCATGTATGGGGCAGCAGACACTGATCATGGGCTTTCATGCCAGGAGCCAGGAGGAATCCTTCCCCAGCCAAGGATGAAGATGCGAGTGACCAGGCTGGTAGAAAACAGCTTGTCCCCTGTTGTTCTGAGTGCCTTTGGCACTACTCTGGGGAGCCCATCGGGGTGGGGGTGAAAGCTCTGGGTGCTAGACAAGCCCGTCTTTCTCTGGGACGATCCAGGATGATCCAGGTGAAAGCAGGTTACACACATGGTGGAGCTGTGCATTTATGGGGAACAGACCCTCACCTGGTCCCAGTGCCGAAGAACCCTGGCCAGCGAGGGGAGGGGATGGGGGAGCGCCCAAAGGCATTCCTCGGTGGAAGCCTTGTTCTCCTTGATGCACAGAGTTGCCTCTGGGTGTAGCTGATCTGGGCTCTGAGCCCCTTTTCTTCAGTGTCACTTTGGAGTATTTGGGAATGTGCTCTGCGGAGAAGGCAACTGGAATGCCTGTATGGGACTCTCCCAGCTGACAGGTGCAGGGGCCGGTGGGCTCACCGAGGGCTGGGAGAACAGTGCAGGTCACATGCCATGAAAATCGCCTGCTGTAGTGTGCGGTGTACCTGCACACAATTCTCTGTCACTTGCACACTCTAAGGCATCCCACCTCTACCTAGTGCTCAAGGCGTAACCCGGTTAATTTGGGCACCCCCGTTTCCCAGTTCCCAGGGCTCCAGGCAAAAGGCACCTAACGTTACCCCTCCGTGGGCTCCGGGCTCTACTCCTCCGGGCTCAGAGCACACACCCATCCCCTGTGGACTCAGGGCTTAATGCTCTGCAGGTTTATGGGGTCTTTTACCAGTGAAAGAGCCTTACACAGTAATAGCATACCTCACCTCTATTTATGAACATTCACCAAAACAGACTGCACCCGCTACACGTACAGTGCTCACCACTCCCAGTCAGAGAGAGGAACTTTTCCCTGCTGGCCCGTCAGGATCAGGTCATCGGGGGACTCCGGCTTCTGCACGGTGTCACTGGCAGAGGCTTGAGGTCTGGCAGCGCTGATCGTGGGGCTGTGTCCTGGAGTTGGTTCCCCGAAGAACTTCCGTTTGGACCCCAGTTTATAGAGTGAAACTTGAGTCTGGCTTAGCTGTACCTTAGCCAATCATTTTACTAAATTTTTACTAAACAATTCCAACATATTGTAACAAAATTCTCTAACCTAATCATCCCACACCTTAATTAATTTACACCTAGCAAAATTAATTATATAACAGACAGAAACAATCATGGGCAGCCAGTGACCCAGTTCCCCGAGGAGGCTAACCCCTGGCCCCTCCCCTTGTGCCCGAGGCCCCTCCCCTCCCCCCTTCGACCTCTCCCGCAGGAGCCCAAAGCACCCCCACCGTGGCCCCCCGGCTCCAGTGGGGCGGAGGGGCGAGGCCCCAGCCCCGGTGCGCCACAGCCTCAGTGCCCATAGCCCCTTGCCCACGATCCCCGGCGCCCATGGAAACAATCGAAGAACCAGACAGAGATCATACAGACAGACAATAGAGACGGGGGGACCATAAAGATAAAACGATAAAGAAATGAGGATTTCACAATTGTCTCGTGCCGTTTGATTTTATACTGAATTTAGCAGATATACATGCTGCCTTCTGCAGGCAGGCCCCGGGTGCCCCGCGCTCTCCCTGTTGCACCCTCCCTGGGGCAGGGACGCCAGGCCTGGGGGGTTGTAGGGACTCAGGCACCTGGGCTGTGTGTTGTAGGGGCCGTAGAGACTCTGCTCATCCCTTCCCTCTGTCATGGCCAGGGCTGCTGGCCACCAAGGCCCCTAGTTGGCCACCCACTGGCTCAGTCAATGGCCCGTGTGCTCAGGTTATTGTTTAAAACGCCCGCCTCTGGGGAGGTGCTGAGGCTCCTTGGCTGCTGCTTGGGCGTGACCTGGTGCTGGGCCAGCGCCCAGGACAGGCCCAACTCCCCTCTGACGTCCTGGGTGAGGAAACAGCGAATCCCGCATGGCATAGTGTGGCTGGGGGACAGGTTGGCCATACGCGTGGGGGTGGAGGGGGGGGAAAATGAACGGACTTGGGCCTGGGTCCAGGCTGGAGCCGTGCTTCTTGGGGGGGTGGTAAACCCTCTTTGAAAGGACATGTCCAAATGAGCAGCCTGGGGGGAAGGGCTGGGTCTGGCCTGAGACAGGAATCGGCGGCCAGTGGCCAACTCGTCTCGCTGGGGCTTCCTTCTCGACTCCCGTGTCTCTGCACAAAGGGCTAAGGAGGGTGCCCAGCCCGACCCTGGCTTGGGCAAGTTCTGGCCCTCATTGTGCTATCTCCTTTCTAGGCTTTGCTGCCCTACAGCCCCCCAGGGGGAACGCAGGTCCAGTGTCTGCCTTCTGCCACCAGCAGCTCAACCTCTGCTCAGCTGCGTTGGCATCTCGTCAGCAGCCCGAGGGCCTCAGTGGGGCAGGCTGCAGCGTCTCCAGTGCACCTGCAGCGAGGTGGCCATGGCATGCTGTTCGCTAGCTGGCTCCGGACTGCTGAGATCACAATAGCTCCTGGCACTGCCACCATGGAGGAGCCCAGGGGGCTGCGTGCCGTGTGTTGGGCCCTGGGGCTGCCCTGTCCTGCACTCGCTCTGCATGGGTGCATCTGATCCATCGCTGCCCTTGTGGCTGTTCCCGTTTCCCTCTTGCTGAGCGACCGTGACCCCCTCTCTCTTGCAGGGTCAGACTGCAAGCCGTGCTCGCGGGAGTTCGCTGCCAGCGGCATCCCCACGTCAGACTGCAGCAGCCCAGACACCTTCTCCCCATCCCTGATTGCTGAGGATGAAGTTTTCTTCAGCAGTATGGCCGAGGAAAAGGCAAGTGTGGCCGAGTACTGAGTGGGCGGTCTCCAGCTAGGCAGGCAGCCCTGTCGGGAGGGCTCTGGACTGGGCGTCCCCCTTCCTTTTAGCACAGTATCCAGTGTACTGCCTGTCCCCTGCTCCCATCCACAGCCCCCGCTGGAAGCATCGGGTCCCTGGGGCCGCCTCTGACCTGGTGGCAGTCTCGCTGTTCTCTGCAGGGTGCTGTGGATGGGTGGTGGTTTCACTGGGGAAAGTGAGTGAGATTTTGCTGCACCAAGGCTGCTCTGCTCAGCCAATGGCTTCACTTGCAGAGACCTGACACTCAGGCCCTTGGCTTTGGGTCTGGATCCAAGTGAAAGGGGTCAGAGGTTAGTCAGCCCATGCCCCAGCCAGCGTTTGTATCCCCCGCTCTCTGGCCTTGCAGCAGTGTTCGATTCAGCCTCCTGCGGAGAGGGGAAGAATGTCCTGGAGGATATGCACTGGTGTGAGACCAGCGAGCAGGGCTACTGCGGAGCCTTGAGGGCTTGGAAGATGTACTTCCCCTGTGCAGGGGGAAATGACGCATTCCCCTTCCCTTGGCATTAGTGGGAGTCTGGCACAGGAATGCCACATGCCATAGGGCAGAAGCATTAGGCACTCGCGTTCTAAGGTGGCAGCACAATTCACCCACCAGAGAAGCCCTTTGTGCCCTGCTCTTCCCCGCCAGTGTTGAGACCAACGACTGCCCTGCTCTGGGCATCCAGGGCCTGCCCTGAGGCAATGTGCAGAGAGGTACCACAGCCCTGCTAATCTCACACATCTGAGACGTCTGTCCTCAAAGCCAGGCAGGTGATCAGCCATAATCGCCGGACAGCCTCACTCCGGCCCTTTGCGCCTCCTCCCCCGTGTCACGCCGGTCCCTGTGTGTCACGCGGCGACAGCCAAGGTGAGGTGGAAGCTGGGTGTGTTTCCGAGGTGTCAGGGATAACCCGTTAAGTGTTCATGTTCCAAAGCCCCAGAGGGAGGGATTAGTTATCTTTGGATGGGCCCAGCGGTCTCCTGGCTTGTCACAAGAGGTGAAAGGGAAGCTAGTGTGAGTGGGAGCGTGCCCCTTTCTGAGGGCCGGCCGAGTGGTCTGCCCCAGTCATGCTCTGCTGTGCCTGGTCTCTTCCCAAGGTATTAAGCTGTTGCTCCCTTGGCAGGAAGACTTGTCGTCTCCGGAGCTGGATGCCCTGATGGGCGAGGTGCACAGCAGTACTGAGGATCTCCTCTCCATAGACTTCGCTCTCCACGGCACAGAGTATTACAGAGACCTGGGGCTGCCGAACCTGCCAGAGGCCGGCGTGACTCCAGCAATGGCAATGCTGCCGGAATGGCCAGTCCAGGCGGTGCCCAGCTGTCCTGTACCGGATGAGAAGCCCGGAGGCTTGGGGCGAACGCTTGAGGGCATTGCCTGCCCCGATCCCATCTCCAGCTCAGCGCAGTACAGGGAAGCCAGCTGCCATTTCCTGAACAGTGACTCTGCTTGCTCTTATGCGGCAGGACCCCAGGGCAGCCCCCCGGCAGCGGGGTGCTGGACAGAGCAGGGTGAAGGACTGGAGCTGCATGAGGATGGGGAGTCCTTCCCTGCGCTAATGAGATCCATGTCCACCTCACGGAGGCACAGCTGGGAAAGCCCCATGTCCCCTACAGACAGCGGGCGCAGGTACGGCAGGGCTCCCGCAGCCAAGCTTGTGTGGGGCCTGTGGGGAGGAGGCGGGAGAGAGGATGTGGGGAAACAGCAGCTTTCCAGCCATCTGAAATCAGGGTTCAAGCCCCCTGCGGGTGAGAGGGGGCTGCCGCTTCCTCTGCCTGGGATGCACCTGCGCTTGCTGTGTGACAAAAAACTCCCCTAGGCTGGGGGTGTGGCCGGAGTCCCACTCCTGGGCTTCCCCTGACAGGGAAGGGGGCAGTTCTGGATCTTCCCCTTGGTTATTCATGTTGCGGCTACATACGGCACCCAGGGGTCTGAAGCTGACCCCCGGCTATTAGGGGCCCACGTCCCCAGCAGGCTTTTCAGTGTGGCTGCTGTAAGCCCCGTGTCTCAAGGAGCCGGCAGTCCCAAGACGCTGCTTCCTCCCCCAGCCGGAACTCCCCAGAGCTGAGTGCTGGCTTGTGGCTGTTCGCTCCCGGCACCAGACTGGGCCCTGGGGCCCAGCTCCCCTCTGGTCTGAGGTGGCAGCACCAGGCTGGGAGGAGCTGCTGGCTTGACAGTGACTGTGCCGTCTCTGTTCTCCCCCCGGACACCCCAGCCCCAATGAACGTTCAGGGAAAGGACTCCAATGCCCCGGGTTGCCCTGAGCCACCCATCCAATGGGCCTGCTCTCTGCTGATGTCTCCGCTCCTCCCCCTGCAAGGGGCTGGCTGGCAGCCCACCCAGAGCAGCAAAGGCCTGTGCGGTGCTTTGGCTGCAATGCTCAGGCAGCCCAGAGCTCTCTCTGCTGCTGGGTGGTCTCCTCCCTAGTCAGCCTCTGCCAAGGGAGGCCTGGAAGCCTCCCACTCCCTGTGCTGTGTGGGATGTAAACTCTTGCAGGCGGCCTGGGTGTGGGGGCCAGGAGAGGGTTTTGCACCATTAGCCGCTTGGCGAGGGGCAGCAGCAGCAAGAAGGCCCTTCCCAGCAGGCCCAGGAGCAGGAAAGGGGATCTCCCCTCCTGGGGTGAGCGGGGTCCCTGCCTACATCCCTTTGCCCCCGTGGGGGAGCTCTGGAGAATGGCACCAGCCCAGCCTCGTCCCCTCAGCTCCGGCCGTGCCAGCAGGAGAAGGTGCTGGGTGGGCAGCTCTGCCAAACTAGCTGCTCTCCCCTGGAGGGAGCCTGCCCATGTGATCCCAGCACTGACCCTGCCCTCCCTGGCAGGCCACACCCTCCTCTGGGTCCCTGTGGCTGGAGAGAGGGTGGCCTGTGCGTAAGGCTGAGTCAGGGCTGGAGCTGCCTCCTCCGCATGTGCTCTGTCACCCACCGGCCTCTGGGCGGGATTTCTGTGCACTTGTGTGTCCTTGGGATGAACGTATTGATCTAGCTGTCGGCAGGGAGGGAGCTGTGAGCCAGCACCAACTATTTTTATCTCCTCCTCCTTATAAGGTGCCCTGGAATTATCTTGGGCTGAGATCTTGGCCGTTCTTTATCAGGCGCAGGCTTCGTCCTAAGACCTATTGTTGTTCCATGTGCTGTGTATTGTTCACGGCTGACGTTGTGGCAGGAGCATGAGAGCTAGTGCGGAGGGGGGCTGGCAGCAAGCCACAGCCTTGGTCAGTCCACATTTACGATGTGTGGAGAAGGGGAATGTGTCCGCTTCTCCCGGGACCTGTGTCTGGCTAGCAGGAGCCAAGGGACAACGTTCAGCACCTAGGTCCCACGAGGTAGCATAAGATTTTCCATTGGTCTCTTCTCATCACTTCGCTCCTATGTGGCTGGCGTCCTGACAGCGCTTTCCCTCAGCACGCTAGGAATCACTGGGCCTTGCGGGGCACAGGAGAGTTATCCTGGCCCGTGGCCCCTGAACGAGGATTTCTTTGGCCTGCCTATTTAGCAGCCTCCACTGTAAGCGGGTGGTGGCGGGATTTACAGGGTAGTTTCACGGCAGTGGCTCCCTGCCTGCAAAATCAGGCTTTTTCAAAGGGAAAGCCCGATGTGATTTTGATGGTGTTTTAGCCAACAGGCCTACAGCACGCAAATGGAGTCAGGCCATGCTGGCTGCTCAGCTGCCTATGTCTGTCCCAGAACCTCACAGGGGCTGGGCAGGGGTCGGCAGTGTTTGCTGGCACAGTCTGCCCTGCGGGGGTATGGGCAGGTCATGGACGTGTTGATGATCAGAAAAGCTGATCTGTAAATTTTAGAGTGATCTAGTAACGTCACCCACTTTTAGGCTCCCAGCTCCCCAGGCCTCACCTCTCTTGGGCGGAGACCCACATCTCTCTCCCTCCTGACTGGGGTATGCCCAGGCTGCACGGTTCCCTGCCTACGCTGCGATAGCCCCAGCCAATCAGACAGCCTAACCAGTCAGCGTGGGCACGATGCTTTCTCTACAGAGGCTCTAAGCAGCGTAACTGCCGACGATTCTCTTACCGCTTGGCTCTTTCCAAGCAAGCACGTCTAGTTCTAAGGTGAAAGCACTACAGAGAACATATTAAAAACACTAAAAAAGAGCCTACGTGCATGCTAATGAGCTCACCAGAGATTACCCCTAATGCCAGCAAGGGCTCTGACTGGTGGACAGTCCTTCAAACCCCCAGGGGTTTTGTGTGGCTACAAGTTCATATCGGCTTTAGCTCAAAACAAGAACCACCGTGAATCGGTCACGCTCTCCTTTCTACGGCTCGGGCTTTAGCTCTTCAGATTCCGGTGTAGTAATGAGCAGACAGTGGTTCTGTCCTCAAGGCACAGGTTCAGAAAGC
This sequence comes from Macrochelys suwanniensis, assembly GCA_033296515.1. Classification (NCBI taxonomy): domain Eukaryota; kingdom Metazoa; phylum Chordata; order Testudines; family Chelydridae; genus Macrochelys; species Macrochelys suwanniensis. The sequence goes on along the minus strand of CM065799.1, from coordinate 14,478,875 downwards.
TGGGTCTGGCAGTGTGAATTTACATTCACCCCCACACACCCTGAGGCATTTCCTAGGAAACCCACTTCACTTTGTCCCAAAAGATCCTCCGTGTCTGGCCCGTTGTTTAGAACAGACCTTTGAGGCTCAAAACACTTCACAGGGTTTACTTTGGCCACATCTCCCGCTAGAGAAGTTGCTTCCAATTCCCCAATAATCCGTAAATTTAGCGTTCAATACAGTGGACTCCACAGATAACTTAAACTTAATTCAGTGCTGCGAAGGGTTGGGGCCTATCTTATAGCACCCTCCTCCTACTTACCAGGCCAGGTTTTGCTCTTGGAGAGCCAGCTTGCTGCCTAGGGTCATTCTGTCTGGGCTCCCAGGGAAGCCGTTTCCAGCTGGGTTTGCTGTTTATTTTAACCCTTCTGAACAAAACAAATCAAAGCTCACGGATTCTCCCCTCAAAGTCTGTGCAGGTGGCGTGGTCCCTTCCCCATATCTGGCCCTCACACCAACACCTTCAGCAACCCAAAATTCCTGGCTCTGGCCTCCGAGCCTCAATAATCCAGGACTTCCCACAGTCTCCATTCTGCCCATTTGATTTCTGGAGCAATTCCTTGCTGCAGGGGCTCCAGCAGCAGTCAGTCCGTTGGGGACACAGCCCCTGCCCCTCAGCTTGCTGGAGTCTCTCCCTCTCGTATAAACATCAGCTCACTACGTTCCTGCTCTCCTCTCAGGTGCGGCAGGCAGGGCTTGCAGGCGGCCAGCTGCAGGCCTCGGACCCCAAAGGAATCGTATCCCTTATACCTTCACAGGCTAAGGCAGGAAATTGCCCTATCTGTCACCCCCAGGCTGCTGTCCCAAGTAGTTTGTGCCTGTAACGGGCCTTTCTTGTCCTCAGCTGGCTGGGGACGCAGGTGTGGCTTTGCTTGGCCAGCCTCTGCCCACCATCCGCAGACTAACGGCACGAATCACTGGCTTGGGCCCTCACTGAGGGTCAACAGCCTTTGTGGGACAGACGTGTCTGGTGCAGGATTGGGCCTGGAATTCCTGTCTGTCCCTGGGGATGAGGCCCTTGGACAGGTGGCCGTAGAGTAGGGCACGGACCGGTGTCCTCTGTCGGCCCCCTTGCTGCCTTCGCCGCCTTCCTGTGGTCTGAGCTGGTTTCTGTTTCCTGAACTAGGCTAAGCCTGGATGCCTCCGAGATGGCCAGTGACCTGGAGCAAGAAGAGCCCGAAAGGAGCCTGCCCTGCCTGGCTCCCCGTGTGTCCCTGGAGCTGCCCATGGCTGGGGTGAAGGCCTGGGGAGTTGGTGGCAGCCCACTGATAAAAGTGGAGATGGAGCCCCTGCATTTGAACTTTACCATTGTGCCCGATCACGAGGACACAGTGAGTGTGCGTGAAAGCTGTGCCTGTGGCACGCTGTGGGGAGGGGGAGATGCTGGACTGCAGGACACACAGGCTCAACCTGTGCCCTGTCTCTCCAGACTCTGTACCTGTCAGCAGGGACCTCGGCACCTGTGAATCCTCAGCTGTGTCCTCGCTCTGCTCTGGGACAAACCGCTCCAGCCCTTGGGCACCGAGGGTTCACGGACACACGTTCCTGCGTAATAATAACATGGGTCACTTGGTGGCTTCTGTGCAGTGAGGTCACAGACCCCATCAGAGCCCCGGAGAGGAGGGACATCTCCCCCATCGTATAGATGGGGAACCTGATGCTGAGGTCACCGAGAGTCCAAGCCAGTTAGGAACAGAGCCCAGGTCTCCTGATTAGCAGCTCCACCCAATACCTTTGTTTCTTTCAATTCACTGTATGTAAAAAGGACACCTGTACAAAAGTTCCAGGCCCCCTAGCATGGAACCAGCCGGCAGACAGCAGATATCACAGCAGCATATACTTCTTCCACGCCATCCTAAGCCCAGACCCTCAGCCCTCCCTAGAAACCCTAGTAAATAGACAGCTTTTCCAGCATGTCCTGTGATCATAACTCTGGTTAAATACCAAAGGGTGGGGTGGGATGTCAGCCTATTCCTGGGGTTTTTCCCCAGTGTAATCGGTTTTGAAGGGAGGCCCTGATTTATGCCGTGTGGTAACTATCTGGCTGTGACTTTCACCAAGACGGTGGGGTTGGATCATCAGCCGAGCCCTGATGGTGCTCAGGATCGGTGCTAACCACGTGCCCCTGAAGTGCCCTTGCTGCATGAAGGGCAGGAGGCATTGCAGATTCTTTTCTTTTCCAGGAATATGACAGCAATGGGAAGAGACTGAGGTCAAAGTCTGTCCCTTCCGCCGGCGACAAGGTTTCCTCTCCTCTAATCTCTCACAGCCTGGAGGTGTCGCTCTCAGCTGCCAAAGGTGAGTAAATGCCTGGCATGAAATAGGTTAATTGTACAGACATGGTCTTAAGAATGTGCAGTAGCAGGAGATCCTGTGGAGAATCCCCAAGTCTGTGCAGCCCTGGGGATGGGCTCGGGCAGCTAGCCCATGCCGCTGCCCATTTAGCTGCAGCTACGTTACTGTTTGCTGCATGCTAGCTCAGTCAGAGCTAGTGTGGTTGTCTTCCCAAGCCAGAAATTACAGCCCTAGGTGCAGTGTAGACATCTGATCTAAGGAATTTCCATAGCCCCTGTTACCATGGTATGCGAGTCCTGATGTCGTTGCCGTCTCCAATGACACATTGCCACAGAACGTGTCCATGGCTGGGTTAGATCCCTGATTGCACACAACAAACAAACAAACAGTGCCCTGTGGACAGAAAGCAGCACCCCAACAACACAGTCTGTACATGAGCCTCAGTCCCGCCCGTTAGGGGCACAGTGCAGGCTTCCCCTGGTAACCGAGCTTCCAGTGATGAGCAGCCAGCAAGTACTGAGCCTGCCTGGGATGGGATAAACCCAGGCAGGGCACAGCCTTTAGGGCAGAATCGCAGAGATTCTCATTCCTGGGTTGGACAGGCTGTAGGAAAGCAGAGGCAGGCTAGAGAGAGAACTGACCATCGCCTTGCTGGGTGTCCTGTTGGGGTTTATTATCCCTTTGTGAAGTTCCCCAGGAAAAGCTGCTGAGACACAATCCCTGCTCAGAAAGAGCCCCTGCCCTTGCTCATTCAGAAACCCCTTGCTTCAGAGCAGGGTGACGAGACAAAACTTGTTCAAGAGCACGAGGAACCCACGAGAACACCAGGGTTTGACTATGGCCTGTCACCTCCAAAGCTTCCCAGTTCACGGGAGCTCTGTTGTGTCCACACCCAGGGAGCCTGCTGCTGAAAGGTCCATTAATGAGCCCGCCAGGCTGCCATCAAGCAATGTGTCTCCGGCCCTCAGCTGGGAAGAGAGGGGGAGGGAGCAGACAGAGGATGTATTGGAGAAGTGGTGCAGGAGGGCAAGTAGCTTGGCACATATGTAATGAACTGAGCTCTTGCCTTCCGATTTCAAGGAGAATGTGAGAAGGCAGTGCAGAGAACGGAGCTAAGAAGAGACCGGTTGGGAAACCAAGGCAGATGCCACAGCGACCCTCCTTGCCCATTAAAGGGAGCGTGGGAGCCCAGCAGGCCCAGGGCTAATTGTACCTAGCTTGAAATGTGACGCTCTGCCAAGGGGCAGCCCAGGGAGCTGGCATCCCCACTGACCATGTTCTCCCTGGGTTCCAGGTATTGAACCGCCTGTGCTGGAGATGATTGAAAAGGACCATGTGGCCCCAGACCAAGTGTAGGTGTCCGTGATCCTGGAGCAGCGGGCGGGGGTGTCAGTGATTCTCTAAGTTCTTCTGAGTTGCTGGGGATCTGGATTCAGCCTCTAACTGTAAGAGAGCAGGAAACAGCGGTGCCATGAGCCATGGCAGTACCTGCTCTGGGATGTGCCCTGGACCCATGGGATGCTCTGGGATGTGCCCAGGGCTCCCAGTGACTGCGTTGGGCTGGTGTTTCATGCTGTGTGAGGCACAGAGTGGCCCTGCAGGCGGGTCTCCGTAGCTGACACGCTCCCTCCATCAGCTGCTCCTTCCCAGTCACCAGGGTACGAGGGAAGCATTTTGCTGGCTCTTGCTACTCCAGCCATGCATCTTGCCCTGGGCTGGGCTGCATGGGGGGTTTGAAGCAGCGGCCGGTAGGGAGACTTCCTAACCCCTTTCCTCCTCCCTGGCAGGCTGATCGTGCAGCAGGTGCTGCAGGAGCTGAAACAGTATCACGGGTGAGTGTGGGGCTGGGAGAGGGGACCTGTCATCTGGGGGCTGTCCTACCTCCCAGTGCCCCCTGGGGCAGCTCCCATGCAACAGCCCCCCAGAGTGCACAAAGCGCACCAGGATCCCCCCCCCCCCGACCCCCAAGACCCTCCTGGGAGCTGACATCCACAGTGTACACGGCCCCCCGCCCCCCGGGAGCAGACCCAGCCCTGCAGGGTGTGCAGGGCTTGCCAGGGACCCACACGGGAACTGCCCCCCCCCCCACAGGTTGTGCAGAGCCCCTTCAGAAGCTCTGGGGCAGTTTACTCTTCCTCCCAGTCTGATGCCTTGTCCTGTTCCCCTGCGCAGGGCGAAGCAAAGGGCCTGCACCGCTGAGGGCAGCAGCGAATCGCAGCAGAACCTCACCTGGTTTGAGTTCCTGTCTAATGAGTAAGTTGGCATGTCCCCATCCCAGCTCCCCTGTCCCAGCTCCCCACCCAGCCAGGCATCCCAGCCAGCTGCCCCCAGCAGGATCAGGGCCCCATTTTGTTGCGTGCTGCACAGACACAGCCCTTGCCCCAGGGAGCTCACTGTCCAATTAGGCAGCAGGGTCACTCTCCTCCTCTTGTAGACAAGTGCTGCATCACAGAGGGGAAGTGACTTTCCCAAGGACATGCAGGAAGTCAGTGGCTAAGCTGGGACTTGAACCCAGGTGCCTGGAGAGCTCCGCACCTTCACCGCAAGGCTGCAGACGTGGGAGGCAACTCGCACAGAACCTCATGCTCATGAGATTTGGGGAACTCAATGTTGGAGGGCCCTCGGGGTGCTTCAGTGAGCTCCATCGGGAGTCTCTCCTGGGGGCGTTGTGAGTGGGGCACCTGCCTGTCCCAGGGCTTCCCTGGCACTTCCCGCCCCCCCCCCACCTTCTCTTTGGATGAGACCCGTTTCCTGGCTGGTTTCAGGGCTGAGGACAGCGGGAAGAGTGACAAGACTGAGAGAGGCACCAAGGTGAAGCGACGGCTGAGTTCCCTGCGGAGCCGCGTCACCGGGTCCTGGCAGAAGGATAAGGTGAGGGACAAAAGCGAAACCCCTGAGGGGCTTGCAGCACTGTCACCAGACAGGACATGAGCTCCCCGGGGTCTAGGGCAGGGTCTAGCTGGGCTGCTCTGGGACAGACTTGGTCTCCTCAGTGAGCACGACAGCAGCCCAGCCCGTGATAGCACCTGCTAGGAGTGTCGCTCCCTGGGCCCCGCCCTGGGCCGGATTTGCTCAGGACTTGTCCTGGCTGCTCTAGCATGGGCTGCCCAATGTGCAGGGTGTTCCGATCAGGGAGGACGTTTCCTCCAGGTGACAGCATGGCCTCCCGTGTGGGGCAAGGGTGAGGAGGGGGCTGGCTGCTGGGCTGCCCTGGGGACGCTGTCTTCTTTCCAGTGCATGGACCCCGCCCGGGGCACATCACTCCCCAGGCAACAACCCCCCGGGCAGGGAGCAGGTGTGAGTTTCTATTCTAGGGGGTGGTGCAGCTGTTTTGCTGCACACAGACTGCATCCTGCCCTCAGTCACATGTGCACCCACCCTCGTGGGACTGCAGAGATTCTGGGGCTGGCTCAGTCCCTGGGGAATACATGTGGGCCGAGCACTAACCACGCAATTGCACTAACACTAATGGGCCCAACATCCCTGCTGAGGGGTCAGCTGTGTGTGTGAGGGGTCAGCTGTGTGTGTGTGTGTGTGTGTGTGTGTGTGCGCGCGCGCACACCTATAGTGAACTCCTGCTACTCTGTGCCATGACACTGCTTTCCCCCTTCTAGGGTAAGAACAAAGACCAACAAAAAGAGAGAGAAAAGAGCCAAAGGTGGAAAAGGGTCAATGGGCACCAGCTGGCGCCAGGGACTTTCTCCAGCTGCACCAGCTGTTCACTGTGCGCCAAACCTCTGGCGAATAAAAATGGTCTGCAGTGCCTGAGTGAGTATGGCTGATACCGTGGCCTGGCTGTACCTACCTACCCTCCCTTCTAGCCTGGCTTGGCCTGGTTGTGCTTCCTGCCTGGCCTGGCTGTACCTGCTCCCCCATCTGTGCCTGGCCTGGCTGTACCTGCTCCCCCTCTGTGCCTGGCTTGGCTGTGCCCCCAATTCCTGCCTGGCCTAGCTGTACCCAGAAAGCCTGGCCTAGCCTCTTTGTTCCCAGACTCCCATGGGGCATGGCACCCTGTCCATTCTCATTGGTCTTCGCTGCCCAGGCATCTCCTGTCGCTTTCCCAAAGGAGGGTTCAGGGTTAATTTGTTCCAAATTTTATATTAACAAAAAAGGGAAGGTCAGGAAATCCTCTGTCCTTTCTGAGTAGCCCTGAGAGCATTTTTGGGTCTGCCTGGGGCTAGCCCCAATGGGCTGCCTGGGCCGTCTTTCCTTCCCAGAGATGCAGCTGTTTCAGCTCAGCACGTGATGTGTGGGAACAGACATGGGGAGTCAAATAACCATCCAGGGCTTAGTTAACCAAAGCCAAAGTGAAATGCTCCCCCCCCCACACACACACACTGTGGCTTGGCCCTCCCCTGTGGGGCTGCATGGAGAGCGCTAACCCTGTGCAGAGGCAGGACAAGCTGTGTGCATCTAAAGAGAGGGAAAAACATCCACATCCCTAGGCTGCAGGGGGAGGGCTCTCCTCTGTGGAATGGGCTGGGCGGACATAGGACTTTATCCTCCTGCGTGGTATCACCCCCGGGCCTCGTCCCCCTGCTTCCTGTGCTTGGTGCGCGGGTGAAGCTGCTCAAGGCACTGCAGAACATTGACCTTCCAGCGGGAAGCAGCAGGAGTTTGGAAATGGCAGGTTCTCTCTCTGCACCCCATGCCCCTTGGCAAAGCTTGTGCCCAAGCGAGGGATCTTCAGCAGTGCTCAAGGTCAGTAACACCCTTCGAGGGGGAGGAGAGGACTGGCCGCCCCATGCGCTCTCCATGGGAAGCATCTTTTCCTTAGCGGCGCCTCGGTCTGGCACCGAGGTGTAACCGGGGCTTTTCCAGACACAGGTGGACCCGCCCGTCTAGGGCCTTTAGCTGGGGTTGTGACACGGGCTCTGATTGTTTTGTATTGCGGTAGCCCCTAGAGGCCAGGCCCTGCTATGCTGGGTGCTGCACAAACACGTAACAGTCAGGTGGCCCCTGCCCCAGGAAGTTTACGGTCAGACAGAGGAAAACAGGCGGACAAGCCGCCCAAGGAAAGAGTGAGACGCTGCTGGTCGGCCTGACTGAGAAGCTGCATTTGGAGTTCCCCGGCTGCCTGGAGGTATCACAGCAGAGGAAATGTCAGGGAGGGGGTTGAAGGAGGACCAGGAGATGGCTTAGCAGATGTTTATAGGGAGTTCCTCCCATGCATGAGTTACAGTGAGGCCTCGGCCTCGGCTTTCCAATGAGCTACACCAGCAGTGACTTGGTGTATAGTGCTCTGTGCTGCCAGGCAGGAGACCCCGCTTTGATCCTCGGGCCAAGCCTCCTTCAGGAGCTCAGACCTGTGCCACTGCTGGCCAGGTTTCTTTGCGCTGCCTTTGGGATCCTGGGTTCATTTCCCCAGGCTGGCCTGCTGTAGGGGTCGGGCTCTGGTCTGCTGTGTAGGGGAGCCCAATGCTTGGATCATCTGGTTGTGCACATGGTTCAGTGTGTGGCAGTCTAGAGCAAGTGCCTGGGGGGCTGTGTGTGAGCTGGAGCCGCACAAAGCTTGGATCTGAGCTGTGCTGTAGGAAATCTGTGATCCTGCGTCTCCCGTGAACATGCAGGAACCCAGCCCAGACCCTGGCAGGAGGGAAAGGCTCTGAATCTCGCTGGGACTGTGTGAGCGTCTCCTTTGGCTTTCCTGGGTGCCCAGGGACGTTGTGCTGCACTGGTTAACACAGTGTGCTAGCCTGGGGCAGCGAGAGTTTGTTCATACGTGGTGTTCCCCTCGGGCTACCTTGACAGGAGGTCGAGTCATTGACGAGCTCTATGACAGCTGCTGTTCTTAGAGGCCCTTCTCCACCCAGACCAGGACTGAGCCCAGCAAGCTGCAGCCTGTGGAGAGACTGGCATTCGGATCCGGCTGGACAGCATGCTTGGGACCTGGAATCTCAGCAGGCTGCACCTGTGGGTCAGTGATGGCTGTTGACACCATTGGCTCCATTTATGACCATTAAGGATGGCCCTGGGGATCCTGTGATGTGGTCCTGGGATAGGCAGCGTTTTGGTCCCTCTCCCTCCTCTGCAGCAGCACAGCCAGAGTGATTCTTTAGCCGCGATACCGATGCCTGCCAAGGGGCAGTCCTGGAGCAACTGACCATTTCCACCCTCTCAGAATAGGCCCCCTCCACCCCAAACCCTGGCTGTTCCCATTGTTCTTGCTCAGTAATAGCAGTGAGGAGCCCACACCTCTGGTCCCAGACCTGCCGGCTGGTCTTAGCACAGCAGGTGCTGCTGTTTATTTGCTGTGTTGACAGCATTTTAACAGCAGTGCCACCCCATGGCAGAAGAGAAAACAAGTGTAGTGACCTAGATGAGCAAGCAAGTTACAGGGGAGGCCAGAGAGAGAAGAGATGGAGGGCTGGGTAACAGGCCCCAGGTCTTTCCAGTTTCCTGTGGGCACAGATGGTCTGGTAGCTACTCTGAGTGGACTAGGACCTGGATTGCCAGTGAGAATCAGAGCCCTGCCCCTTTAAGTCAGAAGCAATAGCAGGGCCTGTGCGCCTAATTCAGAAAGGCAAAGAGGAGTCATTTTGTTGCTGGTGACATACATGCATGCTGTGAAATAGGAAATCCTCCTAAATCGCTCCACACAAAACACACTTGCCTCTCTCTCTCCATGAGATCCCACCAGGCATGGCTGGAATCAGGGGCACCCTAAGGTATAAAGTCCCTTAATGAGGGAGGCAAGGCAGGCAGCTGGGTGCCAGCTTAGAACCATGTGGGGTCCAGAGCATGACTAAAGAACATTTTCTGGATCCCCTGTTTCAGGACAGTGGGTGATTCACAGTCTAAGCCCTGGTGGAAAATCCACACCCTGCGTGACATAGTTATACCGACCAAACCCCCAGTGTAGACAGTGCTATGTTGACGGAAGGGCTTCTCCTGTCAACATAGCTACCGCCTCTCAGGGTGGTGGAGTACCTACGCCGACGGTAGATGCTCTCCCATTGGCAAAGTCAGTGTCTTCACCAACCAGCGCTGCTGCACCGGTGCAGTGCTGTAAGTGTAGACAAGCCCTTGGAAGTGAGATGCCAGCAGGACTGACTAGGATTCAAACTAAGTGGGTTCTCTGCAGCAATTGGGACCCCATTCCTGGAGTCTAGACGGAGACCGCCCCCATTCTCAAGCGTGGAAAAGGCGGTGTGTCTAAATGAATCCTTTCTCATAAACATGCTCCCAATGTTTATGGAACAGGAGTTAGATGAATCCCAGGAAGCCCCTGCCAGGAGCAGAGCTCTGAGCCAAGGGTTTGCCATTGAATGTGTTACAGCAGGATTGTCTCCGTTCTCGTGAATTAGGTTTGACCATTGCGGGGTTTTCTGCACCCTGATGAGTGACGGGTTACACGTTGAAGCTATGTGAGGCAGTGTGCAGCCCCCAGTCCCATGGGCATACGAAAGAGGGTCTGTAGAGATCTACCTGCCAGGAACATGCTGAAATCTGTAACTGCGGCCAAAGCGCTTTGCAGATTTCAGGGAAGCTCTTCTCCCCTTTGAGATTTGATGTACTAGTGTGTTACTAAACCCTCATGAATTATAAAGGCTGAGGAACTGACTGGCTCAGGTATCAGCAATGGCATATAAAGCCTTTCACCTTGATATCACTGTTGCCCATCTGTCCCAGTTTAACCCCTTGCTGGCTCTTAGTGGAGAGACTCAATGGGCCTTGGAGAATGAGCTCCTGTTTAGACCCCAGTGCTGGGCTGAGGAATATTGCTGAGGGAGGCTTGCATTGCTCTGACCCATGTTATACCTGTTCTGTGGCCATCAATCTCCAGGGTTGTTGGGCCAGCATCTTTCACTAGTGGTGAATTAATTGCTGAAGAAGAAAACAGGCTCAGGCGTCTCTTCTTTGTCCCATGCTCGGGTTCTAACATGTTAAAGTGACCCCCTCACCTTGCCAGTTGTGTTTAGTACATTGATGTCTGCACATTTTTGCCCTGGGCTCCCCAGTGTAGCACCAGTAAGCTAATGTAGGCAGGCAGTGCTTGGCTTGGAAAAGGGCTGAATTCTGTGAAGTTCAACAGGAAACTTCTGCTAATAGCCCTGACAGAGGCCAGAGGAATCTGAAGGATAGCAGTAAACTTGAAACTTGACATTTAGAGACACAGCTGCCTAAAAACTTCTATTTAGGGAAAACAGAGAGAGGAGGTTTGGCTACTGTGACATGGTGACAGTGATAAATGTGTTGGGAATCCCATTTGGAATGGGAAATTACTAACAAGAGTCCAAAATGGGTGAGTGAGATTCTGTGGCGTTGTGCAGGAGGTCAGACTAGATGATCATAATGGTCCCTTCTGACCTTAAAGTCTGAGTAAAACAAACAGCAGAACCAGAGAGACCATGAAAAGTCACCATGGTGATACTGTGCTAACATTGCTGTAGGCCAGAAGCAATCTGTTGAATTTTCTGCCACATATCTGCACCCTAGTGGATGCTCATTGCAACCCCCGGAGTTTAGGGAATGAGGGCAGGATGGCTCTTTGCAGTCAGATGGCTCTGTTCAGTGCTTCTAGTGCTTCTCCTTTTTGCTTTTCATCTTCTTTTCCTTTCAGTTCAGTGTTGCTTTTTTACTTGCCCCTCTGTGGAACAGTTCCAGGATCCTATTCCCTCCATTGCCTCACACAGCTCCAGGATCTTTTCTGCTCTGCCTGGAGAGTGGATAACCAGGCCTGGTACTGATGGAGCTTCTCTTGATGACATGTCTGGGCTTTTCCCTAGCTCCTATTTGTTCAGTGCCAATAACAAGTGTTTTATCGTGTAGATTATTAAACAGAATTGGAAGGATAATGCTGTTTTCTTTGTCACTATACAAGCCTCATTTGGGTTTGGCGACACAGTATTTGAACTGGTTGCTGTGCATATTCTATACTGACGTTGTTCAGATGCTCACAGGCCATATGCCCTCAGCATAAGATGTTCTTCCTGTGCCAGTTTTGAAAAATTATACTGAGACACAGGGCTGGATTTAGGGGCAAGCAACAGCCTGGGGGGGTCCTGGGCTCGGGGGGCTGTTTTTGTTGTTAGTGACAAAAGGGACAATAGAATGTTTGAAGTAAAATGTTTCAGGTATTCCATATGTGGATTCATTTGTCACTAACCTCCTAGCATGTTCTGGACCTTTGCGTGCAAATTTATTGTCTTATATGACAGGTATAAATCATGCATGCAAATCATTCATCAAAGTTGTGAATTGGGCTACAAATACAATAAAAAATAAGGTATTAAAAAGTTTAACAAGTGAATGGGGGGGGCACTGAAGACGCTTCTTGCCTGGGGCGCCATTTGGTCTAGGGCCAGCCCTGCTGACACAGTCTGGGCGGCATTGCACTTGCGTATGTATCTCATCTCGGTGAAGCACAAACACAGTCTGTGTCTTAGGATGCTTCTGTCACCAGATGGCAGCCTTCTGTTTACCCCCAAATGGCATCCTCATTATTATTTATATTCCCATGGCGCCTAGGAGCCCCGCTAAAGGGCTAGGCCCTTACAAAGGCAGAGCAAAACGATGGTTTCTACCACAAAGAGCTTATAATCGAAGTATAAGAGCCAACAGATGGAGTCAGGGCCAATGTTCCCTCTAATTTTTGACAGGCCGTGTGCGCAAAACATTTCTTCTATGCACATTGTTGTGCTTCTGTGCAAATTTTTGTGCGCACAGTCTTTCGCCGTGTGCACGGGGTTTAGGATCTGTGTGCGTGCACACAGCTTAGAGGGAACAGTGGTCAGGGCGTGGGAATACAAGGAAACAGAGATCATATAGGCCTGCATGATAGGCAGTGGTCTCACACACCAGCGGTCTAAACATGCCCCAAGTGCGAAGGGCAGTCTGTGTGTTTGAAAATGTAACTAGTCAGTGATGGAGGCTGGCATTCTGGGCCGATCAGAGGTGGGAGTCGACATTTGAATAGTAAATGAGAGAGGATAGGCAGGGTGGTGCTAAGTCATGAAGGGCCTTGGAAGTCAAGACACGCAGTTTGTTTGATGTGATAAGAGAAAGAGAGCAGTGGTGGGATTCAAAGAGAGGGAGGTTATGGGCAAGGTAGGGCTAGGAAACTGATCTTTACAGCAGTTTTCTGAATGGATATGAGTAGGGCAGGATTGCATTTGTTAAGGTTAGTTGCATCTCATCATTAGGCCCAAAGTAGTTATTTTCAATCCTTGTCATGTCTGGGTCCCCTTCTGGAATCTGTAGAAGCGACAAAGGGTCCTGTGGCACTTTATAGACTAACAGAGGTATTGGAGCATAAGCTTTCGTGGGTGAATACCCACTTCGTCGGATGCAAGCAGTGGATTCCGACTCTGTCATGACTGAACTGAGTATTATGAAAATAACTAGAAGAGTTCATTGTTTCAGTTTGACAAAGCTGGTGGCAAAATGAATGTAAGTGTCTCAGATCTTTTAGGGCTGTGTTTAATCATTGACATTCAGAACTTTGTGTCTGATCAGTTCATAATCCAAGTAGGGAAGAAAATATGTTAATAATGATAAGATGAGGCTGTAGGTGAATTATGCTTTGTTCACTGTAGGATGGCGTATGAGCACAGACAATGATTGAACAAAATACTGCGCTGGGGACAGGGCCAACCATGGCCCCTGCCCCGCGGCATTGGTGGTGGGGGCCAGTCACTGACAGGCCCGGCTCTCTGCGAGCCTCAGGGTTCAGAGCTCAGGCCTGACTTCAACCTGCCCCCCCAATCACACCCCCTCCCTCCCCTCTGTTACAGACCCCCCCCCTGCTCCCCCCAATCACACCCCTTCCCTCCCCTCCGTTACAGAACCCCCCTGCTCCCCCCAATCACACCCCCACCCTGCTCCCCTCCATTACAGACCCCCCTGCTCCCCCCAATCACACCCCCACCCTGCTCCCCTCCGTTACAGACCCCCCCGCTCCCCCCAATCACACCCCCTCCCTGCTCCCCTCAGTCACAGACCCCCCCGCTCCCCCCAATCACACCCCCCGCTCCCCCCAATCACACCCCCTCCCTGCTCCCCTCACAGACCCCCCGCTCCCCCCAATCACACCCCCTCCCTGCTCCCCTCAGTCAGACCCCCCTGCTCCCCCCAATCACACCCCTCCCTCCGTTACAGACCCCCCTGCTCCCCCCAATCACACCCCCTCCCTGCTCCCCTCAGTCAGACCCCCCTGCTCCCCCAATCACACCCCTCCCTCCGTTACAGACCCCCCCGCTCCCCCCAATCACACCCCCTCCCTGCTCCCCCCAATCATACCCCCCCGCTCCCCCCAATCACACCCCCTCCCTGCTCCCCTCAGTCACAGACCCCCCTGCTCCCCCCAATCACACCCCCTCCCTGCTCCCCCCAATCATACCCCCCCGCTCCCCCCAATCACACCCCCTCCCTGCTCCCCTCAGTCACAGACCGCCCCCCCCCCGGGTGTGTGTGTGTGTGTGTGTGTGTGTGTGGGAGAGAGAGAGAGGCGCAGCCTCCATCTGGCGCATGCGCAGTGCCGCTCCTCTACCTGCCCCGCTCTGTTTCCGGGTCATAGGGGCATTTCCTGTTGCCTGGCGGCGGCTCCGCCCGGCCCCTCGGTAAGTGACGGGGGGGGGGGTGTCAGCGCCCCCGGCCCCCCGCGCCACAGCCGCCGCCCGTGAGCGCAGCCGCCTCTGGGGCCGGCCGGGCCCGGGCTCTGCCCCGCAGGCTGCGCAGTGGGCGGGGCCCGAGCCCCCGGTGCAAGGGCCCGGCCCGGCTTGTCCCCTGCGGGCGGCGCTGAGCAGGCCCCGGGGCCGGACGCCGCTGCTCGCTGTAGGTGGAGCGGCAGCGCCCGGGCTCGGGCTCCCGCGGGGCCGGCCGGTGTAGGTGTGTCGGGAAGTCTCGAGCCCGGGGGTGGCGGAGCCGTGAGCGGGGCCGTCCCGGGAGCCCGGGCCCCGCTTTGCCGGGGGTGGGCGAGGGGAGGTGGATCCCCCTGTTCTGCTCACTCTCTCTGGGGCGCCGGGCAGTGGCCGCTGTCGGCAGACAGGACCCTGGGCTAGACCGGCCTTTGGCCTGACCCAGCCCGCCCGTTCTTATGAGTCCTCCGCGCCTGTGGTTTCAGTTTGCCGGGCTTGCCTCCCCTGACACCAGAGAAGAAACCGGACACTTAGAATCCCTCACCCCCTTATGGGGCTTGAAGGGTGTGCTAGAAAATCCTAGAGGTTAGGGGGTCTTGTGTCTCCTGCTTCTGCAGGATTGTTCCTTATGCGGCACTCTCTCATGGTGGAGACACCCTTGTACTGCCTCTCTGTGTAAATGGAAGGGTTTTCTTTTTTTGTATGCTAGCTGTAGTGATTGTCTGTACAGCACATTTCCCACTCTTCAGTAGGTCGGAGAGTAAAAACTCCCAGCTTTTTCTGTGGGCTGCTGCACTGTCTCTCTATAACTTGTCGAGTAAGACTCCTAGGAGCTGCTAGTTGGAGACTTATAGCAGGAAAGCAGACAGTATACTGAAGTAGAGGAGAACTCATTTTAGTTGATTTTATGTTGTGATGTACATGATCAAGTTGGGGCACTAGGAGATGGTCAACTTTCTAAGACGAGCTCATCTGGGATGTTTGAGGGAGGTTCTTTTCTCGTTTATATTTGGGCAGTTGCTTTATGTATCATATTCACTTTTCCTGTAGGTCAGACAGGATTTTTATTTTTTGACCTATGTAAAACATGCGTCTTCAGAACAGACTTGCAGGAAGACTATGTATTCTTTGCCTATTCCGTATTTGTATAGTATGAAATAAATAGAATATTCTGGAAAAAAAAAAAGGTAGAGTTAGTGTCTTGTCTTGAGTATCAGAGGGGTTGCCGTGTTAGTCTGGATCTGTAGAAGCGACAAAGAGTTCTGTGGCACATCCAAAGAAGTGGGTATTCACCCACGAAAGCTTATGCTCTAATACGTCTGTTAGTCTATAAGGTGCCACAGAACTCTGTCGCTGTCTTGTCTTGCTGTCAGATACGTGGGATTAGTTGTACAATTTTTTCTCTGTATTTAGTTTTCATAGGAAAATGTTATACTGCAGTTTTGTTTTTGTTTTGCAGTATTACAGACTCTGTATGTGTGTCAAGTCTCGTTAGTTACTAAGCAGAATTAGTAGTGTACTCTCTAGCTAAGCGTTTTATACCACATGCCCGTCACCCATAATATCCGGGCTTCTTTCACCTAAAATGAGCAGCAAAAGTGAAGTCACTAATGGACTTCCTGGAGTCTTTGGCATATCTCCCTTATTGAGGTAAAAACTCTGCTTGAGTATTTTTTGTTTGGTACTTACAGCTGCAAAGCAAAAATACATATATGAAATATAGCTCCTGTTTGAGAGCCATATCGGATATTATGTGCTGCACTTCCACTTAATGTTTACTTATCACAGTGGTTCTCAAACTTTTGTACTGGTGACCCCTTTCATATAGCAAGCCTCTGAGTGTGACCCCCTTATAAATTAAAAACACCTTTTTATATATTTAACACCATTATAAATGCTGGAGGCAAAGCAGGGTTTGGGGTGGAGGTTGACAGCTCGCGACCCCCTGAGGGGTCCTGACCCCCAGTTTGAGAACCCCTGACCTATCAGATGTTTTAAATATCTTTTGTAATTATGTCACAGTTGCTAATTCACTCCCTTAGCTATAACTCCAGAATGCTCTTAATAGCATGTTTAGACACATTTTCAACATTTGCAATTGAAGAGTCTGAGAAACTTGAAATGGAACAAATCTTTATTTTAGGTTAAAATGCTCATTTTGTATTGCAACCGTTCAAAAAGAAACGAAGTGCCTGATCTGAATCAGTTTTGTTACTGAGTTTGTGTTAAAAAAAATTTTAAATAGAATTTGTTAAACAAATAAATTGAGAAAACATCCCCTTGCTTGTTTTAGGAGAGAGAGTAGTCTTAATAGGGAAAATGAAATTACTCAATAAGTACAAGTTTCATTGCTTTTCTGTGTAGATTGATTGTTCCTGCTGCTACATCAGAATGTACAGTTTTGCTTCTGCTCTACTCATTTAGGTGTTAGCAAAACAAGCAGGTGCCAGTCACTGGAGCCACTAGGACAAAGTTAAATCTGTTCTGAACTGATTAGGATACATGACCTGGATTTACTGAATTCAGAAACTGCTACAAGTTCAGCTGAAACTCCACCTCCCTGATGAGATTGTCACAGACAGTTCCCTTTTCTGGAACTGTGTACTACCGTAGTAACAAAAGAAACTGATTGCATATCTTCAGGTCTATTCAGCTACCTTGGACTATGGATACATCAAAATGTTTATAATATTTCAGAGATCTTACATAAGAACAACTTAATTTCCATAAGCATGTGGTGGTGTGTTTTTAGTGACTAATCCTGGAGGCACTGGTGTTGGAAAGCACAGTTTGTGATTTAATTCTAACTATTTGTGCTGTGAATCAAAATAGAGTTTACAATGAATTGGTGTTTTAAGGCATACTTTTAAACACATACCTTTATAGTTAATCCTTCAGAAGCACATTCATCATGAACTACATGGCATTTCTTATAGAGTCAGGCTAGAGAAATAATCTTGTTTTTCAAAAGGAGAGAAAAGGTTCCTTTTTGGTCTCTGAAGCATCCAAGCATGTCTGACAGCAGAGAAATCATTAATGTCAAGGGAAAGGTATTTGGTTCACAGTTTTTTCTGTTAGGTCAGATCCATTAGGTAGTGAGTATATCCTTGGGCAAGCTCTGTACCTTTGCAAACAGTGACAGAGATTGCCAAATCTTATATTATAACTGAATTGTGCTTCAAGGATGTTTTCAGTCTTTCTCTGTCCAATTTTAAAAACCCAGTGCTCCAGAACCACATCGTGACTATTAGCAGTAAGGATTCAACCTAATTACAGCATACCTAGATGTTAGCTACAACTGATTTGCAAATGACCAGTTAAGAGTGATTTTACTAGGCAATGCATTTATTATCCAGGTGGCAGGGTCATGCCCACTCATCATGCCTGGTGAGTCATAGCTCCACACTAGAGCCCAATACTAATTATTGGACATTCTCATATCTGCCTGTCAGTTTTGTACTAGTTGCTGTGGGAGGGAATGTATTGGCAGGTCCAATTTGGCTTAATGGTTCAGTGACTTGTCAGATACTGTGGTCAGCATAACCTGGCAACCTCTCTTGGGCTATCTAATGTGTTGTCCAATAAAAGCACTCCTACATGTTGACTTGTAAATTGGTTAGTGCCAGTAGCTGCAGACACCTTGAGTAAACATTAGCTGAATCCTAAATTGCCAATGGTGGATCCAGAGCAGCTGGATTTTGATTGGCGCTGAAATAATTTCAGTATTCTCAAATTGTGCTAGATATCTTGTTACGTTTTAGCCTGTTGGGCTTATGGTACCATCTTAAATATTGTTGTGAATCTCAACAAGTCTGGGAGAGAGCTGCTGTTTTTTGTTTTTGTGTTTTTGTGTTTTTTTTGTTTTGTTTTGTTTTTACATAGAACAGAATTTCAGACCAGTCATCCACCTCAAATGTTTTATTTAACATTTGTATTGTATTGTATAAACTAACTTTTGGGAAGGCAAGGGGGAACTTTTATATTCTACCAGAAAATAACTTTAATATCTTTGGTCATTAAAATGATCTTTTATGATGTTTGTTATTGACTATTTGCTCTCAAACATTGGAATTGCCATACTGGATCATTTCACCTTTAACGATAGTGACGCTGCTGCTGCACTACAGTAAGAAAGGTATCAGTAGATATAATTTATCTTATAAAATTCAGTGGGATTATAAAAGGCTTTATCGGTTTCTTTCACTCTGTTTTTTCACACTTTTTTCACATTGGGTGGGCAGTTTCAGATACAACACCTGCCCATGAATTCGCTTGCCAATCTTTGAGGCTTTACAATTGCATTTTTTCCTATTTTCTAGTGTGTTTCTCTCTCCGTTGCTGTGTGAAAGACTCCTACAACAAGGGAAACAAACTGACAATACAGGGAAATAATGAAACTGACTGTTCACACAGTACTGTCAAATACATAATTAATCTCCCAGATTTGGTAATTTTAGGTGTTGCTTGTAACGAAGATAGGTGAACAGTTTTCAAACAGAAGTGTATTTTTCAGTTGATGTCCCTTTTAAAGTTATCTTAACAAATACATAAGTCTAGAGAATAGGACCTGGTCTTACTAATCATTAAAGAAAAAGGAACTCTTTAACCTAATGACTAAGGAACTGTTTAGCCTAATCACTAAGTACACTTAAAACACTGCATCGGCGCAGCTACAGCGCTTAAGTGAAGATGCTTCTATGCTGATGGAAGAGCTCCTCCCGTCAGCATAGTTAATCCACCTCCCCAGGAGAAGCTCTCCTCTACACTGGGGGTTAGGTCGGTATAACTATGTCGCTCAGGGGTGTGGATTTTTCACACCCCTGAGCAACGTAATTATACCGATACAGGTCTGTAGTGTAGACCTGGCCTAAGTCAATGATAAATTTAAGAAATTTACAATAAAAAATTGTATCACTTGTAGAGTGATTCAAGTATCCAATCAGTTTGATCAATTGAATGTTCATGGCTGCTTTTTGTATTATAACTTTGTAAGTGAATAAAATATTTAGAGAATCAATCTGAAGATTTCCCTTTTTACGACGTTTTAAATATATTTTTAGTCTTTTGTGGAAATTTATTCAAGCTCACCCAAATAGTGTTAAATGGAATTCTAATGAAGCTTGTAGGTGCTTACAGCCAGCATTCCTAAGTGTACAGGAAGCAGAGAGATTACTTTTACAAAAACATGACATTAGCAAACTATAAAATGCATGTGTACTGACGACCTTACACCTGTGACCTTTTGTCAGTGGAACGCCTAGACTTCAGTTTGAACCTATCCAGCACTGTAACAGTGGCATAATGTCCTTGTTTCTTAATTTAGTTATTTTTAATGGAATTGTGTTTAGGTGGTGAAAGGTGCTAGATTGACAGCTCTGGACACTGATTATTCACACAGCTGGTATAGCACAGGCAGTGATTGGTTGGGGCAGCGTTGGGGAGAAAGTTATCCAGTGTGCCTCAGTCCTGCCTCAGGGGTAAGAAGGGAGTTCAATCTCCAGGGACTGTTCAATCAGACATAATGTCATTAAATACTTTGTTTCTAATTCCTGTTTTATGGTGGTTTCATTCTACAGTTTACTGGTTTATTTCATGGGTGTGTTTGCCATTAGGCACTTCATTATGTCCATTCGGAAATCCATAGCAAATGTTGAGAGCTCTTTTGGCATCTTCCTGAATCTGCTGATTTTGTTTCCCTTTTTTCTTTTGGGGTGCTTGTGTTATTTTAGTGGGTTCATCAGTTTATACCCTACGTAGAATGGCTAATACAGAATTCTTTCTTTGGTTTCAAAAAGTTAGGATTGAAAGCACTTTTAACACATTTAGCATCATTCAATTTCAGTATCTAGTTAACTTTTCGCAGTATTTCTAGTTTTAGTTGCCAGAATTAAGCTTTTTGCAGAGAGATTTTCTATTGAAAATTCTGTGTGAGACATGCACTTTCAGCGTTTATTCTACTCTTACACCCCTCGTGGAAAAAGCATGCACATATGCACCTTTCATTTCCAGTTGTCATCCCATCTAACGGGCCTGAGTCTGTGACTGTTATTAATTTAGTTATTAATTAATTAATTAGAGACAAGGAGAGTGAAATAATATTTTATTGGACTAACTTCTGTTTGGTGAAATAGACAAATTTCGAGCAGCATAGAGCTCTTCAGGCTATTACCTTATCCTCCTTGTCTCTCTAATAACCTGGAATCAACATGGCTGCTAACGTTAATTTGTTTAGATATTTGGCCTGGATAAGTGTGTTATTTGTATTCTCTTCTCAGACATTTATTGTAATTGTGGAAAATACTGCTGTGTAAATGAGCATGTAGCTATCTTACACCAGCAATACTTAAAATGGGTCACCCTAGGTGCTGCTGACTGGCACCATAACAGGGGTTATATTTCTGCATGGATGAACATTGCTTGAACAGTTTCCCCCAGTGTATTAGGCAAAACAGTCGTTTCTCAAGCAGTTACAGTGCAAGTCTTCCTGTTCTAGCTGTCATCTTAAGCATGTTTTGTGTCCATTGCAAGAAAAAAAAAATCAGGTTTCCCTTAATATTTGAGTTTCTGGTGTCCTGCTTCTATTGTCTCCAGGTAAAGAAAACATCTTAATTTACAGAGGGCCAGGGGAGCTACTGGAGAATGTGAGGGTGTGGTATCATCCAGTTGGTCCCCTCCCTCTTACCTGCCCCTTGGGTTATAATTATTTTGGTGGGAAATGAGCACTGGATTTAATCTTGGTTGGAAAGGTCTTGTGTGTTATCTCGTATCTCAGGATGCTCTAGTGCCATGATGTGGAACATGCCATATAAAAGTGGTAGCATCTGGATCATTGACACTACTTTGAGGGTCTTCTGTTGCTTATTTCAGTTAATTTAATCAGTTCCTATTCACCATCCACATGTAAAAAGACACTGTGTACATTGTACATGAAGAATTACCCTAGTCTCTAAGGTGCCACAAGTACTCCTCATTGTTTTTGCTGATACAGACTAACACGGCTACCACTCTGAAACCTAGTCTCTGAATTTGTTTGGTATATTGCCTGAATTAGGTAACTTGATTCAGTTTGTCTTGGAATAACAGTTCAAAATCTGAAGAATATGGTGCTCTGACAGAGGTGAAAATGAACCAGAAGAATATTGGTGAATAATGAGATTAACAGAAAGCAATGAGCACTTTTAACAAATATCCTTACAAGAACTAATAAAATTAATTACATCTGTTATTTGCAAGATTTTCTGACAGTTATATTTTTGTTTGGGTGTGTGTTTCTCTGCTTTGTAAATGGGCATGTAATGCTCATTTTTCGTTTCATTAATGTTTGTAAGAATGATTTGAAATATGAAGATTATGTATACTTTTCATTTTGGTGAGGTGGGGAATCAGAGGTGAGATTAATGAAGAAACCAGCAACCAGTTTTCTTCCTTGAAGTTTAGTTAAAAGGTGGTGGCAAAGGAATAGACTTGATTAACCAAGAAATGGTTCATATATTATTCACATCCGCGTGCATGCACACAACAAAAAGTATAAACTTGCAATATACGAGGTAAAAATATTGTAGAAAAAGGGAGCAATTAACTGCACTTTTGTAGGAGGCTGAAATATTTCATATTGCCATTAGGAGACCATGCAAATGAAGACTATTGTTCTGTGCCACTGGGTTACAATATGAATCTGCTATATCCATTCTACTCTACTAGGGTTGGAACAAGCGGCATATTCATGTGGTACTGTTCCTGCCTTAGGTTGCCATCTGGAGATGCCCCAAAGGTACTCTGGTAATGGTGTTCTGTCATGCCCAGTACATCTTGTTGGCATGAGCTTTTTAAATAATGGCTCTTATCTTCATTCTTACAAGTTTGAGCATTTTGGTGTAAAACCAAGAGTTGAAATTGCACAATAAGTATTCCCAATGGAATACCTGGAGTCATTTCCTGATCCTTTCAAATCTGAGAAATCAGTTATTTCTCTCTGTTGAAATGGGGATGGTAAGAATAACTTAAATATTTTGTACATTTCAGACTGTGCAGTGAATGTCCACAAGAACTGCAAGACCTTACTGGCTGAATGCAGCAGTACCAGACCCAAGGTTAGTTTTACAACTTCTCTTCCCTTATAAGATAGGAGTAATATCACCTATATAGTGTATTGAATTCAGTGGAGTTACTCTGATCTACACCAGCTAAGAATCTGACCCTATATCTTCAAATCCCTGAATAGTTACTAACTGGTCCAGCTAGTATCCCATGATGGTTTATGTATGTGTGGGGATACTGAGGCAGGCTGATTTACCTAAAGCTACATAACAAGTCAGTGTTAGATTTACCCTCAGGAATTCCTGGCTCTTGAGCCCATTATTTGTTCCTGAAACATTCTGTCTCTCTAAAAGCAAATGATGCATATTCTTAATTTTTGGTATCCCTGTTTTTTAATGCCACTGCATGGATAAATAGGTAACATAGCATTGTTGGTCCATGTTTGAGGAGGCTCGCATGAGAGGAGGGAGGTTGATCAGAACAGTTACATGCTAATTATCTGAGCACTGTAGAAATAGTGGTTTTATGTTCTAAACTTTAAAATATTTTTCTGAATCTTTGCAAGGTGTGGCTCAGTGCCTTGACTTCTAGCCAAGCAGTTCATTTCTTACTTATCTGTATCAAAATGTTCTCATAGGATTCCATATAAGGTTACAGTGTGGTCATAATCAACTATGTATTTGTAAAAAAAATTTTAGTCCATTCATGTGTTTTACAACATGGTATTTGAATATCATTTTCTCCTTCACTTACCTATTGAGAGTCACATTCAAATGTTGGGGTTTTTTTTGCACGTGCAACTGTTGACTTCAGAGACCTAAGGCAGAGCAGGGAGTAATATGGGGAAGAACGGAGAGTACAGAACAGCCCAAGTCTTGGCAATCAAGGAACGAAGGAATCAATTTTCAGCCCAGTCCTGAGGGCAGAATTATTGTTGGTTTTCTACTTTGAACTTTCACAGCATCCTGTTTGGTTTTTTTAACATGCAAACACTATTGTGCCTATCTTCTGTGCAATAGAAATGTCCCATTTGCAGATACAACTTTCTACAAACTTAATACATAACCAGGCTCCCTCAAATCACTCTTAAGACAAGAGAAAGGAGAGAGAAGTAGGCTGAAATAGAACAGAAGACAAAATAAATAATGAAATGCAATGAGACCCCCATAATAATTACCTGCTACAGAAATGTATTATTTATTTTTCCTGCGTATTGATACCTTGGCTCGTAACAGATTGACCTTTGGACATTGCCCTATCATACGAAATTGCTTTAACTAAACCTGCACAAAGCCTTGTGCAGACACTCTACTTTTGGTTTAAACCAGCTTAAGCCAATTAGGAATTGATTTAAAATAAACCAAAGTAAGCTACTCTTAACCTGAAATAAGTGTCCGCACAGGGGTTTTCGTGGTTTAAATAAAGCTATTTAAATCACACCTTTAAACGTGCAGCTTTCTGTTGTAGGCAATGCTTAGTCTTGCTTATACTCTGCAAAGCATTCTTAGCATTTATTCATAATTTTTACGTTTAGATACATTGTTTTGTTTTAGAATGTGAAAAAAATTCAAAACCTTTTTTTACAAAAGCTTTTGGTTTCCTAGTTTAAGTGTAAGGATCCACCTGTAATCTGTTATTCATGATACTGAAAATATGGTTCACTGTGAAATGATGCTCTCATCTTTGTAGTTAAGGGTACCCTTTAAGAATTTTTTTAAATTTTTTCTCCTATTGCAGAAGGATTTGCAACACAGACCTCCTGGATCCCCACAAAGTTCACCCCAGTGCTTTTACCCAGGTTTGTACTAAAGAATGATTTCTGTGCTCAGGGCTTGTCTGAGTTTTATACTTTTTTCTTTAATATGTTTTAGAAACAATATACAGTGTATTATTGAAGGTTAGAAAAGGTCTCTTTTAACAAGATGACTTCATTTTTCCCCATTGGGAATGAGCTAGAAGCACTTAGAAGTCTCCTGTGTGTTTTTATCCGTTTATATTTTTATTCTATTTTATACCTTCTTGCTGTGAAACCTCAAAATATCGCAGTGAAGAAAGATCGATAAGCTAGTTTCTCATTGATTGCCTAGTCTGTCTTCTGAAAAGACTAGAACTGTGAACCGGAACCTTCATTTTACATCTGATTTTCATAATTGTCTATTAAAAATTTGCCTGCAGCTGGTACTAGCTAGCAGTCTTTGAGACAAGCAGGCATTAGCCGTCTGAAAGATACATCTTTGTTGTCATAAATTTGGAAAAAGGATTGGGGAAAAAATATTTGAAAAGAGCAGTTTATTTTGAAGCATAAGCTCTGAAATAGCCTTTTACTATTGCCATGGAAAATACATGCCTGCTTTCAAGCACCGTTATCCAATAGACAAATCATTTTTCCTCTCTCCCCTCCCTCCCCCCCCCCATCTCCCCCATGGCTGTGGTGCTGCACTGAGGCCCTTTGGATCCCTCCAAATGGGCATTTTCACCATCACAGAACTTGCTCTCATCAGACAGTCTGTCACCTTCACCAACATCTTCACCAAAGATTCTGCACCTTTGCTCTGAGTTGTTTCTAGAATTTGGATACTGGTGTTTATTTTGAGGTATAGCTATTCTTTTCAATCAGTGATTACATAAAATGCTAACAGGGTGTTCTCTATCTAGTGGGTCAGAGTCAGTTCTCTGTTACACTGGTGTAAGTGTGTTAGAACTGTTCTGTGTTTATACCAATGTGAGCAAGATCACAGTCTAGTCCTGTGTGTGTGTAAATACAATTTTAGGTGGTAGGAATTGACAGGTGTGTGTTAAGGGGAGAAACAGACTCCTCAGGTTGTAAGATGACTGGGTTGATCATAACAAGGGCAAAATTAGTCTCTGCCTGGATGCATTGGTCTCTGTTCAGTTGTGTTACTCACTGAGACACATTGTAGATGAGGATGTCTGTTATCTGGAGTGCCAGTGTGTGTATGGTAGGTGGTGCTGACTTGCATTTCAAGGTTGTTGTTTTTTTAAAAAAGCTTTTACTGTGGAGACAGCACAGGGGGACTAATTGTTAGAATAAGATAGGTGGCTGTTTTTGTTGCCAAGAATGACTTTGTCTCCTTATGGGAAGGTTTAGAGACTAAAATAGGAAACATGAAAGAATAATGAAAATGGAAAAAGTTAATCCTAGGTCTTGTTGTTGGAACATCTCTGTGGTATACACTCTGGTCTGGTGTGATGGGCTAACAGCAATCAGTGACTCTCAGCAGTGTGCAGACAGTGCTAATTGAACTCAGAAAATGACTTTTTCTTTAGTGCAGACTCTGCTAGGTAGACTGAAAAATGGGAACATAGTCAAAAGTAGAAGGGCTAAGAAGTTGAAAAGAACAGCTAATGCCATGGGCAGTACATGTCTTTACTCATAGTATACACTGTATTAAAACAGTAAGTTACATCTAACTGGGCATTTTTTTAAGTGATAGTCATTTCAAGAATAGGTCCACTGGTTTGGCCTTATTGGCATTTAGAAATATTTTGAGTGTATTCTGCTTGGTTTTGGCAGTGAAAAGATAAAAGCTGTTGGATTTGCTTATAAATACATATTGAAGGACTTTTTGGAATGTGGATGACTGCATCAGCCTCTTTAGTGCTGTAGCTTTCCTTAAAGGCACTACATCTGCCACATACGCGCTAGTAAATTTGTAGTTTGAAATTCTCAAGGAAATTGGCATATACGTGAAAATATTACACACTTGGTGAACAAGTTTGCTTCTAGCCTGATGGTCCAGTGGGCTACCGAAAACCAATTTTTTGCAACCTTCCTTTACCAAATGCTAGTCCTATCTAGTGTGGCATTGGCTTAATGTCTGAAATATTGTTTGTGTAGGAGATGATGGGTATACTGCACTTAGAGGGGATGGCTTGTTAGCAGTCTTCCTTCTCCAACTTTTATAAAAGGACCAAAGCTATTGCATCAATAGAAAGAAGAAATTCACTTTTAAGCCAGGAAAGTCTGAAGAGTCATTTTCTCAGTATAGTTCTGGAGTTGCTGTAGAAGACAGCAGGTTGCTGCGAATTGGACCATTCCTGGCTGGTGAAAGCAAGCAGGGAAATACTGTGCTTGTCGGTGGTTGAGGTTGTCATCTTTTCACTGCTGGAGACGGGATGCTAGCTATCCGCAAGGAAGCTATTTTGAGTCCTCTGCTCAAGAAGCTACCCATTGACGCTGACCTTGCTAACGATTGACCAGTATCCATCCAATCTTCCTTTTCTGGCAAAGTCACTGAGTTTGTGTCAGGAAGCTCTGGCTTCTGACTGGGCTGTGGAAATCAGTCAGGTTTCAGACTTAGGAATGAGACAAATAGGTTCCATTGGTAGAGGATTTCCTCTTGTTGATGGATGATTCTTTTGGGGCTGTCAGCTGCCTTTTCTACAACTCACCACTAGGTTTTACTGATACATCTGCACTTCCTAGGAGGGGGGGACAGAGTTGCTTACTCTACTCCTTTCTTCATGAAGGTGTGCTTTTAGACAGTTTCTCTTTTGCCCTGAGGCAGGGCACTGTAGGGATCTGTTTTATTATTCCTTCTGTACATGGGCAGGGGTGGGGGGGAATAGAGGCTACATTGTTTTCAGTATACTGATGATCCTTGGATCTATGTCTCTTGTATGTCAGACTTGGCAGGTACAGTGGAATGAATGATTTGGTATCTGAGAGTGGGATGTGGATAAGAGCTTGCTGAAATAACATTGGTAGGATGTGGGAACCAACCAGGAACAGTAAAGAAGATAACGTTGTCCATCCAGTGAAGGCAGCGATCTGTATTAGAGGTTAGCAAGTTCAAGGTTTTATAAAAGAGGGAGTCCCTGGTTGCTTAGGTAGCAGCTGAGGCCCAGGGCACTCAGTCATGTGCACCTGACTGCCAGATATGGACAGTGCCTCGGTTATCCACACCTTAGTCTCATGTCACAGCGTTGATGGTAGGCATTCTATGTGAGACTGTACCTGGGGACTGCAAGGAAGCTGAAGTTAATGCAGAGCTCTAAGGACTTCTGTTAAGCAGGGTTTCACTCAGGGGACATGTAACCTCTGTAATTTGCACTAGCTGTCTTTTAGCTGTCAGCTGGTGTTCAAGGTGTTGGGTTTGACATATAGTGAACAGCCTGAAGCAGTTTGGGACTTGGCTACCTAGATTAGGCTGCATCACTTCCCAAGTTCGTGTTCAGGCACTCAAGCTAGCACCTCTCCTCCATTTTCAGAAAAAAGCGGGTAGAGGCAGTGTTATGGGCAGGACGTCTGACTTTGGAACTCACTCCCTGCCTTGTTGGTCTGCCGGAGTCTGGATTTGTTATCCTGCCTGGGGTAGTTCAAAGCCCTTGGCTGCCCCAGGCTTTTGATAAGGAATAGTTGTGACTTCATGGTCAAATGAATGTGGGTGTTCTGTTGTATTTTGGGAGGTGAATACTATGAATCTGTACGGTCTTGGCTCGGTGGCTAATTTTTGAATTTGATTCTTATTTAAAGGGACACAGTCAAGTTGAAATATAGTCCGTTAACAAAGGTTAACAGCAATTTCAGAACCTACATCTGCCAGTGTTTGTGGCTTTACCATCATGCTTTGCTAAACTTTAAAATGGTTTTCTGTCCCTGGTTGTTGTGTGAATGACCCATGCAAACTTGGGGGGCTGACCCACTTCATATATGGAGCAGGGACAACACAGTCAAAGTGACTATATACAAAATGTTTCGTATATGCAGCGTAAACAAATTGAGAAAAATAACTGTTGTTGTCTCTCAGTGGTAGTGATCTTAGGGGCTACATATAAAAATAGCAGGTGAAAAAACTCCTTACAAAAGTGTAGTTTTTTGTTGTTGTTTTTTTATGTTGAAGGGCTCTTTAGTTCTGGTACACTATCTGGAGCCATGGCTATGTATTTGTTAAAATATATAAAGTCTTTGCAATGCTAGCTTCTTTCTTGTTTTGCAATCCTTTATAATGAGTTGATTGCCCTTTCTGAAATTTTGTTTAAACAAGATTATTTGTAGGCTTTAAATTGATGCTATTAAATATTTACTTTAATTGGTAAGGTGGACTGTAATTAAATTGAACTTGCTTCTTTTTCCCCACACTTTTGCATTACTTTCTCTGTATACGTGGGCCCCTTGTTTTGACAGATGAAAATCCAATAGCTCAGTGCTACAAACTCAACACATCTTTGAAACCTAGAATTATTTGAGTGAGATTCTAGTTATATAGTAGAATGATGAGAGATGCAAAGGCTCATAATATTAATACATGCACAGAGGACATTCTTAACTAATGAGGTATTGGGCTAGTTGTTGAATCTGGGCAATATCACTGTGAGTAGGGATGTAATTACATTAACCACTTTGTGTAGAGAAATCATAGAGAGATGGGGATTGGTTGCAATGATATATTTTAATGCACCCTTCAGAACAGTGGTTCTCAACCAAGGGGCCTGGGGGGCAGGTTCCAGGGGGGTCCGCCAGCCATGGTGGGTGTTAGACTCGCTAGGACCTAGGGCAGAAAGCCAAAGGCCTGCCACACAGGACTGCAGTCCCAGGACCCCAAGCCCCACCACCCAGGGCTAAAGCCGAAGCCTGAGCAACTTAGCTTCTCAATGCCCACTGTGTCATGGGTGCCTAGGCAACTGTCCTGCTTGCTACTCCCTAACACCAGTTGTTGTGGCACAGCTGGGCCATGAAGTTTTTATAGCATTGGGGGAGGGCTCAGAGAGAAAAAGGTTGAGAACCCCTATTTCAGAACCTTGTTCAAAGTGGCACTGTCAGGGAACAAGTAGAACTCAGTGTCTCACCACTCCCCCCCAGAATAGAAACCTTACCTTCTAAAGTGCGCAACATCAAAGACGCTGTTACTTAATGGAAGGTCACCAGTGTCTTAAAATAAGACTTTTGAGAAGATGCAAATCACCTGGGACCTGAATTTCAAACGCACGTGATTCTCTCAGAAGGGAAACTCGTTTTGGGGGCGCTCTTGAGTGATTGTTGACATGATCTTATCAAGGCTTAGTTGCAAATTTGTTACTTAATTGAACAGAAGATCAGTTTGCAGTTGCCATGTTGCTGCTGTGGACTAGCAGATGTATGGGTCTCCATCGGTGGCATTCAGGACTGCTGAAAATCAGATTCAAGCTGTTTGTTCTAGATAAGAACTGCAAACACTGAGCCTCTAGACATAGACAAATTCTTTAATTCTTGCTTTTTGTTGTGATCACAGCACTAAAATAGTGTTTATGATAACAATAAAATAATCTTCCCACAAACTTTAATCAGACTTTTGATACAAACCAGCCGGCTTTGTAGGCCATTTCACAATAAATGGAACATTTTCTGATGAAAGGCTGGATCCTGCCTCCTCTTATGCACTTTGTCCATTGAAGCCAGTGGAACTCTTCCTGTGATCAAGGGTTTGTAGGATTGGGTCCTAATATTGAAATTGATTTTGTATTTAAAGATTTGTAGTCTCTTCCTCTGAAGAGGCATTCAGTAGCCATTGGCCCTCCTCGCGTGGAAGTCAATAAAACAATACACAAGGGGAAATCTCTGGCATTTGTATATTCCGTGGAATAGCAAGTAGAACATGATCCATCTGCTTCTTAGCTGAACACTAATTTATGTAGCCTGGAGTAATAAAGGCTATAATTTCATTGCAGTGTTTTGGTAGCTTCATGAATCAAAAGACTGATTTATACATGTCACCAGTACTGCAAGATAGAATTAAAGCCCCATTCTTTGCACCTATTAATGATTATATTTAATAATCCTTGTTGTTTAAAAAAAATTACCCATATATCTGTCCTTGGCATCATCTTGCTCCCCATTTGCTGGATTTTATGCTGCTTCCTTCCTCCCTTGAGTTCCCTTCATGAACTTTCCACCTGTCCTCCTCTGGCTTTTCTTTTTGGGAGTCCACTCTCTTCCTGCCCCTCTCATTTCAACAGAGCAGACCTGTGGGTATTATGAGCATTTGGAAGAAAGGGCAGCTGCAGATTTAATCAGCGATGTGAAGTTTTAAAGATTGTGTCTGGCTGTTTTCTCCACCTCTGTCTTTTCTAAAATCATTACGAAAAATAAGATAAAATTAATGCACTTCGTCTCCAGCTCCTTATTTTACATTACAGGCTTTAATACTAAAAAATTATATCTATTACAGGCTTCCATGCATTGTATAATAGTGATTATAGGTTTAAATATCTTTCCAGTTTGCAGTCTGTATAGATTTTTAAAGAATTGAAAAGCTGAAGTATTAAAATTCAGTTTAGCTGTGTGTGTGTGTGTATAAATCACTATGTAGCAATAAGCATGTCAGAGAATTGTTGGTGGTGGGTTTTTTTGTGATCTCGGGTTTTTCTTGTTTGACATGAAATGTTCTATGCCCTTGTACAATAGGGTGTGAATAATTGTGTGTAGATTATGATGTTTTACTAAAGGAGAAGATACTTTGCAATTTCCACACTAAATGGGCACAGCAGGGACCAATTTCCTGCACTTCAGACCTGCTGATTTAGCCAATACAGTATGTTAAGTGGCAGCTTTACATTTCTAGAAGGATCACAAGGTAGTATAAAAACAGTGCATCTGTGGGGCCACTTTACTGTGCTAAATCTTAGGGCAGCCAGTTGCGAGCATGGGGAACACAACTTCAAAAAGCAGTGGCAGAAACAACACAATGCCAGCTCCTGAGCTGTCTTTTTGTAGCTCTTTTTCAAGAAAATGGAATGAGAATGTCTTTTTGGACAATGAGCTCTTGACATCCAAGATCTTGTCTGCTCTCCAGCCACGTTCAGAGAGGAGGGGTTTGAGAGCAGGCAATTTGCAGTGTGCTCCTCACTTTTTGAGCACCAATTCAGTTTTTGCTTCTGTAGCAGCCTCTCTGAAGGAGCAGCCCCGAAGTGCCCTCCTGGGATCGGATGGCACCCCAGTTCTGTCTCGGAATCTCGGCATGACTATCGCCCAAAGAGGAAATTCGCAGTCTGCATTGAATACTGCTGGTTCTGTTAATAAATTTGGGTAAGTGGACAGCTTCTCTTTTAAGCCACTTTGTTTTTGCTACTGTACCTGTAAAAACAGTTACGGAACTAAATCCCTTCCAGATTAAGGACACTCATTTATTGCAAGCTGTAGAGAGTATTAGATGAACCCTTACTGCTGAATTGCATTGAGAAATGCTCTCCAAATAGACAGCTGTTTGTTTGTTTGTTTGAAGATGCAAAGTCTCTGTAGTTCCTTTCTGCTCCAGATAAAATACCATGGATTAAGGTGAAATTTGGATTGTGGCATTTGAGTACCCTTGCCCAAGCTTTATTGTCCATCTAAGTCCTTTGCCTCTAGGTCTTTGGAAACCTAGGAATAGTTTCTTAGCCTGCATTTTTTGGGCCAAATAGTGTAGTTGACAATGCTGTTTAAATTGAAATAGTCCCCTATTTTAATCAAGGGATATTTCAAAGCTATGTATCACATTTTTGTTTGCCACAATTATGTGTCTCATCTTATTGATGGAGCTTTTAGTTTTGACCCTATATAGGGAATACAGTGCCCTCTCCAGTTCATCAACAGAAAATTAGGGGCCTTTTAAGGTGGTGTACCAAAAGTTGTACAAGAGTTGATTGGTCAAGAGAAGAGAATAAGGGACTTTTAATTTAAACTAGAAATTTATCCATCGAGTTTCAGTGTTTATTACCAAATTGAATTTGACATGTTGAATTTCATGTTAAAAAGCAAAGATAGTCTGTGTTTATTCTAACTAATTAGCTCCATAATGAAGAGTGCAAATTAAAATGGTTTGTTATAGATTATTTTTTGAGAGAAAAGCATAACTAAATGAATATTCTATGTTAAAGTAACACAGTTGTCTGATTTGTTTGGCTATTTAGACCAATCACAGGAGAAATGGATGAAGGGGATTCGGGATTTATAAAATTTAAGCAGACATCAGATGATGTTGTCTCACTTGCACCTTCAACAGTGGAATCCGTTTTTCTGGAAGGTATGGAACTTCTCTGTCTTTTGAGGATTTCCTGCTGGTTTTTTTTTTTTTTTTTTTTAAACAAATTATGTCTCAGAGAGACTATTGAAATGTTTTAACTCTTTTTATGTTCATAAAAGTTATTGGAGGATATGTCCAGGGCATAATGTTAGTTAAATGGCATGTGCTTTTGATCTAGATGCATACTATTCCTCTCTGAGAAGTGAGATAGAAACAGATGCTCATGAGTTTGAGGCAGAATCTTGGAGTCTCACAGTGGATCAGTCTTATGCAAAGGAGCAAAAGAGAGCAGATATGAAAAGGCAAGATGTCATTTATGGTAAGAACAATTTATTTCTGTCATTTACATAGTGCTTCTCTTTTAAAATGTCTCCTATTGCTATTTTAAATGGTATAATAGTATTCAGTGATTTCACTGCCTCCCTGTTTTCCCTTGTGCTTAGAAGCCAGGATTGTGTGAAGATTTCCCCTCTTCTATCCCTGGACATGCTGTGTACTTGGGTTCTGATTTGTTATATTGTTAAACAACTTATTCCACCTATAAAACAAGGCAGTATCCTTAGCCACGATCTGATATCATCATCTAATCAGGGTCAAACGTGGTCACTACTTGGTTGGAAGATTTCCAAGGAAAGCGTTGGTACCCTAGTAGAGCAGCGATCTTCCTTCAGTACTGACCCAGTGCCCCGGAATGGTGTTTTTATGCACATCAGTGTGGCTGAAGGCACTATCCTTCTAATGAGACATCAGTTTAGGACTCAGTGTTCGTAAGGATCCCATGGTTCCTTTTGCAAGAGTAGGCTTGTCAGCCCTGTTGTCCTGGCAAAATTGCAACCTATCATCCTAAAAGTCCCTCTAGGGTTTTAATTGGATTATAAGGAGTCTTCATTTCTCCTTCTAGAAACCCTTTCAGGAAGTGTTTCTGGTTCAGAATGCTAGCTCGATTCCAGCCCAGAGATTCATAGATTCATAGATTCTAGGGCTGGAAGGGACCTCGAGAGGTCATCGAGTCCAGCCCCCTGCCCTCACGGCAGGACCAAATACTGTCTAGACCATCCCTGATAGACATTTATCTAACCTACTCTTAAATATCTCCAGAGATGGTGATTCCACAACCTCCCTGGGCAGTTTATTCCAGTGTTTAACCACCCTGACAGTTAGGAACTTTTTCCTAATGTCCAACCTAAACCTCCCTTGCTGCAGTTTAAGCCCATTGCTTCTTGTTCTATCCTTTAGAGGCTAAGATGAACAAGTTTTCTCCCTCCTCCTTATGACACCCTTTTAGATACTTGAAGACCACTATCATGTCCCCTCTCGGTCTTCTCTTTTCCAAACTAAACAAACCCAATTCCTTCAGCCTTCCTTCATAGGTCATGTTCTCTAGACCCTTAATCATTCTTGTTGCTCTTCTCTGGACCCTCTCCAATTTCTCCACATCTTTCTTGAAATGCGGTGCCCAGAACTGGACACAATATTCCAGTTGAGGCCTAACCAGCGTAGAGTAGAGCGGAAGAATGACTTCTCGTGTCTTGCTCACAACACACCTGTTAATGCAGCCCAGAATCAAGTTTGCTTTTTTTGCAACAGCATCATTTTTTTTATCCTGAAGTTCTTTACAAATTGTGTGAATAGGGATTATTATTGCTGTCGACATGGATTACTGTTTCTGCGCTGCATACTTCAAAATGTTCACAGCTGCTTCGTAATGCAGACTGAAGAGTTTTAGGCAGACTAGAGAATTTAGCTGTCAGATTTGCACCCTCCTCAGAGTTGTGTTGCATACCCAGCTTTGAGCTGATCTGAGGAAAGTCTTTAGCACTATCATGCTGGTATATTACTGCTATGGTCCTTGGCACGTATTGGTGTTCCTACTTTATTACTGTCCGGGAGAAATTCAAAAGCATCATAAATGAGTTTTCCTTAGGCACAGGCTGGCTTCCGTAGCCGTGAGAGTACCTCATGTCCCATGTTTCTATTCTAATGAGATGTTTAGATTACAGTAGTTCAAGGTCTCCTAGGCTTTGACTTGAATCATAATAGAAGCTGTCAGTCTTCACCTGACCTCTGTAAAAGTAAGGATTTTTTTATGGATCCTGAAAAATTTAACGGAAAGCACAAACTTCACAGCATCCAACACACAACAGTGTAATATCGTCTGTTAATTTATCTTGCCAATAAGAAGTGGTGGGTGTGTTTTATAAATTCAGAATGAAGTGAAATAGCTGAGCTGTTGATGCCTATCGTTATTTCAATGCTGCCTTTGCTGGCAACATGCACCAGCAGTGTGGTAAGTGGTGTGCTATGGCTGCTGACTTTCACAGCTGCTCTTCTAGGTGCTTGCCAGCCGCTGCATAACATTTCTAAATGACTGCTAACGTTTTTTCTCTCCAGAGCTCATGCAGACTGAAATGCATCATGTCCGAACACTGAAAATCATGCTGAAGGTGTACTCCAAAGCACTGAGAGAGGAGCTGCAGTTCTCTAACATTGTCATCAACAAAATCTTTCCTTGTGTGGATGAATTGTTGGAGCTGCATGGGCAATTCCTGTTTCAATTAAAGGAGCGACGGAAAGCATCCTTGGAGGAAGGCAGTGACCGGAATTACATTATCCAGAACATTGGAGACCTCTTGGTACAACAGGTGTGAACTAAGCTCTAATAACATTAGTTTATGCTATATTTAACTTCTAAGAACTTAACTGTAGTATTAAAGTTGGGTTGTGTAAAGTTTGAATGTAGTGGGCCCTGGGTTTAAAGTTCTCCTTCCAATACCACATTTGTCTTTGGCTTCCAGAAACACAGCTGGTCCCTAACTGTGTGAAATGTTGAACATTTCTTTTGTAAATTTATGCACAACATGGCATGCTGCTGGGAGGGGCGTGGTCCTGCTTCTTGTCCACTCCAAAATTAAAGCAGCCACACCACTGAAGTCCTTCAAAGGAGAATCCTCACATCCCTCCTGAACACAGCTCTCCTGCATCAATTGCCAACCCTCTTGGGTTATAAAGACCCTTGCTATAACTGGCCTTCCCTTTTTTCAGGTACTCTATATGCTCCTTGACTTGGAATGATGCAACAGAAACTCTCTTACATCACCACCAATTTGATGTCCCTCTCGCCCTTTCCAGATCCAAAAAAGCTCTGAGTTTGAGTCCCAGAAGCTCTTACTCACATTTGTTGTCTTTCTGCCAGGAGTAAATGAATATTTGGGTACATCGCTGTGTCTGAGCCACTCCACTTGCTCAATTTCTCCTATTTCTGGTGCAGGAGAAGAAGCTGGAATAACAAAGAAATTTGACCCCAAAACCCAATCAGCACAAAGCCTAATTAAACCCGAGAGTGTTATAGTAGCCAAGCTCTCTGGGAGTAACTGGCTGCATTTTAAACTGGCTAATTTAATGTTCTTCCTCATGTTTCCAATTAGTTTTCAGGCGAAAGTGGAGAGAGAATGAAAGAAAAATATGGTATGTTCTGTTGTGGTCACAATGAAGCTGTCAGTCACTATAAGGACCTGCTGCAGAGCAACAAGAAGTTCCAAAACTTAATAAAGGTAAAAAACCCAGCCAGTGACCCAGTCTGCCCCATTTCCAAAGAGCAAAATATCTCTGATTTCTTGGGTTTGGTTTTGAACTTAAAGCTGAAAGGAGTGTGAACTTGGGGTGTGTGTGTGTGTGTGTGTTACAGATGTCTCATGAGCAGTTTGCATGTAACAAAGGCCACCAAGAGAACTGCAGCTCGAGAAAGGCCTGGTGGATAGAGCACTGGACTGTCTTGCTATGTGACCTTAGGCAAGTTGGTTCACCTCTCTGTGCCTTAGTTTCCTCATCTCTAAAATCGGGATAATCATTCTTTGAGATCTGCCATAAGAAGTGCTGTATAAGGACTAGGTACTATTGTTATAGTTTTGCCCACTATGACATCTCTCCAGAGTCAAGAGACTGGCTCCAGGGCATGTGTCAGTCTCTTGTGCACTGGAATGTGCAGCCTAACATAGGTAGAACAAAAGAAGCTGCTATATGGAAATATTTAAATGTAGCCAATTTGTAAGGAGTTAACCTGAATCTTAGATGAACGTTGCATGGTCCAGATGGATGGAATTTTCTAAATTCCAGAGTTCAGTAATTCTGAGTACTTCCCAGTATTGTTCTAAATTATAGATTCTCTTAGGTGGTGTCTTTTAAAAGGGTCAATTCATTAGTCAAGAATTTAAATCATGAGTTTAAAAGTGCAATGTCTTCTGTTTTCTGAGAAAAAAAGATCCATGAATCTGTAATCCATTCTGCTGCCAGGATCCCAGAGTACCTGGAATCGGACTGACTGGGGTTCTGATGCTTTCATTCAAAAGTGGATCTATATTTATTAGCATTAAATTCCAGAAACTCTGGTAAAGGAGACACCTATACACCATTCAGTCGCAATAGTAATTCAGTTCAATTATACTGGTGAACCCGATTAGAAGATATTTATAAATGTTTTAAAAGTGGGCATATTATAAAAGAAAAAAGAAAATCTACCATTAAATGGAAAATCCAACAATTTGACGTTTGGATTTTGCTCTGCTTTGGTCCAGGTCTGTTTTGCACTAGCTGGAAATAACATTTAAAAATATATTTTTTCTGTGATGCAAGTCAAAATAACTTTGGTTTGCTGGGTGCAAGAGGTGCCTGTTGCTAGTTTGTGGTTGACACTAATGGGGCTGTGGTGCAAGAATAGCCGCAGGGTTGTGTAGTCAATGGAGATCTTGTTGCACAAAAGAGACATTTCAAGAGGTAAGGAATGTGTAATTGGGGACGGGAAGGAGTCGGAGGGCTATCTCAAATGCAGATTGTATCACAACATGCAGTTTATGCCACGTAGAGTTGTCTAACCACTTGCTCTGTTTTTGTTCTTGTTTTTTTTGTGTTTTGCTCCCTAGAAAATAGGTAACTCTTCTATTGTGAGGAGACTTGGTGTCCAGGAGTGCATCCTCCTAGTCACTCAACGCATTACGAAGTACCCAGTGCTGGTGGAGCGTATTATTCAAAATACAGAAGGTATATGAGGTGACCTGTAATACCTGCCCACCCTGCCCTGGCTGTCTTCCTTTGAACCACCCTCTTTCTAAACATGGAGGGTTGTCTGGGACTCCCTTTAGGCTCTGCTGCAGCACTCCTTTATCAGTTGAAGGGTTGTTATTGAGCCACAAAAATCACAGGCTCAGGAGCAGCATTAGATTTAACTCTTGGCTTTTTTCGGACTTTATGCTACAAAGAAATACTTTGAGCTCCTAAGCACAGAGCCTGTCACATCAGGTGATGTTTGGGATTTGTTTAGAGGGGGAATTTTGTGTCCTGGAAATCTAAATAACTTTCATTTTATGAATTATTTCCTTAATTTCTGCAGCAAAATCAGACTAACCAACACTCTGCCTCTTTATAGCTGGCACTAAGGATTATGAAGATCTGTCCCAGGCACTCAGTTTAATTAAGGACATGATCACTCATGTAGATGCCATGGTAAACGAGTGTGAGAAGAGGCAGCGTCTTAGAGAGATTATGTACAAAATGGAGCTGAAATCATCAGGGAAATTCAAGAATGGGCTGCTCTTCCGGAAGAATGACATGGGACAGCGGCAGCTCCTGCTGGATGGGACACTGTACTGGAAAGCTGCATCAGGGAGGCTCAAAGGTAAATAAAAGGGCTGAAAAGGGGAAAAAACACAACTGGAAAACAAGATTTCCATTTGTGTATTACTGATCGATTGAGTATAAAGTCAGATGATGATAAACTGCTAGTTTCATAGGGTACTGGAGGAAATAGCACTTGTTCTATTCCTGACTTGTCAAATAAGCAACTCTATAATGGTACACGATAAGTTCCTTATGCAGTTTGCTTATAATCTGTCCGATCCTCTGCCCAATTCAAATGGGAGGTCTTTAGCTAGATGACAAGGTGTTGAGTCAAACCTTCTTAGACTCCTGTGGAAAGACATTATCTTGTGTGAGCTCCAGTTCACACTTTGAAAAATTGTCATGTCAACCTCATGACACCTTCCTTCCACAAACTGACTGACTGCTCAGAAAATCAAAACGGCTTCCATAAACTAAACATGTTAACAACTTGGTTGCTGAAAAGTACAAGGAGAGAGCTCATTGGCTAATCTGATGTAGCCAGAGGCATCTGGTGCCTGTGGGTTTCACACAGTTCCATAAGATTTTGCTGCTGGGACAGAGGCAGATTGGGTTTATATGTTAACCTGTGCCTCAGGAGAACTTTTCATCTTCAAATCTCTTTGCAAATATTTTAATGTGTTCCTTTTGTATTCCTGCAAAAAGTGCATTCGATCAGGCTGTGTATGTGACCCTTGCAAATTTAAAGGAATAATGTACCTGATACTGCAATGCTGACCATATGAAAGGCCCGTTGAACAGTGTTTAGAATAGTTGTGAACAGTTAGCAAATATTTCCACTAATTGCTCAGTTCAACAGTAATAAGTCACCAGGACCAGATGGTATCACCCAAGGGTTTTGAAGAAACTCAAGTATGAAACTGCAGAACTACTAACCGTGGTATTTAACCTATTGGTTAAATCAGCTTCTGTATCAGATGACGGGCGGATAGCTAATGCGATGCCAATTTTTAAACAAGGCTCCAGAGGCTATCCTGGCAATTACAAGCCGGTAAATCTGACTTCAGTACCAAGCAAATTGGTTGAAACTATAGTAAAGAACAGAATTATCAGACACATAGATGAACACCGCTTTTGTAAAGGGAAATCATGTCTCAGCAATCTAAATTAGCTGTTACCACTCAAGAGATTGTGGAGTCATCATGGTTGGGTCCTTGAAAACATTTGCTCAATGTGCAGCAGCAGTCAAAAAAGCTGCTAATGTTAGGAACCATTCGGAAAGTGATGAATAGAAATATCATAATGCAACCATATAAATCCATGGTCTGCCCACACCTTGAATACTACGTGTAGTTCTGGTCATCTCGTCTTAAAATAGCTATGTTCGAATTAGAAAAGGTACACAGAAGGGCAATGAAAATAATTAGGGGTATGGAACATCTTTCATGTGAGGAGAGATTAAAAAGACTGGGACTGTTCAGCTTAGAAAAGAGGTGACTAAGGGGATATGACAGAGCTCTATAAAATCATGAATGGAGTGGAGAAAGTTAATAAGGAAGTGTATTTACCCCCTTCACGTAAGAACTAGGGTCACATGATGAAATTACTAGGCAGCAGCTTTAAAACAAACAAGGAAGTATTTCTTTGCACAATGCACAGTCAACATATGGAACTCATTGGTAGGTGATCTTGTGAAGGCCAAAAGTATAACTGGGTTCAAAAAAGAATTAGATAAATTCATGGTAGATTAGTCAAGACGGTCAGGGACACAACCCATGATCTTGATATCCCTGACCCTCTGACTGCCAGAAGCTAGGACTGGACAACATTTCTGTTCATTCCTGCTGAAGCATCTGGCACGGGCAACTGTCAGAGACAGGATACTGGGCTAGATGGACCGTTGGTCTGAGCCAGTAGGCCATTCAATACAGGCCAATATAAAATAAATAACACAAGGACTACTTTACTGCTTATATTCATTTTCATATTCATTTTAGTAAAAGCATCCATTTGTTGTTCATTTAAAATGAAGCTGCATAAAATGAGTCCTTGCCACGTAATTTGAGGTCTAACTTGGTACGGAGTACACAGGGCTTTGATTATAATCCATCCAGGTAGGCTGCATCACAGAGTGGCTCATCACAATGTAGAATGGGACTGAAAGGCTTCTGGTACCAAAACATTCTCTAAATCATCTGCACTGTTCGACATTTACACTGTAGTGTTCACTCAAGTGGTTGCTTGTCTGCATCAAGTCTTTTGGATTTAAAACCATTTCATTTTTCTCCTGTTGCTTTGGTAGATATTCTGGCTGTCCTGTTAACTGACGTACTTTTGCTGTTGCAAGAAAAGGACCAAAAATATACTTTTGCATCTGTGGTATGTATCTTTCTGCTTCATTAAAATATTCACTCTCAATATTCATGAATGTTGGTAGCGGTATTCATATTAAATATGTATATTATGGTAGTGATCAAGCTCCCCAATTGAGATCGAGGCCTCATTGTGCTGGGAGGCTGAACAAACATGCCTGACTGGCCTATGGAATTCAGACCCATATGCCAGCTGATATGGAGACTCCATCTCTGTTGATTGGGAATCTGTCACCACTGGACGTGCACGTGTCATTGTACATAATAGAAACGTAAGAGTAATGAGAGTGGAGTTTGTTCTAAACTAAACTAATGCCCCCTTGTGAGCGGCAGAGGCACCCACATAGAAGAATCAAAAAGAGAAAATATCTGAAAGAAAAATATGATTAAAAAACATACCAGGTATCTTGGGGTCACGTAAGCTAAACCTGGTTCAGCCCCAGAACTTTTCTCTTAGTGCGGAACTACTAACCCAAGCAAACTCTCTAACTTTCTGTGGCATTGAGCACTGTTCTGTGCTCTCTTCACTGTTCCCCCATCACTGAGTTCTGTCCTGGGTTGTGTATGCTGGCAGCATTTGAGGAAGTGTGCTAGAACCCTGCTTTGAAAGGCCCCTAAACAGCCCTTTAGAGAAGGGGGACTCTGCTGCTCAACTCTCCTTCAGTGTGTTAATTTGAGGCTTGATGAAGGAAAAAAAACCTGCCATGTCATCCGGGGAAATGATAAACTGTGACTAGGGTAGCCTCCGACCTGCTGGCAACTGAGATTTTCTCATGTAAACATAATGAGCACTAACCCATATGTAATTACTGCAGCAATTTGGAGCCCTTGTGGATTCGCTTGTTTTTCAGGGCATTTCCTAGTTGTTCTTAGGGCAGTTTGTTAGTGAAGGACAGACGTGTACATTTGGAACTGACCAAAGTTCAGTTGTGACTGTAACAGGATTTACTAACTACAATTTTGAAAGGTTTTTTTGTTTTAAATCGTTATTTACTTTGTCCTGATGTTTTTCAACATATCAAGACTGGGGCTGAATTTCCCTGGCAAACGGTATCACTTGACTTCAATGGGATTTAAGCAAGTTCTTAAAATGTTAAGCCTATACCTGTGATTTCTGGGTAGGGGTATTTTCTTGAATTGGGGGTGTCTAACTGTAAAGTTGCTGCACCTGAGCTTTTACATATTCATCCATTCATGATAACACACACACACTGTTTGGCTTGTATAGCACTGGAGTAGAGTGGAGTATTTGCTTCCGGTCTGTTTCCCAAAACTTACTCATTCAAGTTGAATGTTAAACCCAAATGTAATACCTGCAAAACTACAGCTGGAGCACTTGGATGGTTGTCATTGGGAATGTTTGAGTTTCCTCCTCTGCCCCTCTGTGTGGCTTGCAGCCTTTTTGTCCCATGGGGCTGTTACTGTGTTTGCAAATCTACTTCACTAGCTCAACTCCTGCTACAGAAAAACCTAGATATCGTGTGTTAGAATGCTAAAGAGCATCCAGCCTCTCGTCACCATCCCAAATCTCTAATCCCTAGTGGAGGGTGCCTTGCCTGGTGGAATACTGTCTGTCCGTAGTCATGGATTGATCTGTTCTTGGCACCTTTATATTTGTGGGATCTGTTTAAAATGAGCTAAATATTAATCTCTCGTAGATAAATTAAGAGGAGGGAGGGGAGTGAATAGATTTACCCGGCTCTCCTGCATTGTCCTAGTGACCCCAGCTCATGATCTGAGCCAGCACACAACTTGCAGGGGAGCCCGAGGACAGTTGGCAAAACTTAGTTTTCTTGATGTCACAGTTTCAGGAATCCCCTCTGCT
Organism: Macrochelys suwanniensis; assembly: GCA_033296515.1. Lineage (NCBI taxonomy): Eukaryota > Metazoa > Chordata > Testudines > Chelydridae > Macrochelys > Macrochelys suwanniensis. The sequence continues at coordinate 14,437,117 of CM065799.1, read as the reverse complement.
TCTCCCCAAGATTTATGTGGTGGAAATGGAGCGTGTTCAGCAGCCTGCAAAGTAACTCCTTTCTCACCCAGTGATGGGTTATCGAAGTGTTGTACATTGGCTGAAATACAAAGTGTAGCTAGAGACACTAGTTACAAATATAACCCTTTTAGAAACCCTTTATCACAGAGTTGCCGTTAATCTGTTGTATAAGGTGGGTTTTACCCTTTGGACCTGGTTTCAGTTTCCTAGACCTGAAGGTGACTCTATATCCCTGTCCTATGAGCTAACCTGCCAACTTGCACCAGCATTGCTTCCTGCTGTCCTCTCCTTTCATTTTTATATTTGTGTATCATTAGGTGTAGTGGTGGTGGTTTCTTCCCTGTTCTGTTTTTATTACTGCCAAAAGAAGCAAAGTCCAAACTAGTTCATGCTGCCCTCCCTCACGGGGAACCCTGGAGAGCCAAAATTCACAACTCGTAAGTCTCATGTTTTTAGAATGTAGGTCCTTGAGACTCATCTGTTATGCACCATGCACGGGTGCAATATAAAAGGGCCCCAGCAATAAAACTGCACCATTGCAGTTTGTCTTCATTGGTCACAGAAAGACAAGAAACCCTAACCCTAGAGGTGCTGTGTGATCTAGTGCTTCAGCAAAACTTAACACATCAACTTATATCTTTGTTCTGCAGGACTCTAAGCCACCAGTTATTTCATTGCAAAAGCTAATTGTAAGAGAGGTAGCTAATGAGGAGAAAGCAATGTTCTTAATTAGTGCCTCATTAAAAGGACCAGAGATGTATGAAATTCACACCAGCTCCAAAGAGGAGAGAAATTCTTGGATGGCGCACATTCGCAGAGCTGTGGAAAGGTAAATTGACTGAAAGTCGGAGGGTTTGATTTCCTGATCATGTGTTTGATCTCTCAGCACAGCTGAAAGTTCTGCTTGTGGGGTAAAGATATATTTGACTAACCTGGTCCCTCAGGCTTCATTTCATACCCTTGCTAAGTTATACACTAGTGTGCCTTCTCTCAGGAGGCCAGAGAGATTTGACTATCTTTTAGTTTTTTGTTTTTGCTATTGTATTTCATGCTCTTCGTAAGAGTGGAGCATGTTGCTTTGCACATGCTTACCTGAAGGAGACGGATCACAGCAGATATGAGAAGAATAGGGGTTTTATTTGTCAGTAACTTGACCTGGTCAGGAGATTCAGCCTCCCTAGGAAGCGTGTTTGCCCACTACCTGACATAACAGTAGCGTTCTGGATGCGAGATACAAACAGGCTGCAGGATATAAAGCACCTCCCAAGCAAGGATGCAGGATTTGGGCCAAGGCTTTCAGTAGGTTATCTATGCATAGATCAAATGACTCTCGTCCTGCCTTGCCTTGTTTTACAGCTGCCCTGATGAAGAGGAAGAAACATTCAGTGAGCCTGAAGAAGAAAGGAGACTGGCTGAAGCACGAGTTGCTAAATTAAAAGAATTTCAAGGTAATGGTTTATGCAAGCATCCAGTGAACAGCTTCTCAGTATCACTAACTCTTCATGACCCTCTTATTCTTGGTGGACACTTAATGACTAAAAATGTGATCCCATCCTGTGATAATTTCTGGTAAACTGCTGTTGTAGGATTGCAAGAAAATTGGGCTTTTCCTGCGGTTAAATAACACATCTAAAAAATTCCCCTCACTTTTTGTTGAGATGTGAGAAAAATGATGAGGGATACGGAACAACTTCCATATGAGGAGAGATTAAAAAGACTGGGACTGTTCAGCTTAGAAAAGAGACGACAAAGTGGGGGGGATATGATAGAGGTCTATGAAATCATGACTGGTGTGGAGAAAGTGAATAAGGAACTGTTATTTACTCCTTCCCATAACGCAAGAACCAGCAGTCCCCCCCGGAGCACGCCACGTCCCTGATCCTTCTCCTCCCTTCCAGCGCTTCCTGCTGTTTGGCGGCGCTTAGGACTTTCCGGAGGGCGGGGGAGGAGCAGGGACGCGGTGCGCTCAGGGGAGGAGGCAGAGAAGAGGCAGGGTCAGGGACTTGGGGGAAGGGGGTGGGGACTTGGGGGAAGAGTGGAATGGGGGTGGGGCGGGGTGGGGAATTTGGGGAAAGGTGTGGGGTGGGGCGGGGACTTTGGGGAAGGGGGTGGGGCGGGGCCAGGGGCAGGCGGGGTGGGTTGAGCACCCACTGGGCAGAGGGGAAGTCAGTGCCTATGTAAGGAAGTACTTCTTCATACAACACACCTGTGGAACTCATTGCCTGGGGATGTTGTGAAGGCCAAAAGTACAACTGGGTTCAAAAAAGAATTAGATAAATTCATGGCTAATAGCCAAGATGGTCAGGGATGCAAATCCATGCTCTGAGTCTCCCTAAACTTCTGACTGCAGAAGCTGGGACTGGGCAGTGGGATGGATCAGTCACTAATTGCCCTGTTCTGTTCATTTTCTCTGAAGCATCTGGCACTGGCAACTGTCAGAGATAGGATACTGAGCTTGATGGACCATTGGTGTGATCCAGTATGGCCATTTTTATCTGCTTCCTTTTCTGTCATTTGGCTCTTTCTGGCCATTTATGATAGTAAGAGCTTCAAACAAACAGAAGAAATACAAAAATAAATCAATATGATCTTCTGAAATTAGCATTATGCTTCTGATACTGATTTTACAAACAGCTTTGTAGGGTTTAAATTAGCTTTTTTCCCCTAGACCGTCTGAGCATGAAAGATGATCTGATTTTGCAAAGTCTAAATGAGAAACAACAGATTTATCTAGAAATGTCTGAAATGAATGGGTTTGAAGATCTTTCCCAAGGAGCCCGATCCAAACTCCTCCTCAGGGGGGAGACCTCCGAGAATCTGCAAGGAGAGGTGATCCTGAAATCTGCAGTGACAGAAAGTAAGTGCACAACAGGGAACGTGTGTTTGTGTATGTAGGTAGAGAGAGAAAGAGAGAGGCTATGGGGTTTAATGGTATCTAAAAAGTTAGTATTTGGGAAGTGCTGGTCAGACTCTCAATTCTCAGAGCCCTCCTGTGAAATGGGTAATGTGGACATTCCCTACAAGGTAGAAAAAATATTTTTTTAAAGTTAGAGAGCGTAGACATGAGTCTGTTCAGACGTGTGGCTACTGAGTGCCCTGACAGCATGCCAGCGTGCACTGAGAGACCGTGCAAGGGTCCCAAATTAAGGGAGGTTGGGCTGCCTGTGGCGGCATGAGCACAGATCACAAACATCACCTTAATTGGTGGCTGATGTGTGGAGAGTCATCGATTTAGCCTTCCGAAAGCCCATCCAGACTGGCCTAATGACCTGAGTCCCCATCTGAAGATGAGGCGTCATCATCTTCACGTGCACCTTTCAGTTTGAGCATGAGCTAAGGGAAAATTCGTCTGTGCTGTAAAGAGGCGCTCAGTCTGACCGCTAAAATGCATGTCAGAGTTTTGAATGGTTCTATACGTAACATAGTAGCATGGTGCCAGGACCTCATTGCATGGACATGACTCCTTAAAATGACCTGTGCTCCTCTTCCCTAGTTGAGAATCTCCAGAACCTGATCTTCACACAGTTAGCCAATGTGACCTATCGTTCTGAAGACAGCTGTGGGTTGGGGCTACCCAGGAGAGCGGAGACCTTTGGGGGCTATGACAGCACCACTACAGTGCCAAACAAAAGTAAGACATTGGGGCCTTCGGGGATCCAGTGCAGGACTGCAGACCCAGTGTGTCAGTGAGAGGAGCTGACATTCTGGTCACCTTACTAATCTTTTTGGTAAAAGCCCAGGATGTCAGCTGTTTTCCAGCACAGTCATTCTGGTACTGGCCCCATAGGCTATGAGAGCTGTAGAAATTGCCGACGTGGATGGTAAGATGGCTTGGTGTTGGTAACCCTGATGCGGCCATTCCATTGTTGGTGGTTTATGCACGTTTCTGACTGTCAGATCGCCGATCTTGATGGTGATTGAGTAAAGGTTTGTGATAGGCATGACCTGGATGGAATCCTTAAAGTCATGTTTTACAAACGTTACGAGTCCATATTTAGGGTGATGGCTTGCAGACACAAGGATGTATCTGTTGCTGTTTGATCAGTGGCCTTCACTCTCCAGGTGTGTTTCTTGCAGTGCAAGAACGCTGATGTTTTAAGTCTGCAGGATTGTTGTGATGTAATTGCACTTTGCGTTGGATAGGCCCTTGTTATTGAGCTGCGTAATTTGCAGCGATGGGTCTATTGGAAGGAAGGTTTGGCCCGGACATGTGCCGTTATTGCTGGTGCTTTTCTGACTGGGAGGACCCTTAAGATCATTTGGTTACTGATTTGATGACATTTGTTGTGTTTTTCAATGTAATGGGCGACCGTGTGAAGGGTGTCATCTCCGCCCCCCTGCCATCCTACCATCCACACGGGCAATTTCAATAGCCAGCATAACCTATGGGGCTATAACATGAACGACCATCCTGGGTTTCAGTGAAGACCAGGACCTCTTTTTATGATACCAAAGACTGTGGCACATTCGGGTCAGCCCGATGGAGGAAGTGCTACACTCCTGACCTTTGTTTTGTGTCGCATAATATTAGTGGCCATATGTCATATACAAGGTCAGTTCTCAATGACTTTCCCAACTGCCAAAACCACCTGGCTCATTAACACCACTTTGTAGGCCTACTAATATTGGCCACCAAATCAAGCATTGCCAGGGGCTTCAGAAAAGCATTCACTCCTTGCTTGACAGAAGAGAGCAAGGCATTCTTCCAGCAATATCAAGCCAACAGAAGCCTCAAAATCGCAGCGGCATTGAGTCTTTAAATGCAGTAAGAAGGAAAAGGTTCTGTGAAACCGTGACGGCTCTTGACTTCACGATTTCAAGCCACAAAGCCTGGAAGCTCCTGTGTCTTTTAGGCAGTGCGGCTCCAGCAGCTTACAAACCACCTCAGGTAAGTGCAGGTGCCATCACTGCAGTTAACTGCCAACTTCCGTGTGCCGATGGATAAAAACATAAGGTTGCACGTCCACAAACAACTTTACTGCACATTTAAACCAGTGCCAGTTGTCTTCATCCCTTTCCGCCTTCTACACAGTAGATGAAGTGGACAAGGGCCTCTCCAACAGTAAGTCCGGGAATGCATCAGGAATGAATGGAATATATCCAGATTTCCTGAAGAACCTTGGCCTGAAGGCAAGAATGTGGCTGGCAGACTTCTTCTGGTACAATACCAAAAGAATGGAAGGTAGCTAAGATTATAGCCATTTTGAAGCCCGGAAAAGAGGCCACTGACCCAAAAAGTTACCAGCCCATCTCCCTCCTGAGCTGTTGCTATAAACTGTTAAGTGGCTCCCACTTCAAAGGTTACAGCCGATAGTGGAGCATCTGGTTTCCAAAGAGCAGGCCAGATTTAGAACTGGTCACAGCAGCTGCGACCGGGCGCTGGCCTTAACCAGCTACATAGAATCCAGCTACTAGCGAAAATTAAAAATAGTGGCAGCATTTATTAACCTTCCTTCCACATACAATACTGTGTGGTGCAAAGGTCTCCTGCTGAAGTTACTAGTTTTCCCATGCCAATCAACCATCAGACTCATCACAGAGATGCTGAGTAACAGAAGATTCACCGTGCACCTCAGTGGCTCTACTAGCAAATTACGAAGGTTGAACAACAGCCTCCCAGAGGGATCCGTTTTAGCCTCTGCACTGTTTAATCTCTGTAGCAGCAACGTTCTGGTAACATCATCCCATAAATTCATGTGCGCAGATGATATTGCATTAGCAATGGAAGTGTCCGCTCTGAGGGCCACAGAAAAAGTCATGAACAACGACCTCTAACCACTTGAGACGTATTTCAAAGCTTGGCAACTGAAACCCAACACTTCAAAAAACACTCGTCTTTGCCTTCCACTTGAACAACCATGAGGCCAAAGTGCCACTGAAAGTGGACTTTTGTGGTCTGCCTTTATCACATGGCCACAATCCATGGTCCCTTGGAGTTACCTTCAATTGGACGCTGAGCTATCGCCAACACCAAAAGAAGATAAAGACAAGGGTTAGCACCATTCAGAAGCTCGCTGGCACATCCTGGGGATGTAATGCGCACATACTTGGAACATACTACAAGCCCTGGTGTCCCTTCCTCACCATCTTTTATCTACAGGAGCTGTTTCACCTGCCTGTTAAAGGTAGTTTGTGTAATGCGAAAAGAGCACACTGTAGATACTCTCCTTATGAGGTTTTCAGTTCCTCCGCCATCCACCACAGTAATTGCTTCAGGTAAGATGTATGTAGCAATAGATATCAGTCTGTTCTCTTCTGGTCTCACACAACTCTCAGATGGACCTGACTCTCCCTGTTCCCTACTTTCATGCATATTTTTAAATCAACAAATTGCAAATCTATACAAACTTCCAACCCCAGAGATGTTTTGCTTTTGCCCATTAAATTGTTTTGATGTTTACATCGTTTTCCGAATAGAAAGTACCCAGTGTTGCACAAATTGTGTATATTGACTGGGTTACTTGCTTTTTCAGATGGTAGTTTTAAGAAGAAGGTCTATGGTAGTGACCAGAGGCTGAGGGACCGGCGAGACCCTGCAATAAGTTCAGATGTGCAGCTCCAAGACCTTCCTCTTGATTCAGAAGAAGGACCTCACACAGTACGTTAGTCTTCACTCATCGTTTTACATGCATATCCTGGTAGTCCTAGACAAGCATGGTGGAGTCAGAAGATAAGTCACTGAAAACCAGAAGTCCCAAAAGCTGACGTTGTCAGCTCCTTAGCAGAGTCTTACCTCATGTTAAATAAGTTGGCTCCATTAAGACTACTGTTCTTTAGGGTTGAACTAGTGGTTTGTAGTTTTACATTTGAAGTGCAAGAATCTACGTGTACTTAATTTGGCAACTTTTTCATTTGTAGTGCTTGTCCTTTCTGTACTGTATGTACTGTTTACATGTAGTTTTTAATGACTGTGCATCTATTTCAACCTGGAATTTGACTAAAATGTTTCCCATGTCCCTCTTCAGTGTGAGAGCCCTTGGGGAAGCTGCCTTTAATTAAGGCCATCTAGATAATGCCACGCAATGACGTATCAGGAGATGTGTCTTAATGGTCCCATTCCCTTTGCTTTATTTGTTCTTCAAATTAATGTTCTTCACACTAAAATGATTTGAGGGGTTTCATAGAATAGAACCTAATGTGACTCATTGCTTTAAATTGGATTCTTATCAGCATTAGTCATCCATTTCAAAATGAATTTTTAAAAAACAAGAAAATTCTCTTTTGATACTTGAGAAATAAATTATTATTGGACTATTTCTGTATGGTACTTTACTATTTACTTGTATTGAAGGAATATGGTCTTCTAGGTCTGCAAACACTTGCAATGCTTTCAATGGGTCTGACACTGCACAACTGAAATAGGGCTAATCAAATGTTCTCTATTGAAATGATGGTTGTAAAATTTCCATCTAAATATGCCTGCTCCCATTGTAAAGCTGAGAGAGTGACGACAAAGCAGCCTGTGTGCACTGACACTGAGAAGAGCTCTGTGCGTGCTGACTCTTATCTACAGTATGTTCTAGGACATCTGTTGCTTGTCTTTTTCCAGAGTGATGTAATGAGACTGGATTACAACAGCAGTTTCCAACCCCTCCTGGAATCCGAGGTACTAGAATATGCTATGTTTGTGCTTTAAGACAGCGTAAGGAGGAGTGACATTCGGCTCCATAGTATACAAAAGAAAATGTAGCATTTTAATGTTCATAGACTCAGAAACTTGTCAACAGCCTGGACCTTGCAGTTAGTTAGTTGGATATAATAAATGCAGAGAGTAAAATCCTATTTGAAAGCGAAGATGAGTTTTAGGTATAGTGAGCTAACTACTTCCTATTCACCTTCACTCTCTCACCATCAGTTCACTAAGGTGAAACTGAATCTCTGAGAGATGGCTCAAGCAGCTGCGTATGTGTCATAGCTCCATGCTGGTGTGTTGGAGGAAACCAGCATCAAGTCCCTAAACTGAGGAAAGCCTAACATGAGGATTTCTGCCCAGAATCCCAGTGTGGTGTTAGTGGGCACTGATACGCTAGCTGGATAACAGATTAGTACTGCCAAAACGAATGTTGCCACCATATCCTCCTCAAAATCTAATGCCTTTCTCTTTCCTCAGCTTGTCCAACGGATACAGAGGCTGTCACAGTTGCTCCTCAGCCTTCAGGTAAAATGCTGCTATCCAAGAGATTAGTTCAGCTTTAAACTAATCAGTCTGCTGAAATGTAGGTAGTAATAGTCATTTAATACAGCACTGGGAATGACAGAGTTCATGTGTAAGGCTGGGGAGGCTGCAGGATTTGTCTGAGACTTGAGTGCCAGAGTAACCAATACTATCCCCAGTATTTCAGAGGAAGCCTAGCCCCCTGAATGAAATCCTTCGCTTCTTCTGATCTAACTAGCTCCCTTCTTTCTACCTCTCTAAGCTCCATTTGGTTTCCTTACTGCTGAGATACACTATACGTCCCACAGTGACTCTCTAGAATACACAGACCGTGTCTAGGTGGATGTGTGTAGATAATCCCGTCAGATACAGACTGATAATTAGGTTCAAAAGATGGATCATCAAGTCAGGTTTTTTTGGCTCAAGGTCACATGTACCAGGTAATGGCAACCCCCCCGCAGGTTCCAAGTGGGATTCTCACCCCTCTTGTGCTGAGGGGAATGGGCTGGGTAACCTAGTAGGTCTCTTTACCTTCTGCGATTTATACACTGGTAGACAGTGCGCATAAATAAAAAATAAAGACCTCTGACCTCGCTTCTCCTGTATTTTTCAAGCTCGTGTGTCTTATGACTCAGTTGTGTTGTTTTTTCCAGGCAGTGATATCGCAGCAGGACAGCTACATTGAAATCCAGCGAGCCACCATCATAGATCGGGAGAAGCAGTACCGGCTGCAGTCCACGCGCGGGAACCTGCTGCTAGAGCAGGAAAAGCAGCGCAACTTTGAGAAGCAGAGAGAAGAACTGGCCAATGTGCAGAAGCTTCAGAACCAGCTGAAGGTAGAGCAGCAGCGTTGGGAACGGGAGAGGGACCGGCAGCAGAGGGAGTTTGAAAGCATAGAGGCCCGGTTGCAGGAGCGAGAAGAGGAGACTCGGCAGCTGAAGGATCGCTTGAACCAGGAGAGGGAGGAGCTGGAGAGACAACGAGAGGCCTATCAGCATGACCTGGAGAGGCTACGGGAAGCGCAGAGAGCAGTTGAGAAAGAGAGAGAGCGTGTGGAGCAGCTAAAGAAGCTGAAAAAACAGAACACGATGTCGGGCACGTTCTCCCCAGAAATCGGACAGGTAAGGACTGAGTTGGCTTGGAGCTGGTTGCTTGATTTCTAACTGCCACCTTCCCATAAACTTCTAAATGGAAGTCTCTCTTCTTTACCATAGTTGCTACATCTTAACCACATAACTTTCCCTGGGGACATGTTATCCCATAGCTGCCTCTTGCAGGGTTTGTCATTGCACCTTCCTCTGAGGAAGCAGGTACTGGCCACTCTTGGAGACAGGGCAGGGGGGGTAGATGGTCTTGTTCTGATTCAGCCTGGCAACTTGCCCAGGCGTTCTGCAGAGCACGTGATGGAAGTTGAGGAAATTGCATTTGGTCCTATGGCTGCAATGGGATTTGTTAAACGAAGGCACTGTACTCTGCCATGGAGATGATTGCACTAGAGGGGTTTAGTGGCGCATTTAAATTCTAAAAACATGCTCCCCCTCCAAAATGTGACCTGCCTTTGACTGTCCCCAGCTCCACTGGTCCAGCCCCTTTCCAGGGAGAGGAATCCAGCCACAGCAGCAGTGTTGGAATGACAGGGCTGTGAACTAGATGACCAAGCTCCCTTGCTGTGTAGAAGGACAACAGGTCGGGACACCCCGAGCAGAGCTGCAGGGGGTAGTAGCTCAGCCCAGCCACTTCTGAAAGCCTTAAAACTCCATTTCATTGTAAATACCTCTTTGAGCCCAGAGCAGGCGCCTGCTGGATGTCTGGGCGTGGGTGAGGTTCTTAGCCTGATTGTAACACAGGTGTGTGCGGTACTTCCCCATTCTTAGTGCAGGCCTCTGCCCTCATGGCACTGCCCCACTCCTGGCCCACAGCCTAGTCTGTCGGGCTTGTTTGCTGTCTGCCCTATTTGCACTTTGTTGTCAACTGGCAGTCCCTTTCAGAGCCCTCTGCTGGGGATGATATTAAGCAAGGTCTGAAGCTGCCAAGATATTTTGTTTAGTTTGCCAAGATTTATGCGGACTGAGTTTTTCTTGCCCCCCCTTTTGTTCGGTAGCACAAGGGAGGTCCCGGTGTTGGCCACAGGAAGGCATGTGTATATTTTGGGGGTTGTCTTTTGTTTCCTCCCCTCCTCAGTCCTTGGGGGATGTGAGGTATCAGCTTCATGTAACACCATTCTTTTCTCATGTAGAGTCAAATGCTGAACCATTCCATCAGTTTCAATGGAGAAGGGCTAGAAGGGTCGGTGCCACACTTGAAGCCCGCTGGGAGGGCTAGTGTCTCGGGAGCGGATTATGTGGAGCGGCCAGAGCTGGTTCGCAGGGACAGTGCCATATTGGAGAATCGTCCGGTTCTTGCAATGAAGAATGAAGTGCCAATCCACCTGCTGAGTGCAACCAACCAGATACAGAAACAGGCGGCCGTTCAGCAGCAAATCCCCACCAAGCTTGCCACCTTCACAAAAGGAAGCAAAGAAAAGGGGGGGAAGAGCAAAGCATCGCACAGGACAGACAGCTCAGGTGAGTGCAGTAAGCACATCTCTGAGCTGTGCTGAAATCACAGATGCACACAACACCCTATGGAGAAAATCTCTGGCCACCTCCATCCAGCCAAACAACCCCTCACAGGAATTCATAAGCCACAAAAAGCACTAGGATCCTTCTTGGGGTGGAAATGTAGCTGAAAATTGAATGACCTAAGTAACCCGGCATGGAACTTAAGGCTGATTTAATCCTATGTCTCCCTGACCCTGTTCTCGGCTGCTGTAACACTGAATGTGGAAATGGGGGGTGGGGGGGTTTCGCAAATAGAGCATCCAGCTCTACTCTGGGCACACACATTTAAACATCTGAATAAATCTCACCCCAAATCCTAGCTTGTTTGGTGAATGCTGAGCTGTATCTCTTATCCTTGTGGTGGTGTATGGAATATTCTGAGCCTCTCCTCGCCATTGTTGGGTACCCCTGTCTTTCCCCCACCTCCCTGCGGGCAATGGCTTGTCCAGGAAGATTTCTCACTTGCAAAGGCCATTCTGAAAATCCCAAAGGGGAAGATGTGCACTTCCTAGTACAAAGCTGCTGGTTCTGATACCTAGCCATGTTCTCCCCTGGAATCTGAAAGGCAGTAATCTGCCAACGTTTCTCACCCTGTGAACATGAATCTCCAGGCCAGAACAAGGGTGCTGATTGTATTGCAGAGCTAAAAAGAGCTAATTCTGTCAGAAATAGAAAGGACTACAAATGCAGTCACATTGCCATGGTGTAATTGCTGCTTCTAAGAGCTGGTTACTAAAATAGTGGCCTTTGACAATGACAGAATGCAAAAACCACAGTTTTCCAGCCACTTGAAAGCACTTTATTTCCAGCTGCATGGAACAGTCTTTAGTTTTGAGTTTTATATAAATATCTTTTTAATTTCATGCCAGATTGTCCCAGCAAGTTTACACATCCGACAGGTCCATGTTTATGTAGCGTCGATAGTGTCAGGCTTCTCCAGGTGCATTGTGGAGGCATCTTCCACCCGTGCTCTCCTATAGTCCTAGTGTTTAAACTTAACTTTATTTTCATAAAATGAATTGGCTCATTTCCAGCACATAACTAACCTCGTATCCCCTAACCACTGAACCAAGTGGTGACAACAGAGAAAACAAAATTGCAGGGTACAGCTCCCCAACTTGATCTTTGTAAATTGCTTTTACCCAGTGATGTGTACAGTGGAAATGTACTTAGTAGTTTTTCATCAGCTTATGAGCAAGGTGTGAAACCCAAACCTATTGGGTTCCATTCTCATCAGCACTAATGGGATGTGCTCATGAGTGTAGATCTGAGAATAAAATGTAGCAAGATTTTCTGCACCCGTGGCACATAGTTCAGAACTTTGTGTGTCATTTAGCTTGTAGAATGCTTTGGGGGGAGGGATAGCTCAGTGGTTTGAGCATTGGCCTGCTAAACCCAGGGTTGTGAGCTCCATCCTTGAGGGGGCCATTTAGGGATCTGGGGCAAAAATTGGGGATTGGTCCTGCTTTGAGCAGGGGGTTGGATTAGATGACCTCCTAAGGTCCCTTCCAACCCTGAGATTCTATGATTCTATGCTAGGTAAGGGATGGGCATTGGGATGTGGAGGCCTTTGGGACTGGAATGATTCAATTCCCATTGATTGCTTTTACCTTTGGAATAAAAACATTGGCAAACTAGCCCATCAGAGTTGCTGTGTTTCCTCATTGCTGCAGCTGCATTGCAGGTAAGGAGCAGGGGTAGATTCGTGGTGACCTTTCTAGTGTGGAGTGTGGCAATAGCCATTTTGGTTCTGGGTGTCTGTGCCAAAGGTGTTTTTGACTATACCAGACCATCATAAAAGTGGATTAAAATCTTCAGTTGTCCTTGGGGGGAACGTGGGCGTTGGGATGTCTGTGTGTAACTAAATAGAAGCTGCTGGGTGAGGGAGAGGGAGGGTGAGTGCTCGTGGTCTGAGCAGTTGAAGAGGTAAATTAAGTGTATTAGTACCAGCCCCTTTGGGTGTGTGAGGAGTGGGGAATAGGTGTCTGAGCCTGGGCTTGAAACAGTGGAGTTGGCAAAATGCTACCAGGATGAAGTACTGATGTGTAAAGCAACTTTTTCTTTTAGCATCTGTTGACCTGAAACAGCTGCTTACACCGAAGCTTGTTGGGAAAGATGAGGGTGCACTGAAGAACAGACGGTCAGCGAGCCCGGTCCTCCTGAACAGCCAGAGCATTGCATTCCAGCCAGGTAAGTCTTGCCAAAGAGCCATGAGCGGCCTCTCTGTGCTGAGACATTCTTGTGTACTATGGTGAGTCTTTCCTCTCCCTCTTTCTCCCATAGAGACTTACAGCCCAGCTGACAGTCAGCCCGAAGCAGTGAATCCATTCAAGCCCAACAGTGTTCACGTCCACACCTTGGTGGCCTCTCCGCCAGCCCTGATAAATGCTGAAGACGATACCTGCAAGGAAGATGTCATTTTTTTCTAAGTGTTTCCTGTTCAAGAAGGTCCTTGTGCCATGCCGTTTCAAAGAACGGAAGCTCAGCATTGTGGATGTCCTTCCACCACGGACCCAGTGGAGCAGGATTTCAGTGTTGCTTGGTTGGCTTCTCTACTGACAGCTCAAAATGAGTTCACCATAGTAACACACTTTCTTTTAACTTCTCCAAGCATGGGAAAGTATTGACTTTTATATGACTTAGGTGTATACATTCAAAGCCTGTTAAAATGTTGCCATCTACTGTAATTTGCTCTCTTTGATGAATTTGCAGTAGCTCTTGGTAGATCTTTTATCTTGTAAAGCAAGTCAGTTTTAGTTGATTTTGGGCCTCAGATTTTTTATGTACAAGTTTTAACAATAAGCCCTCAAATAGCTGAGAAGTTTAATTCTGTCTTTACAGAGCAGTGATCAGTGTAATGAATTATTCATTTTGTGTTAATAACTAGCCGGGCAGAAGCCAGTCTTCTCACAACCAGTGTGACCGAGCAGAGCTACCCACTCACACGAAAGGAATAGCATCTTGTACCTTTTAGTGAGTTCAGTGGAGCATGTGCTCACTGCACATGCACAACGTAAGAGGGACTGTAAACCCCTTAACATTCAAAAAATCCAAGAGCCAAAAAACGCCCCCTAGTTGTGGCAGCAAAGGGTTGGACTCTCTAACATAGTAATGAAGAATTGAGCTAGGAGAGCGCGTTCCCTGGCCATCACTTGCGCTAGGTCTGATGTCCATCTTCGGGAAAGGCTCCTTAAAGACACATCCAGTAGAGAACCATCTCCATGTCTGAGAGTGTAAATTCCCAAAGCAAAACCATGTGTTGGTTCAAAATTAACTTTGAGCCTGGAGTTTTATTCCTGCTGAAGGTGCTGACCATAAAGAGCTGGTTCAGCATGCAGTTGGTTACTGTCCTGTCTAACCTCTTGTCTTCTGGATCTTTGTCTGTCTGCCACCTCAGTGGACATCACGCTAAGGACTGGAAAGTAACAAAGCTGCTGTTACTGCAGAGAGTACTCTGCAGCCTGTGTCAGGAATGAAGGGAATAAAGAATATTTAGAATAATTTACCGTTAACTAAATGGCAGTGTGCATTTTGGGAAATCATTCAGCGTATTACAGGACTCCAGTGTGTGTCTCAGTTCTTGAATATGCACTACATCTAATTAACATGTAACCCAGTACATGGAAGTGTCTGGTCAAATATACTGTGTACAATGATATGCCCCAAAAGGGATTGTTCAGAGGGGATGATGCCATAGGAAGGGAACCAGGTCTTTCTCGACCTTAGCAAGTTTAGGGAAATGCTTCCCAAAATACGATTGCAGTAGATTTGGCGCACAAAATCCTGGCTAAAAATCATTTCAGCACAAGTTAGGGCAACTTCCCAACCAGAAGCATTTGGATATGCTGCTTTATTCCAGCCTGAGAGGAAAGCGAGCTGTTTCAGTTTTAAACAGTTCCCTCCGAACAGGCAGAGCACGTGTGACACACATAAAATACTGTATGTCAGTAACTTCAATTCAGCCCAAGTATTTTCGACTGTTCAGTGATGGAAGCCCAGGAGGTGTTACAAATTGTCAAAAGTATTTGCTGCAGAATAGAGTCTTGGTTTCAAAGTGGCTAAACGGTATAAACAGGATTATTGCCCCAAACAAGCTCAGCTATAACTGGGGAACTCAAATATACTGGAAATCTGTGATCAGTGAGGGAGAAGACAGAAATTTGGAAGCCAAGTGGCACTGTGCCTGCTGTGCTGGGCAAGTGCCATCTCCTGTGGTGCTGCCGTGGACATTGTTGGCTTAATTCTCCTCTCTGGTGCAGATCAGGAGCAATGCCATTAGAGTCAGTGGAGTTACACAGGTGTAAGTGAGAAGAGAATCAGGCCCCAAGTCGTTTGGTTTATCTCCAGAGAAGTGCCCTCTAGCAGGTCCTGTTGAATAATTTTTGTTTTGAGACAAGTTGTTTCTAAATCAGGCCCCTTTGGCTGTGGCGTTGAAGTGCTGCTTGCTGATCTGCAGCCTGGCAAAGCCTGTGCAGTTTGTTATGGAGCCAAGGTGCAAAGAGCTATATGGTCACATCAAGAGACAGCCGTGTTATTGTGACCCAATGTGTCCCGTTATTAGTGGTCAGGACTTGGGACCATGATGGGTGTGTGGCTCTGTCTTCATTTGACAGTCTCTCTTCTTCACCCGCTCTTGGCTGCTGGGCTGGAATTTCTTCTCTCCTTAGAGTAAGATGAGTTCTGATCTAACCTGCACGAGAGCCAACCGAGCCGCCCAGTAAGGGTCGATTGCTGTATTTGATCTGCTAACGCTGCAATTCCAGTCCTGTGTAATAGAGAGACACACCTTTCCTTATGTAAACGTACATCAAAGCGGCAGGAGTGCAGGGCTGCTGTATTCTCTCCGTTCCAAGCCGAAACTCTATTCGGCCATTCCCTTAGAACCCCAGGTTTCAGGAGTTTTAGCACAGAGCTACGCTTATGTCCGGGGGGTGGGGTGGGGTGGGGTTAAACCAATTTTCCCAAACAATTATGTAGTTTGATTTTTGTCATTCTAACATTGTGGGAGATCAATAGTGTATTGGGCCTACAAGGCTTATGTAGTGGCTGCTGTCCTCACCCCTCCCTGCAATAAATGCTCTCAGATGTAGAAGAAACTGCTAGGTCTGTAACGAGATCTCATCAGAAATACAACCCGAGTTTTAAACATCTGCTTTATCAGTGGTGGTCCCAGGAAGTGATTGTAGCTACGAGTGAGCAGACATGGTGCCTCCTGGGCGCCATCCCTAGGGCTCCTTCCCAAATGGGGCCTTCAATCCACCACTGAGGAGCTACCTTAAGAGTCAGCATCTGCCTCAATGCACACGTCTCACTGCTGCTAGCATTTGTGGAGGTTGCATGCATCTGGGGTGGTGACTGGACCTCTTTGACTCTTGGTCTCTTGAGTCAAGCTCAGGTTTGTTTGGGGTTTTTTAAGTGCCAAGCTAGGCATTGATGTGATTTTTCTGTACGGTGACCGGCCTGAAGAGGCGTGACCGTGAATTAGTGAATGATGTGCTATCTTAATGATAGTGTGGGCAAATCTGTAACTGTCCAATGCTCTAGACCAAAATATGACATTCACCTACCAAAATGCAAAATAAATCATTTGTATGGCGCTGAGGGGGAAAAGGTGATTACAAAAATTCACCTGTTCATTTTTGCTAAGTCAGAGGCCTTGAAATGTCATTAAATTCTTCCAATTTCACAAGACAAATTTTGTCATTAAAAAATAGGTATTTCGCCCAGCACTACTTTTTAAACAATTTTTTTTCCTGAAGCAGACCAGATTCTAAAGATGCTGTTCAAGTCTGGGGTAATTGATGTATTTTTAATGGTCTTCAGTGAAGAACTTACCTATTTTAAGCCGGGGGGGGGGGGGCGGAGCTCACTACCAAAGGTTTGCTTTTAAATACTGTCGCTACAAATCAGAAGCTCCATGCCTCCCTTCCTGCCTGACCTCACCCTTTGGTCCCTAACTGCCCTGAGGTATGGTGGGAGTTTCAGCATGACCTTTGAACTACTTGGCTGTTCTTCGCTTTATGTCACAGCCTTACCATTATGGATCATGTGTGTATTTCGTATTGTGGCTTTGAAATGGTAAGGTTGCTTGTAGTCTTTGATCTTCAGTTTTAAAATCCAATCCGAAGGCTGCTTCCTTTTTTCTGTCAGTTCAAACTGCTGTCACTTCTCGTTTCATGCCTTAGGATTCCAATATCTTCATCAAGTTTGAGCTCACGCTGACTCTCTATCTTAAGTGCTTTGTTAGCGTCTGACTTTCCTAGCTGTGAATTATAGGTGCAGCAGGTCCAGCAAGTTGACTTTTGGAATCAGTTTCCCTGTCTTGGGGGAAGAGTTGCTGATTTCTAGAGATGCCTGTTCACTGCATACCAGTTACCAGTGTGCCCGGACAAGCAGGGGTAATTCCGAGTGAAATGGTGGCAATTCTGCCTTTCTAAATTGTCCTCCATTTTTAGTCCTGTAGCCAGATGCAGGTGACTGAGTCCATTCATGGTACTTGTTAAAGCAAATGGCAAAATACCTAGAATCAAAGTAGCATATTAGACTGGAATAGGATTTTAAAATAATTTTTTTTTAAAATCATTATACCTGATCCTGCAGAATCTAATTACCTGAGACTCTGCTAATGCTAGTGAGTGACATACCTGTTCGTTGCATAGATTCCTCTCCGCAAGAGAATGCAGGAGTATTTTGTCAAGAGAATGCAGGAGTATTTTGTCATCTTCCCAGTTCTCAGCATTTTTTAAAATCTCCCTTTGCAGTAGATTTTACCTCTGCCATGGCTGCAAACGCTGCTCATAGAGTAACCAGGAGAATAGCATTTCCCCCCACTTCAAGGCCAGTCCAGTACCTTTGAAATCGTTAGCTGCCCTTTATCCATTGTGCGTGCATGTTACTTGTCAAATTCCACTTGTGCCATGTTTCCAATCAGTGTTTTATATTTTTGTACTGAAAAGAATTGGAGCACTTTAGGAAGGTTTATTTTAAATTCCTCTTCTGTTTGTACCAAGGTAAATGCTCATGAAAATAAATCCTGTTGTATCTCGCCCAGTGAGTTGTGAACTGTCTTAACGCTGTTTAGTCTTAGGTCTGGTTTAAAGGCCCCCTGCGCTGCAATGATTCATGAATAATCATGATTTATGGTTACATGGAATTTAAATTGACTATTTTGTTGGGGAAATGTCTGGGTTGTTTTCCTTTTGTTAGGATGTAAACATTGTAAATAGTTCCTCTACTGTCAATAATTCAGTAATTCAACTTCTTTGTAGTCCTTAATTTTATTTGTAAAGTCAATGGTTAAATGTTAATATTCTCTTGAATTGTGCCCTTCTTGGTTAATTGTAAACGTGATCTTAGCACACCAAACAATTTATTTTTTCAATGATTGCAATGTTTCTCCACTGAAGGGTTTCAGAGTGGCAATAGACCTGAAACCAACTTCCAGCAATAAAAATACCCTCAAAAACTAGCTGCTTTAAGGCACTTTGATTTCAGTTTAAGATTAAATGCTGTCCTAAAACAGATCAGAGAAGCAGCCATTTCTCATGTGCATCTGGTTTTCTACCCTACAGACAACATTCCTAGTGTGTTAGTGACACCACATCTGCGGCCTAGAGGAAGGGGGAGGCGTATGGTGAGTCAGGGCAGGTGCAAGGGTCTTGACAAGTATAGAGATCTCCAAGGAGCTGAAGCCCCCACGGAAGTGATCTGGTCCCAGAATGGCAGAAATACAGCGTAGTGGTGGGAGAGTGAAGGTAGGAAATTACCTTATGTTGGCAGACAGCAACTTGGGGCCAGTCTGGTTTGAGATGTCACTGGTGCCGCTTCAGACAATCAGTTTCCATCTGCAACTCATCAAAGTCTTTCTGTGCCTGCTTCTAGGTATTGCCAGCATGGGACTCATTTGGCTAG
Source organism: Macrochelys suwanniensis (assembly GCA_033296515.1). NCBI lineage: Eukaryota > Metazoa > Chordata > Testudines > Chelydridae > Macrochelys > Macrochelys suwanniensis. The sequence goes on along the minus strand of CM065799.1, from coordinate 14,418,430 downwards.
TTGTACTTGGCCTTGCTATAGGTGTGACAATGTGCATTCAGTGGGGAGCTCCTCACTACACTCAAAGTCCCAGTCAGCCTGCCTTGGCCTTAGGCAATGCAGGGGATTGAGGCTCAGGGGATTAGATCAGATAAAATGAGGGAAGGCAGCAGGGGGTTCCTGGACTCCAGCAGACTGAAGGCGTTTTCCATCCACCCATTCCATAGAGTCTGCTGAGGAACGCTTTTGGCCAGATGTGCATACATGTGTGTAAATGTAGCAGACTCTGAATTAGATTTCTCTAATAACGGTAAGATCATATCAATCTCAGTGGTATCGAGGGATCTGGGCTGTATCTCCATTGGGAGCTACTCTTCAGCTGTGAAATGTTCTTAGCATCTCAAGTTGCAGGTCTTCAGAGTTCATGTTAGATTGAGGGTCCCAAGTATTTTCCCAGTGTGTGTCAACACTGACGGATGTATTGGTAGAGCTGAGTGGTGCTTCAGAGGATGGAGCTCTAAAGGGCGTGTAAATAGAGCCTTACTTGCATCTGCCTTGAGGACAAAACATAGTTTCATTTGTGCTTATTCTGCCCCCTGGTAAGCTCTCTCGGTGCTCAGCTGCAGTGGCCACTGGAGGTCACTGTTCTATGCAATTCCTGTTTGTGTGGGTAGCTAGCCAAAGTGTAAGTGAAGATTCACTTTCTTTTTTAAATATTGTACAGCAGCAGAAACCGGAGCTTTGCTGTTTCTGGTGGGTGACAGCTGTGCCGGGGGGCTGTTTTATGGCTGGAATGAAAAGGCAGCGCTGCTGGTAGGGCTGGAGTCTTGCCCAACTAGATCTCGGGGGGTGAGGTGATTAGTAACGCAGTTGGGAGGCCTGGACTGTGTGCAATGTTCCCAAAGCAAGAGCCTAACAAACCGTGGCCAAAGGAAAATTCAGGTTGACGAGGACTTTGCTGCCAGTGAGACTAGGGAGCTGCCTCTCAGAAGTGCTGACGTCCCCGTTGCTGGAGCAGGTTGCGGGTAGATGGGGCAAAGTGCAGGGGTCTATAGGCTGCTGCAGGGAACCAGGATGGTGGGGGCAGACGGGCTGGATGACCTGCACAAACTACAGCTGCTCCTTGAGTGTTCCAGGCAGCGTGGGGGAGGCCCAGCACAGACCCCAGGGCAGAGAAGTGAGAAGAGGGGCAGGGCTGGGGGTGCACGAGACGAGTACGGAGAAAGTGGTTTGGAAAATGAGGCGGCTGCGGTGCTCAGGAGGCCCAAAGACCAGGGCCGAAGAGATGGCGGGACTGGCAAGTGTTTGCAGCCAGGTAGGAGGCTGCAGCACAGGCTGAAAGTCAGCCATAAATTCATGCTGCTGGCGGTTCCATCGAAACTGCTCACCCACATCTGCCATGCAGATGTGCCAGCCAGGCAGCAGGAAGGGAATATTTCTGCCAGTGATGACAGACTCACTAAAGCCCCAGGGAGACTCAGGGGAGCGGCAAATAACTATTTCACAAAAGACAGGCCATGGCGAGAGCATGTGGCTGGGAATGGAGACCCCCTGGGGCCTGTTCTCAGCTCTCCTGCGGGCTTGTGGTGAGGCTCTGGGCACATCATTGCTGCTCTGCAAAATAAATATAAAGATACTTCCGCCCTGGCCTCCTCTCAGGAGAGGGTGTTTGTAAAGCCCCTGGACAGCTGCTCTGTTCTAAGCTTTCCCTGCTAGTCCCCCCTAGGGCTTGACTCCGTAACCAGTTGTGTGTGAGCAATTAGTAAACCTGCTGAGAGGAGGAATATGCTGCTTCATCACCTCTGTGAATCAAAACCAGTCCAGTTTCCTACCCCAGGAGTCAGCCAGTCTGCTCTCAGCATTCAAGGGAAGGGGTGATGCCTAAGTTGCTTTCTTCTGGCCTCATGGGGTGGGATCAGAGAGGGACCCCTCCACCCCTTCGGAGAAGCCAGGTAAGTGCCCACCTGCCAGTGCTTTGGGTGACTTGTCTTGGCACCAGGCAGCATTGGAGTGTCCCAGGGATGGCATCATGCCAGGTGCACGGATCTCAGACAAGGCCCCAGCTGCATTCTGTTCCAGGGCTGCTTTTCTTAAAAAAGGCTGAGAGTAAAACTACAATCTTGAAACCTCCTCAAGAGGGTGCCGTGGGATGGGCCAGGCTTGCCCGTAGCCCTCTGGACAGTAGCAGACGTCGCCCTTTTCCAAACTCTGTCTCTAATTCTGAACATCAATTAAGGAATATGAAGTAACCACAACTACCCCGGAGTGCTGAGATCTCTGGACAGAACCAGAGGCTGGCACCATGCATGACAGCTAAATTAGTGCAAATATCCCAAGGGATTTCAAACGTGGGATGGAGGTTCCACTCTTAACTGCTCAGTGAGCTCCACAGTGGATCAAGTTTAAATACTATCAAAGCAAAAAGATGAGAGAGAAAATAACAGTAACTACAGTAAGGGAGGCTATTCCCATCCCTCCCCCTGACAATAAGGGAGTGCACCCGGCAGCCAGGCCAGGCCTGGCTCCACGCTGTGAGGGTCTCACTGTTCTGCTGCAGCACGTCCCCTGTTGTGGGACATCCTGGTCCTGGGGACAGGCCACTTCTCCGATAGCTTGGGCCAGCACCGCAGGAGGCTTTGAGGTGAGGAACCTGTGGCCGGGAGCGTCTCTCACTGCTCACATCCCATGGGAGGGACGGGAGGCACTAGTCTTTGGAAGTGAATGCCAAGCCTTGGGCTTCCTCAGCAGGTTCCTAGGCAGGTGGGGTGGGAGAATAGGGACTACTGGGCCCAGCAAGCAATCTGGGTTCCCGCAGCATGAAGGGCTTTGGTGACAAAGCAGTGGCTGCCATTCCTGGGGACCCCTGGGGGATGCTCCTATTCCCCAGGCCCACACTCAGCCAGCGAGGGCCAGGCCTAGATACTATGGTGCTGGGGACACCCAGGCCCAGCAGGGTCTGTGCGCTGCCCTTGCAGGGGGCCAGGCCTAAGCCTTTGTCCTGGCCCTCTCCATGCTGAGGCTGGCAGACAGGGCTTGGATTACACGGGCAGGTCCACGCGAGGGGATGCGGTGACTGTGTAAATCTGTCCCAGCACAGGGGAAAGAGGGAGGGAGCAGACTGGCTCAACCTGCCAGGCAGGTTTGGCTTCCGGGCGGGACCGGGCTGATATCTGCTGTGAAATATTTACTGATTTTTCCTGTCTGGAGCTTGGCCTGGGCCCAGCTGGCAGCCTTGGTGCACAGCAACAATCTGCAGATAGCAGCTGCCCGGAGGGACTCCCTTGATCTTAGAAGTGCTCCCGATACGGCAGCCAAGGGGTTTCGATAAACATCCTGCTTAGAAACGAACCTTTATTCCCACTGCCTCTCCCCATCCCCACAGCGGCTGGTAGCCAGTCAGTATAATGCTGCGGTAGGCTTCGTGCTACTGGAGGAGAGGGAGCTCATGAGCCTGTGGCTGCTCATAGCCGAGATGGACCCCGGTGGTTCCAAGGGCTGCCTTCCCTCCGGAGCTATGGCTCCGGCTAACCCAGCGATCAGCCCGGTCGTGTGACTGGGGAGTAACAGAAACCTGTCCTGTGCAGGGCCAGCTCCTGCTTCTCCTGCTGCCACCTGCACACGAGTGCTCAGCTGAGCGAGGTTCACAGCCTGGCGCAGGGCCCTGCCGAGCAGCTGGGCGAGGACTCACTGGGCCGCTGGCTGCGTCTGCTCCGCAGCTGGTTAACATGCTGGCCTAGGCTGGCTGCTCACTAACGTGCTAACCCTGGGGCTGCTGCTCAGATCAGAGCCTTGCTGGTGACGGCGGGAACCCGGCGCCGCTCACATTTGACATGTTCACTGCTCCTTCCTGGCATCAGCAAACTGGTTTGTGCTGCTGAGCGGTTTAAATGTCCCCAGCCAGGCCCAGAACATCCAGATCCAGGGTCCTCTCCAGGCACTCGCCCAACCCAAAGAAACCGACTCAGAAAGGAGAGCAGCAGCAACTTTAGAGGCTCCTGGAGCTGGGCTGTAGGGCAGCTGGGCTGTAGGGCAGCTGCACCAGGCAGGTTGTTTGCTTGGGGCTTTGTGTACAATCAGGCCCGGACATTAACTCTGCACCAATTACGGGACCAGTCTGGCTAAGGGGAGGCACATGCCCAGCCGTGGGAGCCTGTGCCCAGGAAACCCCGTGGCTGCCAGAGCCAAAGGCTGCCTGGTTCGAGCAATGTTGAGTCTCGCAGGGTTAGTTCAGGTGGGTTCCTGCTCCAGTGAGCAAACAGCCCCTGACGTGAATCTGCAGCTGCGGCGGAAGGACAAGGGCTGACATGGTTACGATGCGTTTCCCAGCTCCCAGGTGGCTCCATGTGCAGATGCCAACGGAGGAGCTGGGATCTCCAGCCAGGAAAGCGGGTCTGTGTTGCACACGGCTGGGGCCTATGGGGCAGAGTCAATAATGGGGCTAAGGCTTCCCCAAGTGCCCCCTCTGTAGCACTAGAAGCTGCACTCAACAGGGGAGAGGGCAGAGCTGGGGGCAGGACAGTGCTCTGTGCCGAAGGGCAAGGCCAGAGCGACCCACTGCAGTTTCTTGGTCTTTATTACATGGCCGCAGGGCGCTTTGCCGAGCAAACGGATCCAGCCACGGGGGAGGCGGCCGGTGCTCTTTCCCCAGGAGAGGTAGAGTTCGCTCTAAAGATAGTGCAAGGCAGGGAAATGACTCGCGGATGCTTATGAAGGCTCCAGCAGGAGAAGTGACCCTCAAAGGAAAACGCCGAGCCCAGAGCTCAGATAACATCCCAGCGCCATGGGCAGGAAGCAGCTGGAGACTCAATGGTGCTGCAGCAGCAAAAACAACATTGTCCTTGCTGCAAAAGCGGGAGGTGGCTGAGAACCAGAGCTCGGTTGCCTGGCAGCGTGAACAAAACGGGCTACACAAACGGCCATGAATGAAACCTTGAGCGTCGAAGCTTATTGGAGTCAAGTTGGACTTTGCCTGCCCCTTGAAAGCAGCCGCTGGTTTAAAGGGGAAGGAGAAGCTTCCTGCTCAGGAACAGCTGAGATTAGATAAGGGAAGGGAGGCAACTCTGCTGGCTTCAAGCCCAGCTCTGCAGCTGTCTGGCTTTGCGAGCTGAGGCCTCAGTTTCCCCCTTTGCGAAACACCATTGGCACATGCCGGCCTGCACTGCTCAACGGCAGAGCCAGGAGGTGCCGAGAGCTGCAGCCCACATGTGACTGCCTTTCAAGCAGCTCTCCCTAGGATGGAGCTGCCGGCTCCTCTCCCTACTTTGCACCTGGCCCCCCAGCTGCGCTGCAGGCTGAGCACGAGCGTGGGAGGAGGCACAGCGTGAGCGGAGAGAGGAACCTTGGCGCACAGCAGGGGACAGGAGCCCTAAACTAGACTGCGGCTCCGGACGCGGATGCAGAAACTGCATCAGCTCTACCTGCCCAGGGCAGCCCTTCCTCCCTTTCACAGCAGGCTCTCCGCCTGCCCCGGAGCTGGGCCCAGCCTGTGGTGGTGACTTTTAGCTTGTCAGCCTGAAAACAAATGACGTTTCAAACCCAAACTGCACTTTTCCCTAGCAGTCAGACTCTTGATTGCACGTCCAGTTTGCTTCCTGTGAACAAGTTCTGGCACTTCTAAACTTCAGCCCAAATCTTTATAGCAGGCTGCTGCTCCAGGCTCAAATCACTGGCGGCAGCAGGGCCCCAGAGTTGACTCTGCTGCAGGAGACAGAGCGAGGGGAAACGAGAGACGTTTCAGCCAAACGGTGCTGTTCTTAGACACTTCTGCACACGCAGCCAGCACAGCGGCTCCTTTGGGCGCAGGCTTCGGTTGCTGATGCAAACCAGAGTTCTGCAAGGAGCCTGTGGGAAGGGGCAGCCCTGGGCGGTGGGGTTCTACCCCCGCTACGTCTGTGCTCTGACACTGAGCAAGGCCCTGCCCCAGCCTGCCGCAGAGGTGCTCGTTCTCGAGAGAAGGGCTTTGTCACAAGCTCTGTTAGACGCTGCCCACTGTTGGCTAATACATTTTGCTCGCACTCCATGCCAGGTGTTGGGCACGAGCACGCCTACAGCTGTCTGCAGTGGTGGCTTGGACCCTGCTCAGGTCCATGGTGTAGCTGAGGGCCAGCTGTCCCTGGACAGAGCTTCCCGGCTGGTGCCTTTTGTTCCCTCGTCCGTCGCAGACCAGCTGGAGTGGCCCAGGGGCACCCGTGATACAGAACTGGCCTGAGATAACATGAAGCCGGTTCAAGGCAATCACTCGGCTTGAATGCAAACAGCTGTTTTAAAAGGAACTAAAAGCGATTTTAGCTGGGCACCGAGCAGTCATGTTCGCACAGCTCCTAAATGCTGCATTTCCTTCGAGTGCCCAGGAGCGTGGCACTGCGAGAGAGACGCATTAGCTCTTAGCACATCTCCTCCCTCCTCTCTGCCCTGCCAGCGGGGAAAGGACCATGCTAGGCACTATGCGTGAAAGGCAGGTAATAGCGTCTCTTGCATGTAGGATGGAGGGAGCTTTACCCTGCGTCACGCATCCATCGGAGAAGGCAGGTGAATGTGTGACCTGTCCCTGCCAGGACATGCTGTGAGGGCCGGTCCCGACTGTGCAATTGCTCTAAGAACACCCTTCCCCTCTTCTGCTGCTAAACACTGTCTGTGGGGCCAGCAGGAGAGTGAGAGAGAATAACTCTAATCAGGCGTGCGGGTGTTTGAGCAACAACCTCAAGAGGCGGTGGGTTGTATTAGGGTTTATTGAAGCAGCTCCAGGCTGCTATATAAAAACCATTGTACCGAACCAGCTCGCGGGCCCTTGGCATTTCATGCACTTGTCACTGGTGCTGCGACAGAACCCAGAGGCCAGCTGCTCCTGGTTAGGAATCTTGCTCTGTCCCTGCCAGTGAACAACCGTTCCATTAGAAAGACTGGTTTGCTCACTCGCCGCTGTGAAACAGCCACCTGCCTCCCCAAGTGCTGCAGATCCTGGTGACAGCACGCGTAACTGGTGCGGGGGGAGCTGTGGGAAACACCAAGGGGTCCTCCCTTCTTAGGCTGATGCCTGTCACTTTTTTCAGTACAATGTCTGTAAAGGAAACAGACTACATCCCCGTAGCTCCAGCTGGAAGATCCCTTGCATGTAAGAGCAAGAATGGAAAATGTCCTTCCCCATCAGCTTCTCAAGGGAGAGCTGGGCAGCCAGCCTGGCTGGAGCTTTGCCCACCGAGCTCCCTTTAGACTCTCTCCTAAGCCCTCCGAAACCGATGTGACTTTGCAGCCAGTTATTTGACACCAAAGGGGACTGTCCTGCCCTGCACGCCTGGTGCTGACGGGTCCATGGCCAGCGGGAGGCAGGACTGGATTGTGAGGCACCCCGATGACTTGACAGGTTGTGCTCTACTGCCGAGGTCTTGCGGGTGGATTCTTGGTGAAGTGGAACATGACACTCGTTGCTCCTGGTGAAACCTGTAACGCAGAAGGGGCTGTTGTGAGAACGCTAAGCACTGACACCAGAACCATTTGCTGGGAACAAAAACGGAGGCAAGGTCAGTGCTTAATTTGTGCCAGGGCTGAGCCCCGGCACCCCAGGGCTTGCTGCATCAGTTATTAATGTAAAAAAAAAATTGCTTAAGCCCAGCACCTCTTTGATGACAAATGAAGCACTGGGCAAGGTGAGTCCACGCCCCTCCACCTGGTCTTGGGCAGCAAGCCTGCCGGCATCCAAAAAGGCCTGTCCTGTAAGGTGCAGGATTTTACCTCTGCATGCAGATGTGGTTGCCCCATCTCAAAAAAGATAGATTGGAATTGGAAAAGGTTCAGAAAAGAGCAACAAAAATGATTCGGGGTTTGGGATGGCTTCTGTCTGAGGAGAGATTAATAAGAGTGGGACTTTACAGCTTGGAAAAGAGGTGACTAAGGGGGGATATGATAGAGGTTTATAAAATCACGACTGGTGTGGAGAAAGTAAATAAGGAAGTGTTATTTACTCCTCCTCATAATACAAGAACAAGGGGCCACCAAATGAAATTAACAGGTAGCAGGTTTAAAACAAACAAGTATTTTTTCATGCAACACATTGTCAACCTCTGGAACTCCTTGCCAGAGGGTGTTGTGAAGGCCAGTACTATAACGGGGTTCAAAAGGAAGCTAGATAGATTAATGGAGGACAGGTCCATCAATAGCTATTCGCCAGGCTGGGCAGGGATAGTGTCCCTAGCCTCTGTTTGCCAGAAGCTGGGAATGGGCGACAGGGTGGATCACTTGATGATTACCTGTTCTGTTCATTCCCTCTGGGTCACCGGACATTGGCCACTGTCGGAAGACAGGATACTGGGCTTCATGGAACTTTGGTCTGACCCAGTCTGGCTGTTCTTATGTACAGGGAATATTTGGCTGTTTCTAACAAACTCATCCAGACACAAGGACACAGGATCACCAACTCCACTGAGAGAGTCCAGAAAGGGTTAATTCCTGTTACAACTTTTTAAAAATAGCTCCTGCAGCAGGAGGTAAGTGGCATGAATGGGACCAGCGGATAATTAGAAGGAAGAGACCCTGTGTTTATATGTAGACAGGGCTTGTCTTACAAATGCAATTACAAGCCATACTGGGACTAAATCCCAGCTGTAATCTTGTTCTGGCACCGGCTCTCCTATCCCCACAAGTGACTATTTGAGTGTCCCTGGCAGACGGACCCTGGCACCGTGAGGAGTCTGCACTAAAACAAACCGCTCTATTATTTATGGCAACCAGCTCTATCTTTGGGCTCCTGCCGTTTCTTGCAGACAGACTGGGAGTTGCTCCATGATTATGTAGTGATCAGCAAGCCGGGCTGTCCCATGCCATGGACATCAAATCCCATCTGCCAACAGCATTCCCCAAAGGCTTCACATAGGGTAGGACTCTGGGGAAGTGCTGAGATGCCAGATGGAGCATTCTCCCCCTGCAGTTATGTATACAGACCCCCTCTCTCTAATACCCTACGGCCTAGAGGGACTCTTCCTCCTTCACTGGTTGGGGTCTTCATGTCACCTGCAGATGCAGGCTGAAGGCTGGGGTTTGACAGAGAGGCTACTGGGTAGAGAAGCCATGCCAGCATCTCTCAGCCTGGAAGGTTAACCTGTCTGCTTCTGTGCCCTGCCGGAGCAGGGAGGTCCCAGGGGCTTAGCATGAAGGGTAAGGACTTACCGTTCCAGTCCTGGGGCGAGGCTCAGGCAGACAGGTATTTCCAAGTGCTGACGAAGGCGGTGGGGATGAGGGAGTAGGGCACGGTAGTGACACTGCTCCAGGTGTCGGAGGAGGGGTCGTAGCAGTCCAGAGTTTTGCAGCGCTGGGCCCCACAGTAGCCCCCTACCACGTAGAGCCTGTTCCCAGATGTGACCGCGCGACAGCTGATGCGTTTAGCAGTCACGTCCCCGAATTTGGACCACTGGTAGGTGTCGCTGTGGAAGCGGTATGCGGAGCTGGCCGAGAACTCCGTGTCTCCCCCGATCACGATCACGTGGTTGCCCACTACGGCGGCAGCCGTGTAGCGCCAGGGCTGGGGACAGCTGGCAGGCACCGTCCAGCGGTTCTGGCCAGGGTCAAAGCACTGCACTTTGGGCAGCTTCTCCTGGTTCACGCTGGTGCCACCAAAGACAAACAGCTTCATTTTGGCCCCTACCACAGCAGCGTTGCTCACGCCCTCCCGGAGAGGGGCCACCAGGGACCACTTGTCCGACTGGGGGTCATAGTGTTCGACCTGCTTGAGGGAGACGGAGGGCGAAGCTGGGAAGGAGCCGCTCACCGCTGTGTGGCCTCCGACCACGTAGAGACAGTGGTTCAGCTCCGCAGAGCCATGGCCAAACCGGGCCACCAGCATGGGCGCGGCTTTCGCCCACTCGTCGTGGAGTGTGTCGTAAACCCAGACGTCTTTGGAGGCGCCGTTCTCGGAACCCTTGCCGCCGGTGACGTACACTTTGCAGCCCAGGGCACAGGCGCTGCACTCCTTGCGCGGGCTTGGGATGTCGGTGCGGGGGATTATCTCCCTGGTTTGACGGTCCACCACGTAGATCTTGTCACACACGAACGTCTGGCCCCCGAGCAGCAGCAGGGCCTGGCTGACCTTCCGAGGCTGGGCACAGAAACCCGTCACCAGCCCATCGTTCTGAAGGATCTTCATCTTGCAGCGCACGGCGTCAGCCACGATCTCCCCTCCCAGCTTGTGGCTGGTCACCAGCTCCTCGGAGGCCACCTGGTTCCGCAGGTAAGACTCGGGCAGGAGGGCCAGGCGGACTGAGCGCAACAGCTCTGGCAAGTCCCCGTGCCGCTGCGGCAAGTCATACCGGATCCAGCCGATGACAGCCTCGTACACCAGGCTCTCATCCTCCACCTCCAGCTCCTCGCTCTCCACCAGCTCCAGCAGCTTGTCTTTGGGCAGCCGGAGGAAGTCGTCGGTCTGGTAGAGAGACGCGAAGTTGGCCAGCGCCATCCTCCAGGACAGCTCCAGGAGCCGCTCACAGCAGTGGGCGTATGACAGCAGCAGCATGTTCAGGCAGTTGGCTGGGTGCAGGTTTTTCTCCAGAAAGTCGGCCGAGGCGTCGCGGATGTCCTGGAACTGCAGCATGTCCCCAGCCTCCAGCAGGGACTCCGCGTTCTCCTCGTTGATCAGCACCCGGGCCGAGTAGATGTAATCCAGCAGCAGCTCCAGCACCTCTGGGTGCAGGGAATCGTGGAAGTTGACTTCCGTGTCTCTGCTTTCCTTCAGCCCCCCGCTGAACATGGCATCGAAGTAGCGGCTGCAGGAGGCTAGCACAGCCCGGTGGCAGGGAAAGGCCTGGTTCCCCGCCCGCAGCACCACGTCGGTGAAGAGATGCCGCTTGCGCAGCAGGTTGAGTTGGGTCAGGAGGCTGTCGGCGTGGCCCGGCTTGTGGAAGAGCTGGATGTTCATGGAGCCGGAACTGGAGCGTGATTTCCGGTTCTCGTGATTGCTGACGGACATGGTCACAACGCTAGTCTGAAAGGAAAACAGCCGTGACCCTGGGCTCCAGAAACAAAATCCTCACCTGCCTCCCCCAGGTGGCTCTCCAACGGGCTCCCTCCCCCCCCCAAGTGCCACCTCGGCCCATGTCAGCTCCAGCTCCGGGAGAACACAGGCGGGAGCACTTTCGGCAGCATGGTGCCTGGAGCAAAGTCACTAGGCTGTGCTGAGAAGGTGGGTTCGGTGAAGTAGCCAATGTCCCAGGATGAGAAGAAACTGAATCAAAGATGGGAAAAGTTACAGGAAAACTGTAACTGCAGCTGAAGTGCAAGATGGCGAAGGGCTGGGTTCAGCATCAACTGTACAAGGGGCTGCACGACCCGAAGGTTGTGTTGGTAAAGTTCCAGCTCCACAATGTGCAACTAGAAAAAGGGCTCTGTGAGGAAACTAGACAGACCCAGGCAGAGTCTGTGTCGCTCCTACCCACAGACCGCAGCAGGCTGTCCCGTTCCAGTCTCCTCCTCTCCACCCTTCCAGTCAAAACTAGACCCAAACAAGCCCCCCACAAGTAACTCCAGGCCTCTCAGGGAGATGCGTGTTGGGGCAGTTCTGACGTCAGTGTTTAACTTTTGGCTTGCAGATGTTTTACTTCAGTGGCCCAGGCTGTGAGACAGGCCCATGGGCTCTGCCAAAGCAAAGGAGGAATTAATCAAAGCCAGCCTCCCCATGAATCACAGCCCAGGAGCGCCCCTGGGGCAGCCGCGGGGTGGCATTTGACCCTTCCTGGGCGGAGCTGGGCCCTGCCCCACCAAGGGAGCAAACCTCCAGCGCTCAAGGGCGGTGGGTAGAGGGAAAGGACGGTTTGCTGGCGCCCGGCTGGAGCAGTCAAACCAACCGGGCCCTTCTTTACAATGCAGCTGGGAAGCGAAGCCCTTGGGGGGGGGGGGGGGGTGACCGCTGCACTGTGGCCCGGGCCAAGCCCCTGCTGGGGGGGGGCCTGCCACGGGAGTCACGTGACCCGAGCAGGGGACTGCTGCCCGCCCCCACTCACCGCCGCCCCCACCACCAGGCCCGGGACGCGCTCGCTTGAACCCCCCCCCCCCCCGCCCCGGGACGCGCTCGCTGCCCCCCCTCCCAGCCATGCTGCCCCCCCCCGGCCCGGGACGCGCTCGCTGCCCCCCCCCCCCCAGCCATGCTGCCCCCCCCGGCCCGGGACACGCTCGCTGCCCCCCCCCTCCAGCCCTGCTGCCCCCCCCGCCCCGGGACGCGCTCGCTGCCCCCCCCGGCCCGGGACGCGCTCGCTGCCCCCCCCCCAGCCCTGCTGCCCCCCCCCGGGAGGCGCTCGCTTGAACCCCCCCCCCGGCGCGGGAGGCGCTCGCTGCCCCCCCACTCACCGCCGGCCCCCCCCGGCCCGGGACGCGCTCGCTGCCCCCCCCCCCCAGCCATGCTGCCCCCCCCCGGCCCGGGACACGCTCGTTGCCCCCCTCCCAGCCATGCTGCCCCCCCCCGGCCCGGGACGCGCTCGCTGCCCCCCCCCCCAGCCATGCTGCCCCCCCCGGCCCGGGAGGCGCTCGCTGCCCCCCCACTCACCGCCGGCCCCCCCCCAGCCCGGGACGCGCTCGCTGCGCCCCTCACTCGCGCTCCGCAGCTCTCGGCTGCCGCTGCCGCCGCCCGCCTCGTGACCTTCCCGACTCGCCGGCCCCGCCCCCTCATTAAGATTCGGTGCCCTGAGCCAATCAGCGCCCGACAGCCTGCTTGGCCTCGCCCTGGCGCATGCGCGTTCCCACGGCTGGAGGGGGCGGGGCTCAGCTGCCCGCAGACCCAGGCGTCCGGCCTGGAACCCAAGCGCCTGGGGGGCAGGGGTGCCCTTGGGTGCCCGGCATCAGGCGGGCGCAGGGGCGCGCGAGGCTGGTTTCGGGGCGTGACTCATTGCCCAGGCGTTTGCACATGCTGGGGTAAGGCCCAGGCGCTGGGCTCAGCGCACACGGGAGCGGCTACGGTGACTTGCTGAAAACCAGCCTGGCCCAGGCACGCGGCTGCACCCCAGCCATGGCATCTGCCCAGCCGCAGACCGGCTCGCCGCAGACCGGCTCGCCGCTCCCCTCCAGAAGGGCCCCCTCTAGGTCTGTCTATGTGCAGTCCCAAGGCCTCGCAACTGAGGGCGGGTGCTCGCAAATGCTGATGGCAGCTGCAGATCTCTTAGGCATCTACCATTTCCATTGGGTGCCGCCTCTTTGCTCCCGGGGCGGGCACTGCCCAGCCCCACAGCAGCAAACAAGAGGCTGGAACCCTTTCAAGCCGCACACTGACAGCTCTGGCTCAGCTACATCTACCCTGCAAAAAAACCCCAAACCCACAGTAACCGTCTCGACGCCCTGGCCCTGTGCTATGCCGCTAAATATAGCCATGTAGAGGCTGGAGCTTTGGCACAAGCCCAGGAAAGGGGGGTGCTGGTGTGGGCTTGAGCGCTGGAGAAGTAGCCCAAGCTGCAATGTCTACATGGCTGTCTTTTAAGGCCATAGTCTGAGCCCGCGTCTGTAGACCCCGGCTCTGAGATGTGCTGCTGCTGCCAGGCTTTTTCTCCCCTTTGCCTTGTAGATGTACCCTGGGAGCAGAGTCTGCCAGCAGGCCTGATGAGGGCACTTTGCTTCTACTGAAGCGTACCAGCCACTGTAATGGGCACATTCAGAACAGGCAGCACTGATGCGAAACTGCCCCACCCCCCAGCCTGTTTTGAACACTGCCTAACATCCGAAGGAAAGAATACATAACTGGCTCCCCATCTGGAAAGGGGGAGGCCAGGTGCTCAATACACTCACCTCACCTTTGGGACATGCTTTGAGTTCCACAGTTGGAAAGCACGGCGTCTCCACAGTACTAAGAGAAGGGGAAGGTCATTTGCCACATAAGGACTCATGAACCCTGGCCTTGAAGACAGTATCTGTAAGTTGCATGGCCTCTGAACCTCTCCACTTGCAGTTTCAGAGCAGGCTGTTGTTACAGTTCCTTTGTGGGGAGTGTTATTGACAGAGCTGGCCCTCAGTGAGCAGAGATGGTCACTGGGTCTCACTGATAAAGGGCCATAAACACAGGAGCCATGGGTCTGAGCCATCACAATCAGTCACACCACGTAAAGCTCAGTGGCTGATCAGGAGCCCTTCCAGCTCTTAGCTCACTGACACAGCACATCCATGGTCAACTAATCAGTTAAAACTCCCATTGCGCAGCAAACATGCTTTCCTGTAATGTGGCAGAACAGGGAGTGAATGGGCACAAAGGCCTAATGGCTGTTGCAGAACGGGAAAATGTATTAGTTTCTCAGGCTCGTTCGATGATGGAGAGAGACGCTCACCAGTCAGTGACTGCCTTCAAATCACTTGCGGGGGCATTCGGTGTGCAAATAAGAGCAGGTGAGCTGGAGCAAGTGCAGGGCTGGACACCAGTAAGTGATCAATAGTAAAAGGAAGCATTACTCTATGGTAAATTCTAACCATTCTAGAAAGGGGTCCTAGCTGGGGGCAGAACTAATTCAGAGAGTAGCCTTTTCCGTTTCAGAACTGGTCCATGATATTAGGACTCCACTCCAGCTACAGATACCCAAACTGGTTTAAACTATGCTTAATCGGCATTAAGCTAATGCACCTCTTTCCCCTTGGCTCAGTGCTATAGTATCTGTGCTGCTGCCCACTGCTGGACACAAGAAGCATGTGTACAAGAAAGCAGCAGTAACACATTGTCATGAGATACTGTGGTGAAAATTGGCCAAGCTGATAGCAGCAGCAAAGCGCTGATGTGTTTAAGCATGGTTACTGCAGCCAAGTACAGGGGGATGCCATCTACCCACCCCTTCAAGGGAACAACACTGGCCCAGAAGTAGGGTTACTCAGGTCACCCATCCAGTTGGAGTGCACTGGAAGGTCAGAGACCAGTGATGCAAGCAGGGAAGAAAGAAAAGCCTCGTCCAGACAAGGCTCTTGTGCTTCTCTTGCTGATGCTCTGCAGTTTGCTGTCTCGACCAGATGCTTTGTTTCCTGTCAGTCAGTGACAGCAAGTGCTGAGCCAAGTCCAGCAACATGCTTCCTCCATGCCAATCACTACATGGCAGCAGGATGTGCCAGGCAAGCAATCATGCAGAAAATAAAGTGAACCCAGAGGCGAACTTCCTGGAAGGCTGGTATGTGATAGTGGCATCTGCATGTTCATAGAGTTTAAGTCCAGAAAGAACCATTAGCTCACCTAGTCTGCTCTCCTGGATATCATGGCCCATTAAATTTCACCCAGTTACCCTGTACTGAGCCCCATAACTTGTTTGGCTAAATCATAACTTTCAGAAAGGCAGCCAGTGTTGATCTGAAGACAGCTAGAGATGGAGAACCCACCACTGCTCTTGGTAGCTTGTTCCAATGGTTAATCATGGTCATTGTTAAAAATCAGCTCCTTATTCTAATTTTAATTTGTCTGGCCTCAGCTTCCAACCATTGGTTCTTGTTCTGACTTTCTCCCCTAGAGACACTTTAGTGTCTGGTATTTTCTCCCGGTGAAGTACAGACACTGTAATCAAGTCACCTCTCAATCTTCTTTTTGATAAGCTAAACAAATTGAATTATTTAAGTTGTTCTCTATAATTTTCTCCAGCACCCACATCAATTTTGTGGCTCTTTTCTGCACCCTCTCCAATTCTTCATGTTAAAATATGGACACTAGAAGTGGACTAGTATTGGTCTCACCAATGCTGTATACAGAGGTAAAATAACCTCCCCCACTCCTACTCGCTACTCCCTTGTTTACACATCCATGGATTGCATTAGCCCACTTTGCCATAGCTTTGGCTTGGGAGCTCAGATTCAGTTGCTTGCCCACTATGAACCCTAAATCCTTTTCAGAGTCACTGCTTTCCAGAAAGCAGTCCATTCTGCAAGTACGGCCTGCCTTCCTTTTTTGGAGATGTAGAACTTTCCATTGAGCTATATTAAAATGCATTTTGTGTGGCTAGGCCAAATTTACCAGATCACTCCATGTGACTGCCCTGTTCTCATCATTACTGATCAGTCCCCCAATCTTTGGGTCATCCACAAATTTTGTCAGCAGTGATTTATCTTCATTTGGAAGTAAATATAACAACTGTTGAATAGCTTTGGGCTTAGCGCCAAACCCTGCTGTTTCCAACTAAAAGCACCCCCATTTGATGATGATTCCCCACTGACAACTACTCTGAGATCTGTCAGCCAGTTCTTAATACAGTTAATGTGTGCTTTATTGATATTGTATGTTAATGCACTACATGGGAGATTAAGCGCCCCTTGGAACAAGCAGGTGAGCAGCACAGCCCAAGCGATATATCTCCAAGACATCAGCATGGAGGCCATTGAAAAATCCCCTGTGATGAAAGGTTAGATAAGGGACAGTCTGCGCCTGTCCAGGTTTAGCTAACACAGTACAACTTCAGCCATAATATATTCTGCTGTTTCAGAGTAGCAAGGAACCAGCAAAAACCAGGTAAGAAGAGTTTCTCTCTAGCTCTGAACAGTAATGATTAAATCGTCAGGCTACACTTTGTAGTGTTCACTTCCTTTATTACTGGCACTGCCAGAGAAATAATTGTAAATATGATCTTTGGTGCAAGCTCTGATCTTAGCATTCAGTCAATTGATCCATTACAAGGATATTACATATCTATTGGAGCCTGACAGAAGAGCAGCCACTGGAGAACTCCATACTGTGGCTGATGTTCCATGTGACAGCATCTGAAGGTACACTGGACTTGACCAGTACAGACAAAGGGTTTCCATTTCTAACATAAAGGGCTACCTAGGATACTGATAACTAGCTCTTCACCATATCACATGTGGCTTGAGCAATAGAGACTGCCACAAAAATAGACCCTTTAAACAGCTGCTTCTGTTTTGTAGCTAGTAGCTCTGACCTGGGGGCCTAGGACCAGGATATTTTACAGGAAAAACAACATCTCCATAGACTGAAGACGAGCAAGCAAAACCCACTTCAGATCAGATGTACCTGGCTGTGGCTGCACTGGCCAAGGCAATTTGAAAACTGACAGGTACTTGGCATGCTCCTTTTCAGCTCCTGGCCTCTCTCAGGAATGCTTAGATCACAGCAAGAGGGTGAGCTTGTGGAGTTCTCTCCTCTGCGTTTCACAAGTCATAATTGTGTCCATTTCCCCACCCCACAATGAGTTCCCAGACCTGTCTCATGTTCAAGAGAACAGGGGAGGTGACATCCCCACCTTTTGGGGCTGTGGGGACAAAATGAGAGAAGTCACTTGCTGTCCCTGATTTAATTTTTCCCATCTTTTGGAAAACCTCAAAATCAGTCTCTCCTAATGGTACTCACCATTTCATTTGCCCTCATACCACAGAGCATATCAATCAGAGCTGAGATTTCTCCCTGTACAGAGGGTGCAGTTAAAAGATTCCTGCCCTGAGGAAGAGCTATAAACACGTTAACCCTAACTAATCACATTACAGAGATCTTCTGATCACATTCTAATTACATGCTGCACTGATCCGTAACTGGAAGATTCATACTTTGCCCACAAAAAACTTCACCTTCTGAAGCTGACCCCATGGTTCACGCAGGCCCAGAACCTGCCCCTACAGATGTTTGGTAGACACCAATCAGGGAAGATATGGTCCCCATGAGACCCACTAGCCATGGAGGAAACTGTCCAGCCCAAAGAAATCCTGGAGGCAGCCAGTGGACAGCATTGGAGAGATCTGCCATACTGCTGAGGATGCTCAAGACTTCAGATTTCACTTGGGCATCCATTTCCTTTTGACTCTGCTCCAAGGATTGGCTGTGGGGAGAAAAATGCAGAAATATATCCATCCTCCAGTCTGCCACTAGGGACTTTGGCAGAGTCACATGGCTGAAATACCCATGATATGTGCAGTGACTTTCAGAGAGGAAAAGTATCAGAACAAATGATTCAAGCATGGACAGGAGGATGTGTTTACATCTGTAAATCTATCATTGGCTATTCCTTGCACCATCTGCCCGACAGACTCAAAATTATTGCAACAAATCCTAGAAGTTCTCTGCTGAACAACAGTTCAAATGGCCTGTTCTTTTCTCTGAAAATTCGACATCTGCTTGGAGTAGTAGTCTCCTGTCCTATACCACTGAATCACAATGATGTCCATTACCTCGCCCTCATCTCACCTCTGGAAGGCGAGCATCCTCTCTTTCATCGCAAGGCACCTGCTTTTGGTCCTATATCTTACTAACCTCAAAGGCGTAGCATTACTTAACAGCATCAGATATGTCACAAGGAGATTAATTCCAGCTCATTTGGGATCTACAGCAATAGCTGTGTCCCTTCTCCTGATTCACATTTACATTTGGGAAGCCAGTGAGACCAGATAATAGCAGAAGGATTTAGGAAACATTAATGTGTATTGTGCATAATTATAAAGTCGACACAGAGGCTGAGAAGCATCTTCTTCTCAGGAAATGTTAACTGATCAATTATCAGTAACCAAGTTTCTGTGTATAGGCTTCCTCATTTGAGATTGATAAGTAATAATTAGGGTCACCTTGCGTGAGCTTTTTCAGGGGATAAGGAGTATGTCTTAAAACGACTATATTACACAGGACAGAAATCATACCCAGTGCAATTTCTCAGCTTCCTTCTTAGCTGAAACAGAATTCTGAGAGACCTGAAAACAAGAGAGAGATGACGATAAGAGTCCAAGCTATCTGTGACCAAGAGAGAGACTGACACCATCACCCCTTGAATGCTAATGGTCCATCTTAATAAGAACCACCAAATGCTAGTGCTAGTCTTTGCCATGGGTAGAGGCATCCTTGTTATAACAGGTTTTATTGCCTACAGGGATGGAAAAGCACTGTTCTACAACCATGATAAGCTACAGGGGTTTAGCCTCGGGCTAGATCAGAAGCAGCATGGTGCTCTTCCTCTCAAGAGCTCAAACTCTTCCTTGCCAGTCTGATCAAAACCAAATTCTAAACTTGGTACAAATTTTTCTAGATTTACCTGAACTTTGGGCTTCTAAATAATGTAAGGAATATGGAATACAAAGGCCAGGGACAATAAACTGTCCTTAGTGAAGATTTTTTTAAAATACTATCTATCATGCAGCAAAAACAATTGCTGGCGCCCTACCAGGGAGAGAAGATTCTGATGTCCTTCATAGCTGTAAAGTTGCTTGCTGCTAATTTTGCAGAGGAAGTTTGTCTGAATATGCCACCGGAGCTTCTACATGGAGCAAGCAGCTGGAGTAACGTTCAAGCCACTCAGTCTAGCTGGAGTAAAAATGCCCTTTTAAAATTGTATGGATTAATGTAACTCCATTTCAGATCAGCGTTTACAGATGGGTAAGTAGTAGGGCTTCAGCCCCTCACTATAACTCAGAGAATTCTTCCTTCTCCATGTGGGAAGGAGAATAATGTGGAAAGTTTGATTTTATTAATGCATAAGAACATAATTATGGCCATACTATGTCAGATCAATGGGCCGTCTTGCTCAGTATTCTGTCATTTGCCAGTGGCTGGTGCTGGACACTCCAGGAGTGAATGGAAAAAGGCAATTTATCAAGTGCTCCATTCCTGTCAGCCACTCCCAGCTTCTGGCAGTCAGAGGTTTAGGGACACTCAGAGCATGGGGTTGCATCCCTGACCATCTTGGCTAATAGCCACTGATGGACCATACTCCATGATTTTATCTAATTCTTTTTGAACCTAGTTATACTTTTGGCCTTCACAACATCCCCTGGTAACACATTCCACAGATTGACTGCATTGCATAGGCTCGCTAGCCCAACAGGATTGTCCTGGAGTATTCAGGAATTAAAGATTAATATTTAATTAAAGATTGTCATGTGATGAAACCTCCAGAAATATGTCCAACCACAATTGGCAACCCTAGTGTTGTGGGAAGAAGTACTTCAGGCTGTTTGTTTTAAACCAGCAGCTTATAAATTTCACTGAGGGTGACCCTGTTTTGTGTAGCGGTAAATAACACTTCCTTATTCACTTTTTCTACACCATTCATGATTTTATAGACGTCTATCATATCCTCCCTTTGTTGTCTCTTTTTCAAGCTGAACAGTCCCAGTCTTTTTCATATGGAAGTTGTTCCATACCCCTAATCATTTCTATTGCCCATCTCTGAACTTTTCCTAATTCTAATATACGTTTTTGGAGATGGGGTGACCAGATCTGCATATTGTATTCAAGGTGCAGCCGTGCTATGGATTTATTAAGTAGCATTATGATATTTTCTGTCTTATTATCTATCCCTTTCCTAATGGTTCCTAACATTCTGTTAGCTTTTTTGACTGCTGTCACACATTAAAGCCAATGTTTTCAGAGAACTATTCACAATTACTCCAAGAACACTTTAAGTGGTAACAGCAGAAAGTTAACTCTTAATGTGGAGACTAGAGGATTCACTTACTGCAGCAAGGAAAAATGAAATGGGGCAAAACTATCTTGAGAGAATTTTACAGAAAGAGTCCAAGTGAATCATATTAACCAGCTAAACATCTGGCTAACAGAAGGGAGGGCTCCAATTTCAGGATTTCTGTGTTTTCCCACTTGGCCTCATTTGCTTGTGTTGGAAACTGAACTGTTTTCCCCATTTGCTGTTTCATTAGATGGGATAAACAACGTAGCTAGGAAATAGCTCACGTAAAGGTGACCTACAAACTGGGTGTGTCTGAAAAAAAGAAAACCATCCGAAAGGGTTTTTATTGTCAGAAGAGGAGATGGGGCATTTCTGGTTATGTTTTTACTTTAGAAACAGCAGATGTGCCAGCTCAGTTTTCCTCAAAACAGCATATACAAGAACTGAATCTCTAGTGTAAAACAGAAGATGAAGAAAACTTAATCTTCCAGGCCTTCACTCATCATATGGCAGCCAAAAAAAAAAAAGCACATCAGTCCCATCTCCTTCCCCCCATACTTTTTCCCCCCTTTTTAAGGCAGAGCTTTAGCTCAGCCTGGCACATTTGTATTTGCCTCTTCCCCTACAACAAGGAATACATTGAGAGGCGAGGAAGATATTTCTTTTTTCATCCTCGTGGGTGGGTCAGCAGACTGTGTCTGGACTAGGAAAGTCTCATGATTATTTAGCAATACAGTAATAGTCATCTCTAAGGATTTACCAACACCCTACAGGCTAGGAGGATTTCTAGCGCTATATTTTAGGATTACTCAGAATCCTCTTAGTTTCCAGGGTGTCTGTTACAAATAGCACAGCTTCCTTCTGAAGGTGGACGCCAAGGCTTCCAATTCTGAGGAGGAGTTAAAACTTCAGAAGAGTAACAAAAGGTTAGTAGATAATCCAAAACCACAGTGTTACCATTGCCCAGAGCCCTTCCTAAGATCTGTGGCCAGTAAGCCTTTCTGCCAGGCCCCAAGAGCAGAGAAAGTGCTCCCCTCATGCTCCTTTAAGAGCTGCATCTAGTGAACATTACCGTACAATGCTGAGGACTAGGGAGAGCCCCCAGAAAGCTGTGCTTAATGTCCACCACTTGTGTGAGTTTGTGTGAATAACATCTGCATCAGCAGCCCATGCTACGTGCTCACAGGGGTAGTAGAGCTGATCAGCCAGGTTACTGAGGACAGAGAGCCAGCGGACAATGGCATCTTCTTCCTGTAGAACAGAGAGGGGCAAGAACTTAATACTGGCTGCTTTCTTGCATAAACACCACAGGTTAGTTTGTACACTGCACCTTGCAGCAGCATTGCTACTCCAGCTTCCTTGCAGCCCTGAGAACAAGCTTAGCCTCTTTCTGAGAACGGAGAATGAAAATAAGGCACATCACTAACATATCCTGTATTTTATATCCAGCATACGGCAATGATCTTGCACACAGTTTCTGATTAATATCCATCAAGCAGGGACTCTCAGCTGAGCCAGCAAGGGACATCTCTGCAGGAATCTTCACAAAGGCCAGCAAGGTTTTTGCTCTCACCCTATTTTGTTGTTGTTTAAAAAAAATACATTTCATGCTGATGAAAAGAGAGGGAGGAAGAGCCCTGGAGGCTACCATTCGGTTGTTATTTATTATTTGTATTATGGAGCCCACTGTGCTAGGTGCTGTACAGACAGAACAAAAGTACAGCCCTTGCCCCAAGGAGCTTACAATCTAAGAATATGAAAAGAGACAATGGACAGAGACAGACACAGAGTAACAGGAAATAATGAGACACCATTGTTCAGTATGATAGACCGAGGTCTCAGCACACCAGTGATCTAACTGCTGTCAAGTTTTTTGTAGGCATCATGCCAGAGAAGAGTTTTAAGGAGAGATTTGAAGGTGGATAATGAGAGAGCTTTAAGTTTACAGAGAGCTCCTTCCATGTGAGGGGCAACATGGGAGACAACAGGAAGGTGTTTGTTTGAAAATGTAACAAGTGGGTGAGGAAGGCTGGCATTATAAGCCACTGGGAGGTAGAAGTGAACCTTTTGCTACTGAGAGACGATGGATAGGGTAGAGATAGGTCTTGGAAGTGAAGGCAGGACTGGAACCAGAGACCTCCACAGCCCTTTAATAATCCCCTGAGGGAGCTAGGCCAGGATCCCACAATTCTGAAGTTGCTTGCACTTCTATAGAAGTTACAGGAGAAGCCTGTATTTGTCTTGAAACACAAAGAACAGTGAAGTTTACCAATACCATTTATTGGAATGTGCTTAGTCCAAACTACATTTTAGTAAACAGGGTAGTTTGCAAGCTTGAGAAAGCGAGCCTAAGCACTAGCCTGACTATAACATTCACTTTGAAACTCAGTCTACAGTATCTTAGCACAGCCATGGAAAACTGTACAGATTTCTTGGAGTGTGAACTGCCAAGGGCAGCAGGGCCCATGTTTTCCTGGGGCAGGGGTTTGTACAGCACTCAGTGCAACGGGGCCTGATCCCAATGGGGGATACCACAATTCAAATAAATAATACAAAGGCTTCAGAGAAATACATGGTAGCTGAGGCCCCTGGGCACAGAAGTGGTTGTTACAACTGAGGTAATGCTGGGCAGCAGGCCCAAGCCGGCAAGAGGACCAGATGTCTAGGTATCTATATGACCTCCATCTCCTCCTCCCAGTCCGCAGCGTGGGGAGAGCACAGCATTTTGCAGGATTGGGCCCTTGGATGTCGAGCTCCACAGGGCCCTTGGTCCCCCACAGCACTGAGTGTCTATCCCTGCTCCCAGGGGAGAAGGGGGGCAGGCCGGCACCTCCCATGCCTGGGGCAGAGAGGGGCTGGTTACCTTGGCCCCCAGCCCATACTGGCGGCTGTAGGCGAGCATGGCGAGGTCATCGAAGAGGCGCAGCACCGTCCGGCAGTGGCTCAGCTGGGCTGACACAGCCAGGAGCCTCCTGCCCATCTCTGACTCCGCGGGGCTTTTCCGGGCCAGGACCCCCCCGGCCAGCTGGCAGCCATAGCACAGGGTCCGGATCTGGGGGGAAGGGGAGGGTTAGAGAGAGCAGCCCCGGTACGGCCAGTGCCCCCCATATTCCCCACGTCTCCTCCCGTAAACCCTGCAGCCCCCTATGCACTCTGCTGCCGCCATGGGGCGGGACCGGACCCCGCCACGCACCACTCGGTCCCGGCCGCGGTACGACTCCAGCACCGAGACCAGGCTGCTGAGCGGGTCCACAGCTGCCGCCATGGCAACACTTCCGGGTTGCTAGCGCCATCAGGAGCTACGTTTGCAGCGTGATGACGTTTGGGCACCCAGCATGCAACGCTCTAGCGCTCCGGGCGTCCCGGGATGGCGCGGTGCCTGCTGGGCGATCGCTGTCGCTATGGCGACCATGCCCCTCCCCTGTGTGCGTCGGGGCGGGCTGTGTCTCTGACTAGGCCGCAGCTCCCCTGCCACGAGCGGCTCAGGGGCAGCTGGGAATGGCTGGAGCCTGGGCGGGCAGGGCCTGGCCCCGGTCCCGGCCCCGCGGGCTCTGGGGCCCCGGCCCCCGTGTGACACCCGTGGCGCCTCGCTGCGCCAGGCCCTGTGGTGGTTCCACTCGAGACACCGCTGGGGCGAGCGCCACGTGACGTGGCGTCTGTTATCAGCGTCCTGGTGATGCTAATCCTCCAGGCCTGTTTCCATGGGCGCTCGCTCCCCCCTTTGTCAGGAGGGGCCTTGGTCACAGCCAGGGGCAGGCGGTAGGGGCGGGCAGCTGCTGTGCTCGCTGCAGCCCGAGAGAGCAAAGTCCTTCACGGCCTGCAGCAATGCCAGCTTTGCCAGCATCCATCCTGCAAAGAATGAACGCCCTTCCTTGGGGTTACTGCCGGGACTGACCGGTAGTGCCCTTTCATGGGCAGCACAGCTGCTGGCTGAGGATTTGTAATCCCTGTTGATCTGGGCCTGAAAGCCTCCACATCCTTTTCCCAGTCTGTTGCGTCATCTGGTAGTTCCCAAACCCTGGGTGAAGAACATTGGGAGTGTGACATGAGCTAGCAACTTCTTGAGAGTGTGTGAGAATCAGCTAGGTTGTGTAAATGTGGTGTGTGCTTCTACTCTGAAGCTGACCTCATATCCCCTTCTCCCACATTACTCTAGGGAGCAGAGCTACCATACTCGCATTCACAAATTGTGCATTCCATTCCGTATCTGGTCTCTGTGTACCTCCTGCTCAGCAGCTTTGCTGAATCAGGTCTCAGGTTTGTGAATGAGGGTCTGGTAGCTCTGCTCCCTGGGCTGGGATAGAGGGTTGTTGACTGGCTGATTTACCTTTGATGGCACAATCCCACAATGTCACCGCCCAACCATGAGCTGTTGTGGGGCAGGAGACCAGGGTTTGATGGGGATGGTACTGATCTTGCTATGCTAGGCTTAGGCTACCAGTTCTTAAGCAGAAGTAGCACTGCCACTGCTGCTTCTCTGAAATCTTGTGGCACTGGCACCTGTAACTTACCCTCTCATATGCATGTTCTTCTCTTTAGCCCTCTGAAGTGGGTATTAACCCACGAAAGCTTATGCTGAAATAAATTTGTTAGTCTCTAAGGTGCTACAAGTTTTTCTTTCTTATTTTCGTTTTGCTGACACAGACTAACACGGCTACTACACTGAAACCTAGTAATTTCTCTGTTTCTTGTTCTCACTTTCTCCATCTTTGTTACTCCAGACACCTCTCCGTTGCTGAGATTCCATTATGACATGATGCTTTTATGATAACATCACAGGACACTGAAAAATTCTGCAGTTGATTGTTTAGCTTCAGGTGGAGGTGAGTTACAGTCGACTTGTCTCGGGCAATGAATGAATGAGGTACTGTTTGAGGGCTCAAAGGAAGAGAAACATTGATTAGCATTATTGTGTGAGGCCACAGTTCTGTTGTCAGATGCTAGTTAGTGTGTGAACTCCTGCTGAGCCAGCTCCTTTTTTAGGATTTGCCCCACTGGCTGTTACTCACTGGGTTTAGGTTGTCTTCAGTTTTTCTTTTCTAAATCTAAATAATTCCTTTTCTTGTCTGGGGTCTTGTGTTTGATGCATATGGCCAATTTATGGCTATTTAGCTTGTAAACTCTTGGGGATAGGGCCTGTTATTTCATTGTAAGCATGTACCAGCACAATGATTGCTGATTGGGGTGCAAGGAATACTAATAGTACATTGATCAAAGTCAGTCACCTTGGAAAGATAATTTAATCTCTCAGTGTTTATAGGAAAGACCAACTCTGATACACAAGCTGTTTGTTAAACACGTGTAAATGCTTTGCATTAATTTGGACCATACTGGTGCAAAGCCAGCCCACTGCAGAGTGCTCTGGGCTAGTGTCCACAGACGCCAGCTGGCATGTTGCTCTACCCAAACTCATGATTCACAAGCATGACCATTTATATATGAGAACCCATTCAGGCTCTCCTGTGAGATATGGGAAGTGCCTCTCCCAGCCAAGACCAGTTTAGCACCACTCCTTTGACCAGCTTGGCCATGGGAAGTGAGTCCCAGCTGAGACTAGAACAGTGTGGCTCTTACTCAGCCAGAGGGGAGGTGACTCTCAGCCCAGCTTAGCTCAGCATGGGTCCTACTGGTTTGCTTTTGGGGCAGGCTGCTTTTGGTTCATGCTATAAAACTGCTGTCTGCACTACCCAGGGCCCAGTTTGAGTCTCAGCTGTGGTAATAGTCACCGACTGTACACATGGCACATCCAGTCCTGGATGGGGGAGATTGGTTAACGTCCCTCTATCACAGGGGTTGGCAACCTTTCAGAAGTGGTGTGCCGAATCTTCATTTATTCATTCTAATTTAAGGTTTCACTTGCCAGTAATACATTTTAACATGTTTAGAAGGTCTCTTTCTATGTCTTGTCTTTAATATATACCTAAATTATTGTTGTATGTGAAGTAAGTAAGGTTTTTAAAATGCTTAAGAAGCATCACTTAAAATTAAATGAAAATAGCCCCCCATACCGGTGGCCAGGACTCCAGGTAGTGTGAGTGCCACTGAAAATCAGCTTGCGTGCCGCCTTTGGCATCCGAGCCATAGGTTGTCTATCCCTGCTCTATCATCTGGCCTCATTTGCCCATGTTTTAAAATATTGCCCTTTTGGTTCCAATAATCCTGGCATGGGGTGATTAGCAAGTGGTCCAAAAGGCCAACTTTCTACATGCTAAACTCTCATGAATCCCTGAGATTCTGTGGCCCAGATTCTTCCCAGTAGTAACCTTGCAATGTCCATGGATTGACAGCAGAGATGAATTTGTATCTGAGGCAGGACAAAGTCCCAGTTGCTTCTGGGCTGCCCTTATCATGGCGGCATCTAGGGCAGGGGTTCTCAAACTGGGGGGTCAGGACCCCTCAGGGGGTCACAAGATTATTACATGGGGGGTTGTGAGCTGTCAGGCTCCACCCCAATCCCACTTTGCCTCCAACATTTATAATGGTGTTAAAGATGTAAAAAAGTGTTTTTAATTTATAAGGAGGGTTGCACACAGAGGCTTGCTATGTGAAAGGGGTCACCAGTACAAAAGTTTGAGAACCACTGATCTAGGGGGAGAGCAGGACAGCTCCATGGGAGGATGTACCCACAGTTCTGGGATTGCTGGGGGCTCATTTCATTGTAGAGAGGGCAAATGTTTGCAATTCACAGGTGGCTGCTTCTGGGATGATGCAGGCTCATCCTACCAAGGGCCTTACATGGACATCTTGTAAGGAACAGTCAGAGAATAAATATCCTTATCTCCTGTTCCTTCTTATCTCTTGGAGCCTCTTGCTCTTTGTTCTTTAGGAAGGGACTAAAGCAGCGAACCGGAGTCTGATATTGCGTCTCTTCCTTTACAGGGGAAAATGGCAGCCGCTGGCCAGTCGTTAATCCCAGCCCCGTTCACAGGGATTCCCTTCCTAAAGGCCTCACATTTTCAGATCGGATTTGACCACAGACCACAGGGAAACGTTGTTGAATCTCCTTTCCGCACTGATTTCCCTCCCTTATGGGGCAGTTACAAACCAGACCCAATTCTGCTTCCAAACTCCAAGGGTGTTTTGAATCAGGATATGGATAAAGCCAAGGAAACCTGGTCAGAAACCCACCTAGCATTTCCAGTGAGATCCCTGGAACCAAAGCCCAAAGTCTGTCCACCAGAATCTCACCTCCAAATGCATGCAGATTCCCAGACCAAAATTTTCACCTCAACTGCAAGGGAGAGCTACCCCTGGCCAGACGTGACTCTGCAGGGACCAGCCTCCACCAGAGCTGATTACAATAAGGAGGAAGATCATTTTCCTTGTGGAGACAAAGACAAACTAAAGCTCCTGCCTTCTGTCTATCGTTTTTCATACCCAGCATATGAGATACTCAAGCCCACTGCCAAAGCACCATGTGTACATCTGGGTGAGTTGTTTGGGGCTCTCTCTGTCAGGCTGTGGTCTCACAATTCTCAGGGCAGGTGGCATTCACGGGCACTGGGGTTTTCATTGGCTTGGTTTAGGTTTCCATTACAACCAGTTTAAGTCTGTATTTGCTGTAGTGAGTGGAGTCCTTTATCATCAAAGTGCTGACTTCTAGGATCTAGAAATATTTAAATATCACTGGTCTCCCTTTTATATTTCCATGTGTGAATCTGGTGCTCATGATAGTGAGAGGCTTATAGCAGTGGCTGGCGGTGCACGTGATACAAGTTTTCACTATGCAGCTCTGCCAATGCACCTTCCTCTTTATCTGCAGCACCCTCTGATATTCTAGTCTTGGCCCCCACCCCATAGCTTGGCTGGTGCACACAGGCCTGCCTTGCAGCATTCCCAATATCCCTGGTTTCTATTACAGTCCGTGCTTCTCTTTAGGACAGGCTGCCAGTTGTGCAAAACTGTGTGGTGGTTTTGTGTTGTGCACAGATGGGGTCTACCTGCCACGCACACATTAGTGACCTAGTGCAGAATTTGGACCCAGACCTCCGGAGTTGAAAGCCTAGTGAATGCATTGACTTGCCGTGCCAGCCAGTGCCCTCATCACACTAGGCAATGACAGGAGAGCCAAGATGCAATGTTGTTAAAGAAGTCAGTTCTCACTCACAAAGCCTGTGCTTAAGGGCTTTGCTGAACTGGGGCCTCCGTTCCAGAGTAGGTCCAGTGGAATTTGCTCCTTCGGTGTTGGTGTGTTTGTTTTTGGACCAGGAGAGAGTGATCTTTGATCTGCAGAAAAGGCCACTTTGTGTCCTTGCTATCAGATCCTGATTTCTTAGCTCTGGATACGTGCCCAACCTGAGAGCCACCATGGTCTCCTGTACCCAGTGACTGGGGGATGGGCAGCACAAAATCCCTTTGTTCTTCAGCCTAGGGTGCTGTCTGCCTAGGGTTGTCAGGGATGAAGGAGCCAAGGCTGAATAGCCTTTTCCTCTAGTTAGTGGGTAGATACTCCGGGTCAGTGTGAGACTGGGCAGAGAGCAGCTGCCTTGGAACCCTAGTTCCCATGTCTGTTTCTGACACTTCCCAAGAACTGTAATTGAGAACTGCAAAGGAGTAACTCAGCTCATTCCCTCTCTGTGTTGTTTGGCAGGAGGAATTCCCACACTTAAAGGTGATCGATGCTCCTACTATGGCACTTCTTATCAAGCACAGTTTGAAGGTGGCTGGATCCCTCCTGTGAAGTCCTGTGAAAAGGTAACATCACAGTCCTACAAATTCAGCCATGCTGCTTCCAATTCATAGTATGATGGGACTAAGTCTTCTAAAACACTGCTTCCCACTCTGGCAGCCTGATGGGAGTAGAGCCTAGTGGTTAGCTACAGGAGGGGCGCATAGGAATTGCCAGTCCTGTGGTCCTGTCTCTGAACACCTGCTTCAGAAGAAGGTGCAGGTTACTCTGTAATGACTTGTCCATATGGGAAGCTGCTTTCTAACATCATCAGCTGGTGGTTGGCCTGTGCCCTGAAGCAGGAGGATCTGTAGCTCGTGTATATATTTTATCCAATTTGTAACGCTGGCTGTTCTCATTATCCATATAAACGTCCAGTCCATGCTTTGGCCTCAGTATCTGTGGCAGTGAATATCATGAATCTTGACTGGATGTCACAACTGCCAGGTTCTAATCCCAGCCCTACCACTGACTTGCTGTGAGACTGTTGGCAAATGGGGGTGCATAGTTGGGTATCTAAATCCATATTCAGACGCCAAAGTAAGTGGCCTTATTCTCTGAGGTCCTCGGCACCAGTGGTCCCCATTCTCTTCAGTGGGAAGTGTGGGTGCTTAGGCTTTAGATGCTCAATTTTGAAAATTTTGGCCGATGTCACCACTTCACAGGAGTGTTGTAAGGATTAATTAAGGTTTTAGACCCTCTGAGTCTGTGCTAAGGTGCTATGAGTGCAAAGAATTATGACATCTCTGGGTTCATCTAGACTCTGCTAGTCAGAACTATCCCAGTCTGTGCACCCCACCTAGAGATTCACACTTGGATTTCCAATAAAACACCTGTTGATCCATGGAGAGGCCTATCCAGCAGCATTGTTTGCTTTCCAGAACGAAGAAAAAGTCTCTTTGGAACTGGGAGCTCCAGAAGGCAATGAAGGGGTGACGTGTGCCCTTCATCCTCATGGCTTCTGCACCACAGGGTGGAGTATGTGCTGGGGAAGCCTGGGTGCTTGTGGAGACAGTCAGCAAAGTCCTTGTTTCCCCTGTAATTAGCTGGTGAGGTCTGCTCGTAGCAGACAGCATCACTCAGAGGTGGTTTCTCTGTAGAGCAAGTCTTCCATTGTGTTTGGAGACCCCAGGAGCAGTGTCAGCACCAGTGAGGAGAAACATGCCTACACTCTCCAGGACACGGGGAACCACAGGTAGCCGAGAAGTACATCTGATGGGCTGTTGCTGTCCCAGGCTCTGCGGTGCTCACTAAAGGCAAGTTGTCTTTGAGCACTTCACTCACAGCTCACTACCTTATCTCAGCAACTCACATCTTATGCCTTGCAGAGTCTATGACAAAGAATGTGCGGCCTTCCAAATACACAAGACGAACATCAAGCCAGGGGATGGTCGCACCAGATTCTTTACTGTGACATTGGAGTCGTTCCCACGGCGGGAGCTAGGTATGGAGGGACGGTGACCTCTGACAGCGAGAGATCTCATACATAGTACTGTTGTGCCTTCCTATTGGCCAGAGTATGCTCCTGGGGGATTTCTGCACCACTATGTGCATGCATAATTCATGTGCTGCACATATTTGTAATGTTTTAATGAATGGAAGAGGCTAGGGGTCAGCCAGGGTCTGCATGAGGGAAGCTCCCTAACAATCCCTTCCCCCCGCCCCCCCAAACCCGTTCCATACTTTTCCCACCCATACCCAAAACCCCTCCAAGTTCACACCCAGGCTCCTTCCCAGCAATTACTTCCCTCGCCCTCAGCTCCTCCATTATCCCTGACTGCACCAAGCCTTTGCACTGCTTCTGAAGAGTGCAGGAAATGCAGTTTTGTATTGTAGTTAAATGATTACTCAGAGTTCTGTATTAATATGCCTAGTAAGGAATCTATTTGTCAACAAAAAAATTCCTGAATCTTTTTTGTTGTCTGTATTGTTACAGACATACTTGCTGACAGGTATTTTGAAATAAATTACCAAAATAATTGAAACTGGTATGATTATATTGTGTTATTTTGATAAACAAAATATGCAGAATTTTAAAATATTGTGCGCAGAATTTTTATTTGTTGGCACACAATTCCCCCAGGTGTAAGAGTAGCATTTACAATTGACCTGTCCTGTGCCATGCTCCCTGCTCGCACTGTTTTCTACTTTCTGAAGATATTCCCACCCCGTTTCAACGGGCAGACAGATGTCTGCTTTGAGCACCACACCTGTTAATTTCCTTGGCTCGACTCTTCCTCTGGTGCGTGGGCTGGGGAAGTTTGGTCTCCCTGTTACTAGCATGCTGTGAGATGTCACTGTTATTGCCCCTACTGGGCTAGTGCAAAATGTGGGTGACTGTTTTTGCCAAACCTAAGCCAGTGCTTGGGGGGGATCAAATCTGGGGCCAGTTTTATCCCAAATTCCATCGTGCTCAGAGAAATTTCTCCCCCATTGCTAAGTCTCAGAGACTGCTGGGCCAGATAAATGCCTGATGTACATAAGTTGACTTCAGAGGGGTGACACTTGCTTACACCAGTTCTGCATTTGGCCCATAGTCAGTGACGATATGGCCTCCACGTGGGTATCTGTCCTGTTCTCACCCCTATGTTATTCCCATCCTTGCTTTGTCCCAGAAAGCTCAGCTGCCGGCATTCTGCCTCAGCTCAGACATAACAGGGAGCCACAGCTACTCAACCCTGTATCCTACCCCTTAGTGTTTGTATTACAGTAGCAACAAGAGGCCCTACCCATGGCCATGTGTCCCATTGTGCTGGATGCTGCACATGCACATAGCTGGAGACAGTCTCTGTCCTGAGGAGCTCAGAGAGGCGAGCGAAAGGAAGGATTATTGTTCCCATTTTACCAACAGGGGACTGAGACTCAGAGAAACTAAGGTGTAGATTGTCAGGAGCTCAACTCCTACGTAGGCACCAAAATCAGTGGCCAGATCGTCAAAAATGCTCAGCACCCAGCATCTCTGACTGGGAACAGAGAAGAGCCCCCACCTCAGCTTGGGAACTGCTGGGTGCCTGAGCCCTCCTGAAAATCTGACCCTATGTGACTTGCCCAAGACAAGGAGCCTGTGGCGGAACTGGGAAATCAACCCAATTCTCTTGCCCCCACCTAGTGCCTTAACCACAAGACCAGCCTTATTCCACGTGCTGTAGACACAGCTGGAAGGGTCCTTCCGGCTGTCCATCCCACCCAGGAATGCTGCGGTAGCTACAACCTGTTCAGACTTGGGAACCCTGACAGGATTCGTTTCTTACCTTTACCAGCCCCTGTGAAAGGTACGTGTCTAAGCAAACAGACTTCATCGATCCCCAAAGGCGACGAAGACCTTGAGAGGAGTCGGGAGCGTGTGACCACCACCACCAACCGATTCTTCCACGCCCAGGTCTGTGCCCTGCCTTTCACGTTTCAGCAGCTGCTGCTATCACAGAGCAGCGCTGTGTTCTAAAGATCACTGAGTGTGTCACAGGATCAGAGCTGCCTCCTGCTGCAGGCTGGGGTCTCTAAAGGACACTGTCTTCCTTGCTCACTTGTAACGTTCACGCACGGCCAGTCTCCTGTCCCAGTCTTTGGGCTCACTCTGAGAGGCTTGGCTCCTGTTCCAACTGCCATAGTGCACCCTTCACCAGGGCTCGCGGAGAGCCTCCAGACACAGGCTCGCAGCCTCAGAGTGGACAGCGAGGTCAGCTACAGAAAGCTCATTCTCTAAAGGCCAGCTGGTGAGAACCTTGGGATCACTGGGGCAGAAGCAATGCAGGATGCCAGAGAAATACACAGCATCCTGCAGCTAACAGTGGGGCCCTGGGCCCTCTCTGTGTTGTCTGAGTGGGCTGCTCACACGGCTGGAAGCTAAGTGGAGCATTTGGCTACAGCACCTGCCCGTTAACTTCTGCTCTCGTTTACTGCAGCTTGACCTGGGAGAACGTCCACCTCAGCCGTGGAGACTACAAAGCAAAGTGCCCCTGGGTGACAAACATTTAAACGCCTGTTTCTTCAGCACGACGCAGCACTCGGACTATCAGCCGCCACCCAAGAGCCAGAGGGAGACGTCCAGCAGCAAGAGCCACCTCGAGAGCCACGTGCCCTTTAATTATCCCAGTAAGGCAAAGTCCCTCGGACCCTAGCGCAGCTCCACAGCCCAGGCTCCCAACCCTGGGACACGTCCCAGGAGCGGCTTCAGGCTGCTGTGCTGGGTGCTCTCGGCTGCTCCTCTGCATGGGATCCTGGTGCTCTGCCCCTGCCAGTCATTCTGCCTGCAGCGGGGCGAGCTGGGTACCGAAGTGAGGGGTGTGTTTGGGGGGGAGGCTGCAGGCATGTGCTGACCTGGGATGGGGGGAATGGGACAGTGACCCCAAAAGCCAAGCAGGGAACTTGTGCTCAGCACAGCGCCAGGCAGTGCTGGTCAGCACTCCCAGGGGCTGGCAGGTAGATGTTAATCTGGAAGGCTGGTCCCCTCCCCAGAGGGGCAGTGTCAAAGTGCTCAGCGACCAGAAAGGTGCCACCTCTGTGAGCCTCAGGGTTGCACTGCCATCTTGTGGGTGGCTTGCAGCACATGCAGTTGGGCACTGGAGCCAGACACTCGCTCTTCTCTTCCTGGAATTTCTTCCGCTGACTTCCAGAAGCAAAGGCCATCTCTCGCTGGGTTGGAAGAGGTAGTGGAGTGTTTGAATTATAAGCTTTGTTTGTGCAGCCCCAGGCAGGGATTTATATGGGGCTTCGTGTGGAAGAGGCTAAAAAAATCCCCTCTAACTTCTCCTCTTGGTTCTTTGCTCTGGAATCCACTAATTCCTGGGCGGGGGTCTCTCCATTCCTTGTTGTTTGCATTATTGCTGACTGAATGTATCCTGCTCACTGTAGCAGTGTGGCCACCACCCGAGCGCCCCCTCGTGGCCCAGGGTGCCTCTGCAGTGCTCTGCCTTTGTTTTCCCCTTCTTCAGGGCACCTTCAATGATAGTCCACATGGTCCTGCTCAATCACTGTCCTTCTCGGGGTCTGGGTTTTTATTAAATGAACAAAGTTCCCAAAAGCAAACACACAAAGAAACATCCATCCGGTCTTACACTGTGAGTTCCACGGGTTGGTTATGCATTGGGTGAGGAAAAATCCTCCTTTGATCATTCTTCAACTTGTTGCCTTTGTGTCCACCTGTATATGACAGGGTGAACAGTGACAAATCTGCCTTCTCTGGGCCATTCATGATTCTGTATATTGCTGCCATGTCCTCTCATGCACCTCCTCTAAAATAAACAGTCAGTCTTCAACATTTTCCTTTATAGAGAAGTTTTTCCAGAACTCTAATCATTCTCCTCCCTCCCTCTAATCCTCTTGTGCCCTTTGAGATGGGGTGACCAGTCCTGCACACAGCATTCCAGATGGGGTAGCACCAGTAATGTATAGAATGGCATTACAGTGATTTCCATATCATTCTTCAGCCCATTCCTTATGCACCGTGGCAGTTTTTCTGAGCTGCCCACGGTGAGGCCTGTGTCTCTCCTCTCAGTCAGTGCAGACCCCAGACAGGTCTGTGATTGAGTCAAACTGCAAAACTTGTCTGTTGCCTGCTCATTTCATGCCTTGACTTTGCTCTTTACTCCATTTGTGAGCAGGTAAAGGAGCTCTCACGACCACGCAGGCTATGCTGGTCCCACACAGGCAGTGGACGCTCCGGCCCTCGGAAGAGTCACTGCAGCAGGTATGGCAATAACTGGTGTATGGGGCCAGGTTCAGGACAGAGTCCTGGTGAGATGGATAGCTGAGCAAGTCTTCATGCCCCCCAGCAGCTGGGACGGAAACGGACACTGCAAGTGGACCCCACACGTAGGTCCTCTCTGGAGGGAGCAGGGAAGGGTCGGGGGCTCCCCACCTCTGAACTTGGCCCAGTCAGTAGCCCAGTACACAATGTGTTGCCCCCCAATGGGCCTGTTTAGATCCCGAAGGCTCTCCAGTGAACAGACTGGCAGTGGAAGGCTGTGGGCATTACTGGGTGAGGCCAGAGCCATCCCAGCTGCCTTGGGGATCTGCCTCTTCCGTTCTCAGCAGGGAAGCCTCTGCTTTTCTCCCAGAGGGCACTCCAGGTCAGAGCAAGCGAGGGGGCAGGCTGCTCAGAGCTGCTGGCTGGCATAGACGTGAACCCTGCTCCCTACAGGCTAGTGCTCAGCAGCCAGAGAGCTGAGCGGTGGGTTGACTCTAGGGGCTGGGAGGTTAATGACTGAATCCCCACCCCCCCATTGGCCTTTCCTGTCTCCCCAGGTTAAATACTCTCACCTGGTCCCGCCGTGGCAGGGGCAGCGCTTCTTTGGGACTGAGCATCAAGACAAGTTCACCCCCAAGTACAGCGGCCCTGTGCCTGTCTGCGGGGGGAACTTCCAAGTAAGCAGCATCCCCCTGGGCACCCTGAAGAAGTACAGCCCCCAGAGGCGGATAGTCTTTGCAACATAACGTGCCCCCTTCCTATGGTGGCTCTCAATGCCACCCCCCAGGGGCTGCCTACAAATAAACACAGGTACCTGGCTTCTGTGGAGATGCTCCCTGTGCTTTGCCCTCCCCGGGGTTCTGTAGCACCTGGCTGAGGACTCTGTGCCAAACTCATCTCAGGAATTGGGCCGAGTCGTAGCAGGGATGAACTGGGCCAGCTGGTGACAAACCTGCCTCCAGGTCAGCGTCCAGCTGCCCTCTGGGCTCCTCCTGAACTCCCATTTGCAGAGGGGAGGGGTCACAACCTAGCTCCATTTCCCCTTGATGGAGGTGGGTAACAAATCCCACCTGGGATCAGAGCCCCCTTGTGCTGAGCGCTGCTCACTCACTGGGCAGGAGACTGTCCCTGCCCTGTCTGAATTGACCAGACAGACAGCGAGTGAAAAAGGGGACAGGCACAGAGATGAAGTGGCTTGCCCAGGGGCATGCAGCAAGTCAATGGCAGAGCTGGGGACTGTCTAGGGAAAAGGGGCGGTCGAGTGAGTAGGGGCTTGGGAGACCTAGGTTCAGTTCCCAGCTCTGCTGCAGCCTCATTGTGTGACCTGGGGTAAATCACTGAATCTGCCCCGTGAACAGGGGATGATACTTCCTGCCTGTGTGTGGCTAAAATTCATTGGTTGTGAGATGTCTGGGCATGACTGGGAGGAGGCCAGACAAGTACCTTGCTAGAAAAGAGCCCAGGTCTCCTCAGTCCCAGGTCAGAGTCCTGTCCACTGGCCCCACCCTGTATCTGCTGCGGAGCCTTCTCCCTTCTGTTTGTCTTACGGAAGCAGAGTTTTATGGTGGCTCTGTACCCACACTGACACCTGTGACTTATCTCTGCACCCGAGGCGGCACCAGGAACACCATGACACCTTGGGCCCCTGTAGTTCCCCATCATGCTGTTACGGCTTTGTGCCCCCCACCCTGAGTGGGATATGTGTAGGGCCCAGACACCCACAGAGAGCCACAGTGACTTCAGTTGGGGGTTGCTCTGCAGGACCCGGAACTGGCCAGAGGTGGGGCACTCAAACTCTGGCCATGTCCCTCCAGCTCTAGAGTTCAGGAGGTGCAGACTGGTGCAGGGCTTATTGTGAGTGAGGGGCTGAGCTGGAGAGATTTGCCAGCATCCAGCACACGTCTCCACAAAGCAGTGGCCAGCTGGGGGAGGGGTGTACACCTGGCCGTGGCTGGTGGTTGTTGCTAACGTGCTGGGGTTTCTTACATGCGCCGTCTTTCCCAGCTGGATTTGGACACAATTTCAGACAATTGGCTTGTGAGGGAATGGAACCCGCCCAGGAGCCTCGCCCCAATGTTCTTCCTTGTTCTGTTCCCCAGGGGTGCGCCCAGGAAAGGCCTGTGCATAGCGGAGGAAAGGCTGGCCGCAATCTTGGTTTGATTCCAGGGGTGACGTTCAGTCTGCCAAAGGAAAACTTGTTGTGCAGCCAATGCACCGGCCCCCTCCCCTGTGCTGGAGCAGTCGGCACGTAGCAGCGACGCA
Organism: Macrochelys suwanniensis; assembly: GCA_033296515.1. Lineage (NCBI taxonomy): Eukaryota > Metazoa > Chordata > Testudines > Chelydridae > Macrochelys > Macrochelys suwanniensis. The sequence goes on along the minus strand of CM065799.1, from coordinate 14,381,520 downwards.
TCAGCTGCTTCTGTGCTGCAGAGATAAGGGGAGCTGTGTTAGGGCAAGTTTAGATTAAAAATAAGTAATGTGCCCTGGGTGTTCCCCGGCTGGCTTCGCTCGGACATGACTGGAGTCACGCAGAAACCCAGGCCAGGGCGTTCAGTGCTGGAAAGTGCTCAGATACCACAGTGATGGGCCCTTTTAAGAACCAGCCTAGACTAGAGGGGCTTCTGAAAAAATCCTCCAGCAAACTGCCTCTTGCCTTGTTCAGCAGGGCCACTAGATACAGACGGGGGTAGGTGGAGGGGCCTAGCCCTATGTTCTCCCGACACATTTACACACATCCTTGGGCTGGACCTGGATTCTGATATAACTGTGCACAGCCTGGTTCTTGTGAACAACACACAACAGCAACACTAGGATAGCGGCCTGCTCCCTGGGCAGGGCTCTAGACCAGGCGTGGGCAAACTTTTTGGGCCGAGGGCTACATCTGGGAATGGAAATCGCCTGGCGGGCCATGAATGCTCACAAAATCTGGGGCTGGGGGCTCTAGGGTGGGGCTGGGGATGAGGAGTTGAGGGTGCTTTGGGCTGGGACCGAGGGGTCTGAGGGCAGAAGGTTGGGGCACAGGAGTGGGTTGGGGTGCATGCTCTGGGCGGCGCTTACTTCAAGCAGCTCCCAGAAGCAACGGCATGTCCCCCATCTAGCTCCTATGCGGTGGTGTGGCCAGGCAGCTCTGCGCGCTGCCCCGTCGGCAGGTGCTGCCCCTGCAGCTCCCATTGGCTGTGGTTCCTGGCCAATGGGAGCTGCGGGGGCAGGGTGCAGAGCCCCCTGGCTGACCCTACTGTAGGAGCTGGAGTGGGGGCATGCTGCTGCTTCCAAGAGTCGCACTGAGCGGGGAAAGCCCCTGACCCTGCTCCGGGCTGGAGCTCGAGGCCTGGATTAAAACGTCTGGAGGGCCAGATGTGGCCCTCGGCCCACCCCTGCTCTAGACCCAGCATCGGGGGTACTGGCCTGGGTGATCTTGGGCAAGGCGCCTCCCTGCCCAGTGCCTCAGTTTCCCTAGATGTACAATGGGAACCGTGGACAGTGCGCTGAGCTGTATGGCTGACAAGGGCTGCCCGTGCAGGGGTCACTCCTGGGCTGCTGGCGCGGAAGGCAAAGGAGACGGGAAGCGGAGCCCGGGAAGCGGAGCCGGGCTCGGGGCGAAGCGGAGAGAGGAAAAGGCCTTAAATGGCCATTAGAGCCGGGGCCGGCCGCGGGGCGGGGCTGCGGGGCTTTTCGGGCGGTCCCGGCGCGGCGGGGAGGTGGGGCCGGCGGCCTGGGTCCCTCCCGGGGCGGAGCGCGGGGCGCAGCGAGCTCGCTCTCCGGCGCCCCAGCCCCGCCGGGGAGACTCGCCCCCGGGGCCCGGGACAGGCGCTCGCCAGGCCCCGCGCCGGCCATGCAGCACCTGGGCAAGATCCGCAGCTTCGCGCTGGAGCTGGCCGGCGGCCCGGCGCAGGGCGGGTACCGCGGCGGGGAGCTGCTGGCCGGCCGGGTGGTGCTGGAGCTCCGCGAGCGGCTGAAGGTGCGAGCGCTGGAGGTCTGCGCCCGGGGCCTGGCCACGGCGCACTGGCTGGAGAGCCGGAGCGTGGGGATGAACACGGTCTACAGCGACTACACCGCCTACGAGCCCTACCTGCGGGCGCGCCGCCAGCTCCTCCGCGGTGAGTGGGAGCCCTGGGGGGCCACATCCTCCCCCTTCCCTGTCTTTGTGCTAGTGCCCAGCCCGGCCCCCGTGGGAGCGTCCCTGGGGGGCCCTGTCCTCCCCCTGAGCTGCCTGTGTCCCAGTGCCCATCCCTGCTCGTCTGCCGGGAGCGTCTCCTCAGCCCCCCGGGGGGGCCCCGTCCTCCCCCTGAGCTGCCCTGCCCGGCCCCCGTGGGAGCCTCTCCTCAGCCCCCCCGCCCCCCGGGAGTCACATCCTCCCCCTTCCCTGTCTGTGTCCCAGTGCCCAGCCCGGCCCCCATGGGAGCGTCCCTGGGGGGCCCCGTCCTCCCCCCGAGCTGCCCAGCCCGGCCCCCATGGGAGCGTCCCTGGGGGGCCCCGTCCTCCCCCCGAGCTGCCCAGCCCGGCCCCCGTGGGAGCATCCCTGGTGGGGGGCACATCCTCCCCCCTTCCCTGTCTTTGTCCTAGTGCCCAGCCCGGCCCCCATGGGAGCGTCCCTGGGGGGCCCCGTCCTCCCCCTGAGCTGTCTGTGTCCCAGTGCCCATCCCTGCCCGTCTGCCAGGAGCATCTCCTCAGCCCCCCGGGGGGGCCCCGTCCTCCCCCTGAGCTGCCCTGCCCGGCCCCCGTGGGAGCGTCTCCTCAGCCCGCCCCCCCACCCCCCCGGGAGTCACATCCTCCCCCTTCCCTGTCTGTGTCCCGGTGCCCAGCCCAGCCCCCGTGGGAGCGTCTCCTCGGCCCCCCAGGGGGGCCCCGTCCTCCCCCTTCCCTGTCTCTGTCCCAGTGCCCAGCCCTGCCTGTCTGCCGGGAGCGTGTCCTGGCACCTGAGCAGGTGCTTCCTTCACTTGTCCCCCCTTAGCTGCTCGCTCGCGGGGCCTGGCCTGTTTCGGCGATGAAGGGTCAGGTTTGTCCCACCTGGTTCTGTTTCCCAGGGAGGATTTGGTCCGTGCGGTGTGGGACTGGGCTGAGTGAGATGGCACTGAGGGATCCTGGGACAGTGTCTGCTCTGCGCAGAGTCCTGCAGGAGCGGCTGTTGTGTGCACACGCCCCAGGGGCTGACCTGGAAAAGCCGTGGCTCTCCCCTTTCGCTGCCCACGTTGTTTCCCCGGGTCTCCAGAGCGGGGAGGCAAACGGGCCTGGATGAGCTGCGCCAGGCTCTAGCTGGGAAGGGGATGGTGCATGCACACATGTCTCGGGTGCAGCTCCTTCCCTCCAGTGCGCTGGCACTTGTGGAGGTGTGATCTGGCCAAGGCAAGCAGCATGTTCCCATTTCTGCAGACAGGTAAGAGCTTGCCCGCTTCATGCAAGATTTCCCACCCTCTCTGCGTAGGCGGGAAGGCAGGATCGAGCCGCGTGAGTTTTGCCTGGACTAGCGCATCACAGGGCTGAGGATTTGACTTCTCTGAACTAGGGTGTCTGGGTCAAATGCAATCAGACCCCCCCAGCTGTGGGCAGTGTAGATGTGACTCTAATCAGAATATGGTGGCGCCAGACATGCAGGGGCTGGGGATCCTTCCTGACCAAATAAGAGCCCTGTTTTCCCTTTCAGGGGCTGTTCCCTGCCCCACGTGGAGGGGGAGCGACATTAGCTCAGTATTAGACCCTGCAAACAATGAACAGTTCGTCAGCCTCTCCCTGCCCATGGGCCCCTTACAGAAATAAACCCTCGCCGAGCAGAGCTCGGCATTGGGCGCTCACAGGAGGGCAGAAGATGCCTGGCTCAGGCTTGGGACAGCACTGGTGGGGCTCTAGCTCTGGGCAGTTCCTACCTAGTCAGCTCCCCATCCGGCTCTGGCTGATGCAGCTGGGCCAGGTGCTGTGCTGGTAGCACTTCCCAGGAAACCTTCCTCGGCCAGGCCCTGGAGATAGGCGAGGCCAAACCTCCGAGCAGGGCCAGCATGACCCCCACCACCCCTGGCAGGGAGCAGCAGTGACAGCTCTCACCAAGAGCTCTGTGAGAAAAGCCTCCTGGCTCTGTGGAGCTGGGGCAGAGGGGGGGCAGTGGGTGACCCAGGGCACCAGATGGGATTTCACAGGGGCTCTTTGGCTTCAGGCCTTTCACAAAGATGCTGCTAGCGAGCTCCAGCCCCAGAGGGCTCATGACCACAGCTCCTGTAAGGGCAGGTTTGCCCTGTGAGATGCTGGGGTGGGATTCAAAATGCCCAAGTGACCTATGAGCACGTTCCCTTGGCTTTACGGGACTTAAGCCCCATTTCCCATCGAAAGCCAAAGGCACTCCCAACGTGCCTCTGACTCGCCTGCTCCCACGCCAGCATCCCTCGAGGGAGTTCTCTCTGCTGCCAGCATGAGGCCTCTTTGGACCAAACCTCTGTACCAGGGGCTCGGCCCTGGGGGACACGCAGCTACTGCTCTTGCTTTGTTTGTACAGCGAAGGGTAAACAGCGGAGTCTTCTCCGGTGTGAATGGAGCACTTAGCTGGCTGGCAAATATTTGTTCTTGTTCTGGGGCTCTGGCCCAATACACCCCTCCTGGACTTCACCCTTAATCAGCTTAATAGACACAACCTCCTCTGACCCACCCAGCACAGTGCAGCCAAGCTAGGACTGACAGGACCATCAGCACAGGGGTTCTGTGCTCATTAACAGCAATCAAGCCGTTAGCTTTGCCTTGTCTAATGAAGCTGTTCTCCCCATGGAGTCTCTGCCCAGGAGATACCCATGGCAGTGATGGCCTATAGGAAACCCTGTTCTGTATCCCAGTCGGCCTGGTTCTCCCCGCCCGGCACTGGGAATGTTGGCATACAGCTGACCCAGGTGCCAGGTGAAGAGAGCCAATCCCTGTGAATTCACACCATGGCCAGGGGGCTGCGGGGGTTGAGCTGGGAGCGGACGTGTGACTGCCAAGCGGGTAGTTTGCAGATCTCTGGCCAGGGAACCAGCTGCTCACCCCAGAAGGACACAAGCCACATTTCTGGCTGGAAGAATGTGTTAAACTGAGTGATCAGATGTGGGATGCGAGGAGTCGCTGTCCCGGGTGGGGTGAATCGTGTCTGAGCCTTTGGTGAGTTTTTCTTTCAGGTAAGCGTGTAGGGCCAGATGTGCTGGTTCACGCCGGCTGCCCTGTGCCGCCACAGCAGCTGCAGCATCCGGGTGAATCCAGCCCTTGGCTCCCCTCCCCGATGCGCGGGGTCAGATTCCTGCACTGCCACTATATACGTTACAGTGAGCGGCAGGGGAGAGGATAAGGGGGCTGGGGAGAGGCCCCAGCAGGAGCTCACACAGGGAGCTGCTCTCCTGTTTGCATGCAGCGGTGAGGTGATTAGGAGGAGGATGGGGTGAGTTTTGTTCCCCATTAATACCCGCTGTGATGCTCGCCGGGGAGCCGCAAGCTGCTGTCTGTGTTTAGATTTCATGGCTTGGTTTGCACGTGGCAAGAGCCCCCTGGCGCCACGGGGGAGGCGCGTAGCCAGACGATCAGTTGCTCTGTCCTGGCAGGACCCTGCTGTGGGGCAGCTGGGAGCTGAGATGGGTATTTCACTGCTGGCCTGTGGGGCGGGAAGGTTTAGCCGGGCCTGTGGGGAGCTGCAATGGGGTTCCCCAGACTCCAGGGTTTGTGATGTTATGGGCTATGGCCTGGTGCTGGGTTCGTTCTCTTCCTGGGCGCCGGGGGTGTGATCGCTGCTTCCTGGAGGAGGCGAGGGACGTGCTACAGCAGGCAGCGCACCCTGTGCTACTGAGAAAAGCCGTGGTGCAGCCAAGGCTGCTGCCATGGGGCCCCACCCACCGTGCTCACCCCCTCGTCAGGAGGGCGGGGGGCCCCGGGGCCCTTGCTGTGGACTGCCTGGGGTGCAGAAGTGCCTGTCGTCAGCACTCTGTGCACCACCCACGTGGCCTCTCCCTGCTTCTCCTGCGTGCGGCTTCCTGCGGAGATCTGCTGGTTGCCCGGGGTTTAAAAAAACCGCAGCAGGTGCCATGGTAACAACACAGAGCAGAGCCCTAGCGGGTGGGTGCTGGCTTCCTGCTGAGCTGGGAGCGCCTTAGAGCTCCTCCCGCATGCGGCCCTGCTCCCAGCCAGGGTGCCGAGCCTGGGGAGATCAGTGCAGGGAGCAGCGGCTTCCCCCATGATGCACCCCCATGGCTCCAGCCTGCACAGCTCCACAGCCTGTCGAGCGGGGGGGGGGGGCGTGTTCCTGAGGTTCCCCCTGGCTTGCACTGGCCCTGCTGAACTCGGGGTTCACATCCTCTCTCCTTTCCCTCCTCCAGCCTGCAGAGCAGCAGCATTTCTCCCCCCGGGCTGCTCCGGCGCCCGTGGGCTAGGGCAGCCTCTGCCCTGCTGGGCTGTGGGCTAAGGAGACGATCGTGCCAATCCCTCTGGAAACCCCAGCCTGAGAGCCCCGACTTTGCTCCCCACATGGTGCCCTGTGCCAGGGGTCACTTAGCCCTTGCAGGCTGGCTGGCAGGCAGTGCACAGGAGGCAGCTGGGTTGTTGGCTCGGGTCTGGCGTGTGCCTCCTTTGGGAAACCCTCTGTTCGGACTCAGCGTGGGGGCAGTTAGGCTCCCGCCGTGTAAATGCCCTAAGCTGACGGACAGAGGCAGAAACAGGAATTTCCTTGGATTCTTCTGCATGAAATAACACAGTGGGTATGTAGAGAGCGCCTGTCCCCAAAGCTGCCCTTTCCTGGCTCTGCCATCGGCGATCCCAAAGCACTTTACATGGGGCGTAGCCCTGGTGTTGGTGATTATCTGCATTGTGGTAGTGCCCGGAGGGCAGGCCCCACGGTGCTGGACCCTGCACAAACCCCCAGCAGAGCCGGCCCTGCGCCCAAGAGCTCAGTCTAAGGGTAACATTTTCAAAAGCACCTCAGTGTCTTAGGAGCCCACATTGAATTGACTTTCAATGGGGCTTTGGCCCCTAAGTGCCTCTGTTAGTTTTGACAATGTCACCCTGGGTCTGGGTTTTACGATACCTGCTTTACAGCCAAGGAACCAGTGGCACAGAGAGACGAGGGCCTTGCTGGTGCAAACGCTCTCATGTGGGCATAACTCTGAGCACGTGATTTCAGTGGGTCTGCTCACCTGCTTACAGCCAGGCACTTGTAGGTGTGTCTGCAGGATCGTGGTCACAGGCGAGTCACATAGGCGCCAAAAATGGACTGTAGCTTCGTTGAAGAACCCGGCTAGAGACACTAGGTCCACTTCTCCCTGCAGAACTGAGAATAGGACCCAGGAGTCCTGACTCCCACTCAGGTTGAAGCCACTTAATCCGTTGGGCCTGGTTCTCCGTTTCCCTGCACCTTGTGTTTCCGTTTACACCAGTGCAAAGGGAGTACAGGGTGGTGGTGTAGTGAGCTGGGGGTGTTTTCCACTGGTGCAGGTGCCTGGAGAAGTGGCAGGGCGATGCAGGATCGGGCCCCCTGTGCAAAGTGGGCGTGGCACACTGCCTTGCTGCCGTGGCAGCGTTTGGTACCTGCTTTGTGTTGGTGTCCCGAGGTGCCAGGCAGGAGGGAGCTGGGCTCGGGGCCTCTCGCAGGCTCTTAGAGGAAGCTCCATGGCATTTGAGTCAGAGCAGCCCCTCGATAACTGACAGAACCCTGGTGGGCTCCTTCCAAGGGCCCTGCCCTGGGGGTGGAGAAGGCACATGCTGCGCACGCCTGGCACTGGATCTGCACGTTGGGCGGCTGGGCCTCTCCCTCACCTTCCATGATTGCGTCTTGTCACAGGGTCTCAGTCCTCCTCGGCCTGCCCAGGTGCGCCCTGGCTAGGCCTGGTTAGGGGCAGGCTAGCACCGGGGCGCAGGAAATGGGGGCCGGGTGCTCTGCCCCAGATGACATTAGCCATGCCGAAAGAAGCCCTCTTCTGTCAGCGTAGCCGCATCCACGCTGGGAGTTTTGTGGGCACAGCTGCATTGGCTAGTGGTGTGTGGCGTTTTCACGCCCCTGATTGCTACAGTTATGATGTCCACAAAACTTTGGTCAACCTGATGCCCCGATTTTATAGGGACAGTCCCGATTTTTGGGTCTTTTTCTTATATAGGCTCCTATTATCCCCCGCCCCAGTTCTGATTTTTCACATTTCCTGTTTGGTCACCCTAGGTCAAGGCCCCTGATGGGCCAACCTGTGTCTGGTGACCGATTGCTCACGGCTCCAGTCGTGTGACTCTGCTGTTTGGCCACTAGATGCCTCTGGTTCCCTGCCCTGAAACAGAGGCAAAGTCGCCTTTCAGTTCCTCCCTCTGGGTGTTACTGAGCAAACCCTGGGCTTTCTTTGCCCCGTGGCTCCCGCTGGGTGGCGGCACAGACTGCGGAATCTGCGAACGCTGTGTACTAGACAGAAAACCCCTGTGATTCTGCAGCGCCTGGCTCCGTGCAAAGCCCTGGTGGGAGCAGTGGGACTAATCACGAAGCTGGGCACTGCCGAGGTGCTGCCGGCTCGGGACGTTTTTCCCTTTTGTACATGGGGAGAGCATGTTCACTGTCACTGGCACCGTTGCGATGCTTGTGTCAGGGATCTCTGGGATCCTGTCTGAGCACCGGGAGAAAAGTCGGCCTCTTTCCTCTGCACAAGGTGTGATTAGTGAGTGGGAGGAAAGGGAGAAGATCGAAAACCAGCTTCCTCTCCCATGGGAGTGCGAACGCTATTTATCCCCATGGTAATTGCCTGGTGTCACTCTGAGGGGCAGCTAGGGCCCTTTGCGGGGGGGCCTCCACTGTGCGTTTGGAGCCTTCACATGTTGGGATTTCTTTTGTGTTTGACTTTCTCAAGGAATTGACTGCGTTTCAGCGCCTGTCTTTAGGATAAGTACAACGGCACTGCCATGTGCCATGAACTGACTGATACACACTTCACTCCCATTTAATGTGTGTGTATTCGGGAATTAAGGGACGGACCAACACAGATTTGGGTGGGTGTAGCGCTGGTGGAGAACTCCGTGGGTATCTTAACTGAACTAGTTTTGCCTTTAATTTTCTTATTTGTTCTTTAAAACGTCTCTGCCTTTTTCTCAACTCATACGGATTCTAATGATTTTCTAAAAGAATGTTTTACACATGCTGCTGCTGCACCAAATGTACTGCTCCGAATGAGGTAAGATGCTCATTAGATCACAACGCTGAACACGCATATCACGCTCTCCTCTTCAAAGTGCTTTACAAATGCTAATTAATAAGCAGCCCTGGTTATCTCTGACGTTATTTACATGCCCTAGAGGTTGAAATGGGCTCTCTGTTGTGGCCAGACAGGCATAAGAACATGAGAATTACCATACTGGGTCCAACCATGGTCCATCTTCTCCAGTATCCTGTCTCTGACCGTGTCCTGCACCAGAGCTTCAGAGGAAGTATACACAACAGGGTAATTATGGAGTGATCCATCCCTGTCTTCTACTCCTGGCTTCTGGTAGTCAGAAGTTTAGGATCACCCAGAGCATGGGGTTGTGTGTCCTTGATCACCTTGGCTAAGAGCCATTGATGGACCTATCCTCCATGAACTGATCTCATTCTCTTTTGAACCCAGTTATACTTTTGGCTTCACAACATCCCCTGACAACGTGTTCCACAGGTTAGTTGTGCATTGTGTGAAAAAGTGCGTCCTCTTTTTTGTATTAAACCTGCTGCCTATTAATTTCATGGGATGACCCCCCGTTTTATATTGTGGGAAAGAGTAAATAACACTTCTCTAGTCACTTTTTCCACACCATTCATGATCTTATAGACCTCCATCATATCCCCCCCCCCCCCTTAGTTGTCTCTTTTCTAAACGGAACAGCTTAATCTTTTTAATCTCCTTGTATGAAAGCTGTTCCATCCCCTTGATCATCTTTGTTGCCCTTCTCTGAACCTTTTGCAGTTCCACTCTCCCCTTTTTGAGGTGGGGTGACTAGAACTGGACACAACACCATGATTTATATAGGAGCAATATGATATTTTCTGTCTTATTTTCTATCCCTCTCTTAATTGTTCCTAACCTACTGTTAGGCTTTTTGACCACTCCTGTGCATTGAGCAGAAGGTTTCAGAGAACTATCCATGGTGACTCCAAGATCTTTTTTTTTTTTTTTGGGTGGTAACAGCTAATTTAGAACCAGCATTTTGTATGTATAGTTGGGATTGTTTTTTCCAACGTGCATTACTTTACACTTATCAGGGCAGTAAGAGGAAAGGCCCCCAAAACTCCTGCAGTTAGATTTGGATCCCTGCTCCACAGTGCACTGTCCTGAACAGGGGCTTTCTCACAGCCCCTTGAAATTGAGGGGGGTTCACAGAGGAGTCAGGTCCAGAGCAGCTGGTGCAGGCCTATAGACCCTTTTACATTGCCCAGCCTGCTAGAACTGTCGTCCTACAGGTGAACCAGAGGGGACCGATTAGCAAATCTGATGTGTCCTAACACTGCCGCCCCCGGCTGCCATGGGATGCATGATTGGTGAGTCACACCAAGACAATGTTGCTCTTCCTATTGGCAAAGTCTTCTGAAATCAGATGTGCGACATTCCGTTCATGTCAATGGGACCGTTGCCTAGCGAAATAACATTGCAGGGAAAACTGTTCCTCCACCTGCCCTGGCAGCATCATGCTCACCTCAGCAGACAGGCAGTGACAACAGGCTCAGTGCAGAGCTCAGTCCCACCCTCAGAGACTCGGGTGCACAGCACGACGCAGCTTGGAAAATTCCCTGCCTCCCAGTGCATCTGTGCCTACCCCCATTCAGAGCCCAGGCACGGACACTGGGAGGGGCCAGTGACATGGATGGCACAAAGAATGCTCTCTGGAGAGACAGAGCATACAAAGAGCTACAGACAGGGAGGATGTTCCAGAGTTTAGGGAACGTGGGTTCACTGCTATTGTACCCACACTAGGTAGCTGAAGCCTGCCTTACATGTGCTACGATCACACACCCCTCCCCTCCGATTGCATTGCAGACAGAGCTAGAGTCTCTCTGTGACTCAGTTTCCCATCTCTAACATGCAGACAGCACTTCCCTCAAAGAGTGTCAGGATCAGAGGCAGGGGTATGGGGGCCCTAGACAGAGTGGGGAAATTGTCAGTCTTTTACAAGGCCCCAATCGAACTCCCACTGAAGTCGGTGCAAGTCTTTGCATTGACTGCACGGGGAGGTGTATCAGGCCTTAAAACAGGACAGCAAGTATGTCTCTGTGGGAGTGAGGAGTGATTGTACCCTGAGGTACCCACAGGGTTGACAAGGAGCCTCCCAGAGCTGGCTGTCGCAAAGTAACCCTTCCCGTGCTGCGGGGCACACCCCATTCCTATTGGAATTGACATGCAAACTCCCATTGCATGGGGTCCAGCTCCTGCCATCTTAATTGCTGTTTGCATGATGGTAGACCCCTGCCCCTGTTGTGCGGGGCACTGCACCTCCGTGTAGCAAAGCAGCAGGCCCATTCCCTGTTGCTGAACCAGCCAGAAACTCCGTAAGGAATTAAACATCGAGCTGCCCAAGCCTTACACGGCTTCAGCCCACCATGATCTGCACGGGCGGAGAGAATAACGCAGGTCCTGGACAGCATGGCCTGAAGTGATGCTATATTCTAGTCCTGCTTTCTCCAGCCACGGGTGAGAAACTTGTCAAATGTTCCTGTCCTCTGTGGCCCACCTCCGCCTCCAGGCCTGGGGGCAGAGCACACTCGATGCTTAACAAATGAATAGGAATCATTAAAGTGAAAGCTGCTGGAGCTGCTTTAATCCCGTAGAAGTCCTGGGCCATTTCACTGCCTTTGGTCACGTTTTACAGCCAGGCATGTCTTTGCATGATTAATAACCGAGATACCTGCACTGAGGATCGACCCAGTATCCACAGAGCCTCCAGCACAACATTGCTCTACCTTTCGCTGAGCGCAGAAGCAGCTGATGCGTCTTTGTCTGGGTAGCGGAGCACTCCGTTTGCATGAGATTATTTAATTGTTCCTGGGCTTTGTAGACGTAAAGTGCAGCGCAGTGCTAGGCCACTTACAAACCTTGTACAGCACTAGACAGGGCCTGGTTAAAAACACAAGCAAGACAAATTGCTCATTAATTCATTGCAAGAGTTATGGTTGAAACACACCACGTTACAGCCCTGGGAGTGTATAACGTGGTGATCTCTGCTGCTTCAGTCTGGCTGTGGCAGGTATTGAGTTCAGTGCCTATGGCTGTACCATCGGCACCCCTGCTTTTAGGAGAAGAGTGGGTGTATCCTTCTGCTGTACAAGCACATGGGCCAAGGAGCAAAACAAGGAGCAGCTAACCTGAGCTGTTCCACTCCGTTCCCTAGGGAGAAGCCCCATAGCATCAATCTTGTCAGCCAGGCTTCTGGGGAAGGGATATTGGTCAATACGGTACTGAATGCAAGTATACAGTTGTGGGGACGCTGGGCTCAGCTAAGCTGAAGTGGGAACGGGAAGCTGCCGGGTTATTTCCTTTGAAAGCATCAAACACGCAGATCCTGAGACTCCTCTTTGTGCCCTGCAAACACGCTCCTGTGTGCCCGCTCGCCCCAGCCCATGCTGGCTGGGCTGACTTCTTGCCTGCAATCGTGCTGCCAATCTGCAGAGTTCTGGGCTGGGCCCAGGGCTTCGCTTTGGAGCTGTGCAGTTCGTGCATTTAAACTGTGGCAACAAATGCACGTGGGGCAGCTGCACTTGACTCTGTGAAATCACATGGGGATGCAGCGGAGCAGCAAATGCGGCGTGTCCGGCGGGTTTCTCAGCATGGCCGGGCCTGTAGCTTATGGGACTGTAGGACAGGGACAGTGGGGAAGGTGGGGGAGGAGCAGGCAGCATTTGCAAGCACTGTGCGGACAGAGGGGTCAGAGGTGGTGTCTGAAGCTGGGCCCCGGGCACAGGGGATATATGGCCAGGAGGTGGCACGTCTGGAAGTGAGAGATGAGATGGGTTCAGAATCCCGCTGTTGGTTTCTGGCCATCATTGCTCTAGACCTAGGAACCCAGAAAATGATCGGCGGAGGGTCAGCCTTGCCTGGGGGATCGCGGTGATGGGCTGCTCCACTCCCAGCATCGGGCCCAGCCCGGGGGAGATGAGGGAGAATACAAGGGGCAGTTTCCGAGTGTGTCTCTTGTCAGAGCGGGGTGTATGGGGTGTCTGCGGGAATCTGCCCTTCTCCTCGGGCAGCAATTCCCGCTGGAGCCAGCCCCCGCCTGCAGCCAGAGCAGGCTTCCCAGCAGGGCCTGGGGAGCTGGGGATCGCTGGGGCTTTGCCCAGTGGGGGAAAGTTGATCTCCAGAGCTGGGGGGTGGGGGAGTTGCTGCCCCCCGGGCTCTGCCTGCAAAGCCCCAACCAGGGGGGCTGCTCTCCCCGGGCCGGCCCGGCCCCACACATGCTCAGTGCTTTGTTTTGCACGGCTCGGCCCATCAATCTCCCCGGCAGCTGGGCAGCCCCCGGCCCGCCCCCGCGCGGGATAGGCCGGCGGCTCATTGGGCGCCGGGCGAGGGGGCGGCCCGGCCCGGCCCAGGCCACATGGCATTTAAAGGGCCCCGGGGCTGGGGCTTCGCACAGGCTGCTCTGACCGGTCCCGGCTCCGCCGCGCCCGCTCCCAGCCCCGCTCCCAGCCCCGCGATGCTCTTCGACCGGCTCCGGCGCTTCTGCGTCCTGCTCGACTGCCCCGAGCTGGACTCGCCGCCCGTCTTCAGCTCGGGCGAGGCGGTGTCGGGCCGGGTGGTGCTGGAGCTGTCCGGGGAGGCGCGGCTCGGCGCCCTCCGGCTGCACGCCCAGGGCTGCGCCCAGGTGCACTGGACCGAGTCCCGCAGCGCCGGCTCCAGCACCGCCTACACCCAGAACTACAGCGACCAGGTGCCGTTCCTGAGCCACCGCGACACGCTGCTGGCCCCGCCAGGTAGGGCCCGGGGCGCGGCCGGGGGGCCCCGGGGCGCGGGCCGGGAGGGGAGGCAGAGATGCTCGGGCTGGGCGCCGCCGGGCACCAGGGGTCACTCCCGCGCCTGTTGGCTTTGCCCCAGGACTGGTCTGGAACAGTCTCCCGGGGGAGAGGCTGGGCAGCGGCGCAGGGAGAGCCAGGAGCGGCTCCTTGAGGCTGGGCGCCGGTAGGGTGACCAGACAGCAGGTGTGAAGAATCGGGACTGGGGTGGGGGTAATAGGAGCCTGTATCAGACAAAGCCCCACAAATCGGGACTGTCCCTATAAGATCGGGACATCTGGTCACCCTGGGCGCGGTGACTCTCCCCGAATGCCCCGAGAGGCTGAGGACGGTGCTCAGCTGGTTTCTGCGAAACTCCTGCGTGACTCTCGGCAGAGGGGACTCAAGTGATGGCCGGAGCTATTCTTGGTCCCACCCCCTTACATAACCGGGAAATGGGGCGAGCGCCCTGCTGGTCAGACCGGAGAGGGTCCTAGGGTGTGTTTGGCAGCCAGGATGAGGGGTCTCCTCCTCCTAAACACAGCAGCAGAGTCCATAGGGTGTGATTTATTTATTTTTGTTAACTTCCTCTCTCCCCGCCTCCATCTCTCTCCTTGGACATGTGTGACGAGGGTTTGTGTGGCATGTTGCGCTGTAGGGCAGCCCTTGGTTTGCATCTCAGTTACTTGGGTCAGAATAAAGGGCGTTACAGTATGTTTGCAAGCTGCAGTGCAGGTGAGGAAGGTCTTGGCATAGGTGGGGTTTGGTAGTTCTTGGTAACCCTGGTGCTCACTGGCATGTCCTCTGGGTTATTCATAGTCAAAATATATTAACGTAAATACATCTGATATTGCGCTATCAAATGAAGAATATTTTGTGTTCAATCTAAATGACCCCCCTGCAAAGCCCCATCCTGTCCATGTGACAACTGTTGTGAATTCAGGTCTTTATTTTGCTTTTCTGTGTTCAAATGCTTCAGCAACTCCTGAGTCAGAATGAAAGCAACTTCTGATGGCTGTATTGCACTTCCTGTAAAGTGACAGCCAAACAGCACTCTCTTGCAAGACTTCCTTATCAAAAAAGAGATGATCATACTCATCTTAAATCTTTTCTTTTTTCTTTTTTTTCTTTTTTTTCCTCTCCCCAGACAATGGTGAAGTCACTGTTCTGCAGGCAGGAAAACACGAATTCCCCTTCACGTTTCAGCTCCCAGAGTAAGTTCAGCTTTATTCATTGTGTTCCCAGACTCCTGCAATGGTGCGGAGGGGGCAGTAGAACTGGTTTAATACATCAGCAGCTCCCCAGAGTAGGCCCAGTTTAAATATGGGTGTTTGCTCTGTAGGTGGATAAAGTGTCTCATTGTGAATCCTGTGGAGAAACCGCCCCCCTAACCATTGTCACTTCTCCTGGGGCAGGACTCTGGCCACCTCCTTTGAAGGCCGGCATGGTAACGTGCGCTACTGGGTGAAAGCCAAGCTGCACAGGCCCTGGTCAGTTGTCAAGAAAGCGAAGAAAGAATTCACCGTGATTGAGCCCATTGACATCAACACTCCGGCCTTGCTGGTAAGCGAACGCCGGCCAGAGCGACATTCCGAGAGCCGAGCCCGTGTGCTCGGAGCCGACCTTTGCTCAGACTAAGATTGATCAGGGGGGACTAGTGACAGGGGCCTGACTTGAGATGCTTTTAAAGGGCCGTATGTTCAGAACATGGCAAACACCTGCCCTCTAAAAGCACGTCTGCAGCTGGGCCCCCCAAAACTGAGGTGCTCCACATGGAGCTTCTCTCAATCCCGCTGGTAAACCTTGGCTTAAAAACATGGGCAGCCAGATCCGCGTCTGCCCTGCCGGTTGTGCTGGCAGGGGTCCTCCACACCGCAAACAAGAGACTGGTGGCAGAGAGTCCCTGAGCCTGGGCCAACTGACTTGGCCTCACAGGACTTGCGCTGCAGGGCTGAAAATAGCCATGTAAACATCTGGGCTGAAGCCTGGCTCTGGCCCCCAGCGAGGCGTGGGAGGGGTCTCAGAGCTGGCATGTCTACACTGCTATTCTTAGACCTGGGCCCTGAGACTCCCTGCCGGGGGTTTGTTCTTGCTGGGTAGATGTGACCTAAAGATGCGGGAGGACCCGTCCCTGGGATTTTTGCCCTCTGCTCAGTGGGTGATTAATCTCCGTCATCACAACTCTGCTGGAGCCGAGTAATAAAACATCCTTGGATGGGAGAGGACTGGCTGTGTGGAGCTCCTGGAGGGGGGTGTGGCTCCTGACTAGAAATAGCTGAAACTTGTCTCGCTTCTGTCCCTTCCTCTAGGCTCCTCAGGCCGGCGTGAAGGAGAAGCTCGCCCGTGCCTGGTACTGCAACCGTGGCCAGGTCTGTGTATCCGCCAAGATCGACAGGAAAGGCTACACGCCAGGTAACTCAACGGGCCCCTTGCTGTTCAAAGGGCGCTGAACGTAACTGCCTCGGGGAATGTAGAGGGGGCTTGACAGGAGCTGAAGGGTTTATGGCAACGGGGCTCCGAGAGCCATGCTGCGATGGGGCTCTTCATGCTGGTGACACCCCTGAACCCTGCTCAGACGTGCCCTTGGTCTGTGCAGCTTCTTGGGAACAAATAACAGGATGGCTGGAATTGCAGAAACAAGATGTAGCCTAACAAATGTGATCCCAGGCAGTTCGGCAGCTAAGCCGTGCCCAGTTTCTCTGGTGCAGTGCACCCCACGTGGCTGGGCCAGTGTGTTTTATCGAGCCTGCTCTCTCCCACCAGGTGAGGTCATCCCCATCTTTGCTGAAATTGACAACTGCAGCACCCGCACCGTGGTGCCCAAAGCTGCCATCATCCAGACTCAGACGTTCATTGCCCGCGGAGCCAAGAAGCAGAAGAAGTCTGTGGTGGCCAGCATAGCCGGTGACTCCGTTGCAGCTGGGAAGAGGGAAGTGTGGCATGGCCGAGCGCTGAAGATCCCCCCTGTGGGTCCCTCGATCCTGCAGTGCCGCATTCTCCGTGTGGAATACGCCCTAAAGGTAGGAAGTGGAATAAATCTGACCTGCAGCAGAAGGCCTTGAAATCAACAGGCTAATACGTGTCCTGCTGGTTTAAATCCTTAGCCATGACTGAGTGGGGCTTGGTCACTCTGCTGACGTGCCCTTTCTGTGCTGGGCCCCTGATGCCCGTGGGTCAGAGCTGCCACACCTCAAGCAGGCATGGCTCTGTGGGTTCAGTGGAAGGGTGAAGTCCTAGGTTCTTACCCTGGGCTGATATCCAGTCCCCCCTTCCCCACTCCATCATCACACTACATCTGTGACTGTGCAGGTGAAATCTCATATTCCTGCTGGACAGGCTGGCTGCCAGCTTCCTCCCGCACCTGGCTCAGCAGCCCCCGAGGGAGCCTGTCGCTGGCCAGGCCGTGCCTACCCCCTACCCCACCCACATTGGGGAGAGAGCTGGGTGCTGCCTGTCATCATGGGCTGAGGGAATGCTAAGGAATGACTCCTCTCCCTCAAAGGTGTGTGTCGATATTCCTGGGACCTCCAAGCTTCTCCTGGAATTGCCACTTGTGATTGGGACGATCCCACTGCATCCGTTCGGGAGCCGCACATCCAGTGTCAGCAGCCAGTACAGCGTCAACCTGGACTGGCTCAGAATGGTGATCCCGGAGCAGCCTGAGGGTAAGCGACTGTTCTCGGTGCATTGGGATCCAGCCGCATGGTGTGGCAGCTCCAAGGGAGAGCTGGTCCGGAGGGAGCGTCTGGACGAACGGGTAGCCTTGTCCTCTGCCCCGGACTCTGCAGGGACCAGGTATCTGTGGGAGGGGATGTGGCTGAACGCAGAGGTAACTATCTGATTCTTGCCTGGGACACAATGCCTCTGTTCTCCTTCCAGCTCCCCCTGAATATTCCTCTGTTGTGTCCAGTGAAGAGTCTGCACAGAACCTGTCCCCACCCTGCCAGGATGAACTCGGCAGTGGCTTGGAAGGCCCTTTCTTTGCTTACATCCAGGAGTTCCGCTACCGTCCTCCTCCACTGTACTCTGAGGTAAGTACAGCATCTCCCAGGGGTTGGGCTGGGGGACCCTGGCTGGGATCATACTCCCTCTGGTGTCTGGTACAACTCCTCTTCGCTTGGCTCTTCAGGTGGATCCAAACCCCACCTCGGACAGCATCCGGCCACGCTGCATGACCTGTTGAAGGAAGCGCCACTGAGTGCAGTTACCAGAATACAAATCCTGCAGGGATGAGAAGCTTGCAGACTCGCAGGACTTCAGCCCGGGGTATCCGGATCGGCGTCCAAGAGGCTATTGTGAGGCCGGCGCTCATGTGGAGCTGCGAACCTGTTCACTCAGTGCCGCTTGAAACCACCTGATGCGGCTGCATCTCATGGACGGACTCCTTGCCCCAAAGCTGAAACGAGGCTGTTGGACTTGCCATGTGGGGTCGGAGCAGCTCTTGAGTGCGTGGGCAAGGGCAGCAGAGGAGGGTGGAGGGTTAAGATCTCTTCTGCAGGAGTATAGGGTTTGAACAAGCCAAGCTCCTTCATCTTGCAGCTACCATGGTCCTGCTCCAGCTAACTCCTGCCAATAGAAAACAGGACTGGGAAGTGCTTCTCAGGATTACTGGAAAGCATTTTAATCTTGCTCTGGGTAAGGGTTTAAGCACCATGGTAATCTGAGGGCACCCTCCAGCTACTGCATTCTTATCAAGTCACCAGGATTTCAGTCTCTGAAGAATTCAGTGGGGTTGTTCTCCCCAGACTGAGGCTCAGCCCTTGCTGTCCAGCACCTATGAGCTTTAAGTTGTGCCCTGGGGTGCCCATTGCTGGGGCTGAGCGTTGCATCTGGCCCAACACTCTGGGATATTAAATGTGTCAAGACTCTTCCCTTGAGTCAGGGATTGTATAGGCGCCGGGGGCCAAGGGCTGGGAGCTCAGGGAAGAACTCCAGTTCTGTAAACAGCAGCAAGACTTATGGTGCCATCTTTGTCACCACATCTAGTTTGGTCCCTGCCAGGCACCAGACAAACTTGCAAAACCCACAGAACCTCCCGCTGATGTGGAAAGCTGTGCCTTGGTCTTTAAAGGGCTTGTGCCTTTGGGGCTGCTAGAATTGTCCCAGTAGCATTTGATAGCCCTCTCTCTGTGCCCAAGTAAAGGTGAATGGGAAATCCGGAAAGCTGCCAGCCGCAGGGCCACATGGTCAGTGTCCCGTAGCCCAGCACTGGAGGGTACGTGCCATGAGGCCTGTAGACACTATAGGCTGAGTAGGTAAGAGCCTTAAATCCAGTCCTGCCTGTGGACTTGCTGCCTTGTTAACACCCCACCCGGCACCTAGTGGGTGGGGAAGAGCCACAGGTCTGCCTGCCATTAGCCAAGCGAGGAAGATGCTGCTGATTGTATGCACTGAAAGCTGGTAAATCCTGTTCGGAGGGGAAGAAGAGGTTGTAATGAAGCCTGCTTGGGTGCATCTGCCTTTGGCTTCAGGCTGGTCTTACTGCTCCCTGTGCAGACTTGACCAGAGATCTTGGCCACTGATAGGTCATTAGTAAATCCTGCGTTCCATGATCAGCGGCGAAAACTGCCTGAAGTGGCCACCCCCAGCCTGGGAGTTGGAACCACTGGCAGCCCCAGTATTCCAGCTCGGAGCCAAAGCAAAAGGTCCCTGACCAGCTTACTTCAGCTATGCAGTCGGTTTCCTCCACTAGGGACTGGAAAGGTTGGGGTTTTTTATACATGTACCTGTAACTGGTGTGTTTAATTTTGTCTAATTCTGCTTTTGTACAACTCCAGGTTTTGAAATAAACTCTTGTTTATACTGAGTTAGTGTCTGAGTCGTGTCTTGGGAACTGCCTCCTGCCCTCTCTGCAGGGCCACCCTGTTGGAGGACTGGGCTCATACCAGGGCAGATGAACAGCAGAGCCAGTGACCTAGAGGGGGGGGAAAGGCTTTGGGTCACCAGTTTCCATCTCTGTCCCTCGCTCCCTGGATTCCCAGACCCACCCAGCCATCCTCCTGTCTGCACTTGTACAGCTTGTATTTATGGGGTCCCTGGGTTAGAGCCTCATGGATCTGGTGTTTGAAAGGGCCATCTCCAAAGAGTCTGGTCTACCCATTCCCCCTGCCCCCAGTTGTCTCTTCTAGCTGGCGCTGCAACCAGCCTTCTCCCATCAGAAGAATCCAGCTGCTCTCCCTCCTGGTCAGCTCTGAACTGGGCTAGGTCTTGGCCATTAACTTCCCTTTCCAGGCCTGAGGCTTGCGGCTTCTTGGGTCTCATTAACCCTCTTTTTGCCAGCGTGGGGCCTGTCTGCACCATCACAGCACATGTGCACCGAGGTACCTGCACTAGCTGCCTCTGCTTTTGAGCCAGAGTGAACTTGGAGACCTGCCATCCTGAGTGGAAAGTGCATGAGCGAGTGGGCAGGGGATGGGGCCAGGGCAACAGCCTGATGGTCCCAGCCAGGTCTAGCAGAAGCTGTGCCTGCCCAGCTGCATTTCCAGTTTCTGTAGGTGAAAAGTTACAGGCAGTCCTGCTTCTGCCTCTCCATCAGACATGGCACATGAAGCCCCCCGCCCTGTCTGTCACTCATGCAGGCCTCTGCTCCAGCTGCCCAGCCAGGCTGCTCTGGGGCTGTCCTGCAATACCCTCTGCCCTGGGATGGAATGTGGGGTGATGCTGATGTGTATTTAGGGGAGCTCTCAGGCAGGCTGCCTGGTCCTTTCCTACCCACTGCTGACTTCCTTCTGATAGTCCCCAGCTAGGGATGGCTGGGGCCTGTCCATGCCCGTCTATGCTGGGGGGCCCAGAGCTGTTCCAGACCCTGACACACTAACCCAGCCCTCTCTGGTCACTGTGGGTCAGCCCCCTGGCTTCTGACCGGCTCAGGACTGCTCTGTGCAGCTGGCCAGGGGATCCCACAGTGGTTCCTGATCTCTCCTGAATTCAGCCTCCTCATCCCAGCCCTTGGGAGGTGGGTGGGAGGGTGTCACTGACCCCTGCTGCTGAGGGGCACAGGTGGCCACACAATGTGGGCGGTGGAAATGGAACCTGAGTCCTGATCCCAGGCCTTAGCTCTGGGCTGCTCCGCAGTGGAGGTTACTGGTTACAGCTAGGCACTGCTGAAGGGCCTCTCGTCCTGCAAGTAGGCCCCAGCCGTACTGCACTAAATGCTGGGTGCTGGGGTGGGACGCCTTGTAAATGATTCCCGGCTCTGCCAGGGTGGGCCCTGTGCTTCACAACCCTCCCCAAAGCTGGTGCTGCGGAGCTGTGAGCTGGTGGAAAGGGGCATGTGGGGCACAGGCCAGCTGGCCCCTGGAGCAATGGCTGGCATGTGCCGGATTCAGCAGAGCAGCGTGTGGAGGTCGGTGGTGTCTGTGCAGTGGTAGGGGGAGGTAGAAGTGACAGGTGCATTAGGGCTGCCCTGCCGATCACTCTGCCAGGGCTTCCTACAGGACCTGTGGCCTGGACTGTGTACAGCTCTTGTAAGCCCTTCATGGCTATGCATTGCAGCCTGGCTGGTCCCTAGGGCCTGATCACCCCTCCAAAGCCTGGAAGCAGCCCCTTTGGGGAGGGTGCCTCAGGCTGCTGGGGAGTGGGGTAGGTTACCCCGCATGGCTCCACGAAACCAGCACAGCGGAGTCCCCTGCTGGGGGCAGTGACTGGAGGGGCTGGGTAAGGGAGGTGCAGCAGGGTGCCCAACCCCACACACCCAGTGTGAGGCACAGGGCGGCACACCAGGCTGGGCACAGGGACTCTGACAGCTTTTAACACGGGTGCAGGGCCCAGCCTGCTTGGTGATGGGGTGGCTGGGGCCAGGCTCCTGTGCAGAAGGGGGTATGTCAGCTGCTCGTTAAAGGCTTCTGCACAGTCCTCTTCAATTTCCCCCCCCCCACAGGTTAATTAGGGTCCCAAGGCAGATGCTGTGCGTGACACTCCTATTACCTGTCTCTGCATGGTGCCCTGGGGCACTGCCTTCGCCTAGGTTTGCTTAATTAATTTCCTGTTGGTTTTGGCACTGTATTTTTCCACCCTTGGGTTCCATTCCTACTGCAGCAGCCAGCGTGCTGGCCAGAAGCCAGAGGCAGCTGCCCTGATACTGAGGACCTGGTGGGCCCCAGCAGGGAGCCACTTGGGTCAAATTGGAGCACTGTATGCTGGGCCCCGTCAGCGCCACGGGCTGCGCTCTTGGCTTCAGCTACAGCACTTTGGGCCATAACACAGTGGTTTGCAAACTCTTTTTAAATTTGCGGACCCCTAACGAATGTCGCATGGAGGCCCGCCCCCGTCACTGTGTGCCAATGGGCGGCTGCACGCCATGCTCAGACGCCCCGCAGCATTCACGCTGCTGTTTGCAAACACAGTGTTAGGCCTCCGTAAAGCGAAGCATTGCTCTGGGGTGGGCTGCGGCGGGCTGCACCCTGGGCCAGCGCCCATGTTTACACTTGGCACTTGCTCTTTTCTATGTTTTCCTAGTGAGTGCAAAAAACAGCCCGTTGTTTATGGGGAAACACGTCCCATTGTGATGGCGGCACTCCTACAGCCCAGCTCTCCCCGCGTGACCCCTGGCATGGGGACAGTGTAGTGTGAGCTGGGCACTGGCCTGGCGCCTTAGGGAATCCAACCCAACCAGGCACCAAGTCAAGCTACAGCATGGGACTAAGACTTTTTTCAAGTGGAGATTCTTCCAGGAATTCTCCCAGGGGTGGTTGTAAAGCCATCGTACGCTAGGCTAAACCAGATGGTGCATTAGGGGGACATGCTATGTCTGTTTCTAATCAGCGGAGGACTGGAAAATGTCTTTCCCTGTGTACATAGTGTATTACACATGGATGTGCTGTGTCTAAACACAGGCGGCCTACGCAGTGTGTTTGTGCAGATGAGACAGGCTGGCATCACGCGAACAAGTTTCATAATTGAAATAAATCTCATGTTTGGTGGGTGCTTTGAACTTTTTACTCACAAATCTGTTTATCTCAGCAGGTGCCAGCGTCGTGTGTAAAGTCCTCAGCCTGCCTGTGTATTTACAATTCTTTTGTTGATACATTCAGCGGGGGTTTTGTGTGTGACACTATTTACCATCAGAGTCCAGGTGTGGGTGCAGCGGCTATTACAGCAGCGTAATAACAACTCTCCCTTTCGCCCAGCATGTCTGCTTGCCTCGCCGTGTGGTGCCTCGCACCGTGGGCACCGAGAGCTGTTACAAACAGGAACATTTGTCATTGACAGGTTGCAGTTCATTGTCCTGTTTCCTTGGATTGGTCAGTGGGCATCGGACCAGGCCTTTGTCTCAGTGTCTCTCACAAATGTATTTTACAGCTGCCCATCGAAAAGCAGGAGCTGTCACTCCAGCGTGTACGCCCTCTCCAGCTCCCTGTGGAGTCCTGGCTGGGGATGCAGCGGGTGTGGGGCTCCCAGGTCCCCAGAGCAAGCCCCTGCTGCTTGGCTTTGTTTGCTAGTGGCAGATGCTGCAGCGTGGCAGGGACGGAGCCATGACACACGGGGCTCTCGAGCACCTGACGGTGAGCGAACAAATGAGTTATTGCAAAATGCATCCCCAGCTGGTGGCCTCGGGGCTTTAACGATGTGACATGGGCTCCGGCTAGTGCCCCAGGGATGAGTGTCCAGCTGACAAACCGCCGCCCCCTTCGGTTTCATTGT
Organism: Macrochelys suwanniensis; assembly: GCA_033296515.1. Taxonomy (NCBI): domain Eukaryota; kingdom Metazoa; phylum Chordata; order Testudines; family Chelydridae; genus Macrochelys; species Macrochelys suwanniensis. Next base: position 14,358,380 of record CM065799.1, on the reverse strand, counting down.
CCCCCCTCTGCAGCCCCGCAGAGACCCCGAGAGCGACGGGCTCGTGCGAGGTCAGTGGGAGCTGGGTCCAGCCCTGCATAAGCCTCAGCCACAGAGCTGCCCTTGGGAGGGTCCGTGTACACACGCTGGCAGGAGCAGGGCTGGCCCGCTGCCTCGGCTGTTGTGTGCAGGCGGCATCGTACCCACGGTTGCCCAGCCAGAGCTCTGCGCCCGCCACACATCAGCCGCCCCCGAGAGAGCTCCCAGCAGCCTTCCCCATGCGCCAGGCTGGGCTGGCGATCAGCAGGGGGGTGCTGAGGCCAGTGTGGGGAGGGGGGGAGCCAGAGGTGATCAGCAGGCTGCAGAAGGGCCCAGCCCTGGCGTTGTTTTGGTTTACTCGGTCAGGGAGGCGCCATCCTGCAGGGAGGCACAGACCATCCTGTACGACGCCACTTACACCACGGCACCCAAACAAGTGCTTAGCTCTGAGCGGCACACATGCAGTGACCCGATCCCGCGCAGGGGGGGGCGTGTGGTGGTAGTACAGTGCTATTTATAGCAGGCCCAGCTGGGAGCGAAATGCTTCGGAGACCCCCCAGGGAAGACGCTGCCAGTGGTCGCTAGGTCTAGCTCAACTCCCTCCCTTTTCTCAAATTTTATTTTATTAGAGGGTTTGTTTATGCTCCTTTTTTTAAAGCTAGCCCTCCCCAGCCAGGAAATGGCCCAGCCCGCAGCTGGCTCCAACCCACTGGGCCCCTCCCAGAAGCTCAGCCTCCAAGCAAGACACCCTGAATTGGAATCAGCTGGGGCTGTTTGCTTGTAACCCTTCCCGAGGTTCCCTAGTGCAGCTGCTTTCAGCGAACCTAACGGCTCCCCTGGATTCCCCAAAGCCCCCCCGCCTTCCTCAGGTCACTGTTCGTGAGCCTTGGCCCTGCTCCCTGGCTCACCAAGTGCCCCGGAGTCTCTCTTTCTGTCCATGGTGCACAGGGAAGGCAGGGGCATTTTTTGGGTGTTAATCGTCTCCGGCCAGGCCTGTCTCTGTACAAAGCAGGGGCGCTGCAGCGAGAAACATGCTTCAAGGCACTGCCTGGGGGCCGGGGGCCTTTTTATAGTGCTGGGGGGGGGCTGTTTCTCTCTGTATATGTTGTTTTTTAAATACCTATAACATACATACAGCAACATACAACACACATACATGCCCCATGCCTCTCAAATGCTCTCAAAGCATGTCAGAACTAGCGGAGCCCCAAGCCCATGTGGTCGGACAGGATTAGTATCCCCACTCTGCAGCGGCAAAGAGAGGGGAGTGCCCCACAGGGCACACAGCAAGCCCTGGGTCCTTGCGCCCCATGCTCTAGCCACGAGCTGACACCCCCATGGGGAGTGAGCACACGGCTGCTGTTTGTCCCCAGAAGCACACAGAGTGAACATGGAGAGTGCGTGTCCCAGGCAGGAAAGCCCCTCAGCTGGGTACCGAGGCAGACAGGTAACTTGAATGAGCCCACGCCAGGGGCTGACACACAAGGCCAGCAGTCACCACCGAAGCCTCATTGGGCTGGTGCTGCAGTTGGTGAGTTGGAAACAAGGTGCAAATCACCGGAATGCTCCCAATGAACAACAAACAGGCAGTTTACCCAGGAACTCCCTTGGCAACTGCAGCAAGGCTGGCTGCTAATAGCAAGAATCCTGGCCACAGCTGAGGGCACTGGTGAGAATCCCGGCCACACCTGAGGGCACTGGTGAGAATCCCAGCCACACCTGTGGGCACTGGCGAGCATCCAGGCCACACCTGAGGGCACTGGTGAGAATCTTGGCCACACCTGGAATGAGCCACAACTCCTTTTTGGGTCAGGACCCCACAGTTACAACACTGTGAAATTTCTGATTTAAACAGCTGAAGTCATTAAATTTATGATTTTTTAAAAATCCTATAACTGTGAAATTGACCAGAATAGACTGTGAATTTACTGATGAGCTTTCCTGCTGCTCATGAAACTGATATCCCCAGGTAACTAATCCCCTTCCTGGGGTCCCTGCTGCCTTCGGGGTAACTTGAGGGTAGAAGCCAGCAGGCCCAGGCTGTGAGGTATTGTACTGGCAAGCTATGTGTTTATGGGTGGAGCTTTTTTGGGGTTGTTGACCTCTCCAGCAGAGGATCAAAACTCCCTGGCACGGGCAGGGGGGGCCAAGCAAACCTGCTGAGTGTGACATGCCAGGCTCGCGGTGATGGGATCAGGTGGTCTGGCCAGCTGACGGGGACAGACTGTGCGGGGAGGGGCACTGTGACTGGGTCTTTGCCAGGAGATGGGTTGGGGATTAGTGCCGTGGCTGCTGTCTGTGGATTCCTGAGCTGCAGCTCTGGAGTCCCGCCAGCTCCCCACAGAGAAAAACAAGCAAGCCCAGCACTGGTGGCAGCAGCCTCGCTGGGGGGCATGCGGGCTGTGACCCCTACTTGTGCTGGGCTGGAGCAAACCAACGGAGGGGCTGGCTCTGCCCTGCCTGGGCCACTGACATGCGGGCAAGGGGGTGTGTGCGGCCGGGCAGCTGCCAGTAAACCCCTCATGCTGAGGGTTACAGGCCTGGCCCAGAGCAGCACAGCCCCATCCCCCTGCCAACGTGGGGCTGCTTGGAGCCATAGGAAGATGTTCCTGGGGGGGCATAGATCCCCAAAGCCCCACCCCAGTGCAGGGGGCATGTTTACTGGCCACTCTCCAGTGCTGGGGGGTGGGGGCCTGGCTGAGAGCTGGGACAGCCTGAGCCCCTGGGGACCCACCCCAGGGTCCCCTACGGGAACCCGCTGTCGACTGCCCCAAAGCTCCAGCCATGGATGTGCTTACAGCGGGTCTAGGCACGTGTTCCCGACGTCCCGCTGGGGCTGACCTCGCGGTTGCGAGAGCCTGGAGCCGCCACGGAATGAACGGGTCGGAACTGGCTTTAAGCTCTTTGCTGCTGCGTTTGTCCTCGTCTCACGCTGCCCGTGGGCCTGGAACCGCTTCCTCCAAGCTCTCTGCTCTGGCGCGGACCCTGTCCCCCCACAGTGCGCCCTGTTGGTCTGTCTGGGTCACTCTGGAAGCTCCTTGGGGCTGTTTGAAAATAGCCCCATAAATATCCTCTCGCTACTTCACAGGCCTCAAAACCTGCCTGCGCTTCCCCTTCTCCTTGTGTGCCCGTCCCATGGCCCTGGACCGGTGGCACCTGAGTCACCCTCTTGTGCAACGTGCATGGATAGTGCAAAGTAGGGCAGCAGCGGCATGTTGTGAAGAGTGAGAATCAGCAACTCCCTCTTGTGAAACACAAACACAGCTCCAGCCTCTAGTGGAAAGTTTGGGGAATGTGTCCCTGAGGGTGGCCATTCATTGCAAGGGCTTGTCACAAACATCCCATTAGCGTCCGCTCCCCCTGCCCCGTGCTGGGCGTGCCAGGACACTGCATTGCACTGGTTGGGAGCTGCCTGGCCTCTTGTGTAGGGTTCTGCTTCTGCACTTATCGTTTCTATTCATATAAAATGTATAGGCAGCGTGTTTAGAAGCAACACAAGGACGGATTTCTTCGCACACCCCCACAGTTGCCCTGTGGGACTCGTTGCCAGGGGATGTTGTGAAGGCAAAAAGTGTAACCGGGTTCAAAAAGAATTAGATGAGCTCATGGAGGATCAGTCCAGCAATGGCTATTAGCCAGGATGGTCAGGGACGCAGCCCCATGCTCTGGGTGTCCCTAAACCTCTGACTGCCAGACGCTGGGACTGGACAGCAGAGAACCGATCACTCAATGTGTTCGCTCCCTCTGAAGCACCTGCTGCTGGCTGCTGTAGGAGGACAGGACACTGGGCTAGATGGACCACTGGTCTGACCCAGTGTGGTCGTTCTTAGGTTCTTATTGGCAGGGGGTGGACGTGCTTCTGAGGGGCACTAATTTCACGTAAGCGTGAACACTCCTGCATTTGACTCCGGTTTCTCCTTCCCTCTCCCAGAGATCGCGCCTCTCCCCTTGACGTAGGTGCTGCTGTTCCTGGCTGGCCTCTGGGGGTCCTGGCTTTGTTCTGTAAAACCCCTGCCTGGTTGCTCCCTGCCCCCAGGGGCAGCAAGACTGACGCGCTTTCACTGGGGCCTTGCTAACCACCCTCCCTAGCTGGGGCTTGACCTGTGCAGAGCCTCTCCTGGCGCAGAATCCAGCCTCTGAAACCGACTGGCAGCTCCTGTGCTGGTCCCGCTCCCCGGCCCCCTGCAGCCATGCCATGAGGGTTGTGCAGGAAGGGCCAGCACAAGGAACACGGGAAGGGGCAGCCCAACCCCAGGGTTAGATGGACTCTCAAATTGTGGCCTCCTCGCTGCTCTGGCTCGTTTGCAACGTTCCCTTCTCCTGAGCAAACGGGCCAGGGAGGATGCCAGGAGAGCAGGTGCCTCACTAGCTCCTGTGGTCCTGTCCACACTGGTGGGAGATGCTCACGCTGCCGAGCCTGCTAGCAGTGTGCTAGACTCAGACAAGGGACACATCCACGTTCTCCACGCAGGGAACTTACAATGCGGAGGGGTTCCTGTGTCTGGTGCCAATCACGCTCTCCCCAGCCTCCTTGGCCGGCTTCCCTATTTCTGATGTGGATAATCTTCACCCTTAAAACCGGAGGGATCCCAAATGGATGTGGACTAAAGCGAGGGGATTCCCCAGAATGCTGGCCCGTCGGGAGGGCTGGCGACATTGTCACCTGCAGCTGAATGAGGGTTTCTCAGGCATCCCCCGCTCGGAAGCAGGCTTGAAAGACGCTTTGTTGAGTAGGACTAGTCGTGCTGCTGTGCTCTTGGTGCCAGCAGCGCTGACCGGCTGCTTCGCCTCTGGCTCAGGGAGCTCTCGGGAGCATTTGATGGGGTGCTGTGTCTGACTTCAGGGGTGCAGCTGGGCCCAGGGAAATGCTCCCTGGTGACTTGAGTGCTCCCTGGAGGGCCTCAGCCAGAGAGCAGCGATACGGCACCTCCGCCTGGCCGCCCTGCTGTGCGCTAGTGTGGGGCGAGGGCACGGGGCTGGGGGTCAGGAGAGCTGGGCTCTGCCATAAACTCCTTCCTCCTCTGATGCGAGGGGAGTCACAAGGCCTCTAGTCCTCGTTCCCCTTAAAGGGGGTGACGCCCCTTGCTGCCTGGGAGAGGGCTTGTGAGCAAGTCTCCCAGGACTAGCTTGGCCAGGCCCTGTTCCAATCGATGGTCCTGTTTGTTCTGGTCTCTTGTCCTTCCCCCCATGCTGTCCCCGTCGGTTGATCCCCCCGCTGTGTCTTGCCTGACGACGGGACTGGGGGCTCTCTGAGGCCAGGCAGCCTCTGTCCGGGCGCTGCCAAAGCAGGAACAATGCTGCTCTGACTTCTGCCTGGGATTCCTAGGCACTGTGGCAATGTACATCAGCATCCCCACCCCCAGATCCATTCCTTGGCTACGCTTGCTAGGACGGTTCACCATTCGGGGGCTAAAAGAAACCACCACCAAGCCCCCTCTGCCCCTTTCTGTTTGTTCTTCTGCATGATCAGAACGCCTCGGTACGCGGCTCCCACTCACAGGGAAACGTACACAGACGTTTCCTTTGGCTTTTGCGGTTTCATGTGCTGCTGCAGCAACAGAGGAGTCTTGAAGTCACATGACTTTTACAAATAGGCTGTAGCACCTGGCGAGCAGCCAAAGGTGCTGCTTCTCCCCCCCGCCCCCGCCTCACTTCTATCTCTGACTGGGGCTAACCTCGCTTTGGGCTGGATCCTGAGCTCACATACACCACTGTAGATCCAGCGCAACTCCGCTAAAGTCAATGGAGTTGCTCCAGATTTAGGCCAGTGTAACCCAGGTCAGAATGTGATGCTGTCTCTAGCTGTATTTGGCTGCTAGGCCAAGTTAACTAGGTTAGTGGGGGAACACACTGAATACTGTATAGGACATTGTCCCAGACATGACATGTTTTACAAGCCTGTTTGCAGATAAACCTACCTGTGTTGATTTCCTGCACACCCACAACTGTGCTGCTGTTCCAGAGCCACGTTTAGTTAATACCCTGCGTGTGACGCCTGGGCCATTTCTAAGCTTGGATTGACGCCATTAGTATGCTGCCTATGTCCCGTGATACCCTGCAGTGACTTGTCAGGGCGCGGCCAGTTTGCTGGTGCACAGAACCATGTGGCCAGTCTGGGAGATGGCAGCAAAGAGCTCTGATCCTGCAGCCAGGTGGGGTGGACGGCAGTAGATCACTGTCCGCCCTGCCAGCGGGCCTTGGCTGTGCCCTGTCTAGGGAGGAGAGGCACGTTCAGTCTCCAGCTACTCGCTGCTTGGCCTCCAGGGTACAAGCAGTGCAGCTGCAAGCCGTGGGGCTTGCGATGTGGGTGCCTGCCCTGCCCCCCTAGCACTGAGCACCCACCCATCTCGGGCTGAGGTGCAGGATGCTGGAGAGAGCCCTGCAGGACACGGGGCTCTGTGAGCTGAAATAACTCAGCCTCCCCTTCCCCTGAGCTGGGCCAGGTGTCTCCGAGCTGTGTGCACGAGGACGTGTGTTTTCAATTCTGCTAAACCTGGGAAGTACCAGGTCAGCATTTCTGGGCTCTCCTCTGCACTCGGGCCTGGCCACTGCCTTCACAAACAGGAAGCAGGAGCCCGTGGGGAGTGAGCACTTGGGAAGTCTGCAGCCAGTGACAGGGAGCGGCTGCGCCTCGCGGTGGGCATGGGGCTGCAGCAGATGGAGGCAGCTCTCCTGACCCTGGCCGGCAGAGAGCCAGAGACGCGAAGGGAGCTGGAGTCAGGAAATCTGTATCCAAACCACAGCCGTGACACCCTGTGTCTGCCAGACGGCCAAGGAGGGGCTGGTCGGTCTGGTCAGCCTCCTGGAGATTCCTCACCAGGACTCTGGACTGACCCAGAAGAGGCAGCTCTCAAAGAGCCCACCCACAGTGTTACGCTGGGCCTGGGGCATGCTGAGATGGTGCTTGGGGGTCAGGTAGCCCTGGGGAGCTGCCTGCAGCGCAGACTTGTTGCATTGACACTGTCTGTGCTTCCATGGGGCAGTATGGTGACCCCGGGGGGAGAGCATGAAAGCCCTAGGCACGCTCCTTAGAGCTGGAGGAGGGTGGTGGCCCTTTCACGGTGACCTTCAGAATCTTAACTTCACCTGTTCCCAAAAGGGAACTCGGGTTCCGTGCCAGGTGGGGCCTGCTCAGGCCCTCCGCTGTCTGATCCCCCAGGCCTGCTCGGAGCGGAACCACCAAGCACCTGCCCTGATGAGGGTGTGTAGCCTGCTTCCCTTAAGGTGACAGCACCCTGGCATGCTGGCTGAAGGTGGGAGGAGCAGGGGAACCACCTGGGGGGTAAGTAATGAACGGGGGTGTGTGGGTGGGGGTGCGCTCTGTAAATTGCTCTGAGATCTTCCCAGTGAAGGGCACAGCACAAGGAGGGACGATTCCCTGCAGCATTTGTGCAAGCTGCTCTGTGGAGCTGTGAACGTCTGTCCTCCTGCTTCCTCCCCTTCGTAGAACATCCGCGTGCTGCGCCGTCTGAGGAGAGAGGCCTCTGCATTCACCAGATCTAGTGATATGGGGCAGAGGAGCAAGGAAAGCTCCCGCCCCCCCGCCCCCGGGCTCTTTACCTGCGGACTAGGCTGGGTACATAAAATCATATAATCTCAGGGTTGGAAGCGACCCCAGGAGGTATCTAGTCCAACCCCCTGCTCAAAGCAGGACCAACCCCAACTAAATCATCCCAGCCAGGGCTTTGTCAAGCCTGACCTTAAAAACCTCTAAGGAAGGAGATTCCACCACCTCCCTAGGTAACCCATTCCAGTGCTTCACCACCCTACTAGTGAAAAAGTTTTTCCTAATATCCAACCTAAACCTTCCCCTCTGCAACTTGAGACCATTACTCCTTGTTCTGTCATCTTCTACCACTGAGAACAGTCTAGACCCATCCTCTTTGGAACCCCCTTTCAGGTAGTTGAAAGCAGCTATCAAATCCCCCCTCATTCTTCTCTTCTGCAGGCTAAACAATCCCAGTTCCCTCAGCCTCTCCTCATAAGTCATGTGCTCCAGCCCCCTAATCATTTTTGTTGCCCTCCGCTGGACTCTTTCCAATTTATCCACATCCTTCTTGTAGTGGGGGGCCCAAAACTGGACACAGTACTCCAAATGAGGCCTCACCAGTGCTGAATAGAGGGGAATGATCACGTCCCTCGATCTGCTGGAAATGCCCCTACTTATACAACCCAAAATGCCATTAGCCTTCTTGGCAACAAGGGTACACCGTTGACTCATATTCAGCTTTTCGTCCACCGTAACCCCTAGGTCCTTTTCTGCAGAACTGCTGCCCAGCCATTCGGTCCCTAGTCTGTAGCAGTGCATGGGATTCTTCCGTCCTAAGTGCAGGACTCTGCACTTGTCCTTGTTGAACCTCATCAGATTTCTTGTTGTTGGATTTGGACCCTGCTGGATCTACTGCTGCGGGCGCAGTCCCCTCCCCTGTGCGCTGCTGTGTCACTGATCACCCCGCAGGGCATGCTGGCCTCCCTCGTGTGACAACGAACCCCATCGTTCTTGCACGGAGCAGTTTGGTCTGACGCAACAACCTCTATTCCCAACCCTGCTTAACATCCCAGGCAAACTCCTGCTTGTGCTTCCCAGGGCGAGTCTCCTGCATGAAGACTCTGCATGGAACCATGCAGCACAGGCCTGCACAGGGCAAATCCCACAGCATGTTCCCAGACTCGCACCTCAAACATTGGTGCTAATGACACAGGCTTGGCAGCAGGAGAGAGGTGAGACTCCAGGCATGGAGCGCGCTCCCAGGCCACCCCGTGTCTGGATCGCGCAGGGGAAGGCAAATCATGTGGTGCAGTCAGCTCCTCCACCTGCGACTTGTCACCTGGGTGTCTCCGCTCCCCTCTGTATGGTGAGGGTGATACTGAGGCATGCTGCCGGGAGGCTCTCGGCACAGAGCAGCTAGGTCTGTGCAAAGCAGCACTGTCCCGGGAACGGGCTCTGGGTGTTTAAAACACTTCCCAGCAAGTGCCTTGTTGCTTTCTGTCATGTCACCCCTTGAGTAGAAAGGGGCTCCCCGGGACCATCCGCTAATCCCTGTCGTCCCTCAAACACTCCTCCGCCCTGATGCCTGCAGAGCACTGGACGGTGGCCAGCCAGCTGGTGAGCAGTGACTGGTGCTGACCTGGCCAGCACCCTCTCACTGATTCCTTGCGTTCTCCTCTGCTGTTTGTAGCCACCTGTTGTTTTCAGTCTTGTACCGGGACAGTAAGTGCTTTGGGGCAAGGCCTGTCCTGTCACGTTTGTGCAGAGCCTGGCACGGTGGGCTGGGGCCTCTGGTGCCACCCCTGGAGGGAGAGACCTTCCGTCCTGCGGCTTTGATTCCGAAGGCCACAAAGCGTGGGAGGCTTGAGGCTCGTTCCCAGAAGCCGTGGGGCTTTTCCACACGCAGCCTGTTGATGCCCCAGGCCCTGCTCTGCCCAGTGCCTCACCACCCCACCGGCACGTTGCCTTGTTATTCACTTTGTTCAAAACAGCCTCTTGTTTGTCTGCTCTGGTTCCCCTTGTTCCCAACATGTTGTTGGCATCACTTGCTCAAGAGACTCGCCGGGCTGCCCCAGGCTGCTCGCGCTTGTTTGTTGGTCACTTCCTCTGACAATGGAAAATTTTTTACTACTTCTTACTCTTGCCCCAGTTGTTTCTGAAGCAGGGAAGAGGCTGAGCCTAGCTCACAAACATGTCTATGTATAAACACAAGGGCTCACAAGGCGGCTGCTCTGAGAATAACAACCCGTGCTGCTCCATTCCCTCCAGTCGAGGTCACGGTTTGTCAGGCCACCCCTAAATCCAGCTACAAACGGAGCCAGCGTTTTTTCGCTCCCTTGGAGCTGGCTCTGCCAGGTGCGGCGAGAGCTAGAGACACGGTCTCGGTGGAGGGTGTATAAATCTCTCCTGTCCCTGCACAATGTCAGAGTGGGGTGAATCCTCCCGGGGAGGAAACTAGGGTGCACCGAGTGTTTTTATGCCTCGACTATTGGGCAGCTCTGGGACTGGGGATAGGAAAAGGCACTTTCCACCGCGGCCGTGTGGGGCAGGGGCCCGTGTTGTGTTCGTGCGGGGCCAACGGGGGTCACTAAGCACTATGCCAATGTAAATATTAACAGGTGACTGAGCCAGCCCTAGGTCAATAGAGCTGCCAGTGCTCGTCGTGTGCCAGCTGCCCAGAGGCCCCCGGGAAATGTGAGGTCTTGGTGCGGGCCACAGGCAGGGACAACTGGATCCTGGGATGGCCAGGGACAAATGACCCTGGAGGCTGGCTGCACTCGCCCTAAGGGACCCCCTGGTAATCCTCCTGGCCGAGCTGCTCCAGTTCTGGGGATCATAGAATCTCAGGGTTGGAAGGGACCTTAGGAGATCATCTAGTCCAACCCCTGCTCAAAGCAGGACCAATCCCCAATTTTTGCCCCAGATCCCTAAATGGCCCCCTCAAGGATTGAACTCACAACCCTGGGTTTAGCAGGCCAATGCTCAAACCACTGAGCTATTCCTCCCTGATCCATGGACACCAGTCGCCCATTACCGCTTCTGGGCTGTGGGGTGCAGGATTCCGAGAGCGTGAGTGCTCACGCCGGGAGAGCCAGCAAAGGGTTCAGCCACGCTGCTTTGTGTCTGCTGCGGGGAATGAGTCTCCCCAAAGCGCCTGTGGTCTCCTGGCTTGCTGGGTCCCTGTGCCCAGCTCCGTGGTGTCTGCGGGAGCCCCGAGGGCCTTGGCGCTAAGGAAGGCTCCATTTGCCGTGTGCCGGTTTTCTCGGCTCGCTGGTCCCATCCCATCGGCCGCCCAGAAAGCCAAGGTGTCTGGCACGAGTAGGACAGTGCTTGGGTTAACAAGGAGGCAAAGCTGTAGGAATCCAAGCAATTGGTTTGGGGTTTCCTGAGCCCACGAGTGGAGCCCACACCTGCTGATCACCAGGATGGGTGAGGGCAAGCCACCAGAGAGGGTAAAGCTGGGCTGTCTGCAGCCCACTCAGCCCAGGTGACTGTGGGCCCCAGGGGACTTTATCCCCATATTGCTGGCCAACAGATTTTCACATAGGAACTCCTGCTTCCCCATCTCCTCTGCTCCTCTTCCCCATCACCTCAATCCCTTTCCCCTCCCTCTGCTCTTCCCGCACTGCTGAGGCCCCACCAACTTCTCAAGGTTGCTGTGAGCTAAATTACCTCAAGTTTGCAAAGTGTTAGGAAAGGCCAAGACAACGTGATGTTGTGTTTCATTCTGTGAACCAAGCTTCTCATATAACCTGACGCTGCCCAGAACTTTGTGTAGAAAGTCTCTCCACGCACCGAAATAACCAATCTCGCCTGAGGGAGAACCAGAACTGGCACTTCTGGAGGAAAGTCGGGGAGCTGAGAGGGGGAAGATCCGTAGTGTAGCTGTCAATAAAGATAAGGATTTTGGAGAGCTACAGTGAAATCCCCTCTCTCCTGTTGTCTCGATGGACGTGGAATATGGCTGGAAACCTGGCACCCATCGCAGTGGGTCTCGGCCGGGTGCTCTGATATGTCACGGGACGGAGCTGGCATTCGGCACACAGGGCAGTTGCAGATGTTTACAAGAAATAGCCACCTTACGATGTAGCAACGGAGCCTCAAACTGGTGGGAAATGTTCATTGCCCCGAGGTAAACGTTTCCGAGTTTCTCACAAACACAGCGAGTTTAAAAACATTCCAGACTCATCTGACTGAGGCACATGACGTGTTGACATATAAACAGCGCTGAGATGCCCTCGTTAGTCTGGGTGAGCTGGGAGGCCATCGATGACTCCTGTGGAGAGGATGCGCCTTACAGTAAACACTAAGCCAGAGGCTGCTGCCCTAACACTGAGGTCTCTGAGAACTAGAGTTGGAGCCGCCTTAACCCCTCATAGTCCTTTTTGTCCCTGTAAATAGCCAGGGGCCCCCCCACCGAGGGTTGATCAGTGGCTGTTCGACAGGCCAGCTGCCACTGAGGACAACCCCACTCCAGGGGCAGGGGCAGGCCCCTGGAAGCACAGTCACTCCAGGCACTGGGAGCAGGGCCCATGGACATGTTGCACAATGACATTTCTTTTGGCTTGTATCGTTTGAAGCCTTGTTAACACCCCGAAGGACTAACACTCAGGATGCCACAGCGGGGGGGTGAGTCAGGCCTTTGGTTCCCCTCGGGCTTCCCCAAAGGTCTGTACCCCCTGCTGCAGCACCCCAGACAGTGGGAGAATCCCAGATGTGGAGCAGGAGATCAGAGGTCATGCCCCAAAGCTTCTAGCCGTGGGCCTGTGAGGTGACCGGCTGCGATGTGGTTCTTCTGCCTGTCATGGGGCATGTGCTTGTGTTTCGTACGCTGCCCTTTCACCGCCTCCCCTCCGGGCCAAGCCCTCCGAGGCTCCTAGGAACTGTGAGAGCGACTCGTTCCCTCCGTCTCTACTGAGCAAAAGGTTAATGGGGTAATGGCAGGGGAGGCGGCTGCCATGTCGGGCTTTAAGGACACCCATGTGCGGGAGGGCTGGGTGAACGGCACAAACACCTTTCCAGTAACGGATCCCCGTGGCCTGTGGATATTGGTTTGAAACCCAAAGCGGTTACAAGGTGTGAACTTTACCTGGCATGCCCAGTTTGCTTCAGCATTTCCAATGGGGACCCAGAGGGACAGGAATTCTCTGCTAGTCATTGCTCCACTTCTCCCCCTGGAATGAGCTCCTCTGTCGCTTTTGATCTGTACTCCCAGGGGTCAGATAGGACTTGGCATGAACACACCCACCCCAGCTACGACGAGTGCTGTCACTTGCCCAATGGAGCTCACACACTTGCATAGAGTGAGTTGGGCCCAGCAACCCAATAACACCACAACAAACACATCTTACTGTTCCTCTGCCCTTCGGATAGAGCTGGGAGATCCTGGGTTCTTCCCACTGTGACGTTCGCTGATTAAAATAAGACCATATAGATCATTGTTGCAACCACTGTTTTATATTTGCAGCAAATATTGTACAAAGGTTGTCGAGTGAGGTGTCTATGAAAAGGTTATGATTGGCTGGTTATGATTGTTATCGGTATGCATGTATGATTTTTGTATGTGAAGTTATAAGTATTGGCTCTATACTTGGACTTCAAATGTTTACTCCTGAGGTAACACCCACAAGGTAGCACCCAGCACATCTTGGAGGGACTGTTCAAATGGAGTAGCCATTGAAAGAACATTTAACTGACAATGGACCATGGGCGACGCCCATCTACACTTAATGAAATTTCCTGCTGTGACTAGGTGAAATGCATGGACATGTGACTTGCCCATGTGACTCCAGACTCCATCTTGTTGCTGTAATTTTCCACAGTAAGAACAATGGGTTGCCCTCCACATGGCAAAAGCTATAAAAGGCCCTGGAAACCCCTCCATTTTGTCTTCATTCCTGCTTCTTACCTCTGGAGGAACTTTGCTACAAACTGAAGCTCTGAACAATGGACTGAATGACCCATCCAAGCTGTGGATGTACTCCAGAGACTTGACTTAAGCCAGCAGTTTATTCCATCACTGCTACAAGCCTGAACCAAGAACTTTCCCATTACTGTATGTAATTGATTCCTTTAACCAGTTTTAACTCTCACCTTTTTCTTTCTTTCTTGTTACCCTATAAATCTAAAGGTTTATTTATAAGAGCTAGTTAATATATTGACCTGGGTGTGTGGATGGCCCTTTGGGATCAAAATAACTTATTATTTGATGAGACCAGTTGTAAAGAGCCACTCATCTCTGAATCCAGTGTTTTTGTTGGTGATATAAGGACTGGAATGCCTGAGAACTGCCTTTAGGTTTTCTTGTTAGCCAGTGTGGTGAAACAGGAGTTTATTTTTGTGGCTGGTTTGGTCTATTTGATAAAAGAATAACACCAGTTTGAGGTTGTTTGCTCTATTTCTCATCAGTTCATTCTGAATTTGGCATCCTCAGTTGTGACCCACTAAGGCACCGTTACACTGTTGTTTTTTTGCTCAACAACTTCGGGCGGGAAGTTGCGATTTTCGGGTCTTCTCATCTGGTCACCCTATGCTCCAAGCTCAACTCTCTCATTCGATTTGTATTTTTCAACTAGTTTCCAGTGAAACCAGATGGCTAACGGAGGAAACGAGCCAAGCGGATAACACGCAGGCTGCCCCAGCAAACAGGCGGCGTTTCCGACCTGAAATCCAACGCTCTGTTTAGTTGGGCTCGGTTCAACTTTTGGGTGTTGCACAAACATGGATGGTAATGGGCAGAGGTTTGTCTAGTCTTGATCAGCCCTGGCAGTCAGCAGACAGGCTGAACTGCCCACAGGGGCTTTGAACCCAGAGGAGCATGGTGGGGTCACACGAGGCCTTTCACCTCTGACCTTCGGGGATACGGGACCATGAGAGCCCAGCTCTCAGTGGGCATGTGCTCCCCGCCCACTCCGGACTGGCTGGCTGAGACCAGAGCAGCCACGGGCTGGAAGAATGGGGGGCTGCAGGCCAGACGGAGGGGCACTGGCAGAGGTGGAGGGTGAGGGGGCTGCAGGTCAGGGCTATGGGGCATTGGCAGAGCCCAGAGGGCAGCAGGGCTGGAATAGTAGAGGTGCTACAGGTCAGTGTGTGTGTGTGGGGGGGGTGTCGGCAGGACAGGGGGGCAGTGGCAGAACAGGGGGGCTGCAGGTCAGTAGTGGGGGCAGTGGCAGAACAGGGGGGCTGCAGGTCAGTAGTGGGGGGCAGTAGCAGGACGGGGGGGCTACAGGTCAGTAGTGGGGGGGCTGTGGGTCAATATTGGGGGGCAGCAGTAGGATGGGGGGCTGCAGGTCAATAGTGGGGGGGCATTGCAGAACGGGGAGGCTATGGGTCAATAGTGGGGAGCAGCAGCAGGACATGGGCTGTGGGTCAATAGTGGGGGGCAGCAGCAGGACGGGGGGTTGCAGGTCAGTAGTGGGGGAGCCTCAGCAGAAGGGGGGGCTACAGGTCAGTACTGTGGGGCAGTAGCGGAGATGGGTGAGGGAAGCTGGCCCAGCACCAGCTTGCTGTGCACTGGCTCTAGGCCGGGATATCGGTCCCTCAAACCCCCCATCTTTCCCCCACCCCCCCAAGGTCTGTTTCTTCCTCCCTAGGGAAGAGCCAGGTCAGTGACGCAAGGTGCCAGCAAAGGCAGGAGCGGGGGGGAGTTTGCCCCATGTCCGAGCAAGAAGAACGGCCGGTGGGGGGCAGAGGCGTGCCGGGGCTCTGTGTGGGGGACAGGGAAACAGGGAAGGGGCTCGTGCTGGGCCAGTGACCCGTGGCGATCGGTGCTTGCTCGCCTGTCACCACGCTGGGGGAGGGTGTTTGGCTCTGTATGTAACCAGGGCACCCTGGGGGGCTGTTCGATACAATTCCCCACCCACCTCCCAGACAGTCACTATTCTTCTCCCTCAGTTGTCTCTGCTGGCTCCCTGATGAGCTCGCGGGCGGGAGGCACTAAAAGCCCAGATGTCAGGATGCAGTTTTCTCCCTGGTTTGTTATGGTGCAAGAACTGCTGGGTATCCCTCCAGGGCTGGTGTTTCCTACATTAAAATAAATAAAGCTACCCAGAGAACTAGCCTTTGCCTTCAAAAACATCTTGGCCTGGGGATGTAAGGGGTGGAAAGACGCCGGTTGTATGTTGCAGGTGGGGCTTTGCCTGCAGTCTGGTGTCAGAGGGGAGAGTACCCCACACTGGCTCTGCTTTTAGGGTGTCTCTTCGTAGCCTCTCCTATGTAAGGTAACTTCTGTTAGGGAGGCAGGAGGCTTAGAACCCAGGAGACCTGGGATCGATGTCTGGCTCGGCCTCTGACACTCTGAGTCGGTCCCCATCTCTCTGGCCCTGAGCTTTCCTACCTGTAACCTGGGTATTCCAGCACCCACCTTTGTACGGAGCCTTGAGGCTAGCAGTGGAGTATTGCAGGCAAGCCGCTCACCTGGGGAGCGCTGCCCTTTCTCACGGGGCTTGGGGCACATTCGGTCACAGAGCAGCCTCAAAAGTGATCACCGATTTGTATCACTCTATGTCCTCACTAGGCAAATTAGCCACTGTCCAGACTCTATGTGAAAGGAAAGGGGATTGTAGGGGAATAGGCAGCATTTTACAGCTCAAAGGGAATTTACTCAGCCAGGCTAATGGTGAGAAAAAGTAAACGCGTATCTGTCTGTCTATTTGTCCATCTTCCCAGCCTGGCTTGTCAGAAGAAGAGGTTGAGAGGGAATGTTTGTGGATACTTTTGACCTTCCCCTGTTGGTCTCTTTGGGTTGCTGGGTGTTTTCCAGCCACACAGCTGCTGTACAAACAATGGATTGGTGCCGGATAGGAGCACTGAATCTGGTTGCCCAGTGTGAACCTTACAGGGGCTGGGTTAATGACAACATTTAGAGTTGCCCGGTATTCAGTGAAGGCTTTACACTGTGAACGCTTTCCCACCCTAACTCTTCTCCCCACACCCTTGCTCTGGAGATGGGTCTGCTCTCTGTATCAGGGTAACCACACCGAATTGCAACATTCAGGTCTCAGCATGGTTTGGTGTGAACAGACTCCAGCTCCCTCACAAATGTGGAAGTCAGTAAAATGAGGGGGGAGCTGGAGACACTCACTCCAGCCCCCAACAGGCACAAATGAGTCATGTTGCTTAGACCTGAGCCCATTCCCTTAGCAATCCAGTGATCTCCATGCCTGAGTGAGCCTCTAGCTTTTTTCTGACTCTTGGGGATATGGACATTAATATATAACTGATTAAAAGCTGGTAATGTTTATGGAGTTCTGCCAGCGTTTCTCTGCCAGCCAGTTACTGGAGCTGGATTTAAAAAGAGTTGGCTGCTTTTATGACCAACAAAAATAGCATCTGTTGCCCTGTGAGCTAAATGCTCCTGCTGCCGGCTGCCAGATCATGGCCACAGGGTTCAGGGCAGGGAAATTTTCCTCTCCTATGCAGTGTTGCACAACTGGCCAGGTGCATGATGGTGAATTTCGCCTTCCTGCAAAACAGCAGGTGTGACCCCATGGTCTGTTCTCAGCAGTTCTGTCTTAGTAGGATTGTGATTTTAGTGAAAATCCTCCTCCCAGCGTTGTCTGTCTTATTGTCTGATGTCCCGCTGCTCACGGCCCTCTGCTTGGACACCATTCTGTTGATAATAAATCGCTCAAGTAATTTAAACAGAAGAAAGATTTCAGAGACCAACAGAGTAACTAACTTCCACAGTCCTACTGCAGTAAGGACACGCTGGCTCTGAACAGTCGGGCCCCCTGGAGGGAGAGGAGATCACCACCTGCCCTCCGGCCTGGCTGGCCAGCTCTGTGGGTTCCTCCACAGTAGTTCCCCACAAGCTCTATGAACTTCAACCCACACTTCACAGGACAGGACAAAGGCTTCTCGTTTGCAGTCACTCAGCTGCACCTGTGTAAAGCTGCAGTACGTACGGTAAAATCGGTGGAGTTCCTCTGGGATTCTACCGGTGTAACTGAGAGCAGAATCTAGCCCCAGAGAAACTGCCCCCAAGAGCCCTCATTACCCAGCATTTCTCACCCCCCTGTTACCTTTGGAGGACATTTCACAGCAAACCTGAAAGGGAAAAAACCTCTGGAAGTTTACAAGCAACAATTATGCCAAGTATATCATTGTGGGAACATTATTTATGAATTGGAGGTAGCTGCAAGATATGGATTTATGCCATCAGAAGGTTTCTTCTCCAGTAGTCCTGGAGCATTAAGGGAAAAGACTAGCTGGACTGGCATTTCTAGTCATGCTCCCTCCAAAATGGAGCCTAGCCCTAGATGACTAAATCCCAGTAGGTGTGTGAAAATTTAAGAACCTACAGTCTTTAAAAATTGAGGTAAGCCAATCGGCTATTAACAATGGCTCTCTTCTCTAAGTACCTTCCAATGTCCTCAAAAGATAAAATGCTCAGAAACCCCCTATACTCAGACTAGATTGGTTCAAGACAGTCATTGTAGGAAGGGACAAAAGGTAACTAGTTCCTGCAGGCATGTCCTGGGTTGTATTGCCCTGTCACACAGAAAAACTTGGGGGCTGCATTGTTGCAGAATGTTTCTCTAAGCAAAAAGTGCCACGTTCTGTATTGTAACAGTTAATGCGGTAGCGTCCAGTGCTCCTATGACACTGGTTTGTAAAAGTACTCCTAACTTTCTAATGAAACAGAACAGAAACAAACCCATGTTATGAGCTGTCTCCCATCCCTGCTAGAAACCACCACACTCCAATCCTGAATAGCAGACACATCTCATCAAAGGAGTTCTCAGCCAGGGCCCAGCACCTGGCCACGTCAGGAGCGTAATGACAGGGTACCTGTTGCGGGGTGAGTGGAGGGATCCCTGTAGTCGATAGTCTGGAAAGAAAGTGGGTGATGTGCTGAGGGAACAATGCCACCCTGGCAGGAAGATGGATTAGACCATCTAGTGAATCTTTTCCAACTCTCTTGACATCTGAGGGAGGTACGAGGGAGCTACAGGCTGCTGTTACTGCTTCTGGATTTCCAGTAACGGTTCTTGCTGCTCTTTTCAGTGTTAGCTTTAGCGGTGGTGGGTCTTTCCAGCTGCCAGTTAGTCATTGACTCGGTCAGTGTCTTCCCTGCTCCAGCCAAGAAGGGTAGTTTGCTGTCAACCTAGACAAGGCACCCTGTCAGCAAGAATTGTCACTACCTCTGGGGGATTTTGCTTAATTTCTTGTATGATTATTATCATCATCCTATTTCTACTGGTTATGCTCCAGGACAGGTCACCTTAGTGAGGGTTTATTTTAACTTCCTATCTGGCTGCTGGGATGATGGCTGGGGGTGATCTTCTCAGAAAGGCAGCAGCTTTTCCCTGCTGTGCTCCAGGGCCTTATCCGTGCTCAGTCTGCGCCATCTGGGCCGTAAGTGATCCCTGCAATAGGAAGAAATAAATGTCGTCAGAAGGAGTGAGTCATCGGCTGGCACTAGTTCTGCATTTGCAAGTTGTTTCCTTTTAGCCAGGGAAGGGCTGCTTTATAGAGCTGTTCAGGAGTCATGAAATGTTTTCAGGCTGGGGAATCGGCATCCCTCCCTGTTCGTATGGTAAATACAGAGATTCACACGGGGCCGGTTAGCTGGTTCCCCCCAAAATAGAATTGTTTGTTAAAGTCTGAGAAACATTTATGGGGCGTGGCTGCGGGAAAAGCAGGGCATATGCATAGAATCTATCAGGCCAAGAATATTCAGATGGAGCGGGGTTGTTTTTCTTCATTAACTAAGTTTTAGTTGTACCCAGTTGCCTAGATTTTATTTTATGCCTTGTTGGGTCCTAACTTCTTTTCCTCGTAATTCTGTGTCTTTGGTTTTGTTACTGACGAATGCACTTAAAGGGCCAGACTTAGTCCTGGTACAAGTGGATACACCACCACTGAAGTCAGGCTGAATTTGTGCCAGATATCTTCTTAAATTAAATGTTAATTAAATTTATTTTTTTCTGTATGTATATTTTAAATAAACTTCTTATTATATATTAACTATTTGCTATCTAATTGTAGCTATATGTGAAATATTTAATTTTGTTATAAAATATTAATAGTTAAACTATAAATAAAATATAAATCAATTAATTGTGTTACACAATTCAAACAAACCAAATTTGTTTATAAAAATCCAACTAGCTAAAGAAAAAAATAAGATAATGTGAGAATAGAGGCAAAATTCAGAGATGGGGAATAGAGATGGGAAGGGAAGGAAGTGGGTAGAGAGGAAGGGAAGGGGAGGGGATCATGTATTTAATAGGATCATTTGTGTCCCATCTTAAACAAACTGAGGACTGTCTAAATTTCTCTTTGCTAAGATGTGTTTTAAAGCAGACTCTGTATATTGGCAGGACCATTCACTCTCACCGGGCCAGCTTCTGAACTGTGACACTGCCCCTTTGCATTGCTCAGGCAGTGCAAAGGAGCCAGGCCCAGCACATCTCCGCATCTCCCTACCTGGGTATTTCCTGGAGGGAGGAGTCTCTAGCTGGCATGAAGCAGCAGAGCCAGCTCCTCCGTCACTCACTGCAGCCGCTCTGATGTGGCTGGCACTCTGCTCCTCCCCCTGTGAGGGAGCTGCGGCTGACTTCTTTGTAGGCTTCTCCCAGCTGCATCCAGCCTCCACCAAGGGGATCCAGCCCCAGCACGGCTGACTCGCTGTGGCAGCGATGGGTCCATGTTTCGTCCGTGTCCCATCTCCATTTGCCGGCTCCCTGTAGCCCAGAGCTCTAACTCTGATTTGGCATCGACTGGTGCTTGATCTGTGTGGCTCCCGGTGGCCGGAGTTCACGTGACTCCTTCTCTACGGCCTGACGCTTTCAGTTCTGTTTGAGAACGCGGCACCGTCCAGCTGATGATGCAGCTCTGCCTATTGAAACCAGATGAGCCTCTAGTGGTGTTCATCCCGCCAGATGGTCCCAGACTGCCCGGCTCATTCCTTGCTCAGACTGCGGCTCGTGCTGAGAACTGAGCGGCAGGACTCGCTGTTAGAACGAAGGCAGGCGGGTCAGGGATGCCTCACGGCTAGGGGCAGCAGCAGCCGTCTAGTCTGCTATAGATCAGGTGAAGGGTAAATACCCCGTCCCCTCTCTGCTCTAACCCAGTCAGTGTATTGACCTACCCTCCGAAGCACCACAGCGTTGAGCCCAGCAGCGTAACTCAGCCCTTCATCCTTCTGACTAGAGCTGTATGCAGCCCTGGGCAAATTGTCACAGACGTTTCTCCCGCCCGACCCGTAGCACCACACTCTGCTTCAGTCAGAGGCCAGGCCTCTCCTGAGCGCAGAGAGCTGACGGGGCTGAGCCGCACCACCATGTGACAGTGTTGTGATGTACAGTGTTAAAACCACACACTGCTGTAACTCCGCTCACTTTCCCATTGACGTCACGTCTCTGGGCATGAAAGCAGTAACTCGCTGGGCTGCTGAATGATCGCCTCTCTCACTTGAGTGAGTGCAGTTGCTATCCATAGCAACTACCCCATGTCAGGCAGGTCTTGTGTCTTGTCTCATGCCAGGCCTCGGGCACTCTGAGGACCTACTGCCCATGTGGAACCTCGAGACTTGGGAATCTTCAGCGGGGCTGCAAGCGCAGTGTCAATCCATGACTCATTCCTGTTCTGTGTCCGGAAATTAACTTCGTCCTAGGCACGACCTATTGGATCAGCCCAGACGGAGCCTCTCCTGAGGATTCTTGCATGGTCTCTCAGCCAGTGCTGAAAATGTAGGTGAGGCATGTAAATGGAAGACATGCCATGACTTAGTACAGCAGAGTCCCGCTCACCCCATTCATGGATAGCCTCCCGTTCTCCAGAGTGCCACTGCCATTCAGTGGGGAACTTAGACCGGGCTTTTCAGAAGCGTTAATTGATATTTATTATTGGTCTTTCAGTAATACCAGAGATGCCTAGGCTCCTTGAGTGAATGGAGGCAGAGGCAGCAGGCTGCATGGCCTTTTGGAGCTATTGATGATGTTTTATGCCCAGAAATAATCACAGCTTTTCTCATAGAAATGGCATCCGCTCTTGAATGGATGGAAGGAAAATTGGTCTTTCTGCGTGGCTGGTGCTAACTCTTCCCTCCTGGCATGGACCTGGGCTGCACACCGGCTAATTCCTCTCTGAGAATACAAGCACAGTAACAAGCTGAACAATGGATGGGCCATGGAGGCAGCATGGGCATGAGCCCAGCCCAGCGGCATCACAACTAGGCAGCCACCTCCCTGGGGAGTTCTGGGCTTAGCGCACCGCTGCCGACACGGTCAGACTCCGAATGTCTGATTATCAGAGCTTTACTGGCCGGTTTCACGCAGCCCTTTCCTAGCACAGATGAGCTCTTGGCTGCGACCTGCAGCTCGAAGCGCTAACCCCCTCCTGCTGATTAACATCTAATGTGCAGCGGTGGCATCTCCTGTTTCCTCTGCGGCCGGGGGCATCACTTCCACCTGCCGTTGTACCAGTGGCTGTCGGTGACTCAAGTGTGAAATCCTCACAGCTGGGTCATGAACCCTTCTTGCCTGCTGAAAGGACTGCTCAGCTCTGCCCTGTCGGGGGGGGTGTGGGGCCAGCGGAGAGCGTGTGTGTGGTGCAGCTGCTCCCCGTGCAGCTCGGGGTGGGGAGGAGGCAGGGCCTGGGAGGCTGGCCAGGAGCAGCAATGTGGATTCCAGTGGCTGGGACATCAAATTAGCAGGCAGAAGAGCTAGGGCAGGAGCTGAGTCCCAGCATGGTGCTCAGAGGCAGCAGGAGCCAGGCCTGTGCAAGGTGCCCAGAGGGAGAAGGTGCTCCCAGGAACCCAGTGCCGTGGGGGGCGGCGCTCCAAGGAAGCAGGGCGCGTGGTGGCCACGTCCCATCACGGTGCACAGAGGGACCAGGAGTTTGGAGCAGCCAAGGTTGCGTGTGTCGCTCAGAGGGAGCGGGAGGTCCTAGGTGGGGAGCCATGTCCCAACACAGAGCCCCAGGGAAGATCTCCCTGCGTTTCCTTGGGGTATTCTACGTGGCCAAGGAAGCCTGGGAGAAATTCCCTTTGGAGCCCATTCACACCTCCGCTAACGGCATTGCAATACCACCCTCCAGGGCTGGCTGGTTCCCCGGCTGGGCCTCGCCAGGTCCCCTCCCCAAAGCTGGTGTCCGTGTTAATCTGCCTTGAAATGTTTTGCCACCTTTGAACTGGGCGACATTCGTGTTCATTGCCGCTCTGCAATGAAACCAGGGGTGAAAGCCTGGCCCTACTGGAATCAATGGGAGTTTGGCTGGTCACTTCACTGGGGCCAGGATGTCACCCTGGGTGTAATGGATTGTGTGCCAGGAATTCCGCAAACCAAAACACTCACTTTGTACCGTCTCTGTTTTAATTTTGCACAAAACTAGAAGGAAAGAAAAGAGATTCAGAGCAGGTCTGATAGGAGACTGACAGCAGCCTTTGTCATGTCTGCTCTTTATTCACACTTCCCCAGGGTTGGCCCCGGGGCCCTACACCCTTCCTCAAACTCCCCCATACCCAAATCATCGTTCACTGCCTGCAGGCGCCCTCTACGGGAGAATGGGTTTAATAGGCCTTTATCTGGAGGACTACGTGTTATTTCTGTCCACAGGGCTCCTGTATGTGGGAATGATTAAACAGCACATGAACGTCTGCGTTTCTCAAATGACAGCGTTAATTAGGGTCTGGGTTGTCCGTCACTGTGCTGGGATTTCTCACGCCCTGGTGCCGCCATCAGTCTCACGAGCCAAAGAAATGAAAAGTGAAAATGAGTTTCGCTGTTTCACAGAAACCTCTGAGTGGAAACCAAACCCGCAGCTCTGCCTTGAAATCACAGCCTGGCCCAGCAATGCTGGAAGGACCCAAATCTCTGTGCAGGGCATGTGGGGCAGCCCCTACAACCTTACTGTGGGGGGGAGGAAGGGTGGGGTCAGAACTGGCTGCTCAAGGCTGAGAGCGTTGCCAAATAACTATAGACTGGATGTCTTGTCCCCCTGACCTCGCTGCTGTCCGGTCAGTCTTACATTTGGTCCTTCCATGGCTTCTGTATTGTGATGTTGATTCTCTTCATACACACTGAATTTTTGTTTGTGTTTACAATTTGTAACATCAGCGATTCAGTATTTTGGAAAGTTTCTGTTGCCTTTTAATACAAATCTTTGCACAGGAGACTCTAATGTATATATTAGTTTTGCCGGCCACGAAGCGATATTCCCACTTTACTGGCGTAAACGTTTTGAGTACCAGGAATTCATCTGCTCTGAAGATCCAGGCTGGCTTTCCAAAAGGCTGCAGTTTGGTTTAAATCATTCTAGGCTCAGTATCTTCTCTCTCTCTCGCTCTGACATCCTCAGCACAAGCCATTTTCACTTTTGTTTTGATTGGTGTAATACATGGGAATACGTTCTGTACAAAGGACGATTAGCTAATGGACAAACAGCCAAAAGCAGTGTAAAATCGTCTATTTGCTATTAACAGGGACAATCTTTGTTACAGTGTGTGCTGGGCCCAGTCATAATTTTATCCGGAGTTGCTTAAATGTCTTACTTAGCACTGTCCCTTCTCATAGCACGGTGCAAACATTGACTAATTACGTTTCTATGAGGTCAGTGCTATCTCCCATTTTACAGAGGGGGAAACTGAGGCACAGCAAGGGATGTGCCTTGTCCACCACCATCCAGCCAGTTTGTCAGAGCAAGGATACAAGCTCAGCATTTACTAGCTGACAGGCCTGAGCCCAGCCAGACTTCCCTGCTCTATTAACTGATGGCTGCGTGCTTTATGAGCACAAATGGCTGTGATAAAACCCTTCACCATTCCAGCGACCTGCTGGGCACCCTTGGTGCTCCCAGGCCCAGGCTGGCCCTCTCATTCCACCACCTACTTTGCCTTGTGCTGAGAAAGCCTTTGCCCTCATGTAACTGAGCAGTGATCAATCAGGGTGCAGCAAAAATGCCCCCCCTGAAAGCAGCTTCTCCTTATTTGGGAGCAAGAGACACGGGGGGTGGGGGTGGGGGGTTAGGGCTGTGTCCCCCTGCCTCCGAATCAGGATCACTTCCCGCCATTGCCGGGCTGCTGTAGTTACAGCGGTGCCCATAAAATAACTCCTCAAAGTTGTCTTCGTGCTGCTGCAATTGACAGATGAAATCCCCTTTGTCCAGAAGCTCCGAGGAGCCCATAGGAGGCAGCAGCTCAGTAGGGGCAGCAGCTGCCAGGCAAAGAGCAGGGCAGACCATTCTGCATTCTGGATGCTGCTGCATCCTTAGCTCGTGATGCTGTGAAAATCCCAAGAAGCCGTCACAGCACAAACTCCGGGGCAGCGTTGGCATGGGTCCATGGGGGGTGGCTGCCTACAAATGGGGCCAGGACTTGATGGCTATACCCAGGTGACGCCCTGGGGAGGGGGGTTCCACTGGGGCAATCTCGGTGCTGCATTCCTGTCACAAAGGTAGCTCTGGGGGATTTTGTTTCTTGTGGGGGGTCTTTACTGTTTGTGGATGGTAAAAAATTCCCCATCCTAGCTCCTGGGCACCCACTAACTGCAGGGTCCCTTGCTCCATATTATACCTTGGAAAAAGCCCTCTAGCTGCCCTGATGCACGTGCTTTGTGCCACACTTTGCCATTACTCAGGCTGGTTACTTACCACAGAAACAGCACTGGGCTCGGGCAGTGACTGCACCCCCTTTCCGGTCCAGTTTACAGATGTAGATTTGAACCTAGCACTGAGTTGTACTTGGCCTTTTCCCTTCTCTGGGTGCTGCTGGGAACTGTCTTGCAGCCCCCTGGAGTCTGGCTTTGAGTTTTGGGTTCAGATCGATCCAAATACTCAAATGAAACTTGATCAAAGCCCCTGGGTTTCATGTGAAACCACAGGAAATAGCCAGTTTGGGCTGGTTTCAACAGAAAACCATAGGGGGTCCCTATGAGCTTGTAGTGAAACCTGACACCAGGTGTGGTGTCGGGCCTTGCAGCCTGTAGTGAGATTGCTGGGAGCGTGTGATTAGACCCTACCTGCTGCAGGGGACAGAGGGTCTGTGTGGCCCTTGCTGGGGCTGGGATCACCTCTCCTCTTTTACCAGGCTGGGGCCAAAGGTCCATGGAGATGCAAATCTGGCCTTAAAACCTTGTAAAGACTCTTGGTGGGTGTGGAGCGCTTGAAAAGGACTAGTGGGGGAGGGAATGATCTAGTGACAAGACTGGGTAACTACGGCTGTTCTTGAGCCAAAGAGATGAGGGAATCTGATAGCTGATGGGAGAGGCTGGGATTTCACCAGGTGAGTCCCGACAATCAGTGTTGAGAACTGGCTGAAAGCTACTGGAAGCGGTTGCAGCAGGGCCGTCTGAGTGGAAAACAATGACCGGAGCAAGGGGTGCTGGGTGGATGGGAGAGCAATCAAAGGGGTTTATTGCACTTCAAGTCAGAGCAGTTTAGATAGGATGCGGGGGTGGTGCCTGCTGGTCAGTTTTTCTGCTTCCTGAAGGATTTTAGTAGCAAAACCACCAGAAAAAAAGAATTGGCTCCCAAGACCTAACAGCGATCGAACAGATAACCCCCAGGCAGAGGACATTTTGGGGCGAATGATGGAGTGGTGGTCTTGCTACTAACTTTTATTCGGGGTTTATCCTCTGGCTCTCACTGACTGCAAGGTGCTTGCGCTCCTTCCTTGCGAAGAGACTCAGTGTGCAGCCAGGAGACACTTACAATCTCTCACCCACTCATTCAAACGTCGATCGCAATGGGCCTGCGAGTAGAATTCCATTTGCAATGGCTGAGAGAAGCATGGCTGGTGATGGAGCCTGTCTACAGAGCTTTACAAACTCACTTATCAGAAGCATCATGAGTGGGAGAAACTATAAGCCTGGTTAAGCTTCAACACACCTAAGAAACAGACAGGCCTTTCTTTTGAGAGCTCTTGGGACCCATTCAGTCCATCTCCCTAGCAGCAAATATCACACTCCTCTGCTCAGTCTAATTCTAAACATGCCAAGTGGAGGGTCTACCAGGCATCTGCTGCTCAGGTAGGGAGTGGGCTTGCTGCAGAGACCAGGGCTAGAGCACTCTGGAGACCAGGAGCAGCATTGAGTTGTCTGGCAGTGTTGTGGATGCCGCATGCCCATCTTATGGGGGAAAATATCCCACACCCTTCAACCAACTGGAATGCTCAATGGGGTTGCTCTCTGTGGCTCTTCCAGAAGGATGGGTTGGCAGCACACGGGACCTTTCTGGGGTGATTACATCTGAGACGTAAGGGGGTTCTGGAGCACTACGGACCACCAAAAATAAATTAAGCTGTTTTCTAATCACATGGAAAGTCCGTTTTAGAGGTAGGACAGGATGCTGCTGCTCAGTTCTTGAATTCTGAGGGCTGGGAGCGGGGCTGGCTCTTCTTGCCACTGTTAGGGGCTGGCTCACTTCTGTCACTACTGTTTAAATTAAAGCCAGCCACTTCACAGTCAGGGCCCCCTTACTCTTCCCCCCCCCAATAGCTCTGCATTGCTGCTGCTCCTCCAGAAAGCAGGGAAGAGCTGTCTGAGGCTGGAAGGGCTTGATGTAATCTTAGGTAAATGATGCTGCCAGTTAAGAGTGACAGGAGAGCCAGAAGCTCTAGCCTAATCTGTAGGAATGTGAATCCTCCTGCTGGGTGCATTTACATTGCAATTACGGTGATATTTGTAGGGGAAACATTTTCTATTGTTGTGTTAGTTTCCTGATCCGGCTGGTTCAGACTGACCCAGTCTCCTTCTGTTTTTTTTTCTTGGCCGAGCCACCTCTAGCAGCCTGGCTGCCGATGATCTAGGAATGTCTGTTGCGGTGGACACTGCTCATACTTGACATGTATCAACCTTCCCCTGCACAGTCTCTCTGGGAGTGGGAATGAGACACTGCGAGTTGTCACTGCATCCTGGTGGTACGAAGCTGGCTTTCCCCTTCCATCACTGCACAAAAAACCTAGCACCTTACTGTTGTCTGTGAAAATTCTCTCTCCACTCTGCCCTCCAAAGCTGTGCATGTCCATCTGTCTAGGTGTGTATGACCCTCACCACCATAGGATCTGAACTCCGTGTGGTTCATTATCCTTGTTTTCCCCCTTTGCTGCTGCCCCTAGCTAAAGTTTCAAACCCCATCCATTAGGATAAGAAATTCAAGGAGAGAACATGTTAGAACAGGGTTGAATTAAGGCAGGATTCTCTGGAGCTGGGCACATGGATCCATCATGGTAAGGGGCAGAGATGCAGCTCCCTGCTATGGGCTGGGATTGTCCCCTGCAGGGAGGGGCCTGAGAAACTTCACCTGGAGCAAAATCAAGGAATTGAGAGTGGGCGAAAGACAAATATCCATCAGGCAGGGGGAAGAGAGAGTAGAAGCCAGAGTTAGTCTTGGGGCACAGGGGAGCTCAAAGTTTCTCTTGGGTCTACTTTAGCCTTAATTCCACCCCTGTTTAGCAGAGGGAGCAAAATATGTTTATGGTGAAAACCACTGGAAACAGCCAGAGCTGAATCTACAGGCATGTGTGTTGATAGGGTGGCATGTCCTTTCCTGGGAGATAATCTGATAGCAGGACTTGGTGAGATACACTTTTTGAGCATCTCCTGGGACTCGCTTTGTTTTTGAGCTGGGGAGTGGAAACTAGGGTCACAGCTGTTATGGTCACAAGTTGTTTCAATAAATAGCCACAGAAAGTCCCAGGAATAAACACCAAGGCAAGTCTGCCCCTCCTGTTTTCCCTGTGTGGAGGCGACTGGTTGGCTTGTTTTATAATGTAACAGCTCAGCTCAAGAAATATCTCCGGCTTTCCACACTGTGCGAAGCTGCCTGCCAAAGCCCTGGAAGAGTGGCTGGCTGCAGAAATGTAACTCAAACTGTTGTCCTGCCCCTGAACATTCCTGTTAGAAGTGAAGACTCATGAAGCTGATATTGGAGGAGGGGGAGGGTTTTATTTTATTTATTTTTTTTGCACTAAAAACATGAACCCCTCAGCTGTTTGTTCCCTACATGAATAATTTGCTTGGTGCGCCTCACCCTAGGGATTGTGTGTTTCATTCCATAGGTGGGCAGGGGCAGTGTGAGAGGCATGGGGAGCAGGCCATGGAGTTATTTTGTCAGTGATGTGGAATTGGGAGTGAGCCGGGAGATGGAAAAATTTGCAGAGTGCCTCAAATTATTTATGTTGGTGAAAAGTGGGGAGGGCTGTGAGGTGCCGCAATGGGCAGCCTGGGGCCAGGCGAATGGGCAGTGCCAGGGCAGGTGGGATTCAAGGCTGGCCAATGCCACGTACTCCAAGCTGCTCCACTTCCCAAATTGCCCAGGACTCTCCCCGTTTCCCAGGCTCCCGAGCACCCTGTGCGTCTGTCCCATCTCCATTGGGGAGCGGGGGGGGGGGGGGGGGGGGCAGAGGGCGACTGCAAATCCTAAATACCCTTTGGAGTCTTTCACATCCCGCACTGGTGGTGCTCTGGCTGGAACCCCGGGGCAGTGTGATGGGCAGAGGGGTCGGCGCCTATGGTGCTAGGTTTTGGGTAGCAAGCGTTCTCACAATGGCAATGTGCTTTTTCAGAACATTTTGTCAGTAAAGAGAATCTGATGCAATCTTCTCTTGATTCTAATCATCTATGGTGGCCTTTAACCTTAGTCTTATCTCAAGGTCTTTCCACCTATGGAATGCTCTCTGGTGATTTGCTGCCTTCTCATGGCATGCCAGATTTCTAGCCAGATTTTTCCAGTCCTTTGTTCCTGTAGAACCCAATGTGGCTGGAACATTAGACTGGAAGAGTTTGCAACAAAAACAGTATGCAGCATTCTGGGGTTTTGAGTACATAAGCCATGGCCTCTCCACTTTGTCACCATTGGGGATTTCACGCCAGTAATGTGTTGGATGGAAACTTCTATTTTCATTGTCTTTGGGGAACATGAAGTTTTTCACTTGCTGTGGCCCATGCAGTACAAGAGAGTCCCTCAGGCTACTGCTCAAGTGGGTCCATGGTTCTGGATCATTTAGACTTAAGGAACTAAACTCAGCAGCAGCTGTTTCTTGCACCTCCACCACATTCTTCTCTGATCTACACTTTTCTTCAGGAAGGTGCATGCTTACATCCATTTGAGATGGAGATATGGATGCTGCAGTAGCTGCCAGGTCACCTGCACTCTGACTAAGTGGAAGATCAGGCATCTCCTCACCACTCACATCCTCACTGGGGCCGGAAGGCTCACCATGAACATTTGTGTCTATCTCAGGAGAGCTCCTTCCTGCTTAGATAGAAAAGTTTCCTTTGCTTTCTTTCTTTTTCTGAAAGCTGCCCCCGAGGGGCGTTTTCTTCTTTCACTCATGACTGCTGTTCTGTGCCAGCTATAGTGGCTCTCAACACTCAATTGAAGGGGACAAATAAGCAGGCTGGTAGCAGGGCCTGAGTGAGGTAAGATATCAGTGTCTTACGTGCCTAACTGGGTCCTACTAGTTCAGTTGACTGCCTGTTCTCCTCAAGTGGGTTCAGGGAAGCAGCAGGAAATGGGAAGCTCCCTGAGAAGCTGGTGTTAATCAGTCCAGGCTCCTGGGGTGCTAGAGAGGTATATAAAAGGCTCCTCCTCCTCTCTCCCCCTGTAGCTCCTGCTGCTCTCTGTTATTCCCTCACCTTTTCTCCTGCCTGCCTGTTATGTCTCTTGTGCCCTCCTTCCTCCAGCACAGCACTCCACCATCTCTGTGCATCTAGAGCAGAGAGAATACAGATGCACCAGCAGCAGACACAATTTTCTTCACTCTGGGTCCTAGTGGCGCCTCCCCACAGTCTGGCCCCTCAGGCGGCCGCCTCAGTTTGCCTCATGGTAAGGCCAGCGCTGGACAAGGTGGGTGAGGTCACATCTTTTATTGGACCATCTGATGTTGGAAGAGACTAGCTTTCGAGTACACAGAGCTCTTCGGGCACTAGACAGCTTCAGCTTCCCCCATTAGCAGTCACGCAGCAGCAGCACACCAGGGCTAAAATCATCCCAGGGCCTTTGAAAACTGTGTGTGTCACTACAGTAAGGAAGAATCTTTCCCATCATTATTGCATGGCCAGACACTGAGATGCGGAGGGCCTGCTTCATGTAGCAATAAGACATGGCAGGGGCGGTTATAATACAGTTCCACTGTCAGCACTCTCTGAGCAGCTAGGTATGAATGACTGCACTGTGATCCACACTCTGCAGGGCCCTGTTGCAAGGAAATAAACACTAAATATCTACATATGTCAGTGACTTTCCATTAAAAGAATATAGACTTGTAAGAAAACTAGTAAATATTTAGTTGAAAAAATTAATTGGTTCTCATTTGTTTTTTAGCCCAGTCAATGCTTGAGATTAGGTGACTATTTTAAAAATAAGAAACTAGGACATTGTTGTGGTGATGCCATTTTTTAGGGTTGCAAAATCGTGATAGCGTATGTTTTGAGTTGTAAGTGGGCGCTGTTGTTGGTATTGCCCGACTCTGAATCAACAGCGACAGGTGTGTTTCTCAGGGTGGAGGTTTTTTTCTGATAACTTGGTGTTGTGTTGTTCACATTGAACAGTCAAGTTGCTGGACTGTTTCTAATAAACACAGAACAAATTCCATTCAGTGTAGCGATGGGTCTTGAATAAACATAGTGGAGTTGATTTAAAAACAAAACAAATTTTGACTAATGAAATAGGAAAATCAGGATAATTTAGAGCAGTGGCCTCCAAGGTGGGGTGCGCAAGACGATCCCTGGGGGTGCACGGTAGGGTGGCCTGCGCCAGCTCTTCTACCTTCGATTCTTCGGCAGCAGCTCTTCCCTTTTTTTTGCTTCGGCGGCGCTCCTCCGGCAAATTTTTTTTCCTAGGGGTGCGTGATCAAAAAAGTTTGGAGACCACTGCTTTAGTGGTCCTGGGACACTGAGATATCTCATGAAAAACTGGCCCAAGTGGGCAATTTATCTTCAGATTAGACTTCATTTGGATGGCAGAGCAGGACGCGTCTGAGTCGCATTGTCTCTGTAGATTGCAAATCCCTGGGAGCGGGGCTCATGCCGCCTTTGTGGGTCGCAGGGGGCCCAGCATACTGGGTGCTAAATGAATAACTTTCCTCTCCTCTTCTTCCATCCAGCTCTTATGAGCCTTGGAATGTGGTGATGAGAATCTAGCTAAAGTATGCTGTGCTGAAAAAGAATTGTTACGGCTTTTTGTGAAGCCGGTGTGGCATTTTGCTTTTTCATATGCAGAATATTGTACATGCAGTTCCGCTGTTAAAGTGGCAGTCCTTAAAGGCTGCTTAAAAAAAAAAAAAAAATCCTAGGGATTGATTTGTTTTTCCAAAGATTAAGTCAAATCAACTCCTGTATCAACATCTAATTCTCTCCTTAGCTGGTTATACAGTTTATTTCACTGGGTTTGTGGCTGTTTGTCCAGTAGATAATCCTTTTCTGTGCTACAGCTTGTTTTCAAGTTAGTTACTCTTTCCAATAACTATCTGGCAGCAAGCTGGTCTTTCCTCTCCAACATCCACTGGGCCTAAGCGTAATAATGTTCACTTCTGCTTTCCTATGGCTTGGAGCTAAGGAAGGAAAAACATGCTACATAGTAGGAAAAAGTCCTTAACTGCAAAAGTAATTAGGCAATGGAATGGAGAGAGGCAGAAATAGCCCTCTCTCTGCAAAAATATAAGAACAGGCTAGATCAGGTATTGGGGATGAGGTAGGGAGAAACCCTGCAAAGTGCAAGATCAGATTGGATCATCCGGTCTGGTATTTTCTGGCCCGGCTATCTCTGAGTTTTGTTCTAAATCTTGGCGTGAAGAGCTGCTTGACCTTTTGGTTGAACTCACTTCCCCAAACTGGAATCAGTCCTCAGGCCTGTGGGCAGCCGCACTTTAGCTCCATTTCTTGAAGCGCTCTGCAGAGAGGTGAGAGCAGACTCTGCCCTTCAGGGTAGATTCTTCTCCTGCGCGAGAGAGGTCCATGTGCTGGGGAGGGCATGCCAGCTCTCAAGTGCTCAGCCCGGTTTTGCTAACACAAGAGCGAAGGATGTGAGTGTTGCATGCAAACTTTAAAACTCTTCGCAGCGTGCCCGGAGGTGAGATGAGTAGAAGGTGAGATGAGCTCTTTAGGAGGTGAGATGAGTAGAGGACCTAGAGGGGTTTAATAGTAGTTCCATTGTCCCCGACCACCTGCCACCCCATTTGTGAGATGGGGTTTTATTGTATTCATTTATTTGGTAGTGGTAAGAATGCTACCTGCCCAAGAATCCTGCGCTTTGCATCCAGCCTGGCACTGGCATCTGCTGGAAGGGAGGGTGTGCCCTCAGGCACAGGTTACTTGCAGCCTGAGGGTCGATTTTGTTGTTATAGTCAAGAGATGAATATTATTAAAAACATGAATTCTTGCGAGTAGGGTGCCATTATCCCCCACGCTGACGCTGAAAGGTTAAGGGTACATCTACGCTGCAAAAAAACCCCAACCTTCGGCACCAAGTCTCAGAGCCTGGATCAGCCGACGCGGGCTCATGGGGCTTGCGCTGAGTGAAAAGTGGCAGTGTAGACATGCCCCCTTGGGCTGGAACCAGGCTCTGGAACCCGGCGAGAGGGGGGATCTCAGAATCCAGGCCCCAGCCCGCGTGGGATGCCTGCAGGCACCGCTAGGTGTAGCCCCATTGTGTGAGCCTCAGCCAGTTTATCCAGGCTGTGAAACTGGCTCCTGCCCGCTCTGGGTTTCTTACAGTGTGGATGTGACTTGCCCAGGGTCCGAACTGACCTTTGAACTCGGGGTTCTGGGTCCCTGGGCTGTGATTGGGCCATGACTGGACTGTCTTTCTCGCAACAGGTTTTATTTACTTCCAGCTCTGCCCAGCTGCTCTCTCCAGCAACAGGCTGGGGAGCAGATCCCGTTTCTCTTTCCCTCCTCAGCGTTAAATTTGTGCTAAGCTTTCCCTCCTATTCCTGAATGATTCCAGACTGTAACCTTGGAAAGGGAGTTAAGCTATTCGATTTGGCTTCTACCTTTTCAAAGGCAGTTCATTTAGGAGCTGAGTCACAGAGGGCAGGCTGCTCTCTGAGAACAGAGGAAGTCTCCAGCTCCGTGACTGATTCGCACACTCGCTAGGGGCATCTGCTTAGAGCCTGTGTTCATTGGCCTTGCTAAATATGGGCTGTTGCTAAGAGCAGGCTCAGTTGAGGCAGGGTTGGCGGTGGATATCTGCATTGCAACAGGCTCTTTAGTGTGGGGCTGTTGTTAGTTGCTTCTGCCAGGTGTCCTAGTTGCAAATCAAACTGTGAAAACAAACTTTATTATACTTCCTGGCTCAGAAGGCTGTGGTAAGATATAGCCACCAGCAGAACCGGCTGGGTGCAAACACTTTCTAGAGACTGGAAGCCCTTTCACTGCCTTCAACACACTGACCCACATTCTCCTTTGTATGAAACACTGAATCCATGTGAAAACGGATGGAATCATGGGCCCTGCTCTGGTAGAGAGGTGACGAGGTAGCAACCGGGGTCTTGCTCTTTTGGTCACCGAGCAGCGGCCAGAGCCTTGCTGTAGTCGCTGCAGGGCAGGGCACCATGGGGAGCGGTTTTCTCTTTGTGTTTCTGAAGCAAGGTTAATGCTGCCTACTTGCTTCTCTCGGTGAATAAGAAACAATGTAAAGGAAGACGCTGACTCGCCCAGGTTGCCTGTGACTAATTGGGTAGCACTTGTCTCGGGTCCAGAGTCCCACCACCTGAGGACATAGGCTGGCTCGTGCCCATGTTGACCGTGCAGGGCAGTACAGGCGAGCTGGGGGGGTTACCTGGCTATTTCTATTGTTTATCATTTGTACTCGTGTAATCCTCCCTGCATACACTCTGTCCAAAGGGATGCAAAGACACAGTCCCTGCCTCAAAGAATTTGGTGTTGTAGCCCGGTCGGTCCCCGGATATTAGCGAGACAATGTGGGCGAGGTAATATCTTGTATTGGACCAATTTCCTTGTTGGTGAGAGAGAAGCTTACACAGAGCTGCTCTTCGGGTCCAGAAGCAAGAAAGTCTCGCTGTTATCCCACAGGGCTCCCATACAACAACCCCCAGAAGAGTGAATGCTCCTTCTCTTCCCCCATTAGCTTGCACTGGACTTCAGAATCACTGTGGAGATGAGCAAATCTTTGGGCACTGGTGGCCATATGAACAATCCTATCAGTTTGAATTGCATGGGGCCTCCTTCCTACCCCGCTAGCTGAAATGTTAACAGACAAAATGATTTAATTTATTTCCCCATCTTAAGTATCCTCACACCTTCTTGTCAACTGTCTGTCTGAAATGGGCCATCTTGATTATCACTACAAAAGTTTTTTCCTCCTGCTGATAATAGCTCTCCTTAATTAATTAACCTCTTAGAGTTGGTATGGCAAATTCCACCTTTTCATGATTCTCTGGATGTATATATATCTTCTTACTATATGTTCCATTCTATGCATCCGATGAAGTGGACTGTAGCCTACGAAAGCTTATGCTCAAATAAATTTGTTAGTCTCTAACGTGCCACAAGTACTCCTGTTCTTTTTGCAGATACAGACTAACACAGCTGCTACTCTGAAACCAGACAAAAGTATGATTCAGGAATGCACCAAAAGAATATAGACTAGAGTAGTGGGATTTTCTGCAACACTGGACATTCCAGGGATCTCAAAGCCCTGGACAGGCCAGGCAGTTACACGCTGTCAGTACAAGGGCTGCAGCGGCAAACAGAGCAATCACCAGGTACTCAGGAGTAACTCACGCAGCTTGAGACATCAGGGCCATCCCCTGCTCTTAAGAACATGGCCAGGCAGACTGGCCACATGCCATTGTAGGCAGTCCCTTTGTACCCTCCCCTCCATAAATTTATCAAGCTCCGGCTCCAAGACAGTTCAGTTTTTTGCCCCTACTGCTCCCCTTGGGAGCCTGTTCCAGAACTTCTAACGGTTAGAAGCCTTCACATAATTTCAAACCTAAACTTGTTGATGGCCAGTTCATATCCATTTGTGCAGGTAGCTCAAAAGTAATTGACTTGCCTTCTCGTTATTGTTTGTGCAGTTCCCAGGGCACTCTGGCACACTGTGGTTCTGGGGCTTTGGAAATGGTTTCTATGACTATGCAATGTACAGTGTTAGTACTGAGTGGGTCACAAGACTCCGGCAATGGAGACAGCCTTTGATTCTGGGAAAGTGTGGCGCTTCCTGAGAACCCCTCGGGAAACAGTTCCAAAAAGCTCCTCTGACTTGCTCTTGTTTGATTTCCTCCAAATTGGCAGGATGCAGCCAGATGGATGGAAATCATTAGCCGATCTCGGTATTGAGTAATGGACCCAGTGTTCGGTTTTGTTTACTGCCTGGCTCCGTGTCTAATTTTAAACACAAACACTAGGGAAGGAGTTTTAAACCCCACTTACTAAACCCAAAGACGTGTATAAACAACTGAGGAAACTGCAGCATCTCCACTGTTGTTTACAGTCCTGATTCTAAACTGATGGGGG
The DNA here is from genome assembly GCA_033296515.1 of Macrochelys suwanniensis. Lineage (NCBI taxonomy): Eukaryota > Metazoa > Chordata > Testudines > Chelydridae > Macrochelys > Macrochelys suwanniensis. Next base: position 14,322,449 of record CM065799.1, on the reverse strand, counting down.
GGAAGGACCCATTTGGCTGCTCCTCCCATAATCTGTGGGCGTAGGCAGAGCTAATCTCTCTCTCTCGCGCTCTCTCTCTCTCTCTCTCTCTCTCTCTCTCTCTCTCTCTCTCTCGCAGCATGTAAGGAAGCCTGCCTTCCTTGGCTCAGAAGTCAGACTGTGTGTGTGTGTGTGTGTGTGTGTGTGTGTGTGTGTGTGTTATGTGAGGAAGCTAGAACCAGTTTGTACTGGCGGAGACAGGCTAGGAGATTCCAGATACACCGAGCAATTTCCCAGAGTAGCACAGAACAATTCAGAGCTAGCAAACAGTTTCTCTCTGTTGGAAATCTGCCCCTACAGGGCCCTTTAAATGACAAACTTGTAACTGGAATCCTGACGTGAAAATCCAATGTTTAATAACATTGCAGCGTCGCTATCATCCGACTGGGTAGCTCCGGTACAGCCGAGACTCACTGCATTCTTTCTTCACTGACTGAAGAACAGGAATTGATACATTTTTGGCTCATTGCTAGGGCCATCAGTAACCACCTGTCTCCTGGGTTTTTGACCCTTGAAAGAAGCAGGAACTTGGTGTTCTTTGAGCATGTGTCCGTTTGGATCCCATTGTAGAGGTGCATGGGCTTCATGCACATGAAAGTGGCTTTTTTATCGATAGCAGTGACCATTGGGGCCCTGTGCCACCGTGTGCTCCCATGCGAGGGCGGAGTGGCCATGACCCTCGCTCAGTTCCAGGCAATGGAGCCCAGCACGTGTCCGGCCCAGGGCTCCAACTGAGCTTCACGCTCTTCCTTTTTCGAAGTAATTTGTGAAGAAGCCTGTCTTTCACCCTCCTCGTTCGTTAGTTCTTTAATTTGGATGCCCCCCCCCCCAAAAAGGGGGGGCATCCAAATTAAAGGGGGGCCAGTGCCTTGCACCTGCTGCTATGGCAGACTCAAAATCCTGTGGTTTTAAACGTTGCCCCAGCCTGCAACAGACTCACCCGCATGGTCAATGGGCCTGGTTGATGGGATCTTTAGCGAAAGAGAAGTTAAAATTGCTGAACAGCACACGCCAGAACAGGGACCCCTTCTCGGGCACAAAGCCTACTCATCTGCTTTGCTGCCATTCTGAGTGGCAAACTGTCAGGCACTGTTTGCAGAGTATAACTTCCTAACCTGGGAAAGGGTGACCCTCGGTGTTCTGTAGCATTCTTTATAGAAAGGGGAAGAGCTAAGGGAGATCATCACAGAAGGCCAAATGGTTGCTAGAACAGCCCCGGAGGCAGCCATGGGTGCCACCGACACAGCCTGGATTTGGAAACTGTAGCCACTGGGACAGGGGGATGCCAAAAGTCCTTCATCTCCAAGGAGTCAGCAACAGCTTAGCAGAATTCCTGAGCAGATAATCAGTGACCCACCACGAATAGTCCTTGCACAGATCATCACAGAAGTGATATGCTGTCAGCGGGGTTCCGCCCCAGGATAGAGCTATTGGCCACCACGGACAATGCAAAATGCCAAACTTTTGCATGAGAGGAGGCCTGAATCCAGGGTCACTAGTAGACGCCGTTCCCTGCAGTAGAAGAGAGGTTTGCTGTACGCATTCCCACCAGTTCTCCTGATTCTAAGAGTGATTGCCAAGACCAAAAGGGACATGGTCATGATCATTCTGGTGGCTCTGTATTGGCGGAGGCAGTTCTGACTGATGGATCTACCACAAATGGCCATTCAGCCTCCAAATCAGCTCCTGGACCACCTGGATCTGATCTCACAGGACCATGGCCAGATACTGCATCCAGACCCACTGCACAGATCTTGGGTGCTGAGCACCATGGACAGAGGACTGCTCCCAACAGATCTTGGAAATCCTGATTCAAAGAAGGAAAACATCCACCAGAAGAACATATTCTTCCAAATGTAAAAGTTCTTGGTGTGGGCAGTTCAACGAGGTCCGTACGATGAATCTTCTGTTGGGCAACTTCATGATCTTTCCCAAAGGGAATGGAATTTCATCATTTCTCACCAAGAAAAAGCTGTTTTGGGGGTAGTAATGTCTGTCCGTCCTTCCCCACCAGTTCCCTCTCTGTTTTTGCTTGTGTCTCAGGTTTTTTGTAATAATATATGTGGGTTTAGGTAGTGTGTTTAAATTGATTCCATCTCTTTTTTTCTACTCCGTTTGGGAACAGTTTCTAAAAGTTCAGGAGATTTTGTGTGTGTGTGTGTGTGTGTGTGTGTGTGTGTGTGTGTGTGTGTGTGTGTGTGTAACTCATCTGGTCAGTCCGATATTGGGTGTATGCATGGGTGTTTCATTGCAGTTCTAGCACTTTGACTGGTCTTGTTTTAAGTGTATCTAATGAAGAAGTTCCTATGCCTTCCCTTGGGAGACTCTTCCATAGCCTAATACTGGTTAAGAATTATTTTCCTGATTTCCCTGTTCTTAATTTCACTCAGTGCTCCTAGCGTTATAGCCTTTGGTAGAACCTTGCATAATTTGTCTCCCTCCTTGGAGATCAGCCTCTTCACATGTTTGTAGACTTACCAAGTCCCCTTGCTCAGCTGTTGCAAAGACAATTTATACATACTTATCTCTGTCTTTACTGATCGTCTCTCTAGCTCCCTAATTGTTCTTATTGACTACATGGAATTTAATTCAGAGACAAGAAACCTCGTTTGATAATATCATTCTGAAAGCTGAACACCGTATTTCAGGTGCATTTATCAGAGCTACTATTGGTCACAAGACAACGATTTGCCTGTCTCGTGATGTCATTTGCTTTGATATGATGACACGCTCCAGTCTATGGTAGCACCAAATGAACACTTTCCTCCTGACAAGTATAAGCTGAGCTCCCCCCGCTCTCTGCTGCTTTTGGGATGGCTCTCGGATGAATCTTTTAGAGCGGTGCACGAAGATTCAGAATGGGGCTGCTCCCGACTTGAGGAAGCAAGCAGGCGTGTGTCAATGGTCTGTAGTGATAACCGCTGCACCATAGCCTTGTTTGCTCCTTGTGCTGTGCTCCTTTTTGTGTTTGGCCGGTCGGTGGGCAGGCCAGGGAATGAATGTTTGCCTTGTGACGGGATTTGTAAGTCATTTTCAGCTGCAACCAAATGCCATGTACAGTTACCTTGCTATATATAACTCGGTAATTTCAGGAGCAATTTCAGGGCCATTCTCCCCACGCAGACATGCCAGACAGTCCAGTCGAAGTGAGGTCAAGGGAGGACTTGCCCTTGCACTGAGCTGTGTTTTGCTTCACTTGCTTCAGCAGACTCCTGGGTCAAGTCAGAGCTGTTCATGGGAGTTTCATCTGGGAAATAGTTCTATGAAAAGCAAATCTAATTAGGAAGCCCTGAACCATCTATTTGCATTATTTTGCAGGCTGAATTACAGGGCAGCCTAATTAGATAGTTACTGCATGGGCTTGGGAGGTATTCCTTACTCAGAGCACATAATTCAGGAAACATGTGGAAGCTCATAGGGACAGTGCGGGCAATCAGCAGAGATCAAGTCAGGCACCTGATGTGGGTGAAAAAGGCATGTTTTGTAAATGTCAGAGAGCATTGCTCTGCCCTGTCCAATACAAGTGTAGAGGGGGCTTTCCAGGAAGGGCCAGAGTTATGCTGTGGTAGAGTATAACGTGGGCCTAAATATTTTCTAGTTTAATGCCACATCCTGTATGCACATTAGTCTCAACCTAGAGATAGTAAGCAAGGAAAACGGCCAGTGGCTCTCTCATCAGGGTTGAATTTGTGTAGCACTCTGGAGAAACAGCAGTTTCTAAATAACTTTCCTGTTTGTTTTAAAGCAAGAATTAGAAATTGCCATCCTGGTTTAAACGTTTTGATCCTGTGTTGTTTACAGAACAATTTTATTCTCACTGCATCAGTGGCACTGAAAACAAGTGAAGTGTCTTTGTATTGAATGCTTTGCACAAGACATGAAACATTTGAGGAACCAGCCTACTGTATTGTACTGTAGCTGTCTTCAGTAGTGACTGTTCTAGTTAGTTACAAAACACTTTCATTTATAGCTCCCAATTTTGGCTTGCTCATAACTTTCCGGGAAAAATCTTCTGTTTTAAAAAAAGCTGAAATTTTCCACACATGGTCTCTTCTCTTGACTCTTGGAAAATTTGAGCTAGTTGTGTTTGGCCATTTTTGAGGGTGAACCTCCACCCCTACCCATATTTGCTGTCCTGACCACCAGATAGTGTCAAGTAGGTAACTCAAAAGGGGCAGAATTCTGACTCTTCAAACCCGGGAAGAAATTAGCCCTCACTTATGGGTTTATGGTGCCTTTCTTGGGGTTTGAACAATTCTGGATTTGTGTTCTGTGTGAAAATACTGTTTGGTGCATGTGCTGTGGGGTGTAGGAATCTCTTAAACCTGTGTACTTAATTTTTCACGATTGTTCAGAAGCACCAATCGAGACTTGGCATGCAGTGCCTGCAGGCTCGAGCCCATGGCTGTGATGTAATGGGGCAGGAACCGTACAGTTTGGATTGTCAAGCCATACCAGAGGGAAGACGGAAGGGAATGGATGTGGTTTAGTTAGCTCACTCGCAGCTCTATTTACTTAACATATCTGGGAATACCCAGCAATACATTGTGCAGTGCAGGTCATCATCACCTCCTTAATAATTTCCTCATCATCCTACAGCCTGGTCCCAGCCATCCCAGTGTTGGGACCCTGCCACCCTTCCCTTGTATGAGGTAAAAGGGGGCTATATGGGGAGTGGGATCAGCGTCCCGTATTTCAGTTATAGAAACCCCATATCCTTCTTCCTCTGCTCCTGAAGGGGGGTTTAAAAAAAGAGGGTGGTGTCTCCCTGCTGTTCCAGTCATAGGAGCCCCAAACCCCCCTTACTCAGTTCCCCTAAGGGATGCTTTCCTTCCCATCTGTTTTATCCAAGAACTGTATCCCTCCCATAACGAGTACATGCCCTGGATGTCTGCCACAAGTTTTACGTACTCGGTTGTGATTGTGACATTATAACCTAGCCTCCCTACCCCACGGGGTCCCAGACCTGCTGTGGGGAAGGCAAAAAAACCCCCATCCCACTTGGGCAATCTGACAGTGAGGGGGAAATTCTTTCCCAGTCCTCAAGGCAACCCGGTCCTTTTGCAAATAACATGGGTGGTGGGGGCTCTTGCGCGATTCAGGTAAGAGCAGGCTTCTCCAGTACTGCACGGGGTATAAATACCACCCCCCTTCCAGTCAGCGGGAAGAGCACCCGGCCCAACTGCTTCCTCCTCAGGCCTCGGAAGCCTGTCCCTCCAGTACCTGTTGTAATGAGGAGGGAACTCTCTAAGAGGCAAGAACCCCCTTTTCCTCCAACAAGCCACACAAGGACCCGCCACAGTAGAGGCTGCAGTGAGCACAATGTCCTGTCTTTGGGATGTTTGCCTTCTCAGCCTCAATGTTCAATTGATGCTAGATGTGCATTTAAAGATACGCTTCTGCACTAATCAGAGTTCAACCAGAACTCTTCTAACTTGTTCTGTTTTATAAGGTCCCCCAGACGCCTAGGTATACAACATTGTGAGGCACAATTACCCAATTTATGTATATAACACTAGCATGGAGTTTGCAGGCCATCAGTCTGACTGAACTGAAGTTTCCTGGTCCTGAGGTTGTTAGCAGCATGAGAGAGAGATTATATAAGTTCTTTTGCTGGCTGTCTCTTCCCTTATGTGACAGCTGCCTCTGGGTCAGAAAAACATAATCAAGAGCTGTCTAGTGGGGTTCTTCAGGGTTTGTTACTAGGCCGAACGCTATTCACTATTCTCATCTATGATCTGGAAGTAAATATAAAATCACTGCTGATAAAATTTGTGAATGACACAAAGATCAGCAGAGTGATAAATACTGATGAGGACAGGGCCGTCATACAGAGCGATTTGGATTGTTTGGTAAACTGGCCCCATTTAAACAAAATGCCTTAAATGTGAGAGACGTAAAGAGCTCCGTTGGTTTATCTCCTCAAACAGAAGACTGGGAGGTGACGTGATTACAGTCCCATCTGGCCTTAAACTCTATGAATTAGTGAAAGGCAACCACAGGGGGACTGGGGCCAGTCAAACCCAGATACTTTTGAAGTTCAGGGTCTACAAACCGATTTGCACACACAAAATGGTGAATCCATTTTGAGCGGAAGGTACAAAGGTTTGAGCCTGGCAGCTTTTAATGCAGCTGCAAATTGACTGAATCATCATAAATCCCCTCATAACATGCTTTGCAGTAAGGGTCTCTTCCAGTTCCCTGGAGTAGCTGCAGGATCCCTTTTGAAATCCAGCCAGAGATGCTCGGCTACACTGTTGTTAGTGAGTCGCCTAATCAGCCATGGACTTGACTTTCGCCTTTCTCTTGTTGTGGGAAGGGGGTTCTTTCCCTTGGAACAGCTTTATAGCAGATACTCTGGTTTCATCATTTGAGTCCCTGTGCATTTCCCCAAGAGTCACCAGCCACTGACCGGCCTAGAAAAGAGGCTGCTGTCCTGAGCAGGACAAGCCAGAACACATCAGCCTCTGGCCAAGGGATATTCTGAGCTGCTTGTGACTGGAGTATCATCTCTGCTTGACACTTTCTGTTTCCCGGCTGCCTGCTGAATCATGGCTCCAGGAATGTGTTTATCTCTAGGCTCACCCCAGGTGACCAAACTCGGCTGGACAGGCCCGGCTCTGAGCCCCAGCTAGCAGGAAAATCCAGTAAGACTGTGTGGAGTTGCCATGACAAACAGGTGAGGGTGGGCTTATGCCTCCCCACAAAGGGAGGTACCCCAATGCCTGAGATGCCTCTCCGCTCCTTCCCTGGGCTTCTCTCTGCCATCTGAAAAAGGCTGGCACCAAATACATGTCTTGGTTTTCTTTTTAAATCCCTTCCCGTGCTAGAGCTGTCCAGTGACTCAGAACTGTCGTCTATGTGGCCTGGCTGGCCTCCTTGCCCTCCACTCTGTGTCGTGGGTACAGCATCTGCTCCCAGGGGAATCCCCAGAACTACTGAGTCCTGGTATCCTAAGAAAACCATGCAAAGCCTGAGGTGGAGCAGGGCGAGGTACGTACAGGGGCTGCTCTGGGTGTCTCCTTGAATCCCCCTCCTTCCTCTCCTGTCTGACCAAGCCGCTCAGACGCCCCTTTCCTGATGGGTTTGTGTTTTGTTAACCGGCAGGTGTCTGGCTTGGAGCCAGCAGCCTGCCTCAGTGCCTCATAAACACAACTGACAGCCGGGAATGCCGAGGCTTTGTGGTTTTAAGCCTAGAAAGCGCAGTGTGAGACCGGGCCCTGCCGGCTCCTCTGCTAATGACAGCGTTTAAGAGGCTGTAATCGGAAACTGACTGCCACAGTTTGTGTGTAAATGCCTAATTACAGCGGTGGGTGTGTGCCACTGGGGCCTTCGTGCAGCGTGAGCAGGGAGCCAGGTTGGTCAGACATTGGGAGCAGGGAAACCTCGGCCCGCTGCCTCGCCCCACAGATTACATTACCTCAGGCAGGCCAGCCCAGCCCCACCCAGCCCAGCGGCTCCCTGGCAGGAAGGCGGGAAACGACCAATTTTACCTCAGGCTGTGGGGGTTTGTGGCCTGGATCTCTCCGGGAGGGCTTGACCCTTGATCCCATTAGGGAACCATGATACATCCCAGCTCTCCCACCCTCCAGGCCCTGGGCTTTCCTGGGCCTCTCACTGACAGTCATGGTGAAAGGGGGACCCTGTCCACCATGGGGAATGTAGCTGCCACCTCTCAGCGAGACAAAGTGGGGACAATGACATTACTCCTTCATGCTCTGAGCCTGTTGGTTCTCAGCTCCCCCCCACTGTGTGTGTGCGCCGTGAGCCGGGGGCACCATAGAGTCCTGGAGGGCTCCTCGGTGCTACAGTAATACAAATAATTGACATTAATAATACAAGCAGGGTGGAAGTGCGACCCACGAGGTAGGAACATGGACACCAACAGCTCAGACCCATGTCTGAGAACCTTCTAGCAAGTGAACTAGCCCACTCCAGATATGAAATCTGTTGCGCCTTTCCAGTTCTAGTTTGTTACAAATATTACTGAGCACTTAAACTGGCAACAGTGCAGCAGAACCAGCTCTAGAATGGCAAAGAAAATCCAGTGAATGAGCAGAGGTGTCCTGGAGCCAGGATGGTGCCATTATTATCATGCAGTACTTGGGCCAGACAGGCCTCTGTGGTCTCATTGTCAGGGTGCCGAGCGGGGGTGCGTGGCCTCCACATTCTCTCTGCAAGTTCATGGACGGACTATGTCACAACACTGAGTTCTTTCGGTTCATGCAGATGCTGTGAACTTGTCTCCGATGGATGACTGTGTAATGACTGCTTGGTGGGTGCCACGGCGGATTGAACCCAGGACCTTCAGGGCTAAGGGTCTGAGCTGCTGGAGCCTGAGCTCAGCGCTACCCATGTGCAGCAAGTGCAGCCTTGTCTTGCGCCAGCAGATTGCAACATACCTGGAAAAGCCCTCTGCTGCCGCCAGTGACTTCCAGCTGACTTCTGGGCGCTGCGCTGCTTGTGCTGGTTTGATTTGCGTGTGGATGGCTCCTGCTGTGTGCTTCAAACGCTCCGAAAGGAAAAGAGTCTTGTTAGACGACTGTCCTAAACCTAGGAGAAAAAGCCCCAAATCCTAGAGTTTACGGCACATGGGAATAGTGCAGCGTTCTCTCCGCACCGCTTCAGTTACCGTATCTGCACCCAGAAGTCGATCTAAATATTCTCAGGTGTGAGGCACATTCAACAATGATAATATCACAGGGACACCTCCTGGAAGAGATGATGTATCCCCTCCCAAGGAACAAGAGAGTGAACTGAAAGGCACCAGCAGCTTCTAACCTCCCTGGGTAGAGAGATCCACAACTCCTCTTTGCAACCCTGACTGTTAATGGTGTCAGATGTACAGACTAATACTTCCAGTTCAGTGACAGCTGTTAGGGGATGAAGGAATGGAACAGGGTGGGTGGGATACTTGCTGACTTGCTGTCCTGTTCTGGGAATTCGTGGTGGTATAAACAAGGTGATGATGCTATATTCTAGATAAAACTAAGGTCCTGACCCTTTGTCGTTAAAGATCCCAGGGAGCTTGTCACGAGTGGGGCATGTTAACCTGGTGTCCTGCCCAGATTCCAGTATGGACAATCCTGTTCGGCTTCCCTGAATTCCCCATGCCATGCCCAGACATGCCATCTGAACGTGGTGTTCTTCACTTCCTCCTCCTACTGCGTGAGGTGCTGCTGTGCAGTTTAAACCCCCCCGGAGGTAGCTGCTCTGCAACGGGAAGTCAGATGGTCTCTAGCTATGGACTGTTAAGCACTTTGGGACCTTTCAGATTGAGGGCCAATGGGGAAATCTCATGGGCTAGGCTCCCAGGTAACAACATAGGGTTTATATGGAGCTGGGGGAGTGGTCTCCTCCTCCCCGCCCACTGCCCTCAGGACTGGAGGTTCATGGCAACTCTGCACTCACGACTCAGCTGAATCAGTGGGACGATCCCGGGGGAATTTAACACGCAGCGGCAGAGCCTGGCTGCTGCAGTGGGCACAGTGTTCAGAATACGCCCCCCCCTCCACACACACATGTTTTGCTCTCTACGACGTTTGACTTCTCGCTTGAACTGTGCGACAGGCCTGGCTGTCTTCCTAACAGGTGGGCCTCAGCTGATCTCCCAGTTACCAGGAGCCGTCCCCTCTCTGCACCACCCTGGGCTTGTTGAGCGAGCAAGATTCATTTACCTCCTGGCTCCTCAATCGTCAAGGCTCAGTTCTTGTTCCCGTAAGCGGTTCACCACTTAGCCCTGTATGTCCCTGCTGGGCTGGAGCCTGGGGAAAACATGAAGCCGAATTCAGTCCCGTGTAACTCCACGAAGGTGGGATGAATTTGGCCCACTTGTGTCAGGGTGCTTTCCGGGAAAGACGCTGCTGTGAGGGACAGGGCTAGGCTCCAGCTTTCATGGTACAGTGTGCTTTGGCTGCCACCCTGTGGCCTGCGGTAGGCATGTGACGGTATTTCCAGATCACTTTCATTGCTGTCCTTGTGTGCGTGTAAAAGTAGCCCCTCAATCCCTTGCTCTTATTCTGGAAGAGAAAGCAACAGTCCTACTGTGGGGTGCCTGCGGGGCATCTTGGGGCATGCCATTCTCCCATTCGAAACTTGGCCGTTCCCAGTTTCCCTCCTGACTTTACTGACGTGTAGGCTAGTGGCCTGAACACAGCACTGTGGGCCAGGAACTCAAGACTTAACACTGCCTGCCTCTGTGGGCTTGGCTGTGTCATTTTATCTCTGCTTCAGCTCCCCCACCTAGAAACCAGGGGCCATAGTACTGACTGTACCTACCGCACAGGGACATCGAGAGGATCAGGTGCTGAATGCTTGAGGAGCACTGAGAAGCTACAAAAGCACAATGTTTTATTTTCACTGGTACACTAGTAATGACAGTCTGTTAAATTAAAGCTAAGAAGGTGGAAATTAATAAGGGCCTCATGCTCTCTGTCGCCAGCTGATGTTGTGAACGCTGCACGAAGGGTGATGACATCCAACTCTCAACCACTGGAGATGTTGGAGCAGCAGAGAATGGATCCTGCTCCGTACAGAACCCATTCAAGAACAGCTTTGATGAGCGGATTTCCCTGGACTGGTGTGGGGATGTTGCTGGGCAGTATTCAAGACATTGTCAGGACTGTGAGGATGTTGGTTAATCTGTTGATGTAAGGAGAGGAATCTGGTCTTGGATGCCATCATCTCGATCCTCCATATTTCTGTACATGTAGGGTGACCAGATGTCCCAATTTTATAGGGACAGTCCTGATTTTTGGGTCTCTTTCTTATAGGCTCCTATTACCCCCACCCCCGTCCCGATTTTTCACACTTGGTGTCTGGTCACCCTATGTGCATGCCTTCACGTAGCAGGATGTGCCCTCTGCCACCAGGTGGCAGGACAGGACACCTTTCATGCTAGAAATATCCCTAAGCACTTCAAGTAATGAGAGAGACACTAGCCTCTCTGGATGGAGTAGCCTATGTATTCTGCACTAAGAAATCGCCTATCGATGGCTTGGAATATTAGAGCCTCTTACTGAGAGAATCAAGGTGTAAAATACTGGCTCAAACCCATCCCCTGCCCAGATCTCTCTCTCACTCTCCCTTCACCAGTTTGAAAAGTGCCCTGGAAATCACGTAGGAGTGTAAGATTCACAGCCAGATCTAGTCAGGTATCCTGTTCCTGCAGTGACCTGAGGCTTTAGGGTGAAGATGGGGGGAGAAAAAAAACACCAAACCCCAACCCCAAACACAAATGTGCAACGTTACCTGTGAGGAGGAATCTTTCCTGATTCCCCTGGCAATCTGCTTATACACCGAAGCATGAGATTGGATTGCCCTGGTCTGAGCATGTTCAAATTCATCCCTGGTACAGACCAAAGGGGAGTTTTGTGATCAAAATACCCATGTTTTCCATTGCCCGAATAGCAGTAGCCAGCAAGTAGCAGGACAGCATTGTGGGTAAGGCACTGGACTAGGACTCAGGAGATCTGTGTTCCATTCCCAACTTTACCATGGTCTCCCTGTGTGACGCTGGGCTAGCTGCTTACCCTCTCTGTGCTGCAGTTCCAATCCGTCAAGCAGGGATAATAATAATCCTCCTTCTTCAGCCTTATGTATGTCCTGTCTCTTTAGATTTTAGGAGCAGAGACCAGGACAATGGAGCCCCACCCAGGACTGGGGCCTCTAAGTGTTACCATAATACAAATAGAGCCTGTCTAGATGGAAATTCATCCGTACGTGCAGGGCAGCAATTGAGCTTTGTAAAACGCGTAGCGCTACTGATGGAAAGTGCTCTGTAAGTTAGGTGGTGGTACTGTTGCAGAGCACTGACTGCCCCCATAACACCAGACAAATGAAGGCTATGATCACAAGAAAACAGAGCGGGTTCCAGGGTCACCAGCTCCCAAGCTCAGCTCCCCTCCCCTAGCACAGGTGCTTAGGAAAAGGGCAACAGGAGTTGCTGCTTTGGAAAAGTTGGCCTCAGCCAGCATCACAGGTATCCAGGCTGAATGCAGGCTGGGGAATGCTCCATTTATTCCTTCTTGCGTGTGTTGACTTATTCTGTTTCCTTGTTGCAAACTGTTCGGGGCGGGGGGGAGAGACCTTGCTCACTGCAGCTTTGATTGGTATTTTTTATGCAAAGTCCTTCCATCCGCTTAAAGAGGGTTATTGAAAGAAGTTTTAAGTTCATAAGAAGGCTGAAGACCTAAAGCTCCAGCCTTCACAAACAAATAGAATGTAAAGATGTTTTAAAATGCTGGGCCCGATTCTCAGCTGGCCCAAATCAGCGTAGCTCCATTCATGTCAGTGCTAACTTGCACCTGCTGGTTCTCAAAGAATGTAATCCAGGGGAAGGCACTACCAATTACACAGGAGCTAATACTGAAAACACTCTTCGAAACCAGGCTATAATCAGGTTGCAGAGACCTGCAGTGGAAGCAAGATGAGAATCAGCCTTTTAGGTGCGTGGGGTAGATATTTTGCAGGTTGGTTTAGCTGAGACTCGCTTATTATTTGTATTTGTGTTGCGGTATACTCACTTCAGCAATGCTTGATGTTTATCTCTTAGTTAACATCAGTGATGTTTGTGCAATCTATTGAAACCAATCAGTACATATCACAGCATCTTCTCCGAATCCCTTAAGAGCTCTTCTGTGCAGCCTCTCTCCTTGGTTGTGAGTGGGAATCTTCCCTGGAATGTCTGGTCCAGCCCTCAGTTGAAAGGACCAGCCCGCTTCTAAGGCAGAAGGGGGAATTTGATTCCAGACCCCAATTATTCTCTCCTTCTCCTCTGCTGAGACTACCACCAAAGGAGGCCAGCTAGCAGTAAGACCACCATGTTTCACCAGGTCACCAACTACTGTCCGATGCGGCTCCTGCAGCTGTGCAGAATTCAGGCTACCTGAGACTAGACTCGAGGAGAGTCCTTGGCAGCATCTTGTGCGAGGACCCTGTCAGGTCCAACGTGGCTGTGTGGGGATGGCCGGTACTCTGAAAAGAGACTGACCACTAACGGCCAGGTATTGCAGGAAGTGGGGATGGTTATTCCTTCCCTCTGAATTAGAATGAAAGAAGCGCCCCAGCATGGGGATAGGAGACACTCTCCAACTAGAGAAGGAAGGATAAAGCTGGTCCTGCCCAGACGTGCTTATTAAAAATCTCATGGCACTTTTCACAAGTGTGAATCTTGTTAATCCTGGTGCCTTTGCCAAATTCCAGCTCTGATCATGGCATTCCAGCTCCCTCCATTTTCCTTGTGGTTTCAGTTGGATTCAATATTCACTTCATGCTCTAAACACTTGTACACGGTGGCTGAGTGTTGTGAAGCAGCTGTCGTGTTTCGTCCTGAAGTGGTGACATTTCGATGCTGGGTGAAGTGATCCATGTGCCTCGTCTGTAAAGTACTTTGTCCTCACTCAGGATGAAAAGGGCCCCCAGTCTCTAAATAAGAGATTTTATTGCTATACAACTTGGAATAGAAAAAACCCAGGGCAGATGACTAGACACCGACCTCATCATCCTCATCAATAAAGTCCATGGAAAAGCGACAAACAAGTGAGCAGAACAGCTAGATGTCTCATCAGGAAGTGAGAGGATGATGCAGAATGCTGATAGGTTTCTTAACTTGCCGCTACACTTTCAGTGTTGGTGCCTGGGCGAAGAACAGACTTACTTTCCATTGCCGGGTCTAAGTGGAAAGTGCTCTCCAGTCATTTTCCAGAAGCCCCGATGCTCTGCTCCCTCCTAGGGTGACCAGATGTCCCGATTTTATAAGGACAGTCCCGATATTTGGGGCTTTTTCTTATATAGGCTCCTATTACCCCCCCACCCCTTGTCCCAATTTTTCACACTTGCTGTCTGGTCACCCTACTCCCTCCCCTAGTTTAGAAAGTGCCTCCATCAGGTCACAACAGCCCAGATAAGCCAGAGGCCAGGAAGTGACTGTGATAAACGATTATAAAGACTAAGGATGAAATCCTAGCTTTGTTGGAGCCAATGGTAAAACTCCCATCTCACCCTAAGTATAACTTATAGACTTTAAGGTCAGAAGGGACCATTATGATCATCTAGTCTGACCTCCTGCACAATGCAGACCACAGAATCTCACCCACCCACTCCTGGAATAATCCTCTCACCTATGTCTCAGCTATTGAAGTCCTCAAATCATGGTTTAAAGACTTCAAGATGCAGAGAATCCTCCGGTAAGTGACCCGTGCCCCATGCCGCAGAGGGAGGCAAAAAACCTCCAGGGCCTCTGCCAATCTACCCTGGAGGAAAATTCCTTCCCGACCCCAAATATGGCGATCAGCTGAACCCCGAGCATGTGGGCAAGACTCACCAGCCAGACACCCAGGAAAAAGTTCTCTGTAGTAACTTCTAACATCCCATCATTGACCATTGGTCCTATTTACCACTGATGGCAATTAATTGACCTTTGACTAAGATCATGTTATCCCATCAAACCATCCCCTCCATAAACGTATCTAGCTTAATCTTGAAGCCAGTTAGGTCTTTTGCCCCCACTGCTTCCCTTGGAAGGCTGTTCCAGAACTTCACTCCTCTGATGGTTAGAAACCTTCGTCTAATTTCAAGTCTAAACTTCCTGATGGCCAGTTTATATCCATTTGTTCTTGTGTCCACATTGGTACTGAGCTGAAATAATTCCTCTCCCTCCCTGGTATTTATCCCTCTGATATATTTAAAGAGAGCAATCATATCTCCTCTCAGCCTTCTTTTGGTTAAGGTAAACACACCAAGCTCCTTGAGTCTCCTTTCATACGACAGGTTTTCCATTCCTCGGATCATCCTAGTGGCCCTTCTTTGTACCTGTTCCAGTTTGAATTCATCCTTCTTAAACATGGGAGACCAGAACTGCACACAGTATTCCAAATGAGGTCTTACCAATGCCTTGTATAATGGTACTAACACCTCCTTGGCTAAATGATGCCTGCACTCAGAACCCCACGCCTCTTGTCTTGGGGAGTGCAACAAAGTGGGGGCTCAGTTCATGCTGCCAGCAGGGAGGGAGTATTTTTGACTTCAACCTCTCTCTCTCTGTTAAAAAGCTTCACCTGCCAATGTAGCAACTGCACCCCACAGCCACTGTTGCTCACTTGGATGAAACAGACCAACCAAGACCTGGCAAGCATTATCCTTGGGGCTGGTTCCTGATCTGGGCTTGTCTCCAAGGGAATTTGTGAGCAAATGACTGTCACCTGGATTACATCTGCAGAGATCTCACCCTGAGGATTAGTTCTCCCTCCACCCCCAGGAAAACTGTTCTGCTCTGTGCCCACAATCTCCTGGTTCTTTCTAGCAAAGCCCTTGTTTATGGGAATTCTGACGAGATTGGAGCAAAGCCACACTTGCGCTCACAGCACCCCATGGACTCCAGGCCGTGTTAGGGACTGCTGGGATCACACATGGATTCTAGGGACACAATCCCATTACTAACACCTTCACTTGTTGTTTGTCTGTATTCCGGTAGCACCCAGAGGCCCAGTCGAGATCAGAGCACTGCACAAACATAGAGTAGGAGACAGTCCCTGCCCCGAACAGTTTTCCATCTAAATAGACAGAGCAAGTGGGGGAGAAAGGGATGCAACGTGTAAGCAGAATGATTATTTGCACACTATGTTAGTACCACAATATTTGTTGTAGTTGGATTTTGGTTTTTTTTTTGAGGGGGGATATCTATTTTACTCTGTCTGGGGGTGTTAAATGTAATCTATGGCAGGGGTGAATAAGGAAGATAGGCAAAAAGGGATTCACTAAAATCTGGCACATTTAATTATTTATTAATAATAAATTCACCCTACAAACTCTGATCACTTTGCAGTACAGTGATTATTCGTTCTATATGAGCTGAGCAGCTCTGCATGTGCATTAACCAGTGGCATTGGGACTAGATTCACCTTTTTAGGAAGCTGGTATCTTTGCAGGGTGAGGGACAAGGCAGCTTCCCAACTGTGTCTCAGGTGGCTGTGTGCCTACCGAGCCTGATTCATACACCGCTGACGTTTTTGTGCAGAGAAGGTCGCTGAGCATCGACTAGCATCAGGTTTTCCCTGTACTTTCCCGGGCTGTTAACTGTTTTTGAACATTCAGCATGCACCGAGACTGTCTCCGAGAAATGTATCATGTAGGCCAAACCACAAGTTAGCCCTCAATCCTCAGTGCTGACTCAACCTTGCCTTAAATAAGCCACAAATTACCTGCAACAGCCTAAGCTTGAAACATGAAAGCTAGTCTCTGAGCTGCACCGACGGAATAAAGTCTGAGTCGAGGATTTGCTCCTTATTACTGTGTGTGGCATACAGGTGCTCTCCATGCTTCCTACTTTACAAACAACTGCTCTATAGTATTAAACACGCTCTAAAGCCTTGGCTTCAAACCCTAGCACAAGTCTGAAAGGAAAATACGTATGTTAGTCTCTAGCTGATCCTATTCTCCATTTTTGCATCTTAAAACCACCCCCTCACTTGGCATTATTGGGTGTTTGTGCTTCTGTGCTTAGTGGGTGAACAGAGACTTGGATCTGTAACCAGCTTGTCAATTTTAGTGACCAAAGTCTTTACCCAGGAATTATTTTGTTCAGCATTCTGTAAGGAAATGACCACCTGTTATTGCCACCGTACAGAATCTCAAACAAGGAAATGGGCTCTGGAATATGAGAAAATAGGAGACCGTGGCTAGACTATGGGACCTTTTCTCGCACATCAAAATGTAGCGGACGTTCAGACAGTTCATTCTTCCTATTCAGTATTTCATTGTGGGACTGGGACATGTATAATAAGACAGTCCCTGCCGCAAAGAGTTCACACTGGAAATCGGAGACAGACCTAACAGTGCTGCAAGGCTGAGGTCGGAAGTCTCTCAGGAGACCTGCTGAGGCTCCTGTGTCCTGCACCATGGGGTCTCTGCCCAGCACACGCCGCTTGTCACTGCCTTCCCAGGCTGTCCCACGCTGAACCCTTGTGACAAGGCTCACTTATCCTGTAAAAGGTCAAAGCTGCCCCCATTCTTTATTATGATGGGCTTGTCCAAGAGCAGCAAGGAGAGCTGCACCAGAGGCCGAGAGAGCCCTGTCGGCTCCATGGCAGCATTCTTGTCTGGGTGGGGCTGAGAAGGGCCTGTGCCTGCTTCGGCAAGGTTATTTTGACCACAAACACCAGCGAATTCTCTGAAATCATCTTCTTCCTGTTCCTCTTCCGCTGGGGTCAGAAGAACCTGCCTTCTATACTCAAATGGCAGGTCATTCTCAGAGCCTGCCTGCCCCTCCTTGGCCTGTAACATCTCTGCAGTTTCTTCAGTCACTGTGTAGAGATGCAGCGAGCGAGTCTCTGTGTTCATGTCAGGCTCCCCTTTGTCTGAGATGAATTCAGTCACCAGCGGTTCGGTGGGGCTGACTTTCTCCGACGGCTCCACAAAGCCTGGCCGCGGCTTCACCTGAAAAGGACAAAGCACGTATTCAGTGCAAAACAGCCTGGTGTGGGGCACGTGTGTGCCAGTCATCTGTGCACTGAGTACAAACCGTCGTGTCGACATGCTGAAGGCGGAACAGACCCTGGTGCATTTCAGGCAAGAAGCGACACAGTTCCAAGCTCTCAGACCCTTCCTGGGCCTGCCACCAGGCTGGGGTCCTGATGCTGCTGGGGCACTGGTCACACGGGTAACACACTGGATTAGGGCCTGTGATCGGATTCCCTCTAGCTACTGGCCACAGCGACTCTAGAGCCTGCTACTTATACAGTGCTTCCTGAATGTAGGTGGGACGAGACCTGTGTTTCTGAGGGACCCAGTTTCAAATCCTGCTGCTGACTGTGGGTCTGTATATCTATGGCACCTGGTCCAGACCATTTCCTCCCTCCGTGTTAGGCCTTTTTGGGCAGGGTTTGGGGGTCAGATGTGCTCAAATTAATATTTTATTGGCACATTTTCCAGCAATTACATGAGAGCTGCAAAGCCTGATTTGATCACCCCTCCCCATGCGGCTTTGCTCTCCCTCAGACAATGTTCTGACTTGTATTCCATGAGTTATCGCCTTCCCCCCAACAGACCTCCTGGCCTGTAGCTTCTTCCCAGGGGTGAGAATTCGGGGTCAGAGACTAACCGGGCTCATCTCCTCAGCTGGGAACTTGATGGCTTCGCTGTCCATGGGGTTGGGCAGAGGCGGTAACAGCACTTTCTTGGCCCTGGAGGATGTTGATAGAGATTGGTTAATGTGCCGAAGGGCAGGGAGACCTGGAGCAATGGGAGGGCAAAGTCCGCGCATTCACCTCTTTTTGCTGAAGTGGTAAAACACAGCCAGGATAGGGACGCCTAGGAAAATACTGAGGTACCTGAGGTTGAGCTTCCACTGTGCAGGGTTGGGACCTAGGAGGAAACACAGCTCTGTCTTAGAGCCCTCTGGACCCGGCATTACATGGGATTCAGAAAACACGCGGGCTTTGTACATGTAACCATCCCCCACCCTGCCCCGGTCCCAGTGTCCCGCTGACAGCGCTTGGCATTCGTTCCCAGCCAAGAAGGCAGGGTCGTACCAGAGTGAAGGGACTGGGCATGAACGTGGATCATCTCCTTCCCCCAGCACAATCCCTGGATGTCCTGGCTGCTTTCCCGGGCATGCCACCCTTCCCAACAGAGGCGTGGGTTGGTGTCCTGTGCTGGTCCCTTGTTTCTGCTGGGAATGGCACTTCTGTTTGAGGGAGCCGGTTAGGGACCGTCTACACTGCAGCTGAAAGTGAGCGGCCTGGGGGCGGGGGGAGAGTGGGGCTAGCGGGGGCTCGAGCTGGCCAACTACAACTAGCAGCGTGGACTTGGCGGCTCGGGCTGCAGCTTGGATCTCACACCGGGGGTGGGGGAGGGAGGGGTCGGGCGGGCTTGAGAGCACGGCTACCGCCTGAGCTGCTGGAGCCCCTCTAACGCCAGTCTGTACCTGGTCCGGGGGGCTCACGCCCAGCTGCAGCATCGACGTCCCTATGGGCCATGTCAGCCCGAGTGCCGGCAGCACACGCCCGGGGAGTGCCAAGGCCACGGGGTCCTTTCCCGAGGGGTGACCGGCAGATTCCACTCAGGGAGGCTGTGGCCAGGCCAGGGGACAGGGGCAGAGCTTCAGCCATTCCAGGAAAGATGGTTTTGTGGTTCAGGCAGCAGGCTGGGCCTCGGGGGATTGGGGTTCAATTCCTGGCTGTGCCACAGACTCACTGTGTGACCTTGGTTAGATCGCTTAATACCATTGCGCCTCAGCTCCCATCAGTAAAAGGGGGAATCATAATCTTCCCTTCCTGCCTTACCTAGGTCTTTCACTGCATGCTGGTCCAGGAGCTAAGAGAGTGGGCCCTGAGCTCTGCTGGGGCCTTTTGGGGGGCCGCCATAATACAAACAGAAGTACACGTTTCCCATTGATTGTTGGACCCCTGGGGGAAGCACAGACTTTTCTGTTTTTCCTGATTTTGCTGTTGTGAGCATCTTTGCCCTCAGCTTCTGCAAAAGCTGCATCCCTCTGCTTGCAGGAGAGAAAGAGATGCCGGTCCCCGGGAGACGAGAAACTCCCGTGGGCAGAAAGAGCCTCGACGGAGAATCTGAGCTTCAGAGCAACTCCTGCAACATGTTCACTTCAGTCCCACCCCCCACCCCCCGGGCCAAGCGAACATGTGGGGAAGGATCCATTGGTTGTTACCGAGCTTCATGGTCTTAAACAGATGCTGGGGACTGCAGGACCCATCTCTGTCTGCGGTGGCTGCCTGAATCCCAACTCTATAGGAGGTGCCGGGCTGCAGGTCCTGTAGGGTGTAGTGCATCGCTGAGGAGTTTGCTTCATGATCTGATTAGATGATGAGGGATGAATTGAGCTATCAGCAGCATGGAAACCCCTCCCAATTCTGCTTTCTTTCTGAAACAGCTTGTCCCACTTTCAGCTCTTAAACCGCTTACCACACCTCCACCTACAGAACTGGGGCCCATCAGCCCCCTTCCTTCCTCCCCTCTCTCTTTCTCTCTCCCCACCCTGCCCAGCTTCTCGCTGGGCTCCTGTCCCTAGATCTATTTGGCACATGGACTCATTGACCGTTCTAGAGGCAGAGGGAGCAGGAGACAAAAGAATCAGGTGCACTCACTGGCTGATTTCTGCCTGCCTGGCCATGCCGCAGCCCAAATGCATTGGAAGGGAGAGAGGCAAAGCCAAGTGTTTCACACTCACATGCCGTTCCGTTGCCCTGCTCACTTGTGTAGCAGATCGTGTATTTCTTCAGAATGCCGGGGCACTGGGAGAGCGGTGAGGGCCTCCACAGCAGGAAAGCAGAGTTCGCTGTGATGTTCTGGATGTGAATGGGCCCATCAAAAGAAGCTGTGAAAGGAGAGGTAGGGAAGAAAAGCCATAATTGGCTGAGTGCACATGGATTCACCGCTAGAAAACAGGCCAGGAATCTGTGGCTCTTCTCACCCCAGCTTATTTCGTCGGCCCATAACCTGCTACCTTCAGTTCACTGGATCACAAACGACGAACTAAATGGTTTAGAGAAAATAAGAACTGACCACATGAGTCTTCAGCCTTTGCTTGAACACAAACTGAACCCGTAGAGGGCTGCCTGTCCCTAAAGAATTCCTGCCTCTGTGGCGTGAGGACTATACAGGCGTCTTGCTTTCCCACGGATACAGACCGTGCTCTGAAGAGCCGCCCTGCGAACTGGACGGGTTTGGGAAAGGCCCCGTGTGTAGGGCTGGGAAGGACTTCCCCTTGCCCTCTTGCATCTGTTCTCATCATGCACTTATTGCCTGACGTAAAACTGAGATGGTCCGTTCTGCAGGGCAGGGACTGTGGCTTTGCTTGTTTCTCTGAGAGGCCTAGCCCATTTTGCGCAGGGCCATGATGAATAATTTCTTGCTCCCTGGGTGAGGGCAGACAGTTGCCCGGAAGGAGGGGTGTTTCGGCTCTGGGAGGGGTTAGTACTACATGCAACTGGCCAATTTTTCAAACATGAGAACAGAATCCCTCCCCCCAACAAGGTGTTAAAAAATAAATAATTCCACCATCAGCCCCTCTCTTCGGAGGATCACACGCCCTGCCTACCCCAGGTCATCTTTGAGTCACACTCTGCCCAGCACTTGTGTGATAAACACAATTTTAGTGGGTCTTGCCCTTCCCCAATGGAAACACACCATATGCAGACTTACTGTTTGTAGCAAAGTGGTACATGGAACCCAAGGTCCAGTGCTTCTCTGGTCCCCCTCCGTGAATGGCAATTCTGTAACACTTCCTGGGTTTCACTGTCCCTGGAGCATAAAACCAGGAGACATCATCAAACCTCCCCACATGCCCCCCCTCAGATAAGGAGATGAGTGACCTTTGTCTGCACTGTCTGATCCCAAGGGGAGGGCCTGGCTGCACCATGGTGTGACTAGAACTGGGCCATTGCAGTCCCTGGGAAAGTGGGGCAGGCTGCAGATCTCGGCTGATTTCCCGGCTTCGCCGCGTCGAGTGAGTTTCCAGCATAAGTAAAGGGATGTTGTGTGAGGCCAAAACATGCCCAGGTCCCGAATGACAGCTGGACTCCTCTGTACATTGAGCTTAGAAAGCATGGATGGAACCGTGCACTTGCCTTGCACCGACTCTGCCTGACTTTGGGCTATTGAAATTTCAGCAGAGATTCACGCTGGCTGCAGTGGGTTTGGATCAGGCTGGCTGTTACCACGTGGGCACTTAGTTTCCAAACAACTGGCAGAGGAGGAAGGTGCCAGCAGGGAGGGCGCTGGGCGAGGGAGGCCGAAGAAAGGTATGTTAAAGAGGTGGGTTTTGTCCTTGTTACCTGTATCCACGTAGCTGCCCTTTTCAAAGAACTGTTTGTGGGTACATTCCTCTTGGTCCTCCTGAGGCTCTTCCAGGAGTTGCTTCTCAAAGCAGTAGAAGGTCCCATTGGTCTCCGCTGCCCACTGCACTGTCACGCTGCTGCCAGCCGAGCTGACGTTCAGAAAGCTCATTTCTGGGAGGAAATACAAGGAGACATTTCAGCAGGAACACGGCACCAACAGCCCGAAGACCTAGCACCAGATTCACGGCATCCGGGGCAGGCAGCACTGGGGCAGGGGCACAGTCTAGTTCTCTGTCCGCCATCTACCCAAAGCCCTGATCCTGCAGTTGCTCAGAGAGGGAGATGTGGGCTCTTGTCCCCCTTTGCAGGGGCCTCACAATTGAAAGCTTTGGGGATGCAGTTAGTTAAAAATCCCAAAGAGGGAAATAACCAAGGGAAATGGCCGTGAGTCGCTATGCCCCAGAACCCAGTGCTCTGTCTTCAGTCCCTGTCTGAGGCCACGGCAGCAAGGCCAGCAATGGATGGGTCTGGTCCTTTCTGGAGGCTTGTTCGGGTAGCGGCTCTTTGGAGGGACCGCTGATCTGAGGCACGGAGGGGGAGCTGAGGTCTCTGTACCTGTGCCATGTTCTGGAGGAATGCGATACGTCTGCACAGGACCTCTCCCCGCTGGGTTAGATGCGCTCATAGAAACGTGATACTCTGCCCCAGAGAGAGCCAAGGTCAGCGTCGTCTCATCCTTTTCAGGGACCTCCTTCTTCAGCTCTGTGCACCGGCACGCTGGCATGTAGACAGCCAGCGTGTAATTGACTTTCCACTGCTCCTCACGGGCTTCCTGACGGGTTTGGAAGGGTGACACTAAGTGACACGTCCCTGGCTCCCCTGCAGGTGTGTGTGTGTGTGATGTGGGCAGAATTAAGGAGCCTTGTGTAAATGGTCGTGCAGTCTGGCCTTGTTTACAGGCCTCGTGCAGTGGCCAGGAAGCTGCTGTCACAGCTGCTGTGTTACTGCGGCCGTAACCACCACCAGACTGAACACGCCACAGACCCATCTGGGCTCTGAATCGGGGAGGATGTCGGCACTGCGGCTTGCGTCCTGAGTGGACAGAGGGTCCAGGGCTTTCGCCCTGTCACAGGAGAGTTAAACCATGGCCCGAGGCCCATTCACACTGGGCACAGCGGGACTGCATTGTGACATGGTCCCCGGAACTGATTGCATGTGTCTGGGGGTGGAGCTGTGCCCCGTCCGCACACTGCATTACCTGCCACTGGAATGTCACGTTTCTCTGCCCGTTCCTCCCGAGTCTCCCCACCGTGTAATTCACCTCTGGAATTTCTGGAACGACAGCAGGGAATTCTGGCCACCTGTCCGTTTATCTCTGCAAAGTCCTGCCCCCCGGCTTTCCTCCCCTCCGCTGCCACTTCTTGCCTGACTTCACTTTCCTCCCCTCCCGCAAAGGCAGCCTCTCTTCTAAGCCGTTCAGCCCCCAGAGTGAACCCTGTGAAATCTCGCACCCTCAGGGACAAAGATGGATTTGCTCCAGTCGCTCCAGTAGCTGCTCCAATGGGCCGTTTTGTGCCGAATCTGGACTTCGCAGGCAGCTGTTGTCTCCAAGTTGCATATCACTAAAGCAAACCAAGACAGCGGGGACTGAGTGACACAATCCAGCGGGAGTTTGCAGCGCCATATGTGCCCCGTGCCCGTCTGGCTGCCATGTGGCTGGAGCCAGTTTCGGGGAGCCTGGGCCTGTGGGGTCAGAGTGGCTTGGGTCCCCCGAGCAACAGAACAGAATTCCTGGGACACTTCTCTTACTCGGTGCTACTGGAGCTCCTGTCAAATGAGAAATTACCTCCCAGCAAGAGAGTTAAGGAGCGGGTGGGCGTCTGAGTGACTGGCAGCGCATGGATTTGATCAGCGGCTGTCATTCTGAGTGCCTGGGAAGGAGCAGAGGCTGGGGAGAGGAGGAGGCCGGGCACTCCCCCTGCTGCAGCGTGTTTCACCGAACAGAGGTTTTGCCACCGCTTTCCTCGAACGACACCCACTCCCAGTTTCTCTACCTTCGAGGCAGCACAGGCCTGTGTATCTGTTCCCCTGGCGCCTCCCAGGGGTGGGGACTCTGCAAGGGTCTATGGGCTGGGAGCAGCTGTACAAATCGGGTTCATACATAAACCAGAGCTGGGCAATAGGGGTGCTGACTCGAGCCCTCTCAGCCCCCCTCTCCTAGGAACGTGCAGTGATATTGAGAGCAACTCTTGGGCAGAAGGTGCAGGGAGGGGCCCCAGGCCTTCCCAGCAGGTGTTTCTCTCACTGCGCTGGGATCAAGAGCTTTAAATGGCATTGACTGTATCTGCGAGGGTACAGGATAATACGCTGACCTGTTATGTTGTTACCCTTGTATTCACCTCGTGTCTGACACTCCACCTAAAAACAAACCGGACAAGGCTTACACAAAGGCAGTATTTCGTCACACCGCGCCCAGTCACCCTGTGGGACTCATTGCCAGGGATGTTGTGAAGGCCAAAAGTATAACTGGGTTCAAAAAAGAATTAGCTGCGTTCATGGAGGACAGGTCCAGCAATGGCTATTAGCCAAGATAGTCAGGGACACCACCCCATGATCTGGGCGTCCCTAAACCTCTGACTGCCAGACGCTGGGACTGGGTGACAGGAGATGGATACTCGATAACTGCCCTGTTCTGTTCACTCCCTCTGACACATCTGGCACCGGCCACTGTTGGAGGACAGGACACTGGGCTAGATGGACCATTGGTCTGACCCAGTGTGGCCGTTCACATGTTCTTGTAAAGTGCTTTGGTGGTGGGAAGCCCACCTCTCATGATCCTCATGCAAGGAGTTTTCTGCCAAACAAATACAGCAGGAGAGAGAGAGAAATTGAGACCGTCAGGGGCAAAGTTGGCACTTTCTCAGCAAGAGCGACTCCTGCGGCTTCATAGCTCTGCTAGAAGGATCCCAGAACAGTGCAGATTGCAGTGCTAAAAAATGAGAATTTGAGAGCAAGCCTCCAAGTTCTGGCCCTCTGGCCTGGTCACTGTTTAATCCACCTCTTCCGGGATTACAAAGCCCAACAGGACAACTCTCCAAATGCATTTCCAGATGGCGTTCAGCCCCAGCTCAGGGCTCTATGTCATGACCCCAGTGGCTGGCAAGGGAATCCGGACCCACCCTCTACATCGGTTCAAGCCCAGGGACCCCTTAACCAGCAACCAGGTCTGCTCAGTCCCAGTCCTTGTTGCTGTTTCCCTGGGCTCCTTCCTGCCAACCCTCTCTCTCTTCTTGCCTGTTTCTGGGTTTGCCACTGGAGCTTCCTCTACTCCCTATGGCTACTTCACCCCTGCCATGCCTCTTGCCAGAGTCCTTACTCCAGGGCAGGATCTCTGGGCTGAGTCTCACCGTGTCCCTGACATCTCCCTCATCCTAGGGACCGACTGCAGCCTCCTGCCCAGCAGCCCCTTTCTGCTCTCAGCTGCTTGGCTCTCTAGTGCTGGGCTTCACTCTGTTAACCTGGGCCCTCCTGCTCAGGTGAGAACAGGAGACTACCTGGTCTCTCAGGCCCTCACTAACCCCGCTCCCCCAGCGCTGGTGTGGGGTGCTGGGGCCTGGGTGCTGTTGGCTGGTGCAGCGAAGGGGCAATTTGTATCACATCTTTGAAGTGTCTGAGAACGACTTAACTGGAAACAAACCGCGGGATTTTATTATTATTATCTGGGTTTTTCCTCCTACGTAAAATCCCTGCAAACAAGCCCCAGATCCTGTACCCAGTGACAGCATAATCCATCCCTGGGAAAGAAGGGGAGACTTTATTATACAACTAAACAGATGGAAGGACAGTTGGGCTGCGGGAAATACGTCCCCAAGGCACTGAGCTGCTCAGGCGGTGGGTGCACTAGACGTGCTTACATAATGGTAATGACAATTAATGATCATCAGCGTCCTCGCCGTGGGGTTACTGGGAGGAGAAGGAGTGAGCCTGAGCGGGGCTGGGGTCACCAGCCTTAGCATCCCTGCCCCTTGGGACGTCACTGTTCTGAGTGCTGGTCACTGTGTCTGTTCAACCCACCTGTGTCCATTCGGTGTCCTTCATCCGTCTGTACCGAGCGTCCCTTCGTAACGGTTCGTAGCTGACACCACCCCGTGTCCAGTCATCCAGCTGCTGCAGGGTCAGCGTCAGGATACCGCCGGATCTAGAGAATGTTATTTGAGGCGGCGGCGGATCCAATTTGACTGGAATTACAATGTGACAATAGGCGTTATTGGGGCTTGTAACAGGTGGGGCAGATGGGTGGAGGTGGTGTGTGATTTCAACAGGGCCAAGGGAACCTCAGGAACAGATCATGTGTGTGCACATACATGCAAACACATATATGCACATGCGTGTCCATGTCACAGAAAACACCAGCACAGGTGCCACCAGCTGCCATGTTGGCAGACCCAGCAGAGGCCCAGGGCTGAATGGCTGTGGAAACTGAGCTCCCCTCTTCTGCTAGCCCCATCAGGGGCAGAGCTGGGACACACAGTGGCGGGGTAACGTGGCGCCTACCCTGCCACTGTCTTCCTGAGGATGCAGGTTCCAGGCCTGTGAGTCCAGCCGCTTTCACAAGCTGTAGATTCTGCATCACAGGAAAGCAGCTGTTTGCTTCCTAAGGAGGCTCATGCGGCCCCCAAGGGAGCTGGCGTTCGCCCCCGCCCCAGCGAGGGCCATTGCTACAAAGAAGGCGCACTGCAGAGGGACGCTTACTGGCATTCTCCAGTTGCAAAGTGATGTTCTGGGTCCTCTCAACTCTGCCTCCACTGTGAGATTCCACCCAGGCAGTGAGGTTCTCTAGGAGCCACAGTGCCCGATAAGAAAATCTGTAGTGAGTGGAGGATGCCGTCTTGAATTCCTTGCAGGGACGGGTGCTGCGATAATAACTATGGAAGGAAGAAAGCTGGTTGCTGCAGTGCCGGCTGTGTGCGTTATTGACGGCAGCGCGGCCGGTGTCCGTGATGCAGTGCCGTGTGCCGCGGCTGCCCATCAGCCCCCCTCCTGCCCATTGTTACACAGGCCTTGTGGTGCTCGAGCCAGCCTTGCCCAGGGACCGGGAATGAGAGGAAAGCTGGAGTCCCCTGCTCTTGGCAAAGGCCCACCCGCTGCTGAATCTACAGAGGATGCCTTACTCTAACCAGGCTAGATCCTGCGTGTGTCTGAGCGAGACCTGCACCGGCTGGGCCAAGCACAGCTCAGGGCAACGTGGCCAGCGGTGATGGAAGGGAGCGAGCCAATCTCCTTGTCTCCACCCTCTTCCCTACTGCTTGTGCCCCTTGCTCTCTCTGCTGCTGGAGCCAGAGGGCCTAAGGCGCCACTCTGCAGCCCCCCGCACTGAGTCTTATCCCTTTGGCTGCATGCTCAGGCCACCTGGGATTCAAATATCTTCACCATCCACATGTACAAACTGTCTGTAGGCTTCCGCGCAGGAACTCTCGCTGGGTTCTAGTGCCTATGTATGGGGTCCTGGCAGAGAATTTAGGGAGATGGATGAATGCTAAGTTCCCCGCTCCCTGTCCAGATCCTACCTACCCCATCACCTTCACTGGCACTCCACTTACCCTCCCCTCCAGTGGATTTCTGTCTTTCCATCCTGTCACCTTCCCTGTCTTCTATCCATCATCCATCTCCCCAGCATCTTCATGCATACATTACCTGACATCCCAAAAACGTACTAGTGAGTTAGTTTTGTGTGCTTTGAGATGTGCCATGATACCTTCTCCATCACCACCGCCCACTCCCTAGTGCATGATGCAGGTGGGTTTTTATTCGCTTGATCTACCTATCCATCTCTATTGTGCCCATCACCATAGCAGGCAGACAATGTCATCACAGCACTGTCCTTCCCTCTCACTTGGTCCCACCGTTGGGGCTTCCGACTCACCAAAACTTAAGAATATAGGTGGCATTTCCTGATGTGGCCTTAGCTCTCCAACGGCAGGTGAAATTGCATTGGGTGCAGTTCCTGTAGCAAACCAAATCAGGATCCTCCGCGGCGCCTGCGGGACACAAAGAAGCAGCTGGAGTTGTTCTTTCCTGTTCGGTTTCCTTGGCAGATGTACAGTGTTAGGAATGACCAGGCCTGTGTGTCGTGTGTAGCAGGAGGCTGCTGCCCGTGTCTGTACAGAGCAGGGACTGGCAGGAATCACTTAGGCTACAGAAACTCAGGGGTTTGCCATGGTGTTGTTTTCCTTTCCACCTGCCCACACAGTGGGCTACAGGTTTTCACTCCCTGCCCTCTGGAGCTGGATTCAAGGTCCAGGGCCAAACTTTACCAGGCTCCACAGGAACTGCCCTACACTACAATGGGCTGTGCCTGTGCCAAAGAGAGAGGGCCGTGAGCAGGACAAGCCTGGCACCTTTCCAGGCCTGGCCTGCGGTTCTAGCCTCGGGATGCCTGATAATGGTCATGGGCTAAACCCCAGCAGAGGGGTGAGCGTCTGCAGCTCGCCTTCTTCCTCTGCTCGCAGCACATGCTGCAGTGGCCGGGCAAGCATTTACCTCCGCTTCTTTGTCTTTTGGGTTTTCCAGCCTTCAGAGAAAGCCCTCCCCCGCTCCCAAGTGCAAGGAAGACTACGGGGTCATCGGGGGCTCTGTGGGAAACCTGCTCCTCACCCCGTCTAACTGGGGAAAGCGCCTGCACCTTCTCCCTTAGCCACAGGCTGAAATGAAGCGAGGTCCACAGCAGATCTGC